>OX637334.1:8747918-9947918 GCA_951799405.1 Agapetus fuscipes
GGTGGTACGACATATCGATGGTAACAAAAAATATTCATAGATGGTACGCATCAAAAATGTATGGGGCACTCCGTCGGGCAAATATGAAAAACTACTGTAGTTTTACTTCCTTTGAAACTTTTAATGCATTGAAAATAATATGTTGATTGCGCTATTCTAATATGAAATCAATCTGAAATCGCTAAGGTATTCATTTCGGTCATTAAATTATGCGTAAATTTAATTTTTTTCGCCATTGTTTGCGCCAACGCGACCGATGCGATGAGCTACGAGTACTTATCTTGGAAACAAACCTTTTTTATTATTTGTTACGCTTTATGAACCTTTATTTTCTTCAATTTGGCTGTGGTAGCTCTGGCCGAACAGCTTGCGTAACGGACTGCCACGCAAGGGTGAGAGGTTCGAATCCGTTTGACAATGTATATTTTTAATTTTTTACATTGTGTTTTCTTTTTTTACATATACTTTTTTTTATTAAAATACAACATATTTGAAAACAAAAGTATTAAAGTTAGTCCAAACGATTAACAATACTTTCATTTCACTTTCATTTCACACTTCGTCCACACGACAAGTCGGTCAACATTTCAGTCACATACGTATATAATATGTACCGAAGAAATCATCCCAATATTATAATTTTATATTATGATTCATTCACTCTGTCTGCCACCATGCGTTGACGCGTAAGCCTAATTTGCATAAACGAGGTGGCACGACTTTATCCGAACGAATCCGAAGCATTATGATGCTGCAGTGTTTTTTCTCTGTAAATATTTCTTCCAATAAACCGATGTTTCCACAATGTGCTCATTCCATCGATATATATATTTTATTTAGATCGATGGCTCATTCATTTGAAGTAATACAAACCTTACCTTTGTCAAAACGTGTAATTTATCATTCCCTTTGATTACCTAATGTAATCTAAGTCATGCCTAGGAAACTTAGGGCATATTTTGGTTCCTGGCAACATTATTTGGGTAGTTATTCACAGTCACGGTTTCTCCGACCAATCAGAGCTCCGATTGGGTCACATGTCTGGTCACGAGGTATACCGCCAGTCCCCATGTGGCGGCCATTTGTGTTTTTGCAATCTACGCAAGGAGCGCTTCCCTTTTGAAAATTTTGTGATTTGGCAATTTACAATGTCCAGTCGCCGTTGTTGTGTACCTCATTGTTTTAATACGGAGTTAAAGTAATCGGATTCGTTTCTATTTCACGATTAGTAATGTACTTACTGGAAAAAACAAAAAGTTTGGGTGAACTGTACTTTTTGTATGAAATGAAGGACTGTACTTTTTGTATGAAATGAAGAACTGTTTTTTTAGAAAAGTTGTACTTTATAAGTGTGAAATGTGTCTTCTTGTGGGAATACATTTAGTGTAAATCTTAAATTTGATATATCTTTTCAACATCAGATTATGGACATAATTATTAAATTTGAATTGAGCAAGTCACAATGTATATATTATGATAGAAAAATAAGTAATAACACATTAAAAAAGAAGAAAATGTATTTATAACATAAATGTAATTTATAATCAATTGTTGTAATGTAATTAAGTTGTGCTATTTGAAGTTTTTTTTTTAAATAAAATATGTTTTACCATCTTCAATTGTTTTTATTTACTTCGCCAACTGAGTAGAACAGTAATAATATAGAATGATATTATGATGATAATTTAGTATTGTCTAGACACGTAGGGTAGTTACTGGCGCTACCCATCGTTTCATATATAAATAATACTACTTGGTTACATTTTTTTTGTTCTAAGACCGCCCTCTATAAACCTACAATACTCTGTGATCTAAGTTGCAAAGATATATAACATTTAGGATTCATATTTAATTCATTCATGCATAACACTTTATGTATATTTATTTTCTCCCACCTGGCCGTGAAGGCTTTGGCGTAACAGCTTGCGTAGCGGACTGCCACGCAAGGGTGAGAGGTTCGAATCCTTTTGACAATGTATGTTTTTAATTTTTTACATTGATTGTTTTCTTTTTTTACATAGACTTTTTTTTATTAAAATACAACATATTTGAAAGCAAAACTATTAAAGTTAGTCCAAACGATTAAAAATACTTTCATTTCATTTAGTCGGTGTTATGGCCGAGTGGGCCAAGAGGCTGATCTTTCTAGCGTATTTCGGTATTTGGAATAGAATAACGTCGTTGGTTCGATCCCCGCTTGGGTCACTAGACTTTGACCCTGGTTCAACAGATGGTATTGGGTAATTTTTAATTAATAATTCATTAATATAAGCAATAATGAATTATTAATTGATGATATTAATACCTGTTTCTGGCCAGATAGAATAGGTTGGTGAATTGCATTCCTCTTCACAAATCTATTTTTTAATTATAACAAAATATATAAAAATTTCACTCTTCGTCCACACGACTTTTTGGCCAACGACATTTCGGTCAACGACAACCCGTTCAAAGACAACTCGGTCATAGACAAATCGGTCACACGACACTTCGTCCACTCGACTTTTCGGCCAACGACATTTCGGCCAAAGACAAATCGGTAGACAAATTGTAGAAAATTTCATAAGCCTTAAAAATTGATAACTACATTTTATTCTTGTATTGAAAATATTTCTTTCTCGACTTTCTTTCTTCAATGAAGTCTCAAAATGTGTGTAAAACTAGAACCATGGACTAGCTTGTACAACTAAGCTGTTCGTATAGTGCAACTTCCTGCCGCTTTTTCCCCGAAGGTGTTGCTTGTGGTGGGTAAAACCTATGTATTTTCACAGGTAAGAGAGCCGGCCTTACACCAACCACTTCGTTGAAGTGGGGATTTCCCTACTAGGGGAGCAGGTTCTCATTTCTTGTAAAGGCTGAGTAAACCTTGCCGTTTTTTTATATGGTAGTTGGGTTTGCAATACACACCGAAAAGAGAAATAATTTAGACACCCTTGGTGGTGGGGATCGAATCCGAGCTTTCGGCATCGAACGCAAGCATTCTACCTCTGAGCTACTGACCGGACTTATAATAACGATAAAAGTACAGTCATTTTTATATCAATAATAAATTAATTTTATTCCAACATGGTCACGCGGTGTGTGTAATACGTGACCAGCGTACGTAAAAGAGTAATTAGTAAAAATCAAGTCAATACATTAAAAACATGATTAAATCATTTAAATAGCCTTATTCAGATTCATTAAGCAAAGTAGGTAGTATGAGGAGCTTAGAACAAATTACTTTTTTATCGACGAATGATGAACCGAGATATTTGTGATCGATTGTTTTTTTTACATAGCATCTCACACATGATCTTACAATTAATGACCCATTTGAATCCTAAATGTTATATATCTTTGCAACTTAGATTACATTAGGTAATCAAAGGGAATGATAAATTACACGTTTTGACAAAGGTAAGGTTTGTATTACTTCAAATGAATGAGCCATCGATCTAAATAAAATATATATATCGATGGAATGAGCACATTGTGGAAACATCGGTTTATTGGAAGAAATATTTACAGAGAAAAAACACTGCAGCATCATAATGCTTCGGATTCGTTCGGATAAAGTCGTGCCACCTCGTTTATGCAAATTAGGCTTACGCGTCAACCCATGGTGGCAGACAGAGTGAATGAATCATAATATAAAATTATAATATTGGGATGATTTCTTCGGTACATATTATATACGTATGTGACTGAAATGTTGACCGACTTGTCGTGTGGACGAAGTGTGAAATGAAAGTGAAATGAAAGTATTGTTAATCGTTTGGACTAACTTTAATACTTTTGTTTTCAAATATGTTGTATTTTAATAAAAAAAAGTATATGTAAAAAAAGAAAACACAATGTAACAAATTAAAAATATACATTGTCAAACGGATTCGAACCTCTCACCCTTGCGTGGCAGTCCGTTACGCAAGCTGTTCGGCCAGAGCTTCCACGGCTAGATTGAAGAAAATAAAGGTTTATAAAGCGTAATAAATAATAAAAAAAGGTTTGTTTCCAAGATAAGTACTCGTAGCTCATCGCATCGGTCGCGTTGGCGCAAACAATGGCGAAAAAAATTAAATTTACGCATAATTTAATGACCGAAATGAATACCTTAGCGATTTCAGATTGATTTCATATTAGAATAGCGCAATCAACATATCTGTGCCTCCTGTGAAAAGTGATACAACTCAAAAATCATCATTTTACAGGAGAGCAAAAACAAGATTTAAAAAATTCTAATTCATGAACTAAGTGGGCTAGGTTACACATAAGTACCTTATTTTGTAGATAAAAACATTCACTTTCACTGTGCATTCTAATTTTTATGGTTACTATTATAGTTTACAAATAATTTATTAAACTCTGTCAGTTGTACCTTTTTTTTGCCTGTACTTGTATCATTTATTACGTGATAAATGATACAAGTCGAGTTATATTATATTGCACCTATAAGTTGTCTTTGAGTAAAGTGATACACAAAAAGCTTAATATTTTTTAAATTTAATAACTCATAAGATAATGGTCCAGGCAGAATGTTGCTCAAACTAATTATAAAAATACTACCCCAAAGACATAATTGTTGTACTTAAAATAGTAGTATTTTCATAATTTACCTGAATCGTATAACTTGGCTAAAATTCCAGTCAAAAATTGGTGTAAAGTGATATAAGTCGAGATGTATCAATATTCACGATAGATTTGTAAAAAACAATGTGTGGATCAATTACTAAAAGGGATACAACTCGACTTATATCACTTTTCACGTTTTTTTGCCTAAATCCTGCCAGTTATATTTCCTAAACTATAGCAGATAGAAGAATATGAGTAAGACCAAAAAATCGCTAATTTTTTTCTGATTATTTCTATGTAAAAATCTCAAAAAGGGTATAACTCGAGTTGTATCACTTTTCACAGGAGGCACAGATATTATTTTCAATGCATTAAAAGTTTCAAAGGAAGTAAAACTACAGTAGTTTTTCATATTTGCCCGACGGAGTGCCCCATACATTTTTGATGCGTACCATCTATGAATATTTTTTTTTTTGGGTAGTACGAGTCGCCACCTTAATTGCTTAGAATTTATTTGTTTTATATATTTGATTGTATTAATTGCTTGTACTCCTTGACTGATAGGTTGGTATGCGGCTGACCACCTATACTGTAAAAAATGGTTCACTTTGCCAATGTCACCCCTGCTTCAGGGAAGGTTGGCAAGAGTTGCAGGGCTTATGTTCATTTGAGATTGGGGTTTTTATATTGTAGGTCCACATGCAGCATGTGTAAGCGCGAAATTATGCATGTCTGCTTGTGGGAATGTATTAATATGAATCTCAAATGATACATATCTTTGCAGCTTAGATTTAGATTCTCACAGAGCTAGAAGGCTGGATCAAACTTCCCCTAATGGAGAGAGGTACTCCATTCTCCAGGAGGTGATCGGGCCTGGATTTAGCTGACCACATAAGTTCAGTCTTGTTGGCATTGAGGATAAGGCCGTTTTCTTTCATCCACCCATC
The DNA here is from genome assembly GCA_951799405.1 of Agapetus fuscipes. Classification (NCBI taxonomy): domain Eukaryota; kingdom Metazoa; phylum Arthropoda; class Insecta; order Trichoptera; family Glossosomatidae; genus Agapetus; species Agapetus fuscipes. The sequence continues at coordinate 8,753,417 of OX637334.1, forward strand.
CACTTCCATGATGCAAGCAAACATCCTGCTTTAAAGATCTTCAGTCTCATTGTGCCGACACAGAGTAAATCTGTGATTCATTAGCTTACAAATGTGCAGAGGACCAATTCTAGACTATGCTCTCAATGTCGGCTGTATAAAATACAAAAAGGACCGGACCCAGCACGGACTCTGAATTGATGCAAATTTAGATTGCTTAAATTCTGCCGCTAGGTGTACTAGCAAAATCCGAGCCCATGAGGTGATAGCAACATGGAGGGTGAAGGGAGGGTAGGCACAATCCTCAGTGTGACTATCACCCTCCCAACCAAAGCTCTAGTTGATTGTCTGCCTGCCTCTCTGTCAGAGGGAGCTAGAGTTGTGATCTTCTTATTGGCTGCTGAAAACCGTCCATGCATCTGCTGGTCCATGCTATATCAAAGATCTGCTGTTTTCCCAGATAAGTCTAAAGAACTGTTCTGCTCAATTCCTTACACTTTCAATATCAATACAAGTTGGAGCTTGCTAGCGCTTGTGAAAGAACTCCATAGATCCCATAATCACAGTACACATTATTTTTGGACACAAATCAGATTTAGCTTTATAACACGCCATTAGCGTTTGAAAAAGCGTTTAAAAAAAGCAGAAGCAACTTTCGTTTTTCGTTTCGTTTTAAACGCAGCAAAGTTTTCGTTTCGAAACGAAAACTTTGCTGCGTTTAAAATGAAACGAAAAACGAAAGTTGCTTCTGCTTTTTTTAAACGCTAATGGCGTGTTATAAAGCTAAATCTGCCATTTTTGTTTCTTACACTTTATGGTCTTAGCAAAATAGTTACAGTAATGAAAATAATCAAGCATGTTTATTAATTTTTTTTCTTAATTATAAAGCTTAAACAAAATATATAACTTAAGAATTGCCACCACAAAAAAATATTTCAAAAAACGCGTTTTTTTTACATTTTTAGCTTTTTTTTCGTGTGTGCTGTATTTTGGATTTTTTTTTTTGCTTTTAACTTACAGAACTATACATTGTTTAGGTTTAATACTCAAAAATTTTTCAATAATGTCAATAGTTTTTGAGTAAATATGGAAAAACTGAAACTACTAAATGAATTAAATTTTAATTAAATCAAAATTAGCAGAAGCAACTTTTTATACGCTTTTTTTTCAAAACGACTTTTCGTTTAAATTGTAAGCGCGCTTAGTTGCTTAAAATAAAAAGCATCTATTTTAAACTGCTTTTCGTTTAAACGGCCACCTCTAGTGACGACCGAACTCGGAGAGGGCTCTTGAGGTGTGATTCACACAAAAACAGCGCTCACCAAATAAATCAGCTGTTTTGGATTTATTTTTCGTAAGAAAAATAAATGTTTCCAATACAGAATTTTATTAAGACAGTGTTATCCAGAGGTATAAATGAATCAAACAAAGATTTACAACATGATGGAGAAATGCAGCATCACAATAAGGTTAGAAGTTGAAAAAGGCTACAAGTTAAGGTTAGGGGTCAACCTAGAAGTTAAGGTTAGGGGTCCACCTAGAATAAGGTTAGGGGTCAACCTAGAAGTTAAGGGCGATTAAGACAGAGTAAGTAGCTTTCGTCAGTACTGACGCCGAAAACTGACTTGAAAAAGTGATACGAAAACCGTCTATTTACACGAAGTAAGTATTTTGTCAGCAGTTGAGGATATTTCTTAGGGTGCCCACATGTTCGTAAATTCAGTGCGGAAAACTGAATTCTCGAAAACAGTAAAAAATCAAAGTTAATAATTTGTTGATAAAATTTACATTTGTGATGATGCAAGAACCAACTTGTATGTTAGGAGAAAAGAAACAGAAACTAATTTGGGTTAAAAAATGGATAGATGACAGAGATAAAACTAGAGATTCTTTTGAGAATGACGCCAAAAAACTTTGACGAGTCGGTCAGTTTTCGTGTCATTTTGCGATGCGGTGTGGTCACCGTACAACGGGGACAGTTGCGGTTGCGCGGGGGAGGGGAGGGAGCGGACTGACGCCGAAAAATATCAAGCGGGAATAGTGAAGTATACTGACGACAGTAACCTGTCATCAGTATTCTGACTCCAATCAATTTACACGATAGCAGTGCCAGGTAAGTTGCTGACGGCAGCTACTTACCCAATGTAAATTTACCTTTAAGGTTAGGGGTCAACCTAGAAGTGAAGTTATTATTTCAAGCACTATTTAAATATCATTTACAATATTTTATGTACTTAGCCCCTTCAAATGAAAGATGATGACATCAAAATGATGACGACATAAGAAAGTCTAAGCTTTCTCCCATGACACAATCAATTGTTCTTACATTGGTCAGGCTACTCGCTCCCCCTGTTCTTGTTTATCGTATACGCCAATCTTGTCAAATATGACTTTTTCATGCAGTTGTCTTATGAATCAAATTCTACACAATCTGAGCTAAGAAAAACCGTAAAACTTAATAATGTGAGATTTCTTTTAAATATTTTTTAAATAAATTTCAATTTAAGACACATTGGTGCAGTACACATGCAAACATTGCTCATGTAAATTTTCTCAATGGCGTATACGATAAACAAGAACTAAGGCAGCGTACTGTGTGATTTATTAGGTTACTTAATTTTACTTAGTTGAATACGATTACTTAATTTCTATCACAACAATATAATTATCAATGAATCATGAAGGAAAAGTAGGTACATATTAATTCAAATTTGCAATGCTATTATTTATAATAGTGTAGACATAGAGAATAGGGTAGACACATCACAGCCTAATTTATTCACTTTTGAAGGTCGTAAGAAATTTTGCAGAATAGCTTCAGGTACTGCCTACAGCGGCCGAAAGCGTGAATGAAAAAAGGAAATTGGAGGGGCAAGGTGTAAGTTTTGCCCCTCAGGGGGTGTATAAATACAAAAAACCAACAAATGGAGAAACTGCAACGTATTCTCCAATGCGAGATATGAAATACATAGATCTAGTGCCTATAGTATTTTCTCTCTCAAACAAAAGCCAACCTTCAGTAGGTGGCTTTCAATGTTGGACGACTTTCCCGTACCAAAGAAGCGAAAATCACAGGACCGCACTCACCTCAAATTGTGCCGCTGGTCCAAGATGATGCTCGTTTTCTCAGGATCCTGTGGTGCTGAGCTCTGTTCACAAACTGCCACACTTGCAAGTTATATGTAAAACAATCACATTCACTCACAGATTTTTACGGTTAAATTTCAAATCGGTCGAGAGACATATAAAAACGTGTCTACTTGCGAACACGACGGAAATGGAAGTCCTCAATCCATTGCTAGTTTCATGTCGCTCAGTCAAAAAGTTGATATTGCCATCTTGCGATTTATTTGCACCTTTATTTCAGTTTGTAACAGACCAATATGACAATTCGCTTCTTAGACTAATTAATTAAAAATAAAAATAGATGACGCTATTCATGCGTCACCAGAAATGATAAAATAAACTAAAGCATAGGTATATTTACAATACATAAATTTATTTAGTCAAATTTTTATAATTACATTATTTGAAATACATTATTTGAAATACATTATTTATACGTTTTTTTCCTTAAATTTATTACATTAATTATATTTTGGTTATGCTATACCTTCCCAAAAAGAGACTAAGCTCTTGTGTGTGGTGAGGGAATGTAGTTAAGTTTAATCTTCAGGCATTATATTTTATATTGGAACAAGGGTGACTGCATTTACTGTAAAAACTAGAACTCTTGCGAATCAAGGACAGCAAGACTTACGCCCTTATGGCAGAGCACAAATTCCGTCCAGTTTGTCCATGGATCGCCAGATGAATTGTGTGAAAGCTTTAATACATCACGATACACTACTAACTCCCGAACCAGTTGTGGATAGAAAAAACGGACAGAATGGAGGCAGAATGTGCATCGTGTGAAATGACTTAGAAGGGTTAATGCACAGAGACAATATAAATCGGGAATTGATCTCTGTCATTTCTGGTATTATCCGTACAAAACAGATCTTTTCTTCTTTTCATTATTATAATGACTTGTCTTGAATTGCAAATGACAGATTGTGTGTTACTATATTCCTGGTACGCTGTGGTGTATCTGCGGTGATCACAGTTATGGCGCAAGGCTACTATGGCGTCATTCTCGGAGACTACGTGACAGCACAACTCCTGAAACATTTTTTTTTTTTTTTTTAATTCTTTATTGAAATAATATAACAAGTTGTAAAGCGCTGCAATGATGAGGATTTAACTTTTCCTCTATCATCGCGAGATAGCCAGGGCGTGGGTTCTGAAATATACTTTTGGGTTCGAGTATTGATTGAAAGATTCAGATCCCATCATAAGCGATATCATTTATTCATTCCTTGCCTCATTTACATTTAATTCGTGAGTTCAATTGAATATAAAATGTACAGCATCAAAGCATATAAAACAGTAAGCAGAACAGTAATAGATGAGTTAACAATACAGTATGTTATCATCCCATGATCAGGGAAATTGCGGGGAAACCAACCCCTTACAATATTATGATAATTACAATAAAAGAGAATGACCTCAAGCAGGTCATACTATGCATATTTTCGCCAGTCACAGGCGTGAGCATTATTAATTACCCTTTGACAATAGGATAATGATTATAATTGTGATAAAGAGGGAAAGGGTTCCACCCGTAGGCCAAGGAGGTCTAGAAAGCACGCTGCCTTGCTTGTGAGGTGTGGAAAGATGAACCTTAGGTCCAAGTTGTCCCAGAAAGGAAGCTTGCTTGTCCCTGTTGTTCAGGAGGTAAAAAGGAGTGAGCTAATATTATGTTCCAGATTCCTCTCTCTCCGAGCAGTAATAATATGAGTACAACAAAATCAAGTAAAATCTTAATAATATAGATATGCTACGCTACAAAGTTATATTTTCCAGGAGTTACATAAACTCATTTGGGACTTGGGACTTATACTATTACACAATACTTAAAACTAGCCATACAATATAATTAAAAAAATATTAATAAAATAACAATTACTGAAACAAACAAAGACAGAAGAGAATTAGCCTCTCATACCCAAAATAAAACAAAATCATCTCACTGGTACAGCATCATTGTAAATGAAGTAAATAATAATAATTACATTTGAGAGACTGTAAAAATAATGTTACAAAAAAATGCAATGAGATGGTTTGGACATGTGGAAAGAATGAATGATGAAAGACTGGCAAAATGTACATAGAGGAAAGACGAAATGAAATAAGAGGGAACTGAGGTGAGAAAAATGTGATTGGTGAAATAATGTGAATTTGAAAGTAGGAAAGCATTCTATTATTATTATTATGAATTCTATTATAAATAAGTAAATCACTAAGAAAAAGGAAATAAACATGAATAAATTGAAAGAGGTATGTATACAAGGAAAGGATTAAATGGTGACAATTTTGCAGAGCTTCTGGCCACCTATAGAGAAATGGCGATATAGTAACTAGAGTAAATTAATGTGGTTTTTTAATACACTAAATTTTAATACAATAAAAAAAGTGCTATAATATAAAATATTATGTGCAGGTGTTGCATTATTGTATGTGATTATTAGATTAGGTTATGATTACCAACTTTTCCTGTCCTCAGACCACAATCAGGTATATGAAACTTCAAAAACTAAAAATAGTTTTGTATACCTGATGATGGTCTGAGGACGAAAAATGCTTATAATCTGTAATCTTTACGAAAAACGAAACAGTTCTTCAACTAAAAAAAATGTTTTTTTTAGTTAACTTAAGATCTCACCTCTTCAATACTGGCTCTTCCTTCAGATAATAAAAACTCGCTTTGCAATCGATATCTTAGGAATCCTAAAGGATGCTGGACTCTCTGAATACTGCGGAGTTTGTTAGCCACTGCCTCAGGAAGGATTGTCTTCACATCTTTATACTCCTGAGAACCACTCGGCAAAATGTATCTGGAATATCAGAAAATGTAAATTTAAAAAAAAACTCTCAAATTAAAATTTTGGAGACATTATGGGGAATAATGGCACATCCAACACAACAATTAGCAATACAACCATATATACCTCAATGAATACAACATACACCCAACATCTCTACACATATGAAGCTGCAGAGATTGAGATGGGCTGGACATGTACAAAGGAGGCCCAACTAACGGGTTCCCAAACCCATCATGAATGGGCATTCAGGAGGAATAAGAAAGGTTAGAAGACTAAGTACTGCAGGTACCAAGCTGGATGGTGGCGGCCAAAAACAGGCGGATTGAGGCTCAAGTTAGCAGAAGCCATGGCTCAATATGGGTTGTGGGCCCATTGAAGAAACAGATTAAATTTGTTAGGGTTTGGTGGCTCACACTGTATAAGTCCATTGTATTTAAAAAAAAAAAAAAAAGTTTTAATTCACTACTTTATTTTACTACTTTATTTTCGCCTTACAAAGCATTATCAGGAGCAGTTTTTCTTTCAATAAAGAGATTAAACAAAACAATATTGAAACTTCACTTTTGTTCCAGGGGCGAGCATCCCATTTTGGCGCATGCTGGTAGGCCATCAAAGTGGTAGGCACAAAGTAGACTATGTATGGTAAAAATACATTTATACTTCAAATTAAGATTGAAAATGATCTCTGAAATGTTTTGGGAATATATATTGTTGACAATCATTACACATCAATAAAACCCAACTGGAGAAATTCAATCCCGCACCAATTTTGTGGCACACATGTACACATGCTGGATACGTGGGATTCGATATTTTAATAAAAATTTAATTTAAAAAGGAAATAAGTAAATGTCTTTCTATTGCAAGTAGGGGAGACTGGTATAAAATGATCCCTCAGAGTAAAATGATCCCTTCAAGTTTCCACGAATCTACTAACGCCATCTAGAAAACAATGAATGCATTACGTCTGACATGTGTCAAGTTCGCACAGGTAGTTATGGCGGATCGAGTGCTAGCGTTGTCAGCGAATTGTTAACGAAACATTGGAATCCGTTGTTTTTTTCTAAGGTAAGGGTCTTTTTGAGAGCTGTTATATAAATGAAGATGTGTGTGTTCGTATTTCCTGTGGTATATTAGCATTGCTCTGCCATTCAACTATTGAAATTCACATTGTATCGGTTCGAATTGTTTCGTGTGAGGTAATTTTTTGATTTGAAATATAAAAATATCGTTTGGGGTAAAACGATTCCGTAGTGTGTGTATAAAACGATCCGGGGATCATTTTACCTCAACACTTTTTTTTTGTTGTTTTAGATGCCACGTAAGTACATACAAACGTAAGACAAACCGTCAGAATTGGGCAGTTGAAGCGATGGCAGCGGCTTTGTCAGATGTAGAAAAAGGTACACCATATAAAACGGCAGCTAGAGTCCATGCGGTGCCAGTCATGGCTCTAAAAAGAAGAGCAAAATGTACTAATAAAAGCGCTACTGGATGTGGAAAAGTATTAGGTAGCAGGACAAGAAAAGGAAGAGACCACAGCATGACCTTTCTGATACGGACGAAGATGCTGAAAATGATGTTCTGTGCATGTATTGCTGCTCACGATATTCAAAGTCAAGTGGGGAAGGATGGATACAGTGCTCTGTGCTACCAATGTAAAAATTGGGCTCATGAACTATGCGCTGGCGTAGACGAAAACGGTACAGATTCTTATGTATGTGATCTAAATTGTACGTAAATAGGAGCATTCGTGACTACCACATAATAAAGTTATTTAAAAAAAAATTATCGTATTTCACTTGGGATCATTTTAAACACAGCTGTGTATAAAATGATCCTTTTCTATTGTTTGACAATATTACTTCCAAAAAATGTTTAAAGCAGCTTTACTCAAATATTGTATTCTAGCAGTTGTAGAAAAAGGGCCATAGTTTCATTACACATTAAAGAAATAAACAATAGTCCTTTAAATTTTAAATGAATTTCATTTTTTGTTAAAGGGATCATTTTGTACCAGTCTCCCCTATGGCAAACTCGCAGCCCGTGGGCTCGATAATATTGATATTTGAATAAAAACATATTTATTAAATGCAATTCAACCCCTCTCCCCTCTGTTGGTGGCTTTTTTTAGACAAAATTGTGACAGGCCAGCCATATAAGTTTCGTATGCCTGGCTTAGAACAAAAATTTAGATTTTTTGTAATCCCCCATACGTCCGCAGATCCGGCAGGACTGCAATATTGATGCGGAATTGGCCCCTACTGGCAAAAAGGCCAGATCTCTGATTTTTTTGACAATATTGTTACGTAAATAATACTTAGGTTTAAACAAATAAATAGGGTAGGTGTATATAGACTCTAGCTGTAGGATGAATTATTATTAAGTACCTAGAGTAAGGAAATATTATATAAGTAGTATAAGTATTGGAAGCTTGTGGAATATGATAGACGTTTCCAGAAGAATCTAAGCCTAGAATGTTTTGATTGCAATAGCTATAAAAGGCGTGAATCGTCTGCAAGGAGTCGGTCTCCAAAATACCATTAGCTATGACAGGCCAAGTTAGCGAAAGTCAAATGAACCATTGTAAAATAAATTGTGCACTAAAAAAAAAAAATCTTCGGCCGTTTTAATTAACCCTCCGTCGGTCGCAACCTTTTAGTGCCTTCGTTTGGACGCAATGTGCCAAAAAAACACACAATTTCATATTGCTGTTACTACCATTCTCTTTGGTTGTGGGGGACTTCCTTTCTTACTGACTTTCTTTAGGATGTATTTTAAGGAATTAAGAGAAAGAAAATTTAAAAATAGTATTTTATTATATAACTGAACACAATTTTCAAAATAACCATTTTTGACCCATCTACCCTAGTTACAATAGAATTTGGACAAAATATTAAACTAATTGGTAAAGGAAAACACATACTTAAAGAGGTTAATTTAATCCTAGTGAGCTCAGTCCACTTCAGATTCCATTGATTCAGGCTCCTCAGGAAAAGTTGGCTTTGTGGACAATGTGCTTTTTGGCCACTTGTTACAGCTCCGCTCGCTGTGTAGGTGCAGGAAGTACTGCGAGGTACGGGCGGGTAGACGTCTTCGAGTCAGAAGGGTACTGGGGAGCGGGGCGTCATTTCGCTCCCCCAGTTCTTGTTTACCGTATACGCCAATCTTGTCAAATACGACTTTTTCATGCAGTTGTCTTATGAATCAAATTCTACACAATCTGAGCTAAGAAAAACCGTAAAACTCGATAATGTGAGAGTTCTTTTCAATATTTTTAAAATAAATTTCTTGTTTTTATAAGACACATTGGTCCAGTACACATGCAAACATTGCTCATGTAAAATTTTCTCAATGGCGTATACGGTAAACAAGAACTAATGCCCGCTTTCCACTGCGAGCGGGAAATAGCTGAGCGGGAGCGGGAAATAGCTGAGCGGAGCGGAGTGAAATAGTTTTGGCCTTCCATTGCGAAAGAGTTTTAAAAACTAATGGTATTTGCCTTCCACAGCCAACGAGCTCGACGGAGTGAGCTAGGCGGGAAATGAGATGGGTCAGATGAATGAGTTGTTTGCCTTCCATCTACAGCGGGCTGTTATTAAAAAAAACCCCCGTTGTTTTTAAAAATATGTTTCTTATACTTTATGTAACTGTTTTCAAGAATTAAATAAGTTAATTAGTTTCAGTTTTTTCATATTATCGCAAAAACTATTCACATTATTCTATTTAAAATCACACCACATACTAGAATAATTTGTATCATTCTATAATTATGAAGAAAAAAAATCTTTCCAAAATACAAAACAACAAAATGCGAGCAAAAAAATGTAAAAAAATGAGTTTTTTTAAATATTTTTTTGTGACGTCATTTTTTAAGTAATATAAAAAAAACTAACTTTAAAATTAAGATAAAAAATCATTTAACACGCGTGATTTTTTTCATTAATGTCACTCTTTTACTAAGGCCATGAAGTAAATATAAGAAACCTATTTTTAAAAACAATGGGGGTTTGCCGGGAAATAATTTTGCACGTGTTGGTACGCGGTAGGAGCGGAGTCCATTCAAAACTAGCGGCCGAGACCATGACATTTTTACTCGCTCAGTCCGCTCCGCTCACTCCCCTGTCGAAGCACTTCTATGAAATTTACTGCTGCTAGTCGAGCGGAGTCCATACGGAGTCCACTGGAAATCCGCTCAACTCTGCAACCACTTTTGTAACTCTTTGTACTCGCTCAGTCCGCTCCGCTCACTCGCTGTTGGTGGAAGCACTTCTATAAAATTTACTGTTGCTAGTCGAGCGGAGTCCGTACGGAGTCCGCTCCGCTCGCAGTGGAAAGCGGGCATAAGGCAGCGATTTGTCGTCTTTGAATCGGGGAATTCCGCAAAAAACACTAAGTGTGCTTTTTTTGCACAGGTGCGACCGACGGAGGGTTAAGAAGACCATCATTCTAAATTTTAAAACATTAGAACCCTAAAAACACTACAATATGAAGGTTTCCCAAAAGTGAGGAGATAAAAGACTTGTATGCACCAAAAATAACAGTTTCCTTTAGTATCTTAGAAACAACTAGACTGCACATATAGTGCAACTTCTAACCCTTTTGTCCCCAAAAGAGTAACATGTGGCTTGTGGAACCTATTTATTTTTACAGGCAAGGGAATCGGCTTACGCCAACTACTTAAATTGAAATGAAATTTTTCCAGATCCCGAGAGGGCTGGTCTTCATTTCTTGTGAAGGCTGAGTAAACCTTGGCAGTATTTTTTTTTTAATTTGAACATTGAGTTCAATGAGTTTGAAACATTGGTTTGAAACATTGGTTTGAAATAAACCATGAAATAAACACAATAAACACCAAAACGTGAATTCATTTCCGACACCCTTGGTGGGGATTAAACATTTAAACTCCAGCCCCCGGAATAAAATTCAAGCGTTCTACTGACTAAGCTATCGACTGGACTTCTTAATTCTTAAGTACACGATAAATGAACTTACTTTTTGAACAAATCATCTGCATAGGTGCAGTTGGACCGAACCCAAGAGTCGGGACAATACTCCTCCAAAGAGAAAGATTGCAGCATTTTATTTTGTGTTAAGTGCTGATGGTAACGCAAAAACACAATGTATTTTTTAAAATAAAATTCACTAACACTTCAGACACGACCGGGCTATGATCTATCAGACAGAGTGACGCTGAGTGATTGTTTTTTCTCTGTTCTCATATCTCAGCTGAACGTCAGCTGCTGTTGAGTAGTTCAACTTTTGTTCAAAACTTACGGGGAGGACGGGGAGTAACCAACTTTATCATGAAAGTGCTGCCAGAACTGTGTGAAAACGTATTTCTAATTTTAAAAACCCTACATTAAACCTCTATTTCAATGACTGCGTTAACTACAAAGATGAAAAAAATATTATTTTTCTTAACAATAAAATCTACGAAACTCAATTTACAGCTTTTGAAAGCCTCTTTGCAGTTTTTCGACAATCCAATGAAGTTGTTGTGGAAGTTGCCAATGCTTGGCAACTTTTTTACGAAGCAAGTGCTGGCAGCTGTAAAAACACACAGTCAGTCAGCCGTAATATTTTTTACCCAATTTAGTGCCACAAACACAAGTTAACGAAAAAAAAATATATTGCCCACGTTTTTGATGATTTTAATTAAATTTATTATAATCATAATTTATTTACAATTTAAAGATTTTTAAGTAAATAAAGAAGAAGCCAATAGATGACGTCTCAAGTTAATAATCATATTATTTGTAGCTGTCAGTGCTGTCAGTAGGGATGGACAAATGAAAAAAAATATCGATATTTATCGAATCGATATTTTTAAACACTATCGAAAAATATCGATATATCGATATTTTTCCTCAATATATTTTGGTCACTGGCGGGTAACGTCTCAAAATTTCGAAATTTTTGGGTTGTAAATTTGTCGACGGGGGGGGGGGGAGGGAGAGGAGACATCGCACGGTTAATAATAAAGAGCAATAACTCAAAAGTTGGGAAAATCGATATTTTGCAATAAAACGCAAGAACAATGCGAGAAGAATAGGTAGAATGCGACAGCCGTTCAATTTGGACGAATATGACCGAGATAAAACATCGATCGCCTTTTTCATCCCATACAAGTTGTACTGGTTGTCTGAACTTCAAACGTGATTTCCCAACATTCTAATTTTTTGAGTTATTGCTCTTTATGATTAAGCGTGCGACATGCAATTTGTTACGTAAAAATGTTGGCTTCAAAACACAACCACCTTTAAAGTGTGGGGGGCAAAGTCACATTTGCAAACAAATATCGTTTTTGATACGATTTTGATACTTGAAAAAAAAAATATCGATTAGTCAATATTTCGAGTATCGATGAAAATATCGATATTAAAAAACTATATATATCGGTACTTTTCATTTATCGATACATGTTGCTCATCCCTAGCTGTCAGTGTCATTAGTGTCAATCCGTGTCAACCTGTCAACCTATAAAATCAGTTAATATTTTCTAATATTCCGGTATTTGATAAAAACTAAACTTTTCACCAGTTTGTCAGTTAGAAACGAGAAGTCCTATCTGCATCATGTCGACTGCTGTTAAAGGTAAATAACCATATAAAACCATTTCCATATACAACTTGTAAGTAAATTTCAATGATTGATGTTCCAAAGTCCAATTCTATTTATATTGTCACAGAAACAATCTAAGTTATCAAGAAAAGGGAAAGGTGACTTCGAAAAATGTTGATTGAGGTGTGATTTTTTTAGGAATGGATAGGAACTTTTTTTTCACGGAAGTTCCAAACTTGATTTTTGTTCAGCGACCAAACATCACCCAGTAATACCAATATATTGCTTTGATTTTTTTGTATAATTTTTTTTTTTTTGTTACATCCTTTTGTCATCATTATATGGTCTCGAACTATCATATTGCCTTGTTTATGTTGTTTTCAATAAAGAAAAATCACTGCTCTGTGTAACTATATCAAAACCTTAAACTCAAGGTAAATCTGTATAAGTAACACGTTAAGCTAACACGGGTTTCTCAGTTAAATGCACCTTTTTCCTATTTTATACGAGAGGAAACATGAAACAAGTGTGAAAATCCTGTAGTTTAGAAGTTTTTCATGAGCACTTCCATTGTTCCTTTCCCCCAGAGAATTAGTTCACTTACCATGAAAAGTTGCACCCAATGAAGTATTTTATCCAAATTTCTCAAATAAGTGAATCAGCACTTATTCAGTTTTGCCTTTGAGGTGGCGATATAATAATCTATTATCTAAGTTGCAAAGAGATATATTAACATTTAAAATTCATATTAAATGCATGCTCACAAACAGGCACGTGTAAGTTTGTGCTTACAAATGCTGCATGTGTACTTACAATTTAAAATGCAAACCTTAAATTAACATAAACCCTGCAACTTTTGCCGATCTTCCTTGAAACAGGGGTGATATTTGCAAAGTGATTTTTACCAACCTATAAGTCAAGGAACTAGACATCGATCCAATAATAAAATATTACTATAAAAGGAGAGCTTGTATGAAAAAGGTTATGACTCTGGATGAAATGATAGAAGTATGCAAGGATCGAAAGAAATGGCGGTTGATCTGTAATGCTGGCGTTTAAGGCTGAGGCTTTTAAAAAATATTTTTCACTTTTTTATAATAATAATAATATGCGTTTATTCCAGCTTGGTCATGTGGAGGGTGCAATACATGACCAGCCGTTATAGCCATTATAGAATATGTTTTGTAGGTTTTAATTTTTACTGTTTAGTTACTTTAATTGTTTAGTGTTTATTTGTTTTATATATTCAAATGTAATTAATTGCTTGTATTCCTTGACTTATAGGTTGGTATGATGCTGACCACCCATACTGTAAAAAATGGTTCACTTTGCCAATGTCACCCCTGTTTTAGGGAAGGTCGGCAAGAGTTGCAGGGCTTATGTTAATTTGAGATTGGGTTTTTTATATTATAGGTCCACATGCGGCATGTGTGAGCGCAAAATTATGTTTGTCTGCTTGTGGGAATGCATTTAATATGAATCTCAAATGATACATATCTTTGCAACTTAGATTTAGACTTAGCCTTTACTCCAGCAAGCCGGCTGTGTTATGTTCCAACTTCTTGTTGTTGTCATTTTCCTAGCTCTCGCCATGGAGCCAACTGAGCTATCCACTGGATATCTTTTTCCATTTTATGTTTTTAAGCATCCTGAGCCTACAACTGTGTAGGGACCATAATGAATTAATATTTAAGTACTTATTGATGGCAGGTATTTTCATTGTGGGCGCCAAGCGTACCCCGTTCGGGGCCTTCGGAGGGATCTTCAAAGGGAAGTCATCCACGGAGTTGCAGACTATTGCCTGCCAAGCTGCGCTGGCCCAGGCCAATCTCAGCCCTGAAAAAGTTGACAGCGTTGTCATTGGAAATGTCCTACAAGTAAACACGATGGAACTTACTTTACTTTTCACATGGCGGTTGGCAATTTAATTTCTTTGTGCCATTGGCTGCGTCACGTCATCAAAGTTTCAAATTTTTGCCTTCCGCTCGGCCAACCACTGCACTGCCTCTGAAGTCACCCTGGGAATCTATGCCCAGTCTCCCTGTACCTTCCCACAGGACACTCCTCCGCTAAGTGTGATATGGTTTATTCACTTTTTCTTCAGTCACACTTCTAAGAATTCCTCTTGCCCCATTTGCTCCACACATCTTTAACTGTATGTTCATTACAGTTAAAGATGTTAAGTTAGCATTACTATCTATTATTTTATAATAGTTGTTATTGTTCTCTAGCTTTTGTGGATTGTTTTGCTAAGAATGAGATAAAGTGAATGTAAAAGAAGTAAATTCATATTAAAAAATTGGACATGAATGAATTGAAAGAGGTTGATTGCAAGGACAGGAAGTAATGGAAGAAAAATTGAAGAGGCTCTGTCCAACAGTGGCAGAGTTACAGTAACAATGTAAATTGATAATTTCATGATGGGTAGAAATAGAGAGTAACACATTTAAAAGCAGTACCCAGAGTATAAAAAATACATCTCAACCATAACATTTATAAAATGTTTTTTTTTTGTAGAGGCATTAACTTTGTAATCATTCATCTTAAGAGATAGCCGGTTGTGGTATTAAATAAAATACTCATAGTAATCGAATACAAAGTGGTTTTCTTTTTATCTCTTTATAAAATGTCTTTATCGACGGTTTAAAGGAAGGGCATAAGGGACGTTTTGGTCAAAAATGTGTTATGAATGCTATCCTACTTAAAATTTTCCGCTCTTTCTAATACGTTCAGTTTCATGGCTCTACGATGATTTTTTTGTTGTTTATGCCCAAGCAAACAACTGAGTTTTTGGAGTATGGTTTTGGTGTAACTGACAAGATTTTGTTTTGTAAAGGCGTTTGTGACATAAAAAAATCGTCCACATTAATAGGAATGCCAATAAATGTCTTTATTTTTTTATTTTAGAGCTGTGTTGATTTTAACAATATGATAAAAAAAAAAAAATTGTGTCATTTTTATGCAAGGTTAAACTTTAAACTGCTCTTATGAACAATTTAGTGTTTGCCGCTTATGCCCTATTAACTTTTAACCGTCAATATTAATCTATTTTAGTTTTTTGGTAAATCACTGTGATTGGGTTTCAACATACAGATAGAAATATTAGCAGCACTAATGTCCTGTGAGGGTTGAGTTTGTTATTAATTGTGTGTGTTGTTTGTCAGTCATCTGCAGCGGATGGCATCTTCATGCCGCGCCATGTCCTGCTGAAGTGCGGGATCCCCATAGACCGCCCAGCCCTGGGGATCAACCGACTCTGTGGTTCTGGATTCCAGGCCGTCATCAACGGAGCACAGGTACCAAGCTTTCCTACCTTTACAGCTTCAAAAATGCAACTAAGCTACACATATAGTGTAACTTCTTGCCTGCGTTAACCCCAAAGGAGTGGCATGTGGCGATCCGGTACCTATTTATTTTTACGGGTAAGGGGGCCGGCCTCACACCATCCACTTCCAGTTGTAGTGGGGGTTTCCCAGCTCCCGAGGGGGGGCTGGTTCTCATTTCTTGTGAAGGCTGAGTACACCTTGCCGGTATTTATTTTTGATTTGAAATAGACACGGAAACGGGAAATCATTTCTGACACCCTCGTTGGCGATCGAACCCTTACTCTAGGCATGGTATGGAATCATTCTACCAACTGAGCTTGGTATATTTTTGTGATCCGCCGGAATTCGAACCCACACCTTCCATTTACGAGTCAGAAGTGTTAACCGCAGAAGTGTTAAAACATTAAACACGTGTGAACATCCTGTAGTTTAGAAGTTTTTCATGAGCACTTCCGTTGTTCCTTTCCCCCAGAAAATGAGTTCACTTACCATGAAAAGTTGCACCCAATGAAGTATTTTATCCACAATTTCTCAAATAAGTGAATCAGCACTTATTCAGTTTTACCTTTGAGGTGGCGATATAATACTCTATTATCTAAGTTGCCAAGAGATGTATTAAAATTTAAAATTCATATTAAATGCATGCTCACAAACAGGCATGTGTAAGTTGGTGCTTACAAATGCTGCATGTGTACTTACAAATTAAAATGCAAACCTCAAATTAACATAAACCCTGCAACTTTTGCCAACGTTCCCTGGAACAAGGGTGACATTGGCAAAGTGAACCATTTTTTTACAGCAGGGGGGTGCATCCCATGCCTGCACATACTCCCAATAGATAGGCAATACATGGTAAAAACGCATTTAAGCTTGATATTGAGATTTAAAATTCAAAATCTAAGTTCGATTGGAGCCATTGTTAGCACTTCAATCAATTTCGAATCAGTTATATTTTAAAAGAATGGGAGAAAATATTTATTCTGAAATGTATTTGCCTATACCCTACGCACGCGCCCGTTTTACACTATGGGTGGTCAGTCTCATACCAACCTATAAGTCAAGGAATACAAGTAATAAATAACATGAATGTAAACATTAATTTTAATAATGTATTAAAACAACGGAACCTAAAAAAAATAATAAAAATGATTGTTTATCAAAGAATGTTAATTAAAACTGTAAATAAAGAATTATGCTTTGTGTTTAGGACATCCTTACCGGAACAGCCAAGGTTTCCCTGACAGGCGGTGTGGACAACATGTCCCAGGCTCCGTTTGCCGTCAGAAATGTCAGGTTTGGCACCACCCTGGGAGCCAGCATTGCCTTTGAGGACACCCTGTGGGTCGGCCTGACCGACAGCTACTGCAAACTGCCCATGGCCCTCACCGCAGAGAACCTGGCCGAGCAGTACAAGATCCCCAGAGAGGAAGTCGACAAGTTTGCTCTGCGGTCACAGCAACTGTGGAAAGCAGGTCAATAATTTTCTGCACCTTGTCTACTTCTCTTCTCTTTCATGGCCGGTCACCCCATGTCGGGCCTTGGCCTCCATTAGCCTTGCCACCAACTGCAAATGTCTCTTGCTGTGACTCTCTAGTACGCTAACTGAAGCAGCTTGTTGGAATACTTTCTCATCTCATCTTCCCATCTCATGTCTGATAGTTCATTTTCCGCCAAATGAAAAAATAATTACACTTTTCGGATATAAACAAACCCTTATAGGATAACTTACATTATCCTCAAGGTTTCGCAGGCGTCACAGCCAATGTCTTCCGGCGGCACCCTTTTTGTACAACTATTGACAAGACAATGAACTTTTTTCATTTCTTTTCAGGATTGGATGCTGGTGCGTTCAATGCAGAAATAGCTCCCGTTACAGTGAATGTGAAGAAGCAGGATGTCCAGGTGACGGTGGATGAGCACCCCAGGCCTAAGACAACCATGGAAACCCTGGCCAAGCTGCCAACAGTCTTCAAGAAGAACGGGGTTGTAACGGCTGGATCAGCCTCTGTGAGTTCTCCATAAGTTGTAACAGAAACTGTTCTCTCCTTTTCAATTGCGCTACAACCCAATACTGGGCTTGGGCTCCTTCAACTTCTGCTTGCAACTTGTAAAAACTGATCCACATCCTTCCCCACTTCATCCCTCCATCTCAGTCTGAGCCTTCCCGCGCTTCTTCATTTTCAGCGAAGATCAGCGTAGACCAGTCCGTAGCTCAGTGGTAACACTTCGGACTCTGAATGGAAGGTTGTGGGTTCGAATGCCGGCGGAGCACAAAAATATACCATTTATATTTTCAAATTTGCTCATAGCTGGGTTGAAAAATTCATAAACCTTTACCAATGACCGGTCACCAAAGGTCCACTCAGCCTTACAGCAACTGGGTCTTGCTTGAGAATTGGCGCTTTGTAGTAACGACGACCAAGCTCGTAAAAAGGTCTATAGCTCAATTGGTAGAATGCTTGAATTCCATGCCGAGAGCAAGGGTTCGATCTCAAGCTTTACTCAGCCTTCACAAGAAATGAGAACCAGCCCTCCCGGGAGCTGGGAAACCCCCACTTCAACTGAAAGTGGTTGGTGTGAGGCCGGCCCCCTTACCCGTAAAAATAAATAGGTCCCAAATCGCCACATGCGACCTCTTCGGGGATAACGCAGGCAAGAAGTTACACTATATGTGTAGCTTAAGCCAAGATTTCTTATTATGTTGCTGAAATAAACCAATTTTTGCCTATTGACGGACATAAGGAGTTCTGCACTGGTATTTATGTAGGAAAGAGCCTCAAAGTTTGTTACCAGTACACTCTGATTCATAATATTATATTTCTGAATAAAATCTTTTTCTTGCATTATTTATTTAATATAACATAGGAATCTATGAATCTGGAAGAAATGAAAGAAATGTTGTAAGGACAAAAAGAAATGGCGGTTGATCTGTAATGTTGGTGGTAGGGTTTTTCAAAATTTAAAATTTTAAAACTAGAATTTGTTTTCTGTTTAGTTTTTTGATGTCCATATCAGAGGCGGTTTCTATTAACGTGCATCCGTGCAGTGAGCTGCCTAGATTTTGTAATAATTTTAGCAAAAAAATGTATACACTTTTAATAAAAATATATCGTGTGGAAGATGTGTTAAAAGATCGCTGAAGTAAAAAATCACTAATAATTATACGAAGCGCCTGATAAGCGCAAAGGACCGCTGTCATACATAATATTATAGTATAATTATTATACTTCTCGGGGCATATCGCTCAATGCACAGAGATCTTGAAAAACTTCCATACATATTATGAAAAACTGTCGAATCCGTGGCTGTGAGAGAGATAGCAGATCAATCATAGCTTCTGTAACGCGGTAGACAAAGATGGCAAACGCCTTGCTACGTGCAACACCCAAATATTATGAAATAGTCGACGTGTGTTGACATTATATGAACAATGAACAATGAAACCATCATAAGTTAGACCCTCCGCACACTAGACGACAGGCGACAGCGACTTGTCGGCGCGAATCGGCGATCGGCGCGACTCGGCGACAAGTGTGCGGAGCTTTGAACAAAATATATTAAAACTGTCGGCCGCAGCCTGTCGTCTAGTGTGCGGAGGGTCTTACTCTCCTTAGCATTTTAAAGAAAACATTGGTTATTACAATGTTGATTGTAAATAATAATTGCCAAACTGGACTCTGGATGATTCACATCCGTTCAGTTGTTAGTTGACGTAGAGATATACAGTCATCGGTTGGCCTTTGATTTTGCGGGAATATTTTTTACATTCTTTTAAAAATCATCGTAAATTCATTACAAGATTGTTGTTAATTAATTTTCTAACTATGAATTTCAATAATAAAGCAGACGTGGACTTAATAAAAAAAAAATGTTGCAATGTAAAGCTAAATTTAAAACAGTGAATAGGGTATTTAAGCATCATGGCTGTGTGGTTGTGAATGGTTTTTTTCTTTCCGTGTCGTATAATTTGTGGTGAAAAATCGTGGAGCGAAGATGTGTCATGGATCTCGCTCACCTTACTGAGGAAGTTAAACATCATGCACTTTCGTAAACTCACATTGAGCATGTAATGCCTTTAAATTGATTAGGCCAAACAGATCTTCCACAATGGCTTGATGTTGGCTATAGAGAATCAATCAAAAATTTCAATGATAAAGTGCATGAGAACAGATTAATTATACCTATCTGGAACAATTTATTTTGTTAAATTTTGTGCTGTTGTGCGGATGGATTTCCATTTTAAATAACTGTAAGTACGCGCTTAAATACATATATTCGTTATGCAAAATAACGGGTGTAGGTATGTACTCGTGTATAGCTTAATAAAACATTATATATGTACGTATTTCTTACAATTTCCATTCAAATCAAATTGGAAAATAAAAGAAAAACTATAATTGCAGAAATTATGAACTGCCAAAAGTTTTATTGACGAGCCGCCTCTGGTCCATATATATTATTGTTTATGGATTTTAAAAATGTAATTTATTGTGTATGTTCCTTGACTTATAGGTTGGTATGCGGCTGACCACCCATGCTGTAGAAAATGGTTCACTTTGCCAATGTCACCCAAAGTCTGGAATTGAATTCACCATTTTTTTTTTTAATTACGTAACAAACACAATGCGACAAGCCTTTCCTGACCCATCGTATTTCTAAGGAACGAAAGCACTCGGTTAAGTGTCAAAAAAAAACTTTCACTTTCCACGGAAGTCATTGGTATGGTACATATAATTCGAAGAACTTTGACACTTTCAGTAAAATTATCTATTAAATTGTACTTTGTGAAAAGTTGTAAAATTGCAAGCGTACTAGATACCGGAAAAAGGACGTGTTTCTGAATCGACCGACCAGGTCGATGTAATTAAAATACAAAAAATAAAAATGTACATGAGAGAACAGTGCATTGTTATGTAATATGCCATTGTTATTTTAGTTGAACAAGGACATTGTGTGACACTTACAGTTTACGATTGTTTTATTTTTGGAATTCGACACTTAAAAATTATGGATGTAAGGCAGTGGCTCTTAACTAAAATGAAAGTCATATATCTAATCTAATCTAACTAATCTAAGCTGCAAAGATATATATCATTTAAGATTTATATTAAATGCATTCCAACAAGCAGACATGTATAATTTCGCGCTAACACATGCCGCATGTGGACCTACAATATAAAAACCCAATTCAAATGAACATAAGCCCTGCAACTCTTGCCGTCCTTCCCTGAAACAGGGGTGACATTGGCAAAGTGAACCATTTTTTACAGTATGGGTGGTCAGCCGCATACCAACCTATAAGTCAAGGAACATACATGACAAATTACATTTTTTAAATCAATAAATAATAATATATACATGGACATCAACAAATAATTATTTTATTTTTCTCTGCAGGATGACTATATAGGCCTATGTGACAAGGGTTCTTCACGATCAATAACAATTTTTTGTTTCACTTTCTATGGTAAAAAAGCCCAACCGGCTGACTTTTTTTTGTGCAAGTTTTAATATTTACGACTTATTAGCTCGAAAACATTTATTTGTATAATTTATATGGTAATATTACTAACAAATAATTGTCATTAATTTGCCAGTGATAAAGTATTGTTGACATTTTTAATGTAACTTTAATGAATTGCTCAAGATTAGTTGGTTTCTTGTTTTTGCAATGACTTTCAGTTGTTAGACCTTAGGTCAAAGTACAAAGATTATGAGCTGATAAGAGGTATCAAATATTTGGCTGAGGCTTAGTCAACACTAAATGTCTGATAAGATGTGAATAATAAAAATAAAATATGTCCTGCTACTTGATTATCATGTAAGACTTAAATGCCAAGAAATAACTTTATTTTAACAACTTTTTATACCACCAAGGTGTGAAACAAATTAACTGATTCCAAGCCAATGGAGTCTGCACATTTATAATATCCATCAGCTGAATAACGTTACAGGTTTTTGCCCATAGTTAATAAAAAATAGAATTCCAGATCTATAATCTATAGGTAATCTGAGTTACAAAGATTTATCAATATTGATCGGCCATAAAACGTATTTGGAACCGAATAACGTTGGTCTGAATCTTGCGTCTAGCCCACTTGACCATAACTTCGACCCTGGTTCAACAGATGCCATTGCATGCACACAAGCTTCTGCTTTCGCATGAAGACAACTGGCCTGGCAAAATAGGTTGGTGGATTGCATTCCTTTCCACAAATCTATTTAAAAAATAAAAATAAATTAGTGCATGCTCACAAGCAGACAAGAGATAACTACGTATAAAATTAAAAAAACAAATCTCAAATGAATATAAACCCTGCAACTCTTGGTGCTTCACACCATCGTCACACCAACCTTAATATGACGCTGGCCACCCTTAAGTTTTTTTTTTTTTTAACTGATGTTTCATAAAAACTTCTCAGATTTTGCAACATAACCAAATTTCTTTCGTAGCTAAAACTTTGTAGTTAGATGTGTCTGTCATAATTTCCAGGGTATCTGTGATGGAGCGGGCTCTGTAATCCTTGCATCCGAGGAGGCCGTCTCCTCACTGGGCCTGTCTCCGCTGGCCCGGCTGACTGGCTGGTCCACTGTGGGGGTGGAGCCCAGCATCATGGGGATCGGCCCGGTTCCCGCCATACAGAACCTGCTCAAGGCTACCAAGCTCACACTCAATGACATTGATCTGATTGAGGTAAATTTTTCAATAAATCAAATGCCTGATAACGGGATTGTCCACGTTTCTGCAAAGAAGATACCAGCTGGTTTGCGTCCACAAAAAAGATCAATAAAAAGGTGAAAGGATAACTCATCCTCAGTGTCACAAATTTTGAAGCAACAGATCCAACATACAAAAAGAAGATTCTCAATACAAATATATATTATTTTGATTATGATTTGAAAAAGTTCTTTCCTGCATGTTGATGTCTGCGGAGGGTGCAAGCTGTAGAGCGAGCATTGCATACAGGTTAAAGTTGGCAACATATTATGTTTTGCATTATGTATTATGGTTAAAAATTCATTTAACCCTGGCATTAAGATCTATTTTTTTTTTAAATTAATATTTCTCTTCAAAAATATAATTCAAATTTACTATTTAAGTTGAGCTATTTTTTTAAGGAATTTTGTGCGGGAGGCTCCCCAATTTTTTAATGTCTTGGGGATCTATGTCACCCTGGAAGGGTTGCTTCTGTGGTGGGGCACTGCAAGAAAGTGGTGTAGGTACATCAAATACATCTGTCAGATCTCAGTCATTGTTTATAATCATATATATTTTAAAGTGTTTGTCAAAAGCAAAAGAACAAACTAAATTATTCAGAAAGGTATTTTCTTGAACCCAGCGGAAATGCGTGATGAGCTATTGTGCAAAAGCAAACACAATACCATGGTTTGTTTTCAGATCAATGAGGCGTTTGGGGTGCAGACCATGGCTTGTGCGCAGGCCCTGAAGCTCGACATGGAGAGACTGAATGTCAACGGTGGCGCCATCGCTCTGGGACATCCTCTGGCCGCCTCAGGGGCTCGCATCACAGCACACCTCGTGCACGAACTCAAGTAAACAACAATCATTTCATTTTTCTCAACGGAACCTCTATCTCTCCATGGTGCTACAGCTCAAAATTCTTCTTGTCCTCTCCAACACCTGTCTCGTGCAATTGTCTACCAACTTGCCACCTAGAGTAGCTGTGTAACATCTTCCATTCATTCACTCTTTATAACTACCTCTATATTATGGAAGGGGGGGGGGGGGGTAGACACGCAATTTGATAGATGGGTGGTTTGTATAATTTTTCATGAACCCCCTCTTATAACTTGTGGACCCCTATTTTTATGCCACATCAATGTAGACCCCCGTTGAGTATCCCGTGGACCACTTTGGGAATCACTACTCTATAAGAACTGATCTATAACCGGTCATAGGTCAAGTTAAAAAGTTGGAAAAAGACTGGCTCCTCTCGGCAATCAGAACCCCTTTGCGACTGTATATGCCATTTTATCAATCGACACTATTTTTTCTATTTTCAGACGTCGAGGACTCAAGAGAGGAATCGGAGCAGCTTGCATTGGAGGTGGACAAGGAATCGCACTCCTCATCGAAGTCTAAACTAACTCACTACTTCTGTTTATGTGTTCATCATACAAAAAAATCTATGCCATATTCTTTATTCTTCATTAAACAAAAGTACCAGGAAACAGTAATATCACAAAAGACAAATATTTTATAAATACTCCTATATAATGGTATCTACATATATAAGCGATTTATTATGATGAAAAATGCATTTATACAAGAACTTACATCATAATGAATGTGGTTGAAAATATTTTGATTAACACAATTGACAATGCCCAATGTGAAAGAAAGTGGTTCACAGGAGGTTTGCGCAGCATAGGTACATACATTAATGTAATGGTCCCTGATGATAACAAAGCCATCAAAGTGGTCCCTGGTTGAAAGCAAACAATCAAAACGGTCCCTGGTTGAAGCAAACAATCAAAACGGTCCCTGGTTGAAGCAAACAATCAAAACGGTCCCTGGTTGAAAGCAAACAATCAAAACGGTCCCTGGTTGAAAGCAAACAATCAAAACGGTCCCTGGTTGAAAGCAAACAATCAAAACGGTCCCTGGTTGAAAACAAACAATCAAAACGGTCCCTGGTTGAAAACAAACAATCAAAACGGTCCCTGGTTGAAAACAAACAATCAAAACGGCTTCTGGATGAAAGAAAACAATGAAAGAGGTCCCTGGTTAAAAGAAAACCATCAAAGTAGTCCTTGGTCACAAAATAACCACTGTTCTATCTAAGTATGTTGATGTTTATTTTCTGGTTGATAAAAGTTTTTACTTTGTACTTTTATTTAGAAAGCATGTATATATTTTCATTGTAATTTTTGTATTCTTCTTATTTTTCATTGTAAAAGCATAATTTGTTTTAACTTGCTTGCTAAGTTTCTTGCATTTATCTTTTATAATCCAAATGGTTGTTAATCTACGAGATATTTATACCCAGACTGATATTTTATATTTACACTGGTTCAAAGAAATAAACACAATAATATATTTTTTCACAACTTTTTATTGTTGTTTTTTATAGGATATGTTTTAAAATAAAAATAGATCATCCGACAGCTTGGATCTTGACTGGCATCAACGTTTGATGTAATTTTGATATGGTGGTCTTCACAATTTGCTGTATTGTCGCATCTTCGCAAACCACATCCTGAAAAAGAGTAAAATTCTAAAATTCTCTCTGCGGGTTCCATTCTTTCGCAATCTCACCTATTTGGTCTATAGATTATTTCCTCAGTCTTCCCCTTCCACACTTTCCTCTGTACACTTTCTTTGTTAGTCGTTCATCATCCATTCTTTCAAGATGTCCAAACCATCTCATTGTGGTTTTTTGTACTTTAATTTTCATATTCTCTTTTATACCGCACTCGTTTGTTACCCAATCATTGCAAACTCTATCATTCAGTGTCTTTCCAGTCATCGCGCTCAGGTACAACAGTTTCAACCGTACAAACTTTACTCAGCTATGGTTGTTATCATGTTTGTAGCTATAAAGGGTGTATTTAGACTGAATAGATGACTCACCAGGGTTAACAGATCAATGTCTGCCTTTTTACTATCAATGGTAACACTGAGTTTGTCTCCTTTGAACATTTTGGGCACAGAGTCCTCGCCAAACATCTCCTGTAGCATTTCAATCACACATTCCTGCAAATAACAAAATAATTACACATTTAAAAAGTCTAAGAGATACTTTCTTATTGCTGGTCTGCAGTCTAATGGTTAACACTATGGGCTAGTTTTAGGAAGGTTGTGATTGTATAATACATTTTTAAAATGCATCTGCGTTTTAAAAAAAAAACATCTTGATTAGTTTTTAAACTAAAGCTCTTTAAAATTAGCGTATTTTTGATTTCCGGAGAAAAGGTCATTTTGTTTATTTAGGCAGATATAACGCGATGCATCTTCGGAGTGTAGGTATCGACGGGCCCAGTGGCGAACCTTGACGTCATTTTGGTGTCAAAGTTAACTAAGACGAACGCGCTGCGTTTTGACGCGACTCAAATTCTCCGCATTTTATTTTTTAAAATTATCAATTTTAGAAGATTAAAGAAGATTCTCTTTTCAAATTTGACAGATGGTTGCATTAAAATTAGCTCCTACGATTTTCTTTAATTTTTTTGTGTATTCGCCTAATTAATTGTGAAATTATTTACTGTGAAATTGACTAAACGTTATTTATGTGTTCCTGCGTTATTTTTTTGCTGCAATAGAACTTGATTTTTGGTGTTTTTGATAATTTTTCGTTTTCATTATTTTTCTTCAGGCCATGTTATTTGTTCGGCTTTTGTTTCGTTTACAACATAACCTCAAATTTGGCTTCAATATTTCAAATTGATTAATATTTTTTATTTCATGTGACGGGAACGTTAATTAAAATTGTGCAGTGATTAGTTTCTAAATTGTGTTTTTGGGATGCTTTTAAAATACTTTGTCTTTTCTTGGAGGATATCAAATGATAACAATAATACAAATAAAAAAATATAAACAAAACAAAAATATATACAAAAAATGTCAAAAAATTTTAAATAAATATTTTTTATAATAATCATTATATTGAAATTAAATTTAAATCCTAATCGGGGCAAAAATCGGGGAGTCGGCTAGCTCCTTGCCGGAGTAGCTCCTGGCAGGCTGCGTGGGTCCTCGCCCATGCCCGCGTCTCTCCGCTGGACTCCCTTGCCGTGCAGCACCCAGCCTCCTGTGTCGGGCAGAGTTTGACACTGGCGCTCCTTCTCTTCAGCCAGATTCATCTCAAGAAGAGGAAGAAAGTTTGACACTGGCGCTCCTTCTCTTCAGCCAGTTTTTCACAAGAAGTATACACAAATTGACATTTGCAGAGAAGATAAGAGAAGAATTATAAAATTAAAATAGTTTATATATATTATATATATTATATATAGTTTATATATTTGTCGGGGTTATAGCCGCGGGAGCTAAGAGGGCTGATCTTTCTAGCGTGTTTCGAATGGAACAACGCTGGTTCGATCCCCGCTTGGGTCACTTGACTTTAACTTTGACCCTGGTTCAACAGATGTTATTGGGTAATTATTATTTAATAATTCATTAATAATAAACAATAATGAATTATTAAATGATGATATTAATACCTGTTTCTGGCCAGGCAAAATAGGTTGGTGAATTGCATTCCTCTTCACAAATCTATTTTTTTTTTTTTTTTTATATAAATATTTGTATTTTTAAATAGTCATAGTTTTTAATTAATATATTGTTCATATTATTATATATTTGTAAAATGTATTTAAGTATTGATTTTTCTGTTTATGTCTGCCGAAAATGATAGAATTTTTAGATCGCCGCATTATGGAGCGGACGCCATTAATTTTCATCGACAGAATGAATGGGTTTTTGGGACATGGAATGTAAGGAAGATGAATGATTGCAAGGAGAAAGACATTATGAATGTAATGAAAGAGAAGCGAATAAAAGTGATGGGTGTGACTGAAACAAAAATGAAAGGGAATGGTGAGAAAGTATTAGCGAATGGTGAATTGTATATTTGGTCAGGTGTGGAAGATGGGAATGATAGGCAGGGTGTAGGTGTAATTGTGAGTGAGTGTGTGAAAGGATGCATAACAGGATACCAAAGAGTTTCTCCCAGAATTTTAACTATAAAATTTAAAATTAAAAACTTGAGACTTTTCTTGGTGACTTGTTATGCTCCTGTGGATTCAGAGTGTATGGAGGTGAGAATGAGTTTTTGGAATGAATTGAATGCAATTGTACATGAAAGGAAGAAGAATGAAAACATTATAATTTTGGGTGATATGAATGGATGGATAGGTATGCAAAGAGATGAATGTTTGAAAATTATTGGTCCTAGTGGACGAGGTGTAGTCAACGATAATGGGCGACATCTGATTGCTTTGTGTGCAGAGCACAGTCTTTTTGCATCAAATACTTGGTTTCGGCATAAGGATGTGCATCTGTACACAAGGCAGATTGTGGGAAGTCGCACAATCATTGACTACATCTGTGTGGATGAAAGATTGAGAGGAGTCGTAAGAGATAGCCGTGTCTACCGCGGGCCTGAAATAGGCAGTGACCACTATCTCTTATGTGCTAAAATAATGATTGGTGAAGTAAGAAAGAAGAAACGTAAGAAGCAAGTAAGAATGCCTAGAATAAAAGTAGAAAGGCTGAATGAAGAAAATGTGAAAGAGAAGTATGTATCAGAGCTCCACAAAATTTTAAGTGTGAATGAACTTGAGAAGAACGTGTGTGGAAAAGATATTGAAAGTATGTGGAAAGATCTGAAAGAAGGAATAACTGAATGCGCTAAAAAAGTATGTGGGGTAACGAAAGGTGGAAGATTGAAAGGAGATGCCTGGTGGAATGATAGAGTGAAAGAAGCTGTGAAAGTTAAGAAAAAGTGTTATGAAAATTGGCTGAATGATAGAAATGATAGAAAGCTAGAAGACGAATATAAGATAGCTAAGAGAATGGCGAAGACTATAATTTATGAAAGCAAGATGAATGAACAAAGAAAGATTGATGAAAGGATTAACAGAAGTTACACCGACAGTAAGAAGGAATTTTGGAGGTGGATCAATGCGGATAGAAATAAATCTTCTGCATTGACCACTCCGGGAGTCAAAAGTGCTGCCGGTGAGATGGTATGGGAGAATGAAGAAGTATGCAAGAGATGGAAGAACTATTTTCAAGAAATTTTTGGTCAGGGTGAAAGAAGAATTTATGAACAGATAGATGAAGAAAATGAATTGAGTATTTTGAAAGAAGAAATAAAAGTGTCTATTTCACGTCTGAAGAATGGGAAGTCTGCTGGGTTTGATGGTATA
The DNA here is from genome assembly GCA_951799405.1 of Agapetus fuscipes. Classification (NCBI taxonomy): domain Eukaryota; kingdom Metazoa; phylum Arthropoda; class Insecta; order Trichoptera; family Glossosomatidae; genus Agapetus; species Agapetus fuscipes. The sequence goes on from OX637334.1 coordinate 8,782,104, forward strand.
AATGGTGAAATGTTAAAAGCAGGAGGTGAATGCTTGATAGATTGGATGTACGAATTATGTAAGCTTTGTGTGAATGCAGGAGTAGTACCGATGGATTGGAGGAAGGCAGTCATTGTTCCCATTTACAAAGGTAAAGGAGACAAAAAAGACTGTCAGAACTTCAGACCAATCAGTCTACTCAGTATACCAGGAAAAGTCTTCTGTAAGGTGATTATAAAAAAAGTGATTCTGACAACTAGTGAAAGGATTTCCGATGTACAGTCCGGCTTTATGGCCGGTAGAGGCTGTGTTGATCAGATTTTTACTCTACGACAACTTGTTGAAAAACAATTGTCGGTGAGGCGGAAGCTGTTCACGGCCTTTGTAGATCTGGAAAAGGCTTTTGACTCAGTAGACAGAGGTATGTTATGGGATGTTTTGAAAGCATACGGAGTGAATGGGGCTCTCCTAGGTGCGGTGCATGCAAACTATGAAAATAGTAAGGCATGTGTTCGTATTGATGGTGAGTATAGTGAATGGTTTGAAGTTTATAAGGGTGTGAGGCAAGGATGTGTGATGAGTCCTTGGCTATTTAACATAGTCATGGACAAGTGTGTCAGAGATGCTAGACTTAATGATTGTGGATTGATGATAGGAGAGAGCAAAGTGAGTGTTCTACTGTATGCAGATGATGCAGTTCTTGTATCTGATTCTGCAGTAGAATTGCAAACAATGCTCTCTAGATTGAATGAAGCTTTGTTAGGTAACCATTTGAAGTTGAATGCAAGTAAGACGAAAGTATTGATTTTTGAAAGAGATGATGAAAATATGAATTATGAATTTAAAATTAATGGAATGAATGTTGATGTCGTAAATGAGTTTGTATACCTGGGAAGTAAGTTTGAAAAAGATGGAAGAATGATCGGTGAATTTGAAAGAAGAATAATGAAAGGCAGGTGCGTACTGGGTGCTACCGCTAGCATCGCCAAGAACCAGAATCTTTCAAAAAATGTTCGACTGGCGGTGCACGGTGGTATACTAGTGCCCACTCTGATATATGGAAGTGAAGCCTGGACGGTGAGTGAAAGTGAGATTAGTAAAGTCCATACAGTAGAAATGGACTACTTAAGAAGTATGATTGGGAAAAGACGGAGTGATAGGGTAAGGAATGATTTTGTTAGAGAGGAATGTGGTGTAAGAGAAAGTGTGAAAGTAAAGATTAAAAGAAGTATGCTTAGATGGTTTGGACATTTGGAGAGAATGAATGAGGAAAGACTGACGAAGAAAGTATATGCTGCGAGAATTGATGGATGTCGTGGAAGAGGAAGACCGAGAAAGGTATGGATGGACCAAATTTTCGAAATAGCGAATGAATGGGATATCCAGAGTCATAATAAAAGGAGAGCTTGTATGAAAAAGGTTATGGCTCTGGATGAAATGAAAGAAGTATGCAAGGATCGAAAGAAATGGCGGTTGATCTGTAATGCTGGCGGTTAAAGCTAAGGCTTTTAAATTTAAAAAATATGTGTTGTAGCTTTTTAATTTTTTACTGTTTAATTGCTTAGAATTTATTTGTTTTATATATTTGATTGTATCAATTGCATGTACTCCTTGATTGATAGGTTGGTATGCGGCTGACCACCCATACTGTAAAAAATGGTTCACTTTGCCAATGTCACCCCTGCTTCAGGGAAGGTCGGCAAGAGTTGCAGGGCTTATGTTCATTTGAGATTGGGGGTTTTATATTGTAGGTCCACATGCAGCATGTGTAAGCGCGAAATTATGCATGTCTGCTTGTGGGAATGCATTTAATATGAATCTCAAATGATACATATCTTTGCAGCTTAGATTTAGATTTAGATTTAGATCAATGATATTTTTATTTTTACTACACAAAAAATATATGGTTGTGATCCTTGAAATGTACTCTACAGAACCATATTATTTTCCCTACCACTGCAACTACCCTTTTCCTAGTGGAGCATAAAAAAATAATTTGATTTTCAAAATGTGCTCCTGGCTGGGTTGAAAAATTTATTTGTTTTCACCAAAGACCTGTCGCCAAACTTCCAGCAACTGGGTCATACAAAAACAGGGCTCACCAAATAAATCATCCTAAGATATTTTTTTATTGTTTGTTAGCTAAAATACATGAACTTTATACAGCGCTATTTCGTTACATAGTAGAACCCAAACTATGCGAACCCTGACTATCCGAATCGCTTTCATAATTTCAGAAAAGAAAAATGAAGACAGAAACATACTGTGCTTTGCAAAATAATGGTTCTGTCTACCCCCACTATTGTCTTTCTCTCTCCGAAGCTACATTACCAAGTGTAGGATATTGTTAGAATAATGAGTCACGGTGTCATAGTGCAGTTCCATTATTGGCTGTCATCCGATCTCGGGTCCAATCCCGATAATTAAAGTTATACTGCACAGTCAATCAAAAATCACCTAAAATACAAAAATTAAAACATCCAGGGTGGAGAGAGAACGCAGAAGATTACCTTGAAGTGCATCCTATCTAGCTTTGGCGGGTTGGGCAGATATTTAGGCGTTGGCACCAGTGAGGCGTTCATCACTCCTGCGACAATAGTGTCAGCATACATGTCTGTCACAGGCTGGGCAACCCACTAGAAGAATGGAACATAAGTTTAGCCCTTCTGATATGATTTCATTTATCAGGAGTATACGTGTTTACTTTTCCAAGGCCTGAAAATCTTTAAAAATATGATGCAAGCCTTTGAATTAGTATGGCATGCATAGATGTCATGAGCAGACTCATTGCGGTTAGCATCTGATCAGATCTGTACCCTGAGTATAAAATATTACTTAACTCCCATCAATCACTTAAAAATATAAAAGTAATGAAAGATAGGGTTCACTTTGCCAATGTCACCCCTGTTTCAGGGAAGGTCGGCAAGAGTTGCAGGGCTTATGTTCATTTGAGATTGGGTTTTTTATATTGTAGGTCCACATGCGCCATGTGCGTGTCTGCTTGTGGGAATACATTTAATATGAATCTCAAATGATACATATCTTTGTAACTCAGATTTAGATGAAAGATACATTACACACCCAGGGAGTGATTTAGTTTCTTTACATATTTCTTAATATGCGATTGATGCGTTTACGTAAATATTTTATACTCTGAGTTAAAATAAAGCATTGCATAAATCTCACCTCATTTGCATAAGTCAAAAAGGTATGGAATAAACGCCGGCACTCTCAAACTTACGAAGAATATGAGATTGGAGGTACACAATGGCATATTGGTACCGACATTGATGTATGGAAGTGAGGCGTGGACAGTTAACTCCTCCAGTGCCGGAACGCCTATTGGCGGCCCATAGTACTAATCGTGATTTTTTTCATTTTTCTTTAATTTTTACACCGCAATAAGATCGAAAATCACATGAAGTACTGCTGTTGGGTAGAACCATCCACCAATAAATTCAAAGCATTCATTTTTGTTTGTAGGTATTTAAAATATAATATTTAAGTTGACCTTGGAAACGGACTGTTGAAAAAGCTGAATTCCACAATTTGTTGACATAAGAACACTAACACACTTAAAAAAAATCTTTGTGTAAACAAAAACGGTCACTAACTTCTCTTTTCTGCGATGTATTTGGATTTCGTGCCTACACATACTAATGAGGTATATCTATTTTTAGAATCTTGATCTTTTTTCCATAATCTAAATTATGATGGAGTATAATAATAATTTCACAAAAGTTTTTTCAGCTTTGGTAGGCACTACCAACCAAGTTGGCCCAACCAAGAGTTGGGTGGCTGGATTACTTGAGAGGACACTTGAGAGGTTAATGAATGTGAGCTGAGTAAAGTATGTATGGTTGAAATGGCTAACCTGAGAGCAATGGCTGGAAAGACACTGAATGATAGAGTACGTAATTATTGGGTGATGAACAAGTGTGGTATAAAAGAGAATATGAGAATGAAAGTACAAAAAAGTATGATGAAATGGTTCGGACATCTCGAAAGAATGGATGATGAACGACTAACAAAGGAAATGTCAGAGGAAAGTGTGGAAGGGGAAGGCCGAGGAAAGAATGGTTAGACCAAATCTCTCTCTAGGTATCTGGGAGATTCTAAAAATAGATATACCCCACTAGGATGCATAGGCACAAAGCCCAAATACATCACAAAAAATAGAGGTCAGTGACCCTTTTTATTGTACACAAGCATTTTTTGTGTGTTAGTGTTGTTTTCTAAACAAATGGTGTAATTCGTCTTTTTCGAGAGTCTGTTTTCAAGGTCAACTTAAATATTTTATTTTAAATACTGACAAAAGAAAATTAATGCTTTGAATTTATTGGTGGATTGTTAGCAGTATTTCATACGATTTTCGATCTTATTTCTGTGTAAAAATAAAGAAAAATGCTCGCGCAGATTCACATTCCGGCACCTGAGGACATAATATGCTTTTACCTCGATTGTGATGGTCTTGTTGATGATGGTGAGGTCGATGCAGTTGTACATTCTCCATTTGGTCTCCGGATGATCCACAACCTCAATGCTCCCAGCCAGCTGTGTCAGGATGTGCTTCAGCATGGGTATGGAGCCTCCATAGTGCACTGACTGCCTTTGTGTCACCTCGGATTGTGTCAATTCAGTGTATTCTGAAAGAAAAACACACAAAATTTAACTATTTGACTTTTTGAATTTGATAGTAGAGTTTAATATTCATTTAATATTCAAATACGTTCCCACAATCAGACACATATAAGTTTGCGCTTACACATGCTGCATGTGCACCAGTGGCGAAGGGTGCCTGGTCGGGATTTGGCGGGATTCTTAGGTCGCTGGTTTTTTGTGTGTATTCTTCAATAAAAATCTTGACTTTTGGTTGCCGATTGGTTTGTATTTCACAAGTATACTTTTACAACAATGGATTGGAGATTTTTTACAGAATGACTAGGTATTCTACTAGATATTCCTTGACTTATAGGTTGGTATGAGGCTGACCACCCATACTGTAAAAAATGGTTCACTTTGCCAGTGTCACCCCTGTTTCAGGGAAGGTCGGCAAAAGTTGTGGGGCTTATGTTCATTTGAGGTTTGAATTTTATTTGTAAGTACACAATCAGCATTTGTAAGCGCGAACTACACGTGTTTGTTTGTGGGCATACATCTGAGAGCTTTGAATGAATATATCCTTGCAACTTAGATTATAGATAGATTATAGACTAGGCAAAGAAACAGAGTAAATGAACTGTTCAAATTATAACAAGCAAAGGAACAGTCCGAGTAATTAACTATTCAAATTACAGCAAGCAAAGGAACAGTCCGAGTAATTAACTATTCAAATTACAGCAAGCAAAGGAACAGTCCGAGTAATTAACTATTCAAATTACAGCAAGCAAAGGAACAGTCCGAGTAATTAACTATTCAAATTACAGCAAGCAAAGGAACAGTCCGAGTAATTAACTATTCAAATTACAGCAAGCAAAGGAACAGTCCGAGTAATTAACTATTCAAATTACAGCAAGCAAAGGAACAGTCCGAGTAATTAACTATTCAAATTACAGCAAGCAAAGGAACAGTCCGAGTAATTAACTATTCAAATTACAGCAAGCAAAGGAACAGTCCGAGTAATTAACTATTCAAATTACAGCAAGCAAAGGAACAGTCCGAGTAAATGCACTACTCAAATTATGACAAGAAAGGAACAATTTATTCTACGAACACTCGCTTTTAAAGCCATAAAATGCCACCTACATGTCAACTGGTAACAAAAACACCTGTCAACCAATGAGAATACTTGGCCAATCAGATTCTTAACACGTCATAGCTTCACGGAGCTAGGATGAATTTATGCTTCACTGCGCTGAGATTATAATCTTTTTTACCTACCATTATACATATTTATTTAAAGTAACAATTCCCATATCATCACCGAAATGTTTTTACAATGTTATTTTTTCTCTATCATATTTTCTCAAACAACAATACAACTCGATTCCCATCGGTTTCCCTTTTAAAATGAGACAAAAATGATAATAATTAAACTCGCAGTAATTAGACTGCAAGGTTTCAATGGGGAAAAAATATGTATTGTTTCTTTGGTTTTAAATGTATTTTTTTACTTTGTGCCTATATTTTTTAACTACTTTGTTGCCTCATTTTAAAAGGGAAGCCAATGGGAATCGAGTTGTATGGCACCCTTCGCCACTGATGTGCACTTACAAAATAAAGACCCAAATGTTAACATAAACCCTGCAACTTTTGCAGACCTTCCCTGTAACAAAGGTGATATTAGCAGAGTGAATAATATTTTAACAGTATGGGTGGTCAGCTTCATACCAACCTTTAAGTGAAGGAACATAAAAAAAAAGGATCATAATCATCATAATTTGAAAGTCATTGAGGTAATTTTGTAAATGAGGGACTTCAGAAAATGAACAAAAGCTACCTACTTCTCAGATATTTTTTCACATACAGAATGGTGCATGAATATAAACCAACTTAACCCTTGGGACGCCGGAACGCAGATCTGCGCTGTCCCCGTAGAGCGCCGGAACGCAGATCTGCGCTCGAAGGACATATCGCGATTTTTATTTTTTTTCTTTAGTTTTTGTGTAGCAATAAGACTGAAAATCGCTCAACATGTTCCTATTGGGTGAAGCCATCAACTAATCAAATCACGGCATTCATTTCGGTTATGAAGGGCTTGTGGAAAATATTCAAAAGTTCGAAAGTTTTCGCCGTGAGTGGACGTGCATTGGACCTCAAAGTTTACGGATTATAAATACATCATTTGAAAAACGTAAGTAAAGTCTATATTTTCTATATTTAGATCATTATCCTAATAGCATTGAATAAAAATATTACGAATAAGTAAGTAAAATCATTTGATAAATCAACATAAACTTTGATACTGACTGTTAGTCAGAGCAACGGTACTTTTGAATATTTTATTTCTTCATATTCTTATTCTACCGTGAATATGTTTTATACACAGTTTTGAAGATAATTTTGTAAGCATTTCGTTGAAATACAACAATAGAAGCAAGCTAGAGTATTTTTTTCTAAATTCTTGTCGAAACTTGTAGGTAGCCGTCAGAGCGCAGATCTGCGCTTCCGGCCGAGCGGTTTAGGTACAGGCTGGTTCGAAACATTTTGACCCTTGTATGCCCAAACGTATTTCCGTCAAATATTTGTTAAGTAATGCATTAAAAATTAGTAAGTGGTAAAATATGACACAGTGTGCACAAAGCCAAAAGTAAGTTTTATACAGACTAGATCTGTTCTGAAATTGTGTTTTTATTATTTCGTCTTTTTTTTCTATTGCACTCGAAAGAGGCATAAATTAAATTACGTTTGAGGGTGAATTTCGTATGTATTTCGTCTTTTTAGATTTTCTTAAATTTTTTTTTTACCTGCTTTTCACCTGCACTTTAGAGAAGCAAAAAAGAAATTTAATGTTGGCGTGAAATTTGTACAGACCAAGTCTTTAGTGTTTCTTAAATTGTGGTGTTTTTTTTTTATTTATTTTTCTTTTTTTTTTCACTTTTTCCAAAGAGGCTGAAATTAAATCATGTGTAAGCGTGAATTTCGTATATAGGTTGTAGATACTAGATCTATTCAGACTTTCTTAAATTGTGTTTTATTTTATTATTTCCCTTTTCTCACTTGCAAATGAAGATTATTTTTGTTATTGTTAAAATAATAAGAAGCAAAGATATTTTAGTAGTAAAGATATTTAAATGAAATAAAAACGACTGCACAGAAAACAAGACAGCATCTCATATTATTTTGCATAATAAAAAAAATGCTTTGCTATTTTTGAAAAAAAAAAACAATTTAAAACATTAATATTTCCTATCCACACTGTACACACTCCCAAGTACACAAAAAAATGAAGGTTTTGTTTACACAAAGATGCACCCCTAGTTGTAAACATCCACCTACCTGCTATTATTCTCCTAGCTTTTGGCCTACGTGACAACCCAAATGTACACCTGCTGCAGGTAGGTACAGGTTCTTGACATGGGATGACTCATCATGGTTTGTAAAATTTTTGTAAAATAAATTAGGAAAAGAATATTCCTTATAAACAATATACAAACTTTTTATTATAAAGAATTATAGCTTGCCTTAACTTTTCTCATATTCTATCTCAAACACCCAGTACAGGTCACGTGCGCGGACAATAATGTGGCCTTGAAAATACTCCAAAAAATGACAATAGTAAAACTCGTTTTTTTTCATTTTTCTTCATCAGCCAAAATCATTTTATTATGTAATCAAGTTCACAATATATCTAAGGATATGATAAATCCAGAAAAACTTAAATTCAAGTCACTGCTTTTATATTACAGGACTTTTTCCAAAGTACTATGATTTTTTTCCGATTCATAAGAGATAATGCCTTGTAGTAAATATACGACTGATGCTGTTTTTGTAAATTATATACCAATAAAAGCATTATTTCACTAGCTTTTAAAATCAATAATCCAAAATGAGGTAAGTTTTATATCTTTCGAGATATTTGATATCAAACACATGACCTGTGTTGCTGCATTACTGCTGCAAATGGCTGGCACACAGAGGTAACAAGATTTCGCCACTAGGGGCGCTCCAAGGGTTAAGCACTAGTGAGGCCCAAGGTAAGTGTTAGTAGGATTAGTGAATACGGGGGTTCGAGGCTTTACTCACTATTTAGGTCTTCAGGCGCCAAAAGATGATAGTTGAAGTTTCTCCTGACAATGAGCCCAGATAGTTTAGCATTTGGGATCGGTCCCTCCACTGCGAGTCTCCCTACAACCTATAAAACGAAAAAGATGAAAAATAAACCAAGGAGTTGTTTCCCACCAAAGTAACTTAATAATAATGAAATATTTGAGGAAGGTGTTGCATATACCTGCAAGAGAGTTACAATTGTAGAATCCCTTTTCCAGATTTATTTTGTCTCAAAAAAAGACCGTCAAGGGGGGGGGGGGGGTAGACACAGGTTTCAGTGGACTATATTGCCCTCCTAAAAGCCAAAATCACCCCCAGGTTGGGAAGCACTGATCTATTTTGTACTAAGAAGGGGAGGGGGTCAGTCAAATATTTATTTTTATTTTTCCCCGATTATGGCGTAAGGCTGCCCCCTTAGTCGTGGAAATAAATTTATTCCACTAACTCAACTTGCGTAGTGCATTTTTAAACATTTATTGATTTCCTACCTTAATTGATTGACGACACTTTATAACTATGTGAACAGTCATATGCATTAGTTATTCAAGAACAAAAATCTTATATTTCCACTTGCAGACTTTTGAATTCTTGAACACAGATGTCAGGGATAAATTGAAAGTTTGAAGACGTCTATGATTGACAGCTGCACTGTATGCAAGTTTACACTCTATGAGTGTCACTCGCAGTTGAAGGGTTAATATTAAGATTATAATTACTTTAGCGGTTTTTTGTCCACGGAAAAGCAGCTTGACGGCGTGAGTATTGCGAGGACTGTGGAGGGTCAGAGAAGTCCCGTGCTCCCTCTGCAGCGCCCCCCGGAGACGGGACATCTCGTTCTGCTCGCCATGCACCAAAATCTAAAGCATATACCCACATGGTAAACAAGAGGTAAAGGCAAGAAGTAACAATGAAATGGGTATACCGTATACAGGGGTGCATAGAAGTTAACGCAATTACTTAATATGTTCGGTAAAAATAACTTTATTAGAAAAGAAATGTTTTATTTTCACACTTTATTTGTGTTTTATTGCCTAAGCGCTATCGGACTTTATTCAATCATCTTCAGAGGTTAACTGAGGTAAAAAAAAAAAGGATCAAAATTTGAGTCAGGGGAAAGAAAGTGTGAGTTACTTTATTCCTCATGATATAAGGCACAAATCCATCAATGGTTTTTCTTTCAAAAAGTACATCAAGTGAAATAAAAGGTGGTTTCATTTAAGTATTTTTTATTCATAATGATATAAAACTAGCCTTAACGGTAAAAGCAGCCTTGCAAAGACAAAAGCTACAATGGCTCTCAATGAATCATCATCATCATTAATTGGCTGGAGTACAAGAGTTATACATGACTTACCACATGTGGTGGCTTGAGGATCCTGATGAACTCCGAGGTCTGCTGGTAGTCAGTGTGCGCGGAGAAAGAGATGTAGTCCACGGACATCTTGAGTGGCAGCTTCTGCCCCGACATGGTGGATATCTCATCCGGCTCTGACAGTATGGTCTTAGCCAGGGTGCCCTCAACACAGTATCCTGAAAGTAGACAACAGCATTTAGCAACAATAAAATCATAACAGTTTCAACAACGTCACATCATCCTGCTTAAGAAGTCCATCGCAGACTTGAGAAAAATGTCCAGAAGCTCCAGCTCCGATACGTCACGGAAACAGATTCTCAGAAAGACACTTTCCAGTATCAACCGCCAGCCGTGTAAGCCTATAACTGATCACCCATGCTGTAGAAAATGGTTCACTTTGCCAATGTCACCCCTGTTCCAGAAAAGGTCCGCACGAGTCGCAGGGTGTATGTTCATTTGAGATTTGGGTTTTTATATTGTAAGTCCACATGCAGCATGTTTAAGCGCGAACTTATTCGTGTCTGCTTGTGAAAATGTATATAGGTACTTAATGTGAATCCCAATGTTACATATCTTTGCAACTTAGATTAGATTAGATAATAACGAAATAATAGGTTGATTAATTGAGTGACCGCTTTTCTTATGTGAATCACATTCCATGAGCACACTGGGATCTTGGTCATTGCTCAGAAAGCTCTAATTTTCGAGCAAGACCTAATAAGGCTGAAAGACCTTTGGTAACCTCTCTTTGTAAAGGCATATGAATTTTCCAACCCAATGAACAACATGTTTATCTTTTAAGATGAACGATTACAAAGTTTTCCTCTACGATCAATAAAAAAAAAAAAACATTTTTGATAATTATATAATTTTTGTGTGCTCCGCTGGTGTGCTGGGACAGTATGGGTGGTCAGCCTCATGTAAATCAAGTCAATGAAAATATGACTAAAAATAAAATGAAATAAATAACTACCAGCAATGATGACTCCATTTTTGGGATCCGTGCACCAAGATTCAAAAAGTTCCCTGGATAATCCTGATTGCATCATACCTGGAGAGGCCATGATCACACAAGGTCCTATATCATCAAAATGGTCAATGCCCTAAAAATAAAATCATTTCTTTCATTAAAAATCTAACAATAGTTGGCAGATAAATGAATATCGGGTAAGTATAAATGTGAGTAAAAGGGATTTTTTTATTAACATGATAATGATTATTTTCTTTGAATGAAAAAACATTAGGTATGATAAATATATGAAAATATCAGGAAAAATATATAGAGTAGCTACTCATTTTTATCACAAAAAAAAACACTGGTAGGTATATCAATATAAATCAATGGGTACTTTTTTCAAGCATGCAAACACTGATTTGACAGCTCGGCGTATTTGAATAAAATCTAAATTTATCAACTGAATATTATCAGCAGACAGAATTTTTTTATCTCAAAATGTGTCTCCAACTACATTTAAAGTAATTGTTCTTTTATCAAATCAAGTAAATATCAATTGAAAGAGGAATTGCAAAACCAAGGTCAAAGGTAGACATATTTTTTGTATGTGTATCATAATAGTTTTCAGTGATTTTAACTTGTAAATTGATATTCATTTCAGGATGGGCTGGAAAGAATCATTTATAAAAATTTTGGAGGACAATCGTGGGATGGTTGTACTGATTTTCTGTCTACCAGCCAGTTTTATATTTGATTTACTCTTCCAACTTAAACATAGAATATATCAAAGTTTATTTGGAATCCCTTTATTCCATGAAAAGAGAGTATGGGACATACAAGAGAGGGTAAGATTATTTCCGAGTATTTTACATAACCTTTTTATTTCAGAGTATTTACATACCCTTTTTTGTTGCAGCTACTTTTTAAAATAATACTTTTCTGAATGTTATTAATACCTACAAACTCTTCTACTCAAAACTATATAGTTACCTAAGGTCAAGGGCGTCGCCAGCCGATGGCGCAGGGGGGGGCAAGTTGACTTTACCTACTACAATTCATACTTGAGCGTACGGAATATTAGGAGTGGAATTGGGGAATTCATTCGAGTTTCGACGTACGGGAATGATTGTTCAAGGCTTGAACTTCAATCAAATCAACTCAAAGACTTAGGACTATGGTTGTATTATATTTGGCAACGTTTTTAGAATCTCTAGGGGGGGCAGCTGCCCCTCCCTGCCCCCCCCTTGGCGACGCCCTTGCCTAAGGTCTATCGGGGCTTACAACTTGATATTGCTTGAGAATTTGCACATTCTATAACTTTAAGATACAAACAAACCGTTATTTAGAATTTCCATAATTGGCGACATAGCCAATGCTTAATGTTGAGAATGATGTAAGTTCTCCCATAACGGTTTATCTAATATCCAAAGAGTATAATTACCTAACAGTAAAGTTAATTATAATTTGTAAATAAAAGAGTCCATAACGACAGCTAAGCTCACTGATGGTTCTTGAGGTGTGATTCACAAAAAAAACAGTGTTAACAAAATAAATGAATCTAATGTAATTATTATCTCATGAATGCACACAAAAAAGTGAGTTTTTGTGTACAGACCTGCATACAAACTTACAAAAAAAACCCAAACCTCAAATGAATATTAAGTCTTGAACGGGATGAACGGGAATCTTGCGCTCCTAGCTCTTCTGGACATGAGTGCGGCTTTTGACACCGTATGTCATGATATCTTGATAAAGAGGTTGGAGGATGCGTACGGCTTGAGAGATAAGGCTCTGGCGTGGTTCACCTCCTATTTGGCGGATCGCAAGCAGGTAGTGCGTACTTGTGACTGTGTCTCACCTTCCTATTCGCTGATCTCCGGGGTGCCGCAGGGGTCTGTGTTGGGACCGATCCTGTTTATTTTATACACGGCCGACATTGAGAGCATAGTCGAGAAATGGAGCCTTATTACACATGCATATGCAGATGACTGGCAGATTTACTCTCAGTGTCGACCACACATGGCGGGAGCTCTCAGTAACAGAATGGCAGCTTGCATTGCGGAGATCGGTGAATGGATGACAAGCAATGGCCTAATCCTTAACATGGGTAAGATGGAAATTATGTGGGCGGCTACGTCCAGGCGTGATCATCTCCTGACAACTCGCGTACCACTCTCCATTGGGGGACAGCTGATTCAGCCGTCAGATTCAGTGAGACTTCTAGGAGTCACACTGGATCGGAACCTCACAAGTTGAATAACACGGTATCCTCCTCGTTTTTTGAACTTCGCCAGATAAAGGCAATCAGGAGATGTTTACCATCAGGGGCGGTCAGGACCCTGGTTAACGCTTTTGTGATGTCTCGGGTTGACTATTGCTCAACGCTGTATATAGGTCAGCCGAAAAAACAGTTCAGCCGACTACAATCTGTGCTGAACTCTGCAGCAAGACTCATATTTGCGATGTCCAAATTTAATCATATTACTCCATTGTTGAAAGAACTGCATTGGCTTCGTTTTCCGGAGAGGGTGGTCTACCGTGTTTGTTTGATGGTTTACAAAGCTGTCAATGGTACGGCTCCTTCATACCTGTCTGACATGTTCTCACCTATTGAGATAGATTTGAGACGCCAAACTCTCAGATCTGCAGGGTGTGGGGTGGTTGACTTAGTCCAGCCGTCACGTCAGACACGCACTAATTTTGGGGACCTTGCTTTCCGGTTTGCGGTCCCAATGGAGTGGAACAGACTACCACCTAATGTGAGGAAGGCAGAAACTGTTGGTGTCTTTAAAGGAGCACTAAAGACGCATCTTTACAAAAAATCTTATCCGTGATTTGAGAGGGCCCTTGAGGTGTGACACACACAAAAACGGCGCTCTTCAATTATGTGTACCTTATAAATAAATTATCCTTGTATATATATATATAAGTCTACAACTCTTGCCGCCCTTTCCTGAGGAGGACTTTAGCAAAAATGATTCCATCCATAAATCCAATAAGCATCAGGAAGTTTTCTATAAAATCTTTTTCTTAAATAAAACAGTCTTTTTCTATTTCATCTCTACAATTATTTCCATGTGTTCATATCCAACACTTTTTTATAAATTTCTTTCATTTACGTTCACTTGTCTACATTATCTACATTATGATTAACTTCTTTGTAAGGTGTATCGTTGGAAAGATCTACCAAAAGAGAAACGCAAACCATTGGTCACCTCCCGTCCCAACTGGCTGTCTCTATCCACGACCTTCTACCGCAAGGATCTGTGCCACCAGATTCCCTTGCAGCTCTACAACATCCTGGGCTTTGATGAAACGAACCAGACTGTCAGGGTGGAGCCCATGGTGTCAGTGGGAGAAATCACCAAGTATCTGATACCAAAAGGGTACACGCTGGCCGTTACACTTGAAATTGCTGATGCTACGCTAGGAGGTAACTTTGAATACATGAATTACTCAACTGTAATATTACACTTCTGTCAGCAATCATGTTTTTGAGCAAGCCTGGGCTTGATTTTTAAGAGTGCTAGCCATAATTTCTAGTGACTTGCTTTCCCTGATCTGTTGCCGAGGTTTATCGGACCTGGAGGTTGCGGACGTTTTGCCCATATCTCTGATGATGATGTTCATCGGCGATATGGGCATCTCATCACCCTGAAGAAACCCAATGCAGACATGGGCGAAACGTTCAGCTCCAATAGACCACTGCAACAGATCGCGGATAGCAACTCTCCAGTGTCCAACGACAACCATAAAGCCTAGAATTTGTATATAGTTTTTAGTATTTGTAATTCAGTGCCTAGAAAACTCAGTAAGAGAGATAACTGACAACAATAATGAACATTGCTTGTGAAATACAATGTTATCTTATTTTCTGAAAAAGCATCAAGAGTTCATGTTTATTGAAGTACAAATCATTCATCTTTGATTTTGAAAACTTTTTCCAGGTCTTGCCATGGGAACCGGGATGACAACCCATTCCCACAAAGTGGGACTGTATCAAGAAACCATCACAAAATACGAAGTGGTCCTGGGAGATGGAAGTTTTGTAGAGGCCACTGCGGACAATGAGTACTCTGACCTTTTCAGAGCCTTGCCATGGTCTCACGGAAGCCTAGCCTTTTTAGTCGCCCTCACTTTGAAAGTTGTGCCGATCAAACCATACATAAGACTCAAGTACACACCTGTAAGGGGACAGAAGAACTACTGTGATAAAATAAGAGAGGTGTCAGGAGCTAATGATAACAACACAAAAGATTTACCTGATTACGTTGAAGCTACAATTTACAGCAAAGACAAGGCTGTTATAATGACGGGCAATTATTCAGATTTCGACCCAAACTTGCCCGTTAATAATTTAACAAAATGGTACAAACCATGGTTTTACAAATACGTCGAAAGTTTCTTAGATAGGAAAGAAGACTACGAAGAATTAATTCCTTTAAGGGAATATTTGCTGCGTCACAATCGTGCTATATTTTGGGTCGTCGAGTCTATGATTCCATTCGGAAATAATCCCTTATTCAGGCTTTTATTCGGATGGTTACTCCCGCCAAAACCGGCATTTTTAAAGTTCACAACGACGCCTGGAATCAGAGCTTTCACTTTTACAAAACAAGTCTTCCAAGATATAGTTTTACCAATCAAGGAATTAGAAAAGCAAATTGAAATATCGGAAAAATTATTTGAAGCGTATCCGTTGCTAGTTTACCCATGTCGGATTTACGACCACGGACCTGCTTCAGGACAATTGCGGCAGCCTGATAAGAAATATTTGGTCCCTGGGACTGATTACGCAATGTACAATGATTTGGGGATTTATGGTGTACCGGGACAGGTTAAAGATAAAAAGCCTTACAATCCCGTGACAGCCATGAGGGAGATGGAGAAATTCACCAGGGATGTTGGAGGATTTTCATTCCTGTACGCAGATATATTCATGACGCGTGAGGAGTTTGAAGAAATGTTTGATTTGACTCTGTATGAAATGGTGAGGATTAAATATCACGCGTCTTTGGCTTTCCCTCATCTCTATGATAAAGTAAAGCCAGAGATTGATGTTTTTGAAATTGGCAGACAGAATGCCATCAAATGATTCACATTACTTCAATATTTTATAAATTCAATAAAATATTTTTTTACTATCAAATTTGAGTTTCACTTGTGACAGCAACCATAACGCTTTGAGTATACCACTTCACCTCTGCATATAAGTTGCACATTTACACTGCCCCAAGAAAGTAGGTGAAAAGTTAATCAACAAAGATCATATTTGAAAAATGTTTTTTTTTTCTTGCTCTGCCTACCTTCAGAAGCCTGGAAACTAGGCACGTCAGATCCCTAATAGTACTTTCTCTCGAAGTCATCGACCTTCCAATCACGAGTCCGAAATGTTAACCACCAGACTACGGACCGGTCATACCAAATATCATTACACACTTTGTTTACATTGCTAAGGTTCCTAGCCACCAAGACCTGACAGGCCACCTCCCCCATGGTTATTTGGAAAATTCCAACTTTATTTGCTGATCATGTATTTGAAATGTTCCAACCTCATTAGCTAATCATGTATTTGAAATTTTCCAACCTCATTTGCTGATCGTGTATTTGAAATGTTCCAACCTCATTTGCTAATCATGTATTTGAAATGTTCCAACCTCATTTGCTGATCATGTATTTGAAATGTTCCAACCTCTTTTGCTGGTCATGTATTTGAAATGTTCTAACCTCTAAAATTTTTAAAAAAATAATAAAAAACTTTGTTTTAATTCACTGTGAGTTTTTTTTTTTTTTTTTTTTAATTTTAAAGATGAACTTTCACAAAGTTACTGCAACAAACCTAGATAATGTTCTAACCTCATTTGCTAATCATGTATTTGAAATGTTCCAACCTCATTTGCTGATCATGTATTTGAAATGTTCCAACCTCTTTTGCTGGTCACGTATTTGAAATGTTCCAACCTCATTTGCTGATCATGTATTAGGTCCTTACATATGAAATCGGCGTTTTGTATGGGAGGAACGAAAAGTCTTTTTTTTTAAATATAATATATTTATTTAATCAAAGTATGTACCATTGCTATCTATGCACTTTTGACATATCAAAGGTAGTTCATTGATCCCTTTCCTAAAATAACCATTCGGATGGCAATCAATTCAATCTGTGAAGGCGGCTTGGACTACCGGAAATTATTTTTTTCCCTTGCAAGAAGTTATCCAAATTTTGAGAAAAATGGTAATCTATTAAAGCAAGGTTCGAAGAGTACGGGGGATGTCTTAGACATTCCAACTAAAGCTCCTCTAATTTGGTAGCCGTCTGTTGTGCAGTGTGTGGTCTATCGTTGTCACGAAGCAGCAGTGACCTAGAGCGATTGACCAGCCTCGGTTGTTTAGCAGCTAGCTTTTCCATCATGGTTTGCAGTTGCTGACAATAGAAATCTGCTGTAATCGTCTGACCAGATTTAAGAAAGGTATAATGAACGACACCGGCACTAGTCCACCAAACGCTCACAAGTAACTATTTTGAGTCAATTTTCGCTTGGGGCATGATTTGTCTGGTTCGGCAGGGTTCAGTCATTGCGATGAGCGCTTCCGATTATTGTACAGGATCCATTTTTCATCACAGTTAACAATTCGATTTAAAACCCCTTCATTATTGTGCCGGTTGAGTAATGTAACGCAGCAGCCGGCGCGCGTTTGTTGATTTGCTTCACTCAATTAGTGAGGTACCCACTTTTCAAGCTTTTTGACCTTTCCAATTTTCTTCAAGGGGATTAAAACAGTTTTATCAGTAACTTTGCAGCTTACAGCTAACTCGGACGTGGTTTGCCAAGGATCCGCTTCCACAAAAGCCTTAAATTCCTCATTATCAACTTTGGTCTCCGGCCGTCCACGAGGCTTGTTCTGCAGGCCGAAATGTCCAGAACGAAAACGTTGGAACCAAAAACGCACGTTTTATTTTGCGATACCGTTGCCATACACATCATTAATCCTTCGAGCCGTTTCTGCAGCACTGGTGCCACGGTGGAACTCTTAACTCGTAAATAACGCAATATTTCAAGTTTTCTATTTTATAAAATAAGTGACGCAAAGAAAAGAACAATTGAGGAACGAACAAATGAATTACAATTTTTGAAAAGTTTTAGCGGAAACATTGTAGAACTCCATTTTAATTATTAAAAAATGATAACAAACTTTGTTTAGTTCTACTTTATTTATTTTTATTTAGTTACAAACAAAAATAACGAGTTGTGCAAAAATAACAACTGAGTAATTTTACACCAGCATATACAATAAAAAATTCATTTGAGTTAATCAAAAAACTAAAAAATACCATAATTCCTGACAATGCCAAACTCGTATCTTTTGATGTGAGTAATCTGTTCCCGAGCGTCCCCACTAGTGAAACATTAATTTTGGTAAAAAATATTTTATCAAACTCACAGTTGGAGGATTCATTAATAAAAGATTTTATGTTATTGTTAACCACTTGTGTCAATCATAATTACTTCACATTTAACAATATTGTCTATCAACAACATTGTGGTCTGGCTATGGGTTCCCCTCTGTCTCCTATCCTAGCAGATGTATTCTTAGACCATCTGGAAAATATATTGTTTGATACCTTTAAAGTACAGACAAAAAATTTACTCACATATTTCAGATACGTCGATGATATCTTTTGCATTTGGGTGGGTACAGAGAGGCAGTTAACTTCTTTTCAGAAAATTTTAAATTCACTTCACAACAATATCAAGTTTACTACTGAATTAGAATCTAATAGAAGCCTGAATTTTTTAGATTTAACTATTACCATTATAGATAACAAATTAGATTTTAGAATATACAGGAAACCTACCCATACTGACACTACGATTCACGCTCTTTCCCAACACCCAATAAACCACAAACTTGCAGCTTTCCGTTCCATGATCCATCGAGCCATTACCATTCCTATGACAGATTTTAATTTTAATAACGAAATTCTTATCATTAAGCAAATCGCAACAAATAATGGCTACGAAGTAGGGTTGATAGACAGACTCTTGGCTAGCAAACAGAGGAAACATGCTATCACTACTCATGTCTTCTCGCAAGCACCGTCTGATGAAATCAAGTGGAGAAGGTTTCTTCATTTGGATGGAATTTCCACACTCATCAAAAGCATCTTGCCAGCCAACATTAAACCAGCTTACTACACCCATAACAAAATTGGACAGCTACTCTCAAATGGTAAAGACAAAACTGACATTTGGCAGAAGAGTGGTGTCTACAAAATTAACTGCAAAGACTGTGATGCATCTTATATTGGGAAGACAGGTAGGACATTCCTGAAAAGAATTGGAGAACACAAACTGTCGTTCAAAAACAGAACCATCTTCTCAGAAATGGCAAACCATTGTTTAGAACATGACCACACTTTTGTCAGTGAAGACACCGCTTTTCTGCATTTGTCAAATAATGGCTATACCCTAAATAGATTAGAAGCTATCGAAATTCTAAAAGCAAAAAAATTGGGTGTTAACATTATAAATAACCAAATCCCTCCATTTACTCCATTGATCAACACTTTACCTGTCTTCAATTTGAGTAAATAAACTAATGGATTATTCTGATTATTTGTATTTAATTTGTTTCTGACAGATACACTTGGATTGATTTATTGATTTTTTGTTGTTTTTTTCTCTCTTTGTATTTGATTTGGTACACTCACTTTAGCTCTCTTTGGAAATTTACATAAAACATACATTCCTTCTTGTTTGTTTAATCCTCTTAATGGTTCATTTCTCAGAACATTATCTTACACTTGTCATTTTTCTAGTATTGGTAAATAAAGTTACTTTATAATTGTTCATAATTTTGTATTGTTCCTTGTTACGGGTTAAATTTACTTAAATTTATTCTTAGTAAATTTCCTACTCTTCACTTAACTATTTGTTTTTGTCCATACTGTTCTTAGTATACAACTTGATAAATTCACAAAGCTATTCTTTATAATTTTTCATATTTCTCCTAATTCTACTGTGTGTATAATATTCATTTTGCTTTATATAGTCTCCCATTATTTTAAGATTTCAGTTTCTCTGAGGATGGCCAAGAGGCCGAAACCGGTCACAACTCGTTATTTTTGTTTGTAACTAAATAAAAATAAATAAAGTAGAACTAAACAAAGTTTGTTATCATTTTTTAATAAATGAATTACAATTTTCAAAACACGATTACATGAGTAAAAAGCTGTATCAATTTGAATTTGGAATTCTTAATCAAAGAGGAGATATTTGAGGTCAAAGTGGCCAGTACGGCAAAATGCCGATTTCATATGTAAGGACCTAATATTTTAAATGTTCCAACCTCACTTCCTGATCATGTTAATAGAGATAAAGAATAATGAACTTACCTTTAGATTAGAGATGTGCTTGAAAACAAATGGGTTGTTGATGGCAATCTGCCGCCGGATCTTGTCATTCATAGCGTTTATATAAGTCTGGTACACGGCCATGCACTTCTTAGCCAAAGACGAAGCGTAATATATGGGCACATCGTGGAGCTCAGGATGAAGGGACCAAAACTCATCTACAAATTAATAAATATCAATTCCAATGGATATGTGAAATGAATTGTTGACTGACTAAATAATGCTTTGTTTTTTACTTTCTTGCTATAGCCGAAGGCTATAAAGAAAGTTATGATTTGGTGTGAAAAAAAAAATTCGAGGTTTTCACGGAAATGAGTTGTCCTGGTGCAGGACATGCCAAAAAACACTATCTTTCAAAAACGTCCGTCTGTATGTATGTATGTATGTATGTATGTATGTATGTATGTATGTATGTATGTGTGTGTGTCACTTTCCAAAGTATAAGACCTAGAGATACCAAATTTTGGCTACATCAGCTTTTTTGGACATATATTAAGTATGAATAACATGGCATTACACCAACTTGAAAAATCAAGATGGCTGCCATACAAAAAAAACATAAAATTGCACTTTTCTCAAAAACGGCTCCAAGAATTTTTCTTAAATTTTCAGAGTTGCCACTAATTAATTTTTAACTTAATAAATTAGTTATGGCAACACTCTTACTAATCTGTGTCTATGGGCTGCCATATGAAAAAAACAAACGATTGTGATTTTGACACAATCTTAAAATTTTTCTCGGGTTGTGTAGCCATGTTCTATCGGAAGTTTTCTTAAACTTCCGATAGAACATGGCTACACAACCCGAGAAAAATTTTAAGATTGTGTCAAGTGCCGGCCGTGAAAGCCTTAATGTACGATTGTGATTTTCTCGAAAGTTAAGGGATCAACAAAAATATAATGTTCTACAATATTATGGACAACATAAATTTCTACAAACTGACAAAAAAAATTTTTTGAAAAAACAAATATAAAGCACCGTTTACACGACCTGAAATTTTAAATCGAAAATATTACAAAAACCTATTAAAATGCAAGATATTTAAATTTGTTTTAGATTTGATAGAAAGAACAAGCTTATCACTTTAATTCTGAATCATTTTTTTTTACTTTTTTGAAAATTCAAGATGGCTTCCGAAGAGCTGAAAATTTAAAATGCGATTTTCTCAAAAACGGCTCCGACGATTTTTCTTAAATTTTGTGTGAATCCATTTATATAATAGTGCTATCTAATAATTATAATCATTTCTTTATCATAATCTCGGTTTAGGGAGTTGCCATATAAAAGAAAAAAATAATGGAAAAATTCTCGGCAGTTAGAGGGTTAATAAAAAAATAATGTACCACAAATGTAAAACAATAATAATAACCTATATATTATCATCATTATTTTTTCCTAAAAGTGAATCAGAAGTATAGCCGCCATACAAAGTGAAAATTTTCCATACAAAATGTATTAGCAATTTTCTTGGTAGTCAAAGGGTTAAAATTAGATAAAATGCTGCGATTCTTAAAATTTTATAAATACCAATAATAATCAGTCGTTACTATTTCAAAATATAACTAAAAAGTTTACCCACCAT
Organism: Agapetus fuscipes; assembly: GCA_951799405.1. NCBI lineage: Eukaryota > Metazoa > Arthropoda > Insecta > Trichoptera > Glossosomatidae > Agapetus > Agapetus fuscipes. The sequence continues at coordinate 8,804,099 of OX637334.1, forward strand.
ACAAAGTCCTAGTTTGCATACAAAAGGGTTCAATGACCATCTATAATAATCTAGATTCTAGATTCTAAAATCTGAGTTGCAAAGATATATTAAAATGAAAAACTCATATCAAATGCATGCCCACAAACAGACACGTGTAAATTCGCGCTTAAAAACGCTGAATGTGTACTTAAAAATTAAAACCAAATCTCAAATGAACTTAAAACCTACAACTCTTGCCGACCTTCCTTGAAACAGGGGTGGCATTGGCAAAGTGAATCATTTTTTACACTATGGGTGGTCAGCTTTATACCAACCTATAAGTCAAGGATCTTTCTTGTGTAATTGGCGCATTTTCCAGAGAAGACCAACCTCGCAGAGGGCTCTTGAGGTGTGATTCACACAAAACGGTGCTCAACAAATAAATCAACCAAATATTTATATTCATTTAAGTATTTATATGGCTATATCCATATTGTACGAGTATGCAGGTACACACCGCGGTCGAATAAAATTGATTTATTATTGATATATTATATTTTTATTGAAACGGCATAAGCTGGTAGATGATTCTAGCTATACATACGTCATACAGTGGGTTAATTTTTGCAAGAAAGTCGAGTACAGATTCTGTGCAATTTATTTTGACGTTGCACTGGTCTTTTCCTAGCTTCTTCAGGAGATCGTTTTGCTGAGTAGGCAAGAAAGGTTGTTTAAATAAATAAGTATAAAAGAGCACTGGGGTTCTATTTTTATACAGTTTATTAACTCTGGTCATGCACGCACACACACACACTCACACACCAACTGTAAGTAACTTGCAAGGAACAATTAGGAAAGAACAGGAAGCAACAGGAACCAGCCAGGATCAATCAATTAAAATCAGGGACTTACTTACATGGAATAACTACGAACAAACCATAGATAAAATAAATAAATATCAATAAGTTGGTCTTTTGGTGACCAGTATTTGTAAAGGAACATGAATTTTTCAACCCAGCGGAGAGCATAATTGAAAATGAAAAGAAATCTATTTTTGTGCTTTATTGGGAATCAAACCCACGGCTTCCAATTGCGAGTCTAAAGCGGTAACCACTAGACTACGGACCGGTTCAATCAAGAAAACTGGGGACTAATCGAGAATAGCCAGAACTGGACTTTCATCAGAAAATAACCCAAGAAAATATCAAGATTTTTTCTAACAAAATTTACAGGATAATACTCGTAGCACATTAAAAAGTAATTTATTGCCTCACAAAGTTTAATTAAATATATTTAATTACTTCATGTATGTTTTATTTCATTTACCTAGGATAAGCAGCAGTTCTTGAGCTCGGCCCAGGGCAAACACAGGAATAAGACATCGACCTCCTCGCTGGACTATGTCTTGTATCAACGATGTGAACCGAGATTCCCTCTCTTCTCTCTTCTCATGGATGTGTGTGCCATATGTTGATTCCTAACAATCAAATACACAAATAGTTATTGTTGGATCAATTAGTTGTGAAATGATGAATGAAGAATTCAAGAATATAAATTACTGTGATGAGGACGTCTGGATGAACTGTGGGTATCTCGGCAGCCATTAAATGTCTGTCTTCTTGTCGAGAGAAATCTCCTGTATACAGGACCTGTACAAAAAATGCATAAGTCAATATAATACATATGTAAGAGCTATAAGAACCATGAATCAAAATAAATTAAATAGATGGAGTGTGTCAGTTTCTTCCGATGCTAACGTCGTGGAACACAAGTAGGTAGACAATGAAAAAGGAGACGCAAGACAACAGCGTCATACGTCAAAATAAGAGATATTCAAAGTAACAACAATTTTTGTTTGACAGTTCTCTTTTACGCCACCTTTCTAACACTACACTTTAGGCATATTTTTATGACTAACAACTCTGTATTCCATCTGTTCCCTTCATTTTGATCAATGTCTACAACCAAAGTCAGCTATATATAATTCCATTATATTACAGAAGGCCATTTTATACAGAATGGGTTAAATACACAGAAAATGAAAATAAAAACATGGAAACACAATGAATCATCCTCTCGCCATTGCCATACATTCATCCCATCTTCTTAACAACTCTACTATGATGCTGGAGATGTTTTGCGGGATCTGTTGCCGTGGTCTATAGGAGCTGGAGCTTCCGGACGTTTTGCCAATGTCTATGATGGGCTTCTTCAGTGTGAAGATGAAGAAGCTCTAGATCCCATAAACCACGGCAACAGATCATGCAAAACATCTCTCCAGCATCATCAGCCGGCCGTGTATGCCGAAAACTCTTATTCAACTCTACTTTGTACCAATTACGTGAACAAAATATTATATTTTTTAAGTCATACCTTAACACCAGCTATTTCAATCATGAACATGGCTGCTCCCAGTACGTGCCCTGCATTGTAAGCCCAAAACTTCACTCCCTGAACGTCTTTTTCCTCATGAAAGTTTATGGTCTCTATTTTGTCCATTGAACTCTCAAGATCTGACTCTGTGTACAGCATCTGTTCAGTGGATATATTGCTGAAACAAATAGTATAATTTTTCATCATACATATTGGAATTCCTTGACTTGTATATAGGAAAAATGCTACTTCATATTTCTGGACGGTCATAATATAATTATCGTGGGCCTTATACTATTCTGTCAAAGGACCGTCGGCGGGCCAGATTAAATGCTTTTGCGGGCCGGAGCTGGCCCGCAGGCCGTACTTTGCCCATCACTGGTCTAACCTCATACAAAACATAAATCATCAACTCTAGGCTATTCCCCAAGTAAAATAGTGTTTACCAAAAAAATATTGAGAACTAAAAACGCTCACTAGAGGCACTATTTTAGTTTGCACACATTTTGGTAAAGCTATGGTCAAATTGAAATTTCAAGTTCTTTTACATGTCGTTCACTGTGTCCTGCTGTCTCCTTTCCACTTTGAAATGGTTGTTTATCACTTCAAAACAGAGAACTATTTTTCAAGACAATATTATGCAGTCACACATGCGGCATTCGTAATCGTGAACTTATACGTGTCTGCTTGTGGGATTGAATTTAATATGAATCTTAAATGCAACTTAGATTATAGATATTGGAAAATTATAACATTTTATTTTTTAAGATGACAGATAAAAGAAACAATTTCATAAATAAAATCAATACACATAGCACTGTAAACCTACTTTTGTTATTTTATTTTATTAATATCCACTTAAATGTCTACATTGGACTTACTTAAGAGCTTTAAATTCCGAGTGACAGAGTGTTGTGCAACGATACCAGTACGGATTTTCGCTACATGAAATAAGTCTTGTCCTCGCCAATGGCTGTAGCCGCCTAGGACTATTCAACAGAGTGGGACTGTCTATTAAGTGAATGACTTGTGGATGAGAGAAAGTACCATTAGGGATCCGACGCGCCTAGTTTCCAGGCTTCTGAAGGTTTAGAGGGCTCTTGCGATGTGATTCACACAAAAACAGCGCTCACCAAATAAATCATCCTTATATTATCATTTTGTAGCTATTGGTAAGACGAAATGATGTAATCAAAGGATGTTTTTTTGCTACGAAGTAAAGAAATTAATATTTACCTGACTTTGATGTAGTCAGAAACCAGCCATCGGTAAATTGCTTTCGTGGCGTGGGTCATGAACACTCTTCCTTTGAAAGAAGTTTTAGTGAGAAACCAAGGAAGGGCGCCACTATGGTCCAAATGGAAACTGGAAATTATACATACATAAAAAATACCATTAAGAACTACAAAACTAATTGAATGTACATTATCTGTTGTTGTTTGGATCAAGGTGGTTATAATATAGCATTGTTTGGGGAGCGTGCTTGAAACACTTTAAGCGCTCACAAACCGCTCGGGATTTCATTGTGAGCCAATATTATGAGCAATGACGTCACGCACGACAGCTCGGCCGTTCCATATTTTTTCTTATTTGCAGAGGTGAGTCAATGTTAGCGTTCCTAACTTCCCACTAATGGTTCATACTATTCTACTGACAGTTGACAGGTAATCTCAACAACACAAATATTAGCCACAATTATTCATGTTAATTAATGGATTCGAGCTATCAAAAGCACTTCAATAATTGAAAATTTTGCTGAAAATGTCAGAAACATGATGCAATCATGCATTTTGAGATAAATCTACATCCATTGTGCCGAGCTTTGACAGCTGCTGTCTAGTTTTTGACAGCTGCAACACTAGAAACAACTTTACTTAAACGGAATTAAAATATACTGAAATAAACATGACAGAAGTGTGGTAAACAACATATATGTAACTATTATATAAAGCAAACAATTACTAAATATTAATTAGCCACTCTAGCAACCTGGAAATGTGACGACACAACTTCTTTGTCTATGTCATATGTGCAGACCTCATTAAGTATGCTTTCTTGGACTTACTGTGAAATTAAAAGTAAATCAACTTCATCTGCTTCGATCAAATCAACAAAAGGAAGAGCGTCCATTCCTGACAACCCTGGATGAATGCCGCAATCCAACTAAAAATATACAAATATTACTTTCTCGGTGGTCATTATAAAATTAAATTTTGATATGTAAGTAAAAAAAGTCGAAACCATAATTTTCTTCCCCTTGAATTCCAGCATAATACATGATCTTCCGACCTCTTGTCCGGCCCCTCTGCAAAGTAAAACAAAAAATAAGACACACAATAAATATTTTGAGGTTAGCTTATAGGTCTTGAAAAAAAACACTCACAGAGGCCTGATGAGAAGCTGGTCAGTTTCCTCGATGGGTTCTTGAGTTTCTGGTTTACGTTTAGCAGACATTTTTGTGTTCAAATTATATTTAGTAATTAAATTAGAAAGGACGCAATTATTATTTCATAGGTTAGCGGCGAAATTATTTTGTTTGACAGCTTGGTGATGTCGCGATGAAAAAATAGTTTTTCTCACGTTTTTCGTGATCTCGCTTGAAAATCCCAATAGAACGATGCGGTGAATGCAATGCGACAGATGCGAAAAGCAAATGTCAAAATAAACGAAATCATTTATAAATTTGATGTACTGTTTGAGGGGATTTATCATAAAAAATGACTATATCCATAAGCGATAGTTCAAAATTCCTTTGCGAGTAAGTAAAAAAATACGATTTAATTGCATAATTATTTCATCTAAATAATCTTAACATCACCCTTATTTTCCAGTTTGTTTTCTGAGCAAAGTATTGAAAGTCAAAATTTAGAAACCCTTTGTGCTCAAATTCAAAAGCGGTATCCAAAACATGAACAATTCAACAGTAAGTTAATAATATATAAAAAAACGTACCTACTTGAAAACTTAAAGGTTAAAAAATAAACTATGGCTTTGTTTGTTTTAAGTTTGTCTCCTAATATCAACTTTGCTTACTGGAGGCGACCTCAGTATTCCTGGTCAAAGGATAATAGCACTTGCCATATTGCATGATGTGTATAAAACTGAAAATCCTTTCAACCCGCTGTTCATCCACCTTATTGAGGGCAAGAATGGTTTGCCCCCACTGGTTCCTCAAGAAAGACAGTTTATGGGGCAACTTCTAAGTGGAGCAACAAGAGATGTAAGAAAAAAAACAAATATTACCTACATATCGCACGTTTAATAATAAAGAGCAATAACTAGTCAGTCTTATGGCCGCGGGGATCAAGACAGGTTATTTGGAACCGGATAACGCTGGTTCGAATCCCGCGACGATAACTTCGACCCTGGTTCAACAGATGCAGTTGCATGCACACAAGCTTCTGCTTTCGCATGAAGACAACTGGCCAGGCAAAATAGGTTGGTGGATTGCATTCCTTTCCACAAATCTATTTTTTTTTTTTTTTAATTAAAAAAAAAAAATTTTAAAATAAAACTAAAAAAACAAGAATGTTGGGAAATCACGTTTAAAGTTCAGACACCCAGTACAACTTGTATGGAATGAAAAAGGCGGCCGATGTTTTATCTCGGTCATATTCGTCCAAATTGAACGGCTGTCGCATTCTACCTATTCTTCTCGCATTGTTCTTGCGTTTTATTACAAAATCTCGATTTTCCCAAATTTCGAGTTATTTCTCTTTATTATTAAGCGTGCGATATTTGTTAAACTGATACAATTTAACTACTTACTTCAATTTATAGTAAAACTAGTATTTTGTACAACTACATGCATCGATATATAGAACTGGATGGGGTAAGAAATCGATCCTTTGAGAATTAGAAATACGCTACCCCACTCATCATACAAAAATCCAAATTCAGTCTATCGGTAACCATTGATCTAAATAAAATATATAGATGGAGCATTAGCGTATATATTCGACCCACATCATGTATGCCCTAAATGATAGTGTATGCCCCATTTGCAATCAGTTGTTTACCAAGCGTCGGCAAGGAAACATCGAGGTACCTACATGTAAATTGAAGACGAATATCATGCGAAGATAGCCTGACAGTTCCATCAAATTGTCAAATTTCCCCATATAAAAGAAATACTCATATGTTAATTTAATGAAATAAAACTCATGATATTACAAACAAAAGAATACAGTAAAAAACCACAAAATATAAATAAAAAACTCAGTTCTTCATACTTATACCCATTGGTGGAAAAGGGTGGCCAAATTGACGTAATCTACACGGACTACTCAAAGGCCTTTGACAGGGTAAGCCATAGCATATTATTGGATAAACTACAAACACTTGGCGTGCATGGGAATCTGCTGCGGTGGTTTGCATCATACCTGATAAAAAGATCTCAAGCGGTTGTTGTTGGTGGCTGCAAGTCGGACTTCTTTAGTATTCCGTCTGGTGTCCGCCAGGGCTCTCACCTCGAACCGCTTCTTTACAATGTATATGTCTATGACATTGAACAGTGTTTTAATTTTACAAAATGTTTATTATAATATGCTGATCATACTAAAATTTACTTAGGAATTAATAGCATTCAGGACTGCATGAAGCTGCAGGATAATTTGGACAACCTTACACATTATTGTATTAAAAACAAATTAGATCTTAATGTATCTAAGTGCCATAAGATATCTCTTACCCGCAAGACAAACCCCTTAAAGTTTAATTATCAACTCAAGGGTGAATACCTTGACACTGTGACTGGGGTGAGGGACCTTGGTGTTTTTATGGATGCTAAATTAATCTTTGATGCCCATATTTCCTCTACCACCGTTAAATCCTACAAAATGCTGGGATTTATTTTAAGGACCTGTGAGCCCTTCAGGGGTTCTAATGCCGTTAAGATGGCCTATTGCGCGTATGTTCGCAGTAGGCTTGAATTCGCTTCACCTATTTGGAATCCACAGTACAGTGTTTATAAGGAACAAATAGAAGCTATACAAAAGAAATTTCTAAAGCATCTAAATTACAGGGAACATTTAACTTTTAATAATTATCATGATGCTTGCCGTCATCACGGTTTTATGTCCCTAGAAGCCCGTCGAACGCTATTAGATATGGCTTTTCTGTACGATATAGTACACGGCCATATTGACTCCACCGTTTTTTGTGAGGGGCTCACTTTGCATGTACCTACAACAAGGCGCACTAGGTTAAATTCACTTTTTTATACGGGAGCGCACACTACAAATTATGCCAGGAACTCGACTTAAACGAGAGCTATGTTTTGTTATAACTCAAATTTTAATCACCTGGACATTTTTTGTTTGTCCAAGAACGCATTTCTTCAAGGGGTGCGGATGTACTACTTGAGAAAATGCTAAACTGATTGAATGGCATCCTTTTCCCCTTCCATCGTCCTTTCTATCCTATTTTCCCAAATCGTCTCCGATAAAAACCTCTGCATTCTTATTTTTTTTCTTTTGTTCTTTTCGTTTGCTGTTACATTTGCTGTAGACAAGCTTTTATTTCCAATTAAGTAACACACCTGTTGATAGTTGGAACGTTACCGATAGGCTGAATTTGGATTTTTGTATGATGAGTGGGGTAGCGTATTTCTAATTCTTAAAGGATTGATTTCTTAGCCCATCCAGTTCTATACATCTATGACTACATGTCGACTGCTCCTGTGTAGAAGGCAGTAACTCCGAAATTGAGGTTTTTGAATTTTTTCCATTTCTGAACGTAATAAATCATTATCTTCCTTCCAAGAAGACAGCCGTGTCTTTATCTCTTTTAATTTTGTTAATAAATTAATGTAAAAAATAGTTGTATGTCAAAAAGGCATTGTTTTCCATGGAATAAATAACATTCAATTGGCTTCCCTGCAAAACTATATTTTTTGACCTCGTTGGAGCAGTCGACGTATATTTCAAACTTGTCAAAAAATCATAGAAAATTGTACCTACCATCATTAATTTTTATACTAATCTAATCTAAGTTGCAAGGATATCTTACATTGGAGATTCACATTACATGCATTCTCACAACCAGACACGTACAAGTTCGCGCTTGCACATGCCTCATGTGAACCTACAACATAAAAACCAAAAATATTACAACATAAAAACCAAAATATATTAACATACTCATGGAAATTTATTACTTTTGTCATACAGTGGAATTTAAATTTTGAAATTATATAAATAGGTCATGAAAAAGTCTGCCAAACAAATAATGCTGTCTGACGTGAATCCAAAGGACTTGGACATTGACTATTCCTCACTGCAAGTTCAGGTTGCAGAAAAATTATCAGAACTGCCATCTATAGCTAGAGCGGGAGTTCCTGGACTATTAGCTGCAGGAGATGGGTAAATATCTGAAATAGAAAAAAACAATTATTAAGAATAAAAAAAGATAATTTATGGTTGTATTCTAATAGGGGACCCTTCAACAAAGCAGCGTTTAAGGAGTTACTAGAGTTATTGTTAAATGACGACGGCCTCCTCTTACACAGAACACAAACTCCTCAGTGTACTTGGGTGTCGCCTAATATGATAGACTGCGATGAAAGTGAAAAGGATTTTATGAATGAGGTAAGGATATTTGTTTTTTTTTTTGATAACTGTGTGATAATACACCAAAAGTGAAGAAAATAGACCAACTCGTGAAGAAAAGAATCAATTTTATTTTTGCATTTTTAGTTTATTGGTTAGCTTGTTCATTAGCAACCCAGGAGGGTGATGTCATTTTTTTCTGGCTCTTGTCTCAACTCTATTCAGTAGTGCATACTGAAAAAAATATAAAAACAATCTAAGTTGCATTTGTACCGTGCTATGCATATTATTTTTTTTTTAACTTCAGTTGGTTTGGAAAGACTTACCGAATCGGAACTTCTACAAGCCACTGTTTGACACAACATTTGAGGGCATATCGTTAGAAGCAATGACGCCACCTGTCACAAACAAAACATCCAGCGTTGCCGCATCAAACAAAGATTCCACTGCAGGGTCTGGGGACACTCAGTCAACTGAAGGCGACGGATCCGTATCAAATGCAGCATCAGAAGCCAAGACTTTGGTCCAATTGGCATTGCAAGGAGCCCTGATTGCACCGCATAGACAAAAATTACAAGCCTATCTAGATCAAGATCCAAATATGGTGTATCAAGTTGGCATCACACCTAACCAGGTATTTATTTTGTACGCTTTCTACACTTGTTATGAAATATCTAGTTTTTTTTACTGAATGAATAATTACTCATGTTATAATTTCAGTTGCCTGATTTGGTAGAAAATAATCCCGTGGTTGCGGCGTCTGTTTTATTAAAAATGATCAACTCTCCTCAAATAACTGAATACTTTACTGTGCTTGTCAATATGGAAATGTCTCTTCACTCCATGGACGTCGTCAACAGGTGTGTTGCATTTTAAAAATAATCACACTTTAGTGTTGCAACCATACAAGTAGGTATTCATACTATAAGTTAGGTACTATATCTATAATCTAAGTTGCAAAGATACATATATTAACATTTAAAGCTCATATCAAATGCATGCCCATTAACAAACACGTGTAGTTCACACTTACAAATGATGAATGTGTACTTACAAATAAAATCCAAACCTCAAATGAACACACACCATGCGACTTTTGCTGACCTTCTCTGGTACAGGGGTGACATTGGCAAAGTGAACCATTTTTACAGTATGGGTGTCATAACAACCACTAATGGCTTAAAAAAGCACCAAATCTCTATTTAGAGCTGCAGGATCCAAAGTAAAAATAGGAATGATAAATACCAATCTTGGAAAGAAGTGGCACTGAAAGAAGTAGTTAGGTATTGTTGCTATGGCTGAAAATTGAATGACAAAATTACGGAGAATTGATGGACTCCGCACAAAATTTTGAATTTGAATTTTTTGTTTGGGGGCAAACATCTCAGGTCTATCTGACTTGGGTCCTTAGCAACCAATAACAAAATAGTCATTGTTTTTTCTACCAGTCTGCTATGGATGCTAGTTTCCGAATATGTCATTAGATGTGGATTTTCATCTGTAATCATAGTTTCTATGTCTATGCCCATAGAAAACCTTGGATACAGTGTCTCCAGGTATATTGCGGAACATTCCAATGCCATTTTAGCTTTATATATTTTGTGTGAAGACATATTGTTGTTATTGCCTATTATTTTTAGGTTGACAACATCAGTGGATCTGCCCGTAGAGTTTGTCCACCTGTACATTATCAACTGCATATCAACTTGTGAAAGCATCAGAGATAAATATATGCAAAACAGGCTTGTGCGACTGGTCTGTGTTTTCCTTCAGTCCCTCATTAGAAACAAGATTATCAACATTAAGGTAAATAATAACTTTGTTCTCAGAAATAATGTGAGATATTGAAACTGGAGCTGTTATTCTATGGTTATTCCGCTAGAAGTTACTTGAGTCTCTGTAGAGTTGCCTTTACCTTTCTTTTCCTTACATTCCTCTGAAAATTCATTCATATCTATCACCTTTTCCATCATTTTCAGATTCATACTGCATATCCAACTCCATCCTCCCCCAGTCCCATACTCCTACCACACGGCAATCTGACATCACTCCGTCTAGCCACTTCCTACTGTCTTGCGCCCCTTTGGATCCGTCATCACAACCAACTTTTCCAAGCTCTGATATTCCATTCGCTGGACGTAACCCAGCCCATTCAGTCAGCTGGATTTTAAGGACCATACCAAATCAACGTCTCGACGCAGGCCGTTTAGTTCATATTTGTATCTCCTTCGCCATTTATTCCTGTTATTTTCTGCTACTCTTTATTCCCTTTTTATGTAATCTGCATGTTTTTATAAGGTTGGTCAATTATTGGACCCTTCGATGACTGCTGGAATAAATTTCAAGATTAAATCCACCGTCTCTGATTGACTACGATTAATATTGTAGGGATTCTTCTTCGATGGCTCTACAGCTCATATTTCTGTTTAGTCTCCAACAGTCCTAGCCTCCAACTCCCCCTGTCTCCCGCTGCAATCCTCCAATTTGTCACCAGTAGCAGCTTTTTTCAATGAATTATAATACATGCTTGTATTTTCTGAATGATGTTTTGCTTGTTTCAGGAACTGTTCATCGAGGTGGAGGCGTTCTGTGTTGGGTTTAGTGGAATCAAGGAAGCAGCAGCTCTGTACCGGTTACTGAAGCAGCTGGACGCTGGAGAGGGAGCTCCTGGGGGCACTCCTGCTAGAGAAGAATGAAGGGTGAAGAACTTGGGAATGGGCGGTGGCTGGATGATGAATGTGAATATTTATAGCTTTGAAAGCACTACAGCAAATCCAAGTTTTGGCCTCTTAAGAGCTTTGCTTTCCCCCTCTAAACTGTTGACTAGAGAAAATGTGTGGCATCTCTCCTCACTTGTCTCCTTCCACCTGGGCATCTATAAAAAATAAAAAAAGTTGTAAACTAGACAGTTTTGGTTGATTGCTATCGTTCTTCTTTAAAAGGCGCTAGTGTTGTCTACAGGAGCAATCTTAGTGACTGCCAAAAAAGTATCCATTGGTCCATGGCATAATAACAAAGATCAGCATGAAAAAGGTGATGAATATTGAGGAAATGAAAGTGGTTTGTAAGGACAGAAAAAAGTGGAGGCGCATCTGCGGAGGTACCGGCCACCCCTAGTGGAACGGCGGCAGGATACAGTACAGTACAGTACAGCTGTTTCCCCTTTTACCCAGGCGCTGCGAGCGTTGTTGGTACATCGAACTACGATTGTGGAATACACAGGTGATTAAAAATTTTCATCGCGCAATGCGCTTTATATGAGATTTCTCACCTTTTTATACCCACTTTGGTTCATTGATTATAACATACAAATTAAAAAAAAAATAAAAGACAACAATCTGCAACAGCAAAAAACAACAAAAAGCTAAGCATAGAAACACGGATAATGTAATTTTATGTCAGTCTATGTATGTATTTACATTATTTTTGAAAAATCTTGTAGATAGCAGTATTTGGTTTTATCTAATCTAAATCTAAGTTGCAAAGATATGTATCATCTGAGATTCATATTAAATGCATTCCCACAAGCAGACACGCATAATTTTGCGCTCACACATGCCGCATTTGGACCTACAATATAAAAAACCCAATCTCAAAGGAACATAAGCCCTGCAACTCTTGCCGACCTTCCCTGAAACAGGCGTGACATTGACAAAGTGAACTATTTTTTACAGTATGGGTGGTCAGCCTCATACCAACCTATAAGTCAAGGAATTAAACATGTGAAAAATATTGAAAAGCAGTCGCAAAGAGAAATTGTAGAATTATATCTAAAATTCAAAATGTCTACCTAATAGAACTAAATAATTGAAAAGCACAGCAATAAATGGCAATAAGAAAATATTTTTTTGATAATATAAGTTGTTAGTAATACACAAACGACCAATTAATTCAACCGATCAAGTAATGGGACTTCGGTCGACTTGAGAAGCCCACAACCATTCACCAATAGAAAGATGAGTGTGTTTCATTTAAAAGATTTTAATTTCACTAAGAACACAACATCAAATGAAGTATAATTAAGATTGTAAAGTAATTATATTTAGTTAAATAAATATTTTTATCTTCAACTTAGTGTCAATCATTTATTAAACTATTGAAGTAATACGCAGAGTACATTTGCTAGGTCGCATTCAACGAATGGATCATCAAGAACGGAAAAGATTGTTGAGGTGATGGACCCAGAGTAAGATGTCTGCATAGCAGTGTTAACGGAAGAAGTATGGGACTGGAGGAGAAAGATGTTAGGCAAGCAATTAAGGCTGCCAAGACCCATCCTGGCCGGTCGATGGTAGGTCGTTCTATATCTATTTTAAGAAAGCAAGCAATACAACATGGTAATGCTGTAACAGCTGATTGCTGTACCACACATTTTGTATAGAAAACATACATTGTCATACAGCGATCAGCTGTTTACGCATGGCCATGTTATATTCCTTTCTATCTTCAAATAGATACAGAAAGATCTATAGAGATGAGTCCAAAATACTGAAACCGTTACTTTGTAATCGCTACTTAGTTGGTGCAGAAGTAATCGTTACACAATTCTTCAAGTACCAGTTACAGCTACAAGTAGCTATAGTGGCTGTTAACTATTCCGAGTCCGCTTACAATTCCAAATTAATCTAAATCGTCTATACTCTGAACAGTAACTGAGTAATGACCGACAAGACACCGAGTATACACTATACCAGAGGTGCCCAAACGGTCGATCGCGGGAGGTTTTTGAAGTCGATCGCCAAGGATAGCTATAATTTTCAGTGATCGACCTGTAACGAGATGGATTTGTTTGTTAGGTAAAATGGAACATGAGATTTGAATTTGAATGAAAAGGAAAACAAAAGAATATAAAAAAGGGAGAAAAAAGCTTGCCTGGCGTGAGAGCCACAAGCCTGTGTAATAAAGAATAAAGAATATTATTGTGCTGTGGTTAATTGTGTATACATTGTGAAAGAAATAAAAGTAAACATATTAAAGTGTGTATGTTATATTATTAATTGTGTCAATCAGCAGGACAGAAGAAAAACCCTCACATTTTGATATTTTATTCATAAAACTTTTTATATCTGCATACATATTTTTCCAATAGTAACATCTTGATATGTATTTATAAGTTTTAAAAATACCTGCATGTCCATTATCATGATGATTCTTTATTATAGTTAATCTATTGTCTATAATAGGTATCTCTTTCCAATTATATTCCTCTGTGAAAGGATTATCATCATTTATTAGTTTAAATAATTTATTATCTACCATTTTGAATTTTTTGTATTTGTGTGGTGTTTTTGTACATCCTTCTGCGATATTATTATACCAAGGATCTGCAATATTTGAATTTATTACTTCCATTTCTTTAGTACCAGGAATCCTAGATAATACATCTGGCACTGTATGTTCTTTCCCTTTTCTATGCTCAATCTCAAATTCATACTGTGAAAGTCTCATGGCCCATCTTGCTAATCTACCTGGACAGAAGAAAAACCCTCACATTTTGTACGACGAAGGCAGTTTTTTCTTTGGACGATTCTTCTAGTGGAATTTGCCAAAACGCCTTGCTTAAATCTATTGAAGAGATATACTTGGCATTTCGTAAATTTGCTAAAACTTGATTTAAATTTGGAATGGGGTAGTTATCTCGTTTTGTTACTTCATTGAGTCTTCTAGAGTCCAAACAAAATCTAGGCGTTCCATCCTTTTTAATTACAATCACAACAGGACTGGACCACGAAGATTTGGATTGTTCAACTATACCTTCTTTTAACATTTTATCTAACTCTGTGTTAACCTGTCTCTGTCTTGCTGGACTGAGTGGATAATACTTTTGTTTTATTGGAGGACCTTCTGTCTGAATTCTGTGTTCAATGAGGTTTGTGCATCCTAAGCCTATTTTTTCATAAGAGATGTCCTTGAAATCATTTTCTATTGTTTTTAATCCCTTTAATTGATATCAAATCTAACATACATTATCACAAAATTAACAATCCACGACACTGAACTGAACGGACGCCATTTGCTATTTTTGTTGAAAATGAACAAAGAAAATGGGATACTTTTTTAGATTCAGTACAAAGCATAATAAATAATACAGTCAATTTAGCAACAGGATACACACCTAATGTATTAGCAAGAGGTAGGGAGATTGTACTAAATGGTGAAATTCATGGTGAAATAGTAAATGATGAAATAGAATCAAAGGAAGATTTAGATAAATATAGAGATATGCATAAAGATAAAATGAAGGAATTAAACACATTATACAAAATTGTAACAGAAAATTTATGGGATGCATATAATAAAAATGCAAATTATTATAATAAAGGTAGATCAAATCGTGTTTATGATCAAGGGGATATTGTATGGCGTAAAAATTTCATACAATCAAATGCAGGGAAATACTTCTGTACAAAGTTGGCTCCAAAATTTGTCAAAGCCAGAATAGAAAAGAAAATTAGCAAGATAGTCTATGTATTAAAAGATATAGACACAAATGTTATAAATAAATATCACATCAAGGACATAATCAAATAAG
The DNA here is from genome assembly GCA_951799405.1 of Agapetus fuscipes. NCBI lineage: Eukaryota > Metazoa > Arthropoda > Insecta > Trichoptera > Glossosomatidae > Agapetus > Agapetus fuscipes. The sequence continues at coordinate 8,819,513 of OX637334.1, forward strand.
ATTAAAAAAAAAAAAAAAACATATTTTCATGTGTATGAAAAATTTGAGGTGATGCATGATACGGTGAAAGTTGATATAAAAGTGATCAGTGAAAGAATGAATTATGAAACATTGCATGAATGAAGGTATGAAACATAAATTAAACAAAGTATTACATATGAAGGTAAAGTTTTTAAAAAAAAATTGATGGACTGATAAATTTATTAATGAAAAATAAATTTGAAATAAATTTAAATATTGGGAAAGATGTGATACATGTTTAAAAAAAAAAAGTTATTTTAATGAATTGATTAATTAACTGGTGAATGTTTATTATGTATTGTTATTTGATTATTTTGAATTGTTGAATTAAGTATATAAAAAAAAAAAGTTATTTTAATGAATTGATTAATAAACTGGTGAATGTTTATTATGTATTGTTATTTGATTATTTTGAATTGTTGAATTAAGTATTAAAAAAAAAACAAATATTTGTTTATAATATTGAATATGAAATTTGTGTTAAAAAAAATTATATTAATTTTAGTATGAAAATAATTGTTGTTGTTAAAAAAAAAAAGGTATTAATGACTGAATAATGTATCAGAAACAGGTTTTTTTTTTATTTTCATATTTTTGAAATTTATCCTTAAAATAAAACAAAATATGTGGCGCCGGCTGAGCATTATGATACATTATTTACTCATTGTAAAAGAAAAAAAAAAAAAAAAATTGGGAATGTTTTTTTTTTATGAGAGGAAGGAGGTGTATTGTAACGAGATGGATTTGTTTGTTAGGTAAAATGGAACATGAGATTTGAATTTGAATGAAAAGGAAAACAAAAGAATATAAAAAAGGGAGAAAAAAGCTTGCCTGGCGTGAGAGCCACAAGCCTGTGTAATAAAGAATAAAGAATATTATTGTGCTGTGGTTAATTGTGTATACATTGTGAAAGAAATAAAAGTAAACATATTAAAGTGTGTATGTTATATTATTAATTGTGTCAATCAGCAGGACAGAAGAAAAACCCTCACAGACCTTAAGACTAGTTTTTTGAAAAAGAAAATTTATTTTAGTGTTAGTCAATGAACTAACTCTTTCTTACTCATTCTAACTCTGTAAAAAGGCTTAGATAAATTCATTAAATTTTGTTATTATTAATCTTGTTGTTTTTTCACAATTTGTATTTGCAAAACCTTATCACTTTTACTGAGATCTATCTATCTATCTATCTAAACTCAACTAAGCTACACATATAGTGTAACTTCTTGCCGCGTTATCCCCGAAGAGGTCGCATGTGGCGAGTTGAACCTATTTATTGTTACAGGTAAGGGGGCCGGCCTTACGCCAACCACTTCAATTGAAGTGGTGTTTTCCCAGCTCCCGAGAGAGCTGGCACTCATTTCTTGTGAAGGCTGAGTAAACCTTGCCGGCATTATTATTTTGGGGTTTGAAATAAACACCGAAACGGGAAATCATTTCTGACACCCTCGCGCTCGGTGGGATTCGAACCCGAGCTTACGGCATGGAATGCAAGCACTCTACCAACTGAGCTATCGACCGGTCTATTTATTTCCGATCTATTATCGGTAATACTATTTTTACAACAATACCCCTCGAATAAGTGCTGAAACCGGAATAAATTGTTTGTAAAGAGTCAGTTCTCGCTCCTCTGGTAGCTACGGCTACAAAAGTAATCATTAGTAGCCGGAACCGTTTCTTTTAGTGAGTACACAAAAGTAGCTGGAATCATTGTAACGGTAACACTCAAGTAACGGTTTAGCCCACCTCTAAAGATCTACCAAAGCTTGTTAAGTCTGCAGGCCTAACGTTATACTTATAATGTTGATCAAAAGTAGCTGTTTTTTTTCAAGTATATCATGCAGAATACTATTCATATATGGCTGAAGAAGATGGGAAAGTAGGCAATTAAATGAAGAAAAATCAAAATACAGTTTAAATATTTATTAAATGCTTACAAAAATATGAGAAATTACAAATGGAATGACAGTAAAAACCTAAATACAAAACCACAATCTAATTTGAATACTGGGTTGCCTTTCTGTACTTACAATTCTCTATAATGGCAGCCCCATGTCATAACTAGAGTAGTAACCCAATTTAACAAAAATTATTTGAGGGGGACCATGGGAGATTTTATGTAGTATAGTATATATAGTGTTTATGTAGTGTAGTATATATAGTACATACATGAATGGTACTGTTTTGCAGCACATATACAAAATTTGATTTTCCATACGTCGAGAATGTATTTCATCTGCTGTGATGGCATTAATTTTGAAAATCGAAACTCCAAGTGAATGACGACGGCCTGGAGTAATATAATAAAGGATAATATATGAATCGTATAACTGCAAACGGCGTCATCTCCAAAATTTATGATTATTGAGATAATGATTGAATTTGATTCTGCGCAGTGTAACAAATCAATTGCTGTGTGCGATATAATGCAAACCTCACTTAATCCTTCGTAATTTTAATCGAAAAAGTATGATTTCGTGCAAACGCCGTCATCTCCAACTAGTGTTGTCGTTTGACAAGTTTATTTTTCTCAAAATCATCGCGTAAGGAGTTAACGGTGTTTGCATTTATACAACTCATATGAAAGTTGTCGTTTGATAGGTGACAGTTACACTAAATAAAAATTAAATAATGTATGTACCTACAAATAATACAAAAAGATATTATATCTATACAGGTTTTGTCAAACAGGAAGCATTTTTAGCCCCATCAAAGCAGACGCAGCGCCGGCGCATCGCATACTGGTATTGTTTCCTCAGTTAGACAGGTGTAGGCATGCCTAGTACAACACAGCGCAACCTTAGACGGGATGTTTTACTGCTGTGACTGGCGCTAAAAACACTTTCTGTTTTACAAAGCCATAACATTAAAAACACTGACTGCCAAACTGTGGCACAAGAAACCTCTTTAGTGAGTCACTAAAAACATGAATACATAATTGTTTGTCACGAAGCTGGGTTGCTAGGAAAAGGCAAGCAACTATTTTTTAATTGGTTGCTAAGGACCATATTCAAATAAATGAGTGATGGCTACCCGCCGAGTTTTTTTTTTTTTTTTATTTGGGCCGAGTCTAGCGACTCTCCAGATAATATGCTATTGGGGTTGGCCTCCTCATTCTGAATTTGCATTTTGGTCAGTTTAAGTTGCGGTTATAAAAGTTTGGGAACCTCTGCTCTGGATGGTGGTCAAGAAAAAGTCAGTTTTACAAAAAAAACACTAATGGATTCATGTATTGCAAAAAGACATTTGGGTTGGGTATTACGAAAAAGGCGCTGGTTCATATTACAAAAAAATCTCATTCACCATTATGGTTGAAGTTTAAAAAGTTTGACAACACTGCACTTAACTAAAATACAAAATAAATTATTTATTATGATAGATACCTATAATTTAATTATTTATTTATCATCCAATCCTTACATCACTAATTTATCAGGTGAGGGTTTCTCCTTTTGCGACCTAGAACAAAAATTAAAGGTAAATTAAAATAGGTAAGTACCTACATTTTTTTTCCAAAAATGGCATTTACTGATTTCCCATATGAATGATTTATAAGGCATTTTCCTTGACTAATAGGTTGATATGAGGCTGACTCCCATGCTGTAGAAACTTGGTTCACTTTTGGCAGTCACTCCCTTTCAGGGAAAAGAGTCAGGAGTTGCGCGACTCATGTTCATGTGAGGTTTGTTTTTTGCAGGTGCACATGCAGCATGTATACGCGCAAATTTACATGTGTCTTCCTGTAGGAGTGCATTGAAAATATGTCTTAAGTAAATGTCAATATATCTTTGCAAATTAGATAATATATTAAGTATCAATGTCCTGGTGTCCTGGGACATCAGTGATTTGGCACACCCAAAAGCGCGGAGGCCCCTAATGTTTATTTTATATTGATTGATGATTCTATGACTTGAAATACATAAGTCACCATAAGTGGTAGGTTATAAATGTATGAGAAATGCCTTACACAAGCTTCCAAATAATCGATTCTTCTCTCCAATGTTGTAAGTTTCTCATTTAAGACAGCGAGCCGCGATCTGCATGACAAATCTAAAAAAAAAAACATTCAAAGAAAAGTGTCTTGAGAATTCAAAGGAAATGCGATTTTAACGGTCTAGATCCTTACCGAAAGAATTCAGGAAATCGGTTATCTTTTTAACGCTCCCAGTTATGACCTCGATATACTCTCGGTTGGCCCAGTCTTGTTGTATTTGCTTTTGTATAGTTTCACGATCCCTGTTCGAAGCCGACATTTTGTTGAGCTATTTTGACATTTGTGGAAAGCTTTCTTCTTCTTTGTGGTGTTAGCGATTTTCCGCTGTATGTAGAAGCGCCAGTGTCAATGGAATCCTGCATGACCAATCCTGCATAAAAAGCTGTGACGATGCTGTGACGTCATCCGACCGGGTTGCAAGGTAAATTAAATCATATTATTCCCGTATTTTCCGTGACGTTTATCCTTACTCTGTGCGTTTATCTGCCAAACAAATAAAATTTGAGCCGCTTTGGAGCAAAAATTAACTTCTAAATCTAAGCTGCAAAGATATCGCACGTTTAATAATAAAGAGCAATAACTCAAAAAATATGAATGTTGGGAAATCACGTTTGAAGTTCAGACAGCCAGTACAACTTGTAACTGTAACTGTAACTGTAAACTGTAACTGTAACTGTAACTCTGTCGCCATTCCGCTAGGGGTGGCCAGAGCCTCTGCAGAGTTGCCTCCATTTTTTCCTATCCTTACATACCTCTTTCAATTCATTCATATCCATCACCTTTTTCATGCATTTTCTTCTTTTACGCTCACTTTGTATATCCCATTCTTTCACAATCTCCTCAATCTGATCACTCCATACTTTTCTCGGTCGTCCCTTCCCTCTTTTTCCTTTCACACTTTCTTTGTATACATGCTTTGTCAGTCTATCATCATTCATTCTTTCCACATGCCCAAACCATCTCATCACATTCTTTTGTACCTTAAATTTCACATCCTCTTTCAAATTACATTCTTTTTTTACCCATTCATTCCTAACTCTATCCCTCAGAGTTTTTCCTGTCATGCTTCTCAAATGCTTCATTTCCACCGTACATACTTTACTCATTTCGCTATCGTTCACTGTCCATGCTTCACTTCCATACATCAAAGTCGGTAACAATATGCCATTGTGTACCGCCATTCTCAGATCCATCGTCAATCGTTTGTTCTTTGCTATTCTTCCTATTGCACCGACCACTTGCTTTCCCTTGCACACCCTATTCTCAAGTTCTCTTGTCATCTTTCCATTTTTCTCAAACATACTTCCCAAGTATCTAAATTCATCCACAATTTCAACTTTCGTACCATTCAACATAAACGTGCATTCTTCATTTTCATCCGTTCTGTCAAAAATCAGTACTTTCGTCTTACTTGCATTAATTTTCAACTTGTTCACACACAGAGCATGGTTCAGACTAGAGAGCATTGCCTGAAGTTCCGCTGCTGAATCAGCAATTAATACTGCATCATCAGCATAAAGTAGAACTCCGACTTTTCTCTCTCCAATCTGTATGCCATGCCCTTCCAGATTCGCTTGTTTAACACAATGATCCATAATTATATTAAATAACCATGGGCTCATTATGCAACCCTGTCTCACACCCTTGTACACATTAAAATACTCGCTGTATTCTCCATCCACCCTGACACACGCCCTGCTATTTAGATAGATGGCGCGTATCGCGTTCAGAAGTGCTTTGTTCACACCATACCTCTCAAGCACACACCACATCATACTTCTATCCACCGAGTCGAAGGCTTTCTCAAGATCTACGAAAGCCGCGTAGACCTTTTTATTTACGGCCAGCTGTTTTTCGACTATCTGTCGAAGCGCGAATATCTGGTCTACGCAACCTCTTTCCGGCATAAAGCCAGATTGTATATCTGAGACCTTCTCCTGGGTGGATAATCTTACCCTATGGATAAGAATCTTGCATAGCACTTTACCTGGCACACTAAGAAGGCTAATCGGTCTGAAGTTACGGCAGTCTTTTTTGTCACCTTTACCTTTGTAAATTGGCACAATGACCGCCTCTCTCCAGTCCGATGGAACCTCCTTGACACTAACACACAATTCGCAAAGCTCTTTCATCCATTCAATCACACATTCTCCTCCCGCTTTCATCATCTCAGGTCTCACACCATCCACACTTGCAGCTTTCCCATTCTTTAATTCCTTTATGACCTTTCTTACTTCTTCTTTCGATATTTTCAAAACATTACCCTCATCATAATCTCCTTTTACAGTTAAATCACATTCTTCTTCACCAAAAACCTCATTAAAATATTCTTTCCATCTCTTTTTTACATCGTCTTTATTCCACAGAATGTCTCCGCTGATATTTTTGATTCCTGGAGTTGTGGACCTACAACTGTCGTTGTTTTGTCTCACCCAGCTCCAGAACATCTTTTTATTGTCAGAGAAGTCATTCTGTGCTCTTTCACTAAATTTTTCTTCCATTCTTCTCTTACTCATTTGAACTTCATTCTTCGCTAGCCATTTTTTCGCCTTGTATTCAGTCTCTAACACTTTATTCTTTCTGTCATTAATCCATTTTAAATAACTCTCTTTCTTCTCTTTCACTGCTTGTTTAACCCTATCATTCCACCATTCATTGCCTTTTCTATGCCCAATCGTAACTTCACCGCATACTTTCTTTGCGCTTTCAACCAAACATGTTTTAAATGTTTTCCACATTTTTTCTACACATGCATTCTTCACAAGTTCCTTGCATTCATCCGATTTCAAAATCTGGCTTACTTCAGCTTCAAAATCATTCCTGACATTTTCATCATCTAATTTTTCCACTTTCACTCTTTTCATCTTAATCACTTTCGTTCTTTTCCTATCTTTTACTTCGCCTATCATTACTTTTGCACACAAGAGATGATGGTCTGAGCCCACGGATATACCTTGGTAGACTCTGACATCTCTTATGGCACCTCTCATACATTCTTCCATACATATGTAGTCAATGACTGTGCGAGTATTTGGCCCATACCACGTGTATGTGTGCACGTCTTTATGCTTATACCAAGTATTTGATATAAACATATCATGCTCCACACACATGTCAACAACAACTTGTATGAGATGAAAAAGGCGGCCGATGTTTTATCTCGGTCATCTTCGTCCAAATTGAACGGCTGTCGCATTCTACCTATTCTTCTAGCATTGTTCTTGCGTTTTATTACAAAATCTCGATTTTCCCAATTTTCGAGTTTTTTCTCTTTATTATTAAACGTGCGATATGTATCATTTGAGATTCATATTAAATGCATTCCCACAAGCAGACATGCATAATTTCGCGCTTACACATGCCGCATGTGGACCTACAATATAAAAAACCCAATCTCAAATGAACATAAGCCCTGCAACTCTTGCCGACCTTCCCTGAAGCAGGGGTGACATTGGCAAAGTGAACCATTTTGTACAGTATGGGTGCAATGCAAAATAAAATTAATCAAGTAAGTGAACTATGGCGACAGGAGTAGAAAAAGAATACATCATGAACATTTTACACGTCAATATTATTTTATGATATCAAATGGGCTTGGGATAATTTCCAAAGGCAAAAAAAAAACAGCACATGGATGGGCTCTTAGGAAAAAGCAAACTAATATAATAGGGTAATTTTACATTTATTTATTTATTTCATAAACTGATAGACTACCTTTTAAAAAATGCATCTGCGTTTTTAAAAAAAAAAAATTTGGCTTAGTTTTTAAACTACAGCTCTATAAAATTCACCCATTTTCGATTTCCGCTAAAACAGCTCATTTTTTTATTTAGGCGGATGTGACGTCAATGGATCTCTCGTTGTATAGAGTCTACCGTTAGGTTTTCTAAGACCGATGGATCCATCTACGTAATTTTGACGTCACAGCGTGTTTCTTCGGCCCCACTGCGTTTTGGCGGTACTCAAATTCTTGACATTTTATTTTTGAAAACTATCAATGATATCTTTATTTTTACTATTTAAAAAATATATGGTTGTGATCCTTGGAATGTACACTACACAACCATAGTATTTTAAGCCGTTTTCCCCACCACTGCAATTACCCCAATTTTTTAAACTTTCACTTTCACTTTCATGGTCGCCGGTCGGTGTTCAATAATATAGTTTTTCTCGGATTAGACCATGTTCCACTTGCAGTAATTTTGTCTGCCAACGTTTCATTCCCTCGAGCGGGGAACATTATCAAGGCTCGTAGCGACGGGGGACCTTTATCCTCCGTTTACTTTTAGCAACTGGCAGGCACATATCCAGACTTTTAGTTCGGGGGGGGGAGGGGGGGGACAAACATTGAAACAACCATGTGAACTGTATAAAATTTGCTGTAATCACTGCACTATAATTTTTAATAACTTAAAGTACCGTCCATAGTTGAATCACACACTTATAAGTATTTTATATTTATATATATATGTAAGTATTTTATAAGTATTTTTTGTATTTTTTCATATTTTCGTAAGTATTATGTAGATTTCGGGGGGGGATAAATCCCATCTATCCCCCCCTCTGTATACGTGCTTGGCAACTGGCTGGCTGCTGATGCTCTTCTCATCTCTGCCATCGAGAGCATCAGCAGCCAGCCAGTTGCCAAAAGTAAACGGAGGATTAAGGTCCCTACGAGCCTTGATAATGTTCCCCGCTCGAGGGAATGAAACGTCGGCAGACAAAATTACTGCAAGTAGAACATGGTCTAACCCGAGAAAAACTATATCATTAATATAATTATGCTTTTGGTTGCTAAGATAAAGTAAATAAAAAAGAATAGGTAAGCATTATTTTTTATTACAGGTATGAGGTCCACATGTGAATTGGCATAAACAATACTGTGTCGTCACCTAGCATGGTTGCTAGGGAAAAGTTAAACAAATATTTAGTTATTAATTGATCAGAACAGCAGCCCCACACTAGACTGACTTGCTCCCTGAGAAAAAAACAAATTCAAAAAACTTTTTGTGAGTTCATTGTCTTTATTCACAAAAAATTTATACAAATATCTCATATTTACATTGATTATAATATGTAGGTGTATATTTTTTACAAGCTTTTTAGTACTTTTTAAACTTCATAAAATCTCTGTACTTTTTAGGGTTAAGCCCATAAGCTTTAAGCCTCTCGTCTGAAATATTACTCAAAGCATCATTCTGCTTCTTCTCCTTCACAAAACCAATCTTCATATTTCTATCACCAGAATGTTTATTAAAAATATTTGTATTTTGATAATCATTCCCTTTATTCTTATTACGATTCCTTTTTTTCTTAACTGGCAACTCATCCTGTCGAATTTCATGAATTTGGGAATTCTTTTTATCTTTACTGTCTTGCGCTTCATTTGTTTCCGAAGGATTATCACTTTCTTTCTTGTTTTTATTCCTCTTCTTTTTCTCTACTGATGATTCTCCATTTACAGCTTCAAAACCATCTTCTTTATTTTTTATTACCTTCTCACTGTCAACATGTTTGTTTGATTGATCATCAACACCATTTTCTGGCTTATTTTTGTTACGTTTTCTCTTTTTCTTTGGAGATGGTTCTTCTTCATTGCCTGCCTTCATCTCATCATTGTATTTTTCTTTATTACTGGAATGATTTGTCTCGTATTCATTAATATCTACTTTAATAGGTTGAACAACGTCTTGCTTATTTTTGTTATGTTTCCTCTTTTTCTTGGGAGGTGATCCTTCCTCATTTCCTGTCTTTATTCCGTCACTTTCTTCTTTATTCATTGAAAGATTTTCTTCAGTTTCATTACTATTTATTACATTGCATTGAATGAAATCTTGCTTATTTTTGTTACGCTTCCTCTTTTTTTTTGGAATTGAGGCATCTTCCTTTTCCACATTTTCAGAATTTTCAACATCTCGTGTATTATTTTCATGCAATTTAATAATAGAATCATCAACAACTTTCTCACTTTCTGAATGCTTTATTTTTCTTGATTCACCAATATCAACACTTGTATCTTCTCTATCAATTGCTATCTTATTTTTATCTTTCTTCATTCGTTTTCTCTTCTTTTTTGACACAGTCTCTTGTGAGACTCCAGGAATAGAATTTGCATCAATGTCATCCTCTCTGCAAAATTAGAAAGTGAAATAAGAACACGATTCAAGAAAAAAAAAAAAAACTTTTCAATCTAAGTACACCTTTCAAAACGTCAAAAAAGTTGCGGCCTCACTTGGCTTTGTTGCTATGGCAAATGCTAACTAATTATTTGTAATTGGTTGATAAGTACCGTAGTCATGAATTTATGTGATGTTTACCTGCCATGAAAAAAAATCAAACATCCATGCAAAAAAACATTCCAAGCATAAAATGAAGATTAATTTCAACTCAACATTAGCATTATGCTCAACTAAACTTATGCTAAGCAACATTACACACTCTCACTCATCCTTACTCACCCTAACTTTCCCTATTAACACATCCTGATACAAATCTTTTCTTTGACATTACTTTTGTATTTTTGTGGTATTCTGTCATTGGTTTTACTGGATGTTTTATCTCTCCGTGTAGATGTTTTTTTTATATTACTGTTCTCTAACAATGAAAAATGAAATAAAAATAAGAGCACTCACTCTTTTCTTGGCTTGAACAGACTTGGCAATATTTTCATTTTTAATTTTAAGTTTCTGGCTTTGCTTTCAAAGATTTTCTGGTCATTCAGTTGTTTATGGTCCGGTAAGTACATCAGCGTCTTCTTCAATGGATACCAACGGTTCAACTCCTGATCATCGGCAAGCAGGATCTAAAAATATAGATGAAAATTAATGCAAATGTAAAAAAATATTGTTAACATAAAAAAGTGCATTTTCACCTTGAGAATTCTTTAAATAGGTTTTATTATTTTCACAAGTTAAGCCAACTAATTTATTTGCCGCCAAAAATATGGTGGTTATCAAGTGGGTTAATCTGTAATAGTTTGTAGTGATAACATTAAGCTTATTCATGCAACCTGCCATAAATTTTAATCATTCTGCATTCATATATAAAGTTATTTTAAAAAATTAAGTTACAAAGTTAATGCCTCATCAATTAATGGTATTGATTAAATACCTCTTCCGTTGTAAGTCCATAATCTAAAGCCGGAACTTGTCGGTATTTAAATCGGCATGCCATGTCTCCTATCACATCTTCGCAGTCCAGTTTGTAGTACTCGTCCAGGTCTTTGGCGACGTCTTGGCCAACTTTCACCGCACTAAGCTCGGGTTTCTTCTTATCAAGAACTTCCGCCAGCTGCTTCTTTTTATTCTTCCGTTTCCTCTTGCTCTCAACAACATCAGCATTTTTACTTTGACTGGGATCATAATCACAATCCATCTAAAAGAGATAACGCAACAAGTTATTGAAAAGAAAAAAGGCATAGATTGAAAGTAAAAAAGGGAAATGTGAGAGGAGAGGCTGAGAATGGTTCAGGCAGATGAAAATCTGAAATAATTTAGATGTGAAAGATAAATGAAAAATGGTATTATCAAGAAAATAAGTTATTTTATGATGTGAAAGAATGGAATACATACAGAATGCAAAGGAAGGATATGCATGAAAAGAGAAAGAACATGAATGGATGGAAGATGTATCAAAAATATGAATAATTGCAGTTAGCTCCGCAGAGGCTATGGCCAGCTCTGATGGAATGAACTCCGCATAGGAATTGATAAAGACAAAATTGTGATGTCTATCTATAATCTATAATCTAAGTTGCAAGGATATATTCATTCAAAGCTCTCAGATGTATGCCCACAAACAAACATGTGTAGTTCGCGCTTACAAATGCTGATTGTGTACTTACAAATAAAATCCAAACCTCAAATGAACATAAGCCCTGCAACTCTTGCCGACATTCCCTGAAACAGGGGTGACATTGGCAAAGTGAACCATTTTTTACAGTATGGGTGGTCAGCCTCATACCAACCTATAAGTCAAGGAATAATGTCATAGACAATAATTATAGACACGGGCGGGTTTCTAGGGATAAGGCAAACAAATATTTTGTGTTAATCCAATATTGGTTGCTACAGACAATTGTTCCATAAATTTGTGACGTTTGTCCACGGAGAAAAAAGATTTTAAATCAAGTTTGTCCAGAGTCCATGGTGAGAGTTTAAGTTACAATATGACAATATTAGAAATTAAATAGTGATAATAATATATAATCTATAATCTAAGTTGCAAGGATATATTCATTTAAAGCTCTCAGATGTAAGCCCACAAACCAACAAGTGTAGTTCGCGCTTACAAATGCTGAATGTGTACTTACAAATAAAATCCAAACCTCAAATGAACATAAGCCCCACAACTTTTGCCGACCTTCCCTGAAACAGGGGTAACATTGGCAAAGTGAACCATTTTTTACAGTATGGGTGGTCAGCCTCATACCAACCTATAAGTCAAGGAATAACAGTACAATAAATATTTAAAAATAAATTAACTCCTGCGAAAATCCTCTATTCTCCTCATTAAAATTCCTTCTTAATTGAATTTAATTTTGAATTAAAATAGTTAGGTTTAAGTTAGAATTACGGTCGTTTGACATTTTGACAATTATATTAATTTTTTTAAAATTGAACAATTTTAAAACTTAATTTAAATCTACTAGAGGATGATCCTTACAGAGAGGATGTTCTCCTGAAGACGTCGGCTACGTCGCTGACGAAACGTAGAGAATGATGTAAGTTCTCTCCAAACGGTTCGTTAAATATCCAATTTAAATTAAGTTTTACAATTGTTCAGTTTTGAATTAAAATATCCAACTTCTTACATTAAAACCTTCATCTTCACAATTGGGCTCAGCATCATCAGCAATCTTGCAGCCCCATTGATCCCATTTGCCTGCAAACATAAAAAATGCAAGAGTTACACAATCATCCAACATTAATTGATCAATAATGAATTCCTTCTTTTACAATTTACCTAAATTCAAATCCTTATCCAAGTCGGGAAATTCTGGTTTTTCATCATCTGCTTCATCCTTGTAATATTCTTCATCAAACAGTTGCTTCATTCTCCGATCGTGAGCATCAGGATCAAACTCTCCTTCAATATCTTCATCCTGGAACATTAATTTAGCTCATGGTTGGTTGCAATGTAGTAGAAACTGTTTTAACGCCAAAGATGCTACATCCATTTCAATTTACAATAACGCAAACCATCCTTAGTTAGAAAGAGAACAATAATGCCAGTTTCTTGTAAATTGTTTATTGCCTACGAGAAATATTATCTATGGCCAGTATGGAATCTGCCCAAATTTCAGTGTCCTCTTGAAAATGACGTAAGCAAATCGAAAGTACTTGAGGTGAAATAAATACTCAATTTGTGAAAATAAAACTCTTGTGTTTTTAAAAAATATTTTAATAAAGAGTAAACCAACATTTTTCTTACATTGAAAGCAAGCTGTTCATTTCCGGTGATTTCCTTAAGCTGGCCAATCTTCTCTTGTATTTCTTTAAGCTTCATGGCCTTGAGTTGAGCTAGTTCCTCTTTTTTCCTTACTTTTTCTTCAGCCTTCCTCTCCTTAATCTCATTCCTCTTTTTAGTTCTTCTATCATCCTTGCGTCGCATTGAATGCTCCAAAGTTCGGGGATACCTTTTGATCTATCACAAAAAAAACAACAATTTTACTTATTACCTCCAATGTTCTTTATACACAACAAAATCATGGTGCATCTGCCCCCTCCAGTGAATTCCCCACACAACAAAAAAAAACCATGATGATTAAATAGTTAGTGAATAGTAAATAATTTCATCATCGTTACTGCTACAATCCAGTGCGTATCTTGGCATCCTTAAGTTGCCTCTATGTTTCCCTCTCCATCACTTCTTGTAGCCAATTGGTCAAACCCAGAGCTCGCAAATCCCATTCAGCCCCATCTTTCAACCCCCAGCTTTGGCCTCCCGACACTTCTTCTGTCATGGCGTTTTATGGAGTAGATCCTTTTTATTGTAGACATATCTTTCATCCTTTTGACAAATTTTGATGAGTCTGGTGATATGCACATCTTGGTACAAAGCAATTTGATTACTTACAAATTCTTGATCGGGTTCTTCGAAGCGGAAATTATATTTGTGCTCAAATGCAGTTTGTTGTCCCACAAGCTTCTCATCTTCCGAGAGGTCCTCTTCATTGTCATTCACAATTTCATCATAACTTGGTATTCTGTCATCTGTAGATTCTTCTTTGAACCTGGGCAAAGAAAATACAACATTAACCTTAAATATCATGGGATTACTTATTTCTAAAAATGTGTACATTCATCATGAAAACAATGTATTTTAGAAAAAATACACCAATGTAGTTGGGTCAAACAAGCCGAGGTAAAAATGCAGCCTCATCCTGCCAGGTTGATAATCGAATAGCATTCTGAATTTTGTTTTTGTTTGCTTTGGATCATAGTTCCCGACAGAGAAAACCAGGCGACATTAATTGTCCAGGGAATTTTGTAACATTCCGCCTCCATTTGATAATAATTTCACAAATAAGTAATTAAGTAGAACAGAATAAGAAAATGCATGGGTTCCTTATTCCTTAACTGTTTACAGTATGGGCTGACCACCCATACTGTAAAAAATGGTTCACTTTGCCAATGTCACGCCTGTTTCAGGGAAGGTCAGCTGTTGTGTGTCAAAATACATGACAGAGAAAGCAAGAAAACATAAGATTCCACATGATTATAAAGGCCGTGATCAGGAAGCTCGCTTGGGCACTGTGAGCTCACACTAAAAATCATGTTGGGGGAGCTCGCTTGCAAAACACTCCCAACGATCATATGCGAGCTTCATCTGGGAACCAGACAGCAGCTGTCAAAAAATGGATTATTGAGTCATGATTCTGATATTTTTTAGTAAGAGTTTCAATTACTGAAGTGTTTTTGATAACTCAAATTCATTAATTAACATTATTAATTGAGGCTAATATTAGTGTTGTTGAGGTTAGCTGTCAACTGTCAGCAGAACAGAATAGTAGAAAAAAAAAATCTATGTAACAAAATATGTAGCAAAGATTTGTAACATTGGGGATTCATATTACATGTATTCTCACAAGCAAACATGTATAAATTCGCACATGCACATGCCGCATCTAAACCTACAATATAAAAACCCAAATCTCAAATGAACATACACCCTACAACTCTTACCACCCTTTCCTGAAACAGGGGTGACATTGGCAAAGTGAACCATTTTCTACAGCATGTGTGGTCAGCCGCATACCAGTCTATAAGTTAAGAAACATAGGCTCTAAATCACTCATATTGGAGAACAAAAATCTTTTTTAACGGGGCACTTTTTCCGATCACTGTTTAATTAGCAATGAATAATAATAATTTATACAAAAACACCTCTTAACATAACATATTTTGTACACATAAGGTATTTAACTTAAATAAGAAAATAATAATACATGTGCCTGAACTAGGAATTCCTGTGTCTCAGACGTGGAAAGTTTGTGAACAATATATCCTTAAATAATAATTATTACATTTATTCATATTTTAATACTATCATATTGTCGGTGTTATGGCCGAGGGGGCCAAGTGGGCCGGTCTTTCTAGCATGTTTGTTATAGAACAACGTCGGTTCGATCCCCGCCTGGGTCATTTGACCATAACTTTGACCCTGGTTTAACAGATGTTATTGGGTAATTATTCGTTAACAATTCATTGAAATAAACAATAATGAATTATTAATTGATGATATTAATACCTGTTTCTGGCCAGGCAGAATAGGTTGGTGAATTGCATTCCTCTTCACAAATCTATTTTTATTTATTTAAAAATATCTTTACAAAACTTAGCCAATAACTAAAAATAACTAAAAACAATTTACTAAAAATAGCCAATACAAATACACTAAGTTCACTCAAGATAATAGGCTAAACAAATATAAAATAGAAATATAAATTTACTCTACTACAATTGACAGTGTCTGTGTATCTTCGTAGGTCATGTCTTGGAGAGTTTCATGGAGAGTTAGTTTGCAATTTATGTAATTTAGGGGATATATGTATATTAGTGCATTTAGTCTTTTGTAAAGGAATGGTCCTAAAATTACATAGATTTTTTTTGTAAAAGCGTGTCTTATTGCTAGTTTTGGTGGACTGACTAAATCTTTTCGCATTTTATTGGCAAGTTCATTGCTAAAGGGAATGGATGCATGTTGTTTCAGAACAATACTCATAGTGAACAGCAGTCGGACTGTTAGTACTTTACAAGACTTATACAGGATGTTGGTGGGGAAAAAGAAAGGTAGAAAAGTTAACACCTTGAGAATTGCTCTCTGAGCTCTCTCGATGGTTAACATCAGAGATTTATTTGCTCCACCCCATGAGATGATGCAGTAACTTATCTATGATTGGCATAGAGCAAAGTAAACTTGCCTTATTATCTTTGTGTCTGCAATAAAACAAATATCAACATACGAATTCTATTGCATAATACTCCAACATGGTTTTTAAAAGAAAGGTTTTCATCCATTATTGTTTCCGTCCATTATGTCTATGAAGAAAGCCTTTTAACAATAGACTATTCTAAATTCAAATCAACATATTGTAATTTGTACACCCGTACCCAAGTAAAAAACATCCGATTTACAGCCAACCACAGCATTTTGCCAAAAAATGGATGAAAACTAAGTGTGCCTCTAGTGAGTCCATACATTATATACAGAATAAGGCGGTGAAGTAAAAATAAGTAAGTGTGTTTACCTTTGTTTCAAAAAGTAGTCCCTTAGAAAAGCCTCCCCTTCGTCCAGTTTAGGATCACACCAGTAGTCCTTCAGAGGTTTAAGATCCGTCTCTTCAGAATCATTGTCCAAATGGTTGACTTGCCCCGAGAGCCATTCCCGATAGCCTTTCTCTTCATCTTCCTAAAAATATGAAGTATATTCAAAATCAATGAATTTTGTTGTCAATTTTATTAGCATTCCGTAAACATTACTGCATTGAGCGTTAAGTGAGGAAGAAGCGGAGGTAGCTCTGCTCTGGCCGACCCCAGCGGAATGGTGACAGAGTTCCGGTTTTCAGTTAGTGTCTATTCACAAGTTAGGTCTCCCTCTAGGAGTGGAGAATCTGACACTACTCATCGGAGGTTACCACCAAAAGTATTTGTTTTTAATTTATTATGCATCTTGATCACTGTCTGACCATTAAGAAACAAATCAGCACCACGGTTAGTTCCGGCTACTATGGTTTACGACAGCTGAAATATATTTAAAAATATCTACCGTTGGAAGCTAAAAGGTCACTCGTCAACGCTTTTGTAGTATCTAAAGTGGACTACTGTAATGGCATCTATGCAGCCCAACCACAGTGTGAATTAAGTCGGTTGCAGTCAGTAATGAATGCAGGCGCGCGGCTTATATTCAACCAAACCAAACACTGTCACATAACTCCGCTTTTAGAGTGACTCCACTGGCTGAGGTTTCCTCAACGCGTCAAATTTAAACTTGGCCTTATCACTAAAAAGCTCTCCATGATGCAGCTCCTTTCTACATCCAAGAGCTGATGTCTCAAAAGTCCTGGGCTCAAGGGAGCAAACACTAAGATCAGCAGAGAACGGAGCGGAAACCCTGCTAAATGAACCTAGAAGAAAAATTGCTACTGTTTTCGGAGACCGTGCTTTTGCAGTGGCCGGCCCTGCGACCTGGAATCAACTACCACCAGAAATCCGGAGGTCTAAGACTGTTGTCCGGTCGATAGCTCAGGTGGTAGAGTGCTTGCATTCCACGCCGAAAGCTCGGGTTCGAATCCCACCGAGGGTGTCAGAAATGATTTCCCGTTTCAGTGTTTATTTCAAACCCCAAAATAAAATACCGTCAAGGTTTACTCAGCCTTCACAAGAAATGAGTACCAGCCCCCTCGGGAGCTGGGAAACCCCCCACTTCACTGAAGTGGTTGGCGTAAGGCCGGCCCCCTTACCTGTAAAAATAAATAGGTTCAACTCGCCACATGCGACCCCTTCGGGGATAACGCGGCAAGAAGTTACACTATATGTGTAGCTTAGTTGCGTTGCGTTGCGTAAGACGATTGAGGACCTAAAGAGGAGGATGAAGACATTTTTTTTCACCCAGTAAAATACTAAGCGCCCTTGGATTGACATTGAGTTACGAAACGGCGCTGATAAATAAATCATCATCATCATCATCATCATCACATTTATTATGTGCGACTTGAATGGCATTTGCCAAAAAGAAGTAAACTATTTTTACATGTAAGGGTGTCAGCCCTACACCAACAGTTTGATTTGCAGTGGAAGTTTCCCTGCTACAAGAGAAAGTAGGTTTTCATTTATTTTGTCTTGGTCGAACTTTGTCTTACCATGGCGCTTCAGCAGTCCGTATAGAACCTTGCCCTCTTGTAACGCCGCCTCCAGCTCTGCTTGTCCAACGCGACCAATTTCAAACTTGTCACACAGAGAAGCTGCGCTGCATGCCCTCTCACTTAAATATGCAAGCATATAAATTAAGATGCATGTACCTCTTCTTGCGTGGTCTTTTGTTTCTTGCTAAAGAGTCCTCCAATTTGTTTATCTTCCCCATCGGAATCATCGTCTGCATTTACAACCTTGGAGAACATCTTCTTGATTTGTTTCTGTTCTTCCACATATGAAGGCTCATGGTTAATAGTTCCATCTTGATTTCCTTCATCATCTTCTGGAACAATGATAGAAATCTTAATTGTCAAAATTTAATAACAATTATATGTAAATTTTAAAGCTTTGTTGTGAATTCACTGCAAGGCACTGCAGAGACATAGCATCTCCTTCTATTACATACCATCGTCCTCATATTTGCCATCTTTCTCCGTGATGATCTTCCTGTTATAATCTCGAATGGTAATTGGCTTTTCTTTACTGGCTTCTTTGGAAGTGGAAGCTTTAGGATTAGCCGCTTCTCCAAAGAACCGAACATCTTTATCGTAGATGCGAGGGTCCTTGTTCTTCAAACAGGAAAGAGTTTTGAAGAAATCCTTTTCAAATTCCTCGGTAAAAACAACTTCATCTTCCTCATCCTCGGAAGTGCTCGATTCTTCAGCAAGGGCAGCGAAACCAGTGTCGCCATACTTGTTTTTTACTACAAAAGAGATAAAAATCATTAAAAAATTAAATGGAATCGGGACGGATGTTCCATTCACTGTAAAGTGTAAAAATACGCAACTTAGCTGAACACATATTATAGTGCAACTTTTAATCACGTTTGTCGGCAAAAGAATCGCATGTGGCAAGTGAAACCATTTCTTTTCGCAAAAAAGGGACCCGCCACGTCAAAGAATTCTACAGAAAATAAGGTTTTTATGATCCTATGGGGGGCCAGGTTCTCATTTATTATGAAGGCTGAGTAAACCTTGCCGATTATATGATTCATTGTAACTTGTCACTTCTACGTAACTGGAGTCGTTAGCAATCAGTAAAAAAATATAAGTTAGCCTGGCCGTAGTAACCTGGCCGTGTAACGACACAGTTTTCCCCTATTGTAAATTTAGATAATAGAGAATACAACTGACATTTCAAGAGTTCCTCTTTTCGTCGCAATATGTTATACTTCTTTGCGTATTCTGAGTTGGATTTGAAGGTGACTTCATTGTCAGAATCGTCGTCATTAAATAAATCCATCATTTATTTAACCTTCTTTCACAACTCAAACTTTTTTTTATATGAAAAATCACATTTGAAATCTCAAACGTCAAAACTATTTTGAGGTTATTTGATGATTTCAACAGATTTCAAGCATGTAGTTGACATTGTCTATGGACCTTACAAAAATACAGGCACATTATTTTTTTGTAAAGTATGATTTTTGATGGATTTTTGCTGCTTTTTTTAGTACTTCATAATAAAATAATAGATTCCGATTTTTTTTCTCTGTGAGTAAACGCCATATAGTATTATAGTATACTTATCTATGAACGCCAGTCTCAAGTCTCAGTCTTAGCAACCAATAACAATATATTTGTTGCCTTTTCTCAAGCAACCCGCCCGTGTGAATTGGCATAGACAATATTGTGTCATCACGCGGTCGGGTTACTAGGGAAAATGCATACAAATATTTGCTATTGTTTGCTAAGGACGTAGACCGACGCGACGTTTGCTTGCTGAGAAAAACAAAGTTTCAAATTTATTTGTATGTGAGGACCTAATTTTGCAAGAAAACATTGAAATGAAAAATTAAATATGCTTATGAAGTCATCGTCACGGCACGTCATCCCCAATTTCGCTGATACTCCACTGGCTAGTGGCTGCTGTCATCGGGTAATTATTTTTCACGCACGTCATCCCCAATTTCGCTGATACTCCACTCGCTGCTGTCATCGCGTTTCACATTTTTCAGCGAAGAATGTAGCGGCTACCCGCCACAGTTTTACGCGATTGTTTTTGTTCGTATGGGTTTATTTTGAGTTTGTCCACCACAAGGCGACGCGATGGCGGACGTGGCGGAGCTGCGCGCCGAGATAGAGCGCCTCGGCCGGGAGCTGGACCAGGCCAGCAGCGAGAAGGTCCAGTCCGCGCAGTATGGGCTGGTCCTCCTGGAGGAGAAGAGCGCGCTGCAGCAGCGGTGCGAGGAGCTGGAGACGCTGTACGAGAACTCCAAGCATGACCTGCACATCACACAAGAGGTGAGTTGCTTTGTCCCTGCCTGGCTGTCCGTACAAATGTCTTCATGGTCTGTTGCCTTTACGCGTATGAGTACTGTAATGTGTTCGATTATATACTCAAAACGCGTGCACTGAATGTAAGCTGATGCATCCCATAATAAACAACAAACCTGGAATTTTTTTTCAATTCTGTGAAAAAAATAATGTTCCTTGAAAGAATGGTTCGATTTTCAAGTGTAAGATTTGCACCCATTTAATATTATTCGCGAATATTTGATCCATGCATCATAATTTTTATTTGAATTGAAAAATTAAATTAAGGCAGCGGATGAGCCATGGCTTTGCTGTCTGCGAATAACATTGCTTGCGTTCTATGCCAGAGGGCTAGTGCTTGATCCCCACCAAAGGTCATAGAAATATTTTTTCTTTCTCCATTGTTTATTTCAAACCCAAAATATAAAAAATGTCAACATTTACTCAGCCTTCACAAGAACTGAAAACCAGGCCCCTCAGGAGCTGGGAAACCCCCACTTCAAGGGAAGTAGTTAGCTTATGGTCTGCACAAGTTTAAAGTGACTAGATTTAAAAACAAATTTAGTTTCAATCTGGTTAGCTGCTTTCGGGTAGCTTAGTTAAAGGGTAACATCACATTTTTTCCGGGTTTGGTCTGTCATTCAGCTAATTTGCTTGTCTGTTTATAGGCGCTGGCTAAATTTCAAACGTCGCAGAAGGTGACGACAAAGACGGGCATTGAGCAGGAAGATGCCCTCCTCAATGAGTCAGCCGCCATGGAGACTTCCCTCAACCTGCAGATCTTGGAGCTGGAGAACGAAGTCAAACAGGTGAATAAGGGTTTATAGTCTGTAGACGATTCATTGAATTATATTCTATCAGTGAATAAAATTAATTATTTTCCATTGGAGTTTTAGTGCTTAGGGGCCGTCCATAAATTACGTCATCGATTTTTGGCGATTTTCGACCCCCCCCCCCCACAATCATCCTATAGTCATTATCTAATGACCCCTCCCCCCTCTTGCTGTAATAATGAATGAGCTTAATAATTAATAATGTTATATATCTTACATAATATTATGTATATTTTGTAGAAATTGGTATTTACAAGAACGACGTCACTTTTGGTACTCGTGCGTCATTTGCCATCATCCGCAGACCAGACTCCCCCCCCCTTAATTCGAATGACGTAATATATGGACGGCCCCTTAGACGTTTTATAAGAAATCAGAAAACGGATTTTACAATCTGTAATGCGGAGGTCAAATTACTCAATGTTTTTTTGGAGTCGTGTCTTTTATAAGCCAATGAGGTACGGATTTCTTGCCGTTCTTCTTCTTAAACTTCCGCCAACCATCAAACAGAGAAATCTGATGTACTTCGGTCACGTTATGAGGAATGAGAAATACCGCCTTCTCCATCTTATCATACAAGAAAAGAGGGGAGAAGATCTTAAGGACATTGTGGCTGAAAAACCTGCGACAATGGTTTGGCAAAAGCACCAAGTCCATATTTCGAGCCGCAGCATCTAAGGTGAAAATAGAGATGATAATTGCCGATCTTCGTTAGAAGTGGCACTGAAAGAAGAAGAGGTACGTAGAAATGCTACTGCCCTTGCCATTAACTATGCCACACATCATCATAATCTACAAGTTGTTATGTTCGAGTAATGTGTGATGATTCTTGCGTATGTTTGAAATAAAATTGCGCTAGTGCAATCCCTGCTTGGCCTGCTGCACAAAAGCTCTGACTCTGACCTAACATTGTCATTGAATATTGATCATATAATTATTAATTAATCAGATAAAACTAATGAATTAATAAATTTAAAACGAAGAAGTTTTTCTTTACTTGTAACACATTATTTTTGCTATTATTTGTAATAAAGAAATGTATCATCAAATATTAAAAAAAAATTGAGCTTTTCGATTCTATCTGATGATGGTCTTAGGACCGAAAAAGTTGGTAATTTTGATACAAAATAGTTTATAAATAAACAGTGTTACCAATAAAGAATAACTTGTTAGGAATTCTTTATACCTATTCCTTTTAAATTAAAAGGAATTTTCTCAGTGGTAATACATAATCTAATCTAAGCTGCAAAGATATATATCATTTAAGATTTATATTAAGAGGGAGTTATAGATACACGGAATTCGTAAAAAATCGTAAAATTCGTAATCTGTTGATAAATGTCGTAACTAAATAAGGTTAGCACTTTTTTATAATGTTTAACTTTGACTGTGTGCCGGCAGATGTGCTAGCTAAAATAATCATATTTTTTTCTACAATTCCACACTAAGACGGCCAGACCCTACCAATACATTGATATTATTCACTTTGTCTGCTATCCGGTCATTATAATACATTGGCATACTGTCAAACGTAGGGATCTCCAAATCGAGGTTATTTAAAAAAAATAAAAAATAGGCTGATTTAATTGGTGAGCGCTGTTTTTATGTGTTACAAAGCGCCAATTGTCAAGCAAGACCCAGTTGCTGGATAAAGTAAAGCTGGATGGACCTTTGGTGACCGGTCATTGGGAAAGGTTTTTTCGTTCACACGAAATTTCGTTCAAACGACTTTCGGTCACATATAGATGTGCTCCACAGAATATCTTAGAAAACCTGTTCGTTAACAAACTATTTATTTTCACGATTCGTTATTTCGACAATTAAAAAAAAGAATGATTTATTTGGTGAGCGTTGTTTTTGTGTGTATCACACCTCAAGAGCCCTCTGCAAGCTTGGTCGTCGCTCTAGAAAGCGCCAATTCTCAAGCAAGACTCAGTGGCTGTAAGGCTGGATAGACCTTTTGATGACCGGTCTTTGGTCAAGGTTTATGAATTTTCAACCCAGCGACGAGAAAATTTGAAAATATAAATGTTTTTTTTTTGCTCCACCGGGAATCGTACCCACAACCTTCCATTCAGAGTTCGAAGTGTTACTACTGAACTACAAACCGGTCACAATTAACTGTCAATTTTATTTTGAAATATCATTAATTGAAATCTTTGAATTGTTTTGAAAATAATACAAAATGTATATATTAAGTTTTGGAGCTATCCCATCAATGTACAAAAAAAAAAACAGTGTGTTAGTTTTTCTCACACCACTACACAAACTGACGCATGCATATATTTTTTATCACTCACAAGGGTTGACGCAAATGCAGTCTGTCAATATAAATTAATATTTAAAGAGATATCAAAGGTGAGTAATTTTAGAGGAAATAATGCCTATAATTATTAACCTTAACTAGTTGTTTGGTATGAGGCTGACAACCATACAGAAAAAAACTTGGTTCACTTTTGCAATAGGGTATTTGCACTTTTTTATTTTATTTCATAAAATGGTAGGCTATATTTTTTAAAATGCATTTGCGTTTTTAAAAAAAATATTTTTGCCTTAGTTTTTAAATTATAGCTCTTTAAAATTCGCGTATTTTCCATTTCCGCTAAAACAGGTCATTGCTTTTTTCGGGCGGAAATGACGTCAGATCTTCGGAGTTTAGGTGTCAAATGGCCCAGGTAGTCGGTTTGACAGCGACGTTTGTCGTCAAAATGACGACACACGTCCCTAACCGTTTACATTGCTTTTTTGGCGGGTTGTAAATTCTCCGCATTTTATTTTTCAAAATTATCAATGATATCTTTATTTTTTCTACTTGAAAAATATATGGTTGTGATCCTTGAAATGTACTCTACACAACCATATTATTTTCAACCGTTTTCCCTACCACTGCAACTTCCCTATTGCCACCCCGATTTCAAAACAGGGCGATAAGAGTTGCTAAGTTCATGTTCATGTGAGATTTGGTTTATTTTGTAGATAAAGACACATAAAAAGGCAGACCGGCCCGCAGTCTAGTGGTTAAAACTTTGAATCCGGATCGGAAGTGGGTTCGAATTCCGGCGGAGCTCAAAAAAAAGATTTCATTTTTAATATTTGCTCTTCGTTGGGTTGCAAAATTAATCTGTCTTTGTCAAAGGTCGGTCACCATAGGTCGATCCGGCTTTACACCAACTGGGTCTTGCATGAGAATTGGAGCTTTCTACAGCGACGACCAAGCTCGCAGAGGGCTCGAAGGAGGAGGGTGTGATTCACACAAAAACAGCGCTCACCGAATAAATCATCCTGATATTATATTTTTTACTGTTATTGTACAACATGTGTAAACACGAACTTAAATGTGCCTGCTTGTGGTTATGCATTAAATATGAGCCGTAAATGGCAATAGCGATTTATAGATTATAGATTTTGAGCTAAACCAAAGTAATGAAAAAAAATTTTAAAATTAATTTCACGCATGAAGACAATATATTTTTGACAGCCCTACATAAGAAAACACCTGCATCTCAAATAACAATAATAGCACAACATGGCCAGCAGAATATCGTCAGCGAGGAAAAAGTTATACCAACAAAAGGTACCTACCTACTTGTTGTATAATAAATAATAATATTTCTTAGAATTCGACATTTTTTTTCCAAATGCGTGCAAAAAGATCGGTCCTTAGTCTATTGACTACGCTTCCAACTCTTAATCGGAAGGTTGTAAGTTCAATTCCCGGCGGAGCACAGAACGCAACTAAGCTACACATTATGTGTAGTTACACTATAAAGTTAGTAGTTACATAGTTAGTTTTTATAGTTAGAAGTTACAGTATTTAGTGTCACTTCGGGATTCGGGACCTATTTATTTTTAGAGGTAAAGTGGCCGGCTTTACACCAACCACTTCATTTGAAGTGGGGGTTTCCCAGCTCCCGAGGGGGCTGGTTCTCATTTCTTGTGAAGGCTGAGTAAGCCTTGAGATCGAACCCTTGCTCTCGGCATGGAATGCAAGCATTCTACCAATTGAGCTATCGACATTTTTACGAGCTTGGTCATCGTCGCTACAAAGCGCCAATTGTCAAGCAAGACCCAGTTGCTGGATAAAGTAAAGCTGGATGGACCTTTGGTGACCGGTCATTGGGAAAGGTTTTTTCGTTCACACGAAATTTCGTTCAAACGACTTTCGGTCACATATAGATGTGCTCCACAGAATATCTTAGAAAACCTGTTCATTAACAAACTATTTATTTTCACGATTCGTTATTTCGACAATTAAAAAAAAATAATGATTTATTTGGTGAGCGTTGTTTTTGTGTGTATCACACCTCAAAAGCCCTCTGCGAGCTTGGTCGTCGCTGTAGAAATTACCAATTCTTAAGCAAGACCCAGTTGCTCTAATGCTGGATGGACCTTTAGTGACCGGGCTTTGGGAAAGGTATATGATTTTTTGTCACCAAGCAAAGGGCATATTTGAAAATATAAATGGTACTTATATTTTTTTGTGCTCCGCTGGAATTCGAACCCACAATAATAATAATAAAATTAGGATGATTTATTTGGTGAGCGCTGTTTTTTTGTGTATCACACCTCAAGAGCCCTCTAAACACAATCTTCCATTTACGAGTCAGAAGTGTAAATCATAAGACTACGGACCGGTTGAATACCATATATTGTATATGACCGAAATGTCATTGACCGAAATGTCGTTGACCGAAAAGTCGTTGGCCGAAAAGTCGTGTGGACGAAGTGTCGTGTGACCGATTTGTCTATGGCCGAGTTGTCTTTGGACGGGTTGTCGTTGACCGATTTGTCTTTGACCGAAATGTCGTTAGCCGAAAAGTCGTGTGGACGGAGTGTCGTGTGACCGACTTGTCTATGGCCGGGTCTTTGGACGGGTTGTCGTTGACCGATTTGTCTTGGACCGAAATGTCGTTGGCCGAAAAGTCGTGTGGACGGAGTGTCGTGTGACCGACTTGTTTGGACGGGTTGTCGTTGACCGATTTGTCTTTGACCGAAATGTCATTGGCCGAAAAGTCGTGTGGACGGAGTGTCATGTGACCGACTTGTCTTTGGACGGGTTGTCGTTGACCGATTTGTCTTTGACCGAAATGTTGTTGGCCGAAAAGTCGTGTGGACGGAGTGTCGTGTGACCGACTTGTCTATGGCCGAGTTGTCTTTGGACAGGTTGTCGTTGACCGATTTGTCTTTGACCGAAATGTCGTTGGCTGAAAAGTCGTGTGGACGGAGTGTCGTGTGACCGACTTGTCTTTGGACGGGTTGTCGTTGACCGATTTGTCTTTGACCGAAATGTTGTTGGCCGAAAAGTCGTGTGGACGGAGTGTCGTGTGACCGACTTGTCTTTGGACGGGTTGTCGTTGACCGATTTGTCTTTGACCGAAATTTTGTTGGCCGAAAAGTCGTGTGGACGGAGTGTCGTGTGACCGACTTGTCTATGGCCGAGTTGTCTTTGGACAGGTTGTCGTTGACCGATTTGTCTTTGACCGAAATGTCGTTGGCCGAAAAGTCGTGTGGGCGGAGTGTCGTGTGACCGACTTGTCTTTGGACGGGTTGTCGTTGACCGATTTGTCTTTGACCGAAATGTCATTGGCCGAAAAGTCGTGTGGACGGAGTGTCGTGTGACCGACTTGTCTATGGCCGAGTTGTCTTTGGACAGGTTGTCGTTGACCGATTTGTCTTTGACCGAAATGTCGTTGGCCGAAAAGTCGTGTGGGCGGAGTGTCGTGTGACCGACTTGTCTTTGGACGGGTTGTCGTTGACCGATTTGTCTTTGACCGAAATGTTGTTGGCCGAAAAGTCGTGTGGACGGAGTGTCGTGTGACCGACTTGTCTATGGCCGGGTCTTTGGACGGGCTGTCGTTGACCGATTTGTCTTTGACCGAAATGTCGTTGACCGAAAAGTCGTTGGTCGAAAAGTCGTGTGGACGAAGTGTCGTGTGACCGATTTGTCTATGGCCGAGTTGTCTTTGGACGGGTTGTCGTTGACCGATTTGTCTTTGACCGAAATGTCGTTGGCCGAAAAGTCGTGTAGACGAAGTGTCGTGTGACCGATTTGTCTATGGCCGAGTTGTTGTTGGACGAGTTGTCGTTGACCGATTTGTCTTTGACCGAAATTTCGTTTGCCGAAAAGTCGTGAGGACGAAGTGTCGTGTGACCGATTTGTCTATGGCCGAGTAATCGTTGGACGAATTGTCTTTTATCGATATGTCGTGGAATCCTGAAAATGAATACAAAATTATATTATTATCGACTCTATCGACTCGACATGGTGTTCATGTCTCTTTTCCGTCGTACCGTCAACATATATCGGAATTTTTACGCGTATTCTGTATATTTTATTTACACATATACCTATTGCATATTTTATACGTATATAATATGTGAACATAATGTATACATGTGTCCCGATCGGTCTTCAAGAAAACTGTTTTTTCACCTCTGTCGGCCTAACCATCAAATTGGATAGGCCAACGCCATCTATGTAAAAAATAGAAAATTAACAAAAATCGAAAATTACAAGAGGCCTTTACATGTTACCTCTTTTTGTTAGACAAATGAAATATATACGAAAACAATTAAAAACATTTGTTTCACTTAACCACGATGTGATTTTTGCGGAAAATGATCAGGAGGAACTAAAAACGCGTACAAAAAAATATTACGTAAACACATTTTGAAACAAAATTTATAACTCAGTAAATAAGTAAAAAGTGAATTTTCGAAAATCGTCTCAATTTAACTGAATAAATACTTTATCGAAAAATGAAATATTTGGCATTGAAATATTTATGAATAACAAGTGAGTCGCGCTGGAAAGTCAGCCTTTTTTAAATGGTTTTTGGCATATTACCAGCTGATTTGAAGGAAAAAAAAATAAAAAAAAATATTTTCAATTCTTTTAAATATATAGAAAGCTAACCCTATAAATATTTTTTTGAATAGCCAAAGTTGTTTTTGGTCTCAAATACACCTTAAATGCATTCCCACAAGCAGACATGTATAATTTCGCGCTAACACATGCCGCCGCATGTGGACCTACAACATAAAAACCCAATCTCAAATGAACATAAGCCCTGCAACTCTTGCCGTCCTTCCCTGAATAATCATCAAAAAACATAATCAATTAACAAAAAGAATAAAAATGTAAAATAAAAGCATTTTCTTTACATTCCCGATTCCCTTCTGTGTGATGATGATGATGATGATGATGTGGGTGTGCCTTGTTATTGGGTGATTGCTCCAGAAATAAATGGGAATACGCCTATCATGAAAATGCTTGACCTTGAAACATAATTTATACTCCTTCTCACACACCAATAATGATGCATGCTCTCTACACAAACCATTCCCTGTATATACAAACCACCATCTGCTCATTTGGGTGGAATGTGATACATGCCAGTTTATTGCAGCATTTACTGCTGGGATGGCGCACGGCTGGACAGTTTCTAATTAAGACAGTTTACTTCAAGTGGTAGAATTTGGTGTAAATGAATATAACCAAATAGAATTTTAGTTTATTCCAAATGGCTAAAGAAATTGGATGTTTTTAAAATGGAAATATTACTTGTGTGTGAATGAAAACATTAAAATGGTGTGTAATCTATAAGAGTTATCTGAAAAATGGTGCGCGTTAATTTTTTTTTTTCAATACTTGTGCATCTTAAACTATAATGTGTATTTTCATTTGAAAAACTAAAATAAATGTAGGTAGAATCGGGTTGCTAGGGGAAAGGCATAAAAATATTTTGTTATTGGTTGCTAGGGATTATTGTCCCATACAAGTGTGAAGTTTGCCGCTGAGAAAAAAGTTTCTAATTCAAATTTGTACTGAATCCAATGCCTCACTTTTTCTCCTGTAAGGCACAAATGAAATATTGGATTTCTAGCTACATGTTACAAAGTTTCCATCAACACATGTCATTTTTTCATACAATTTTTAAATATTAATTATTATTATGAATTTTTAACCTTAAAAAGAACTAGAGCTACAGATGCCCTTCATTTTTTTTTTTTTTTGCTTATTTAAAATATTTATTTTTACTTCCTAGACTCAATATAATATTATTACATTTAATGACTTGGTTGTAAAATGAAATGCCAATGTAAATCGGTCGTAAATCGGCCAAAGTCGGTGTTATAGCCGCGGGGATCAAGACAGGTTATTTGGAATCGGATAACGCTGGTTCGAATCCCGCGACGATAACTTCGACCCTGGATCAACAGATGCCGTTGCATGCACACAAGCTTCTGCTTTCGCATGAAGACAACTGGCCAGGTAAAATAGGTTGGTGGATTGCATTCCTTTCCACAAATCTATTTAAAAAAAAAAAAAATGTTTACACAAAGTTGTAGTCTAGGTTATTTTTATTGTAGCTTTATAAGCTGTTTCAAAAAAGCTGTTAAGTATGTGTTAGTGTTCATTATTACGTAATTTTACAAATAATACTTATCTAATCCAAGTTGCAAAGATATATAACATTAAGGATTCACATTAAGTAGATGCATTTTCACAAGTAGACACGGATAAGTTCGCGCTTAAACATGCCGCATGTGGACTTACAATATAAAAAACCCCAAATCCCAAATGAACATACACCCTGCAACTCTTGCCGACCTTCCACGAAACAGGGGTGACATTGGCAAAGTGAACCATTTTCTACAGCATGGGTGGTCAGCTGCATACCAACCTATAAGTCAAGAAGCATACACAAATAATTACATTTTTAAAATCGACAAATAATAATATGTATGGACATCAAAATTAAAACAAAATAAGTACAAAATTCTAATTAAATAAATAAAACAAGTCCTAGCCGCCAACATTACAGATCAACCGCATTTCTTTCTGTCCTTATATAGGTACTTCTTTTATTTCATCCAGAGTCACAACCTTCTTCATACAAGCTCTCCTTTTATTATGTCTCTGGATATTCCATTTTTAATTTTTTTTTTTTCAATTTTCAACATACACAACTTGTCTTTGTTTACGACACTATTTTATTTTCACTTTTATTAAATTACGAACGTTTTCAGTCTTCAGACCATCATTACTTTTTGTTTTTGTTTTTTCAAGGAATAATGTATATTTTTGTTATTTTAGCAACGTCAAGAGCTGGAGCGCGTTGTGGGGGAGCGGGAGCGCGCCCTGCAGGAGGCGGCCGAGGCAGGGCGCGCCTCTGCGGGGGCCGAGGCAGAGCGCCGCAGCCTCAGGGCAGAGGCGCGGGAAGCACGCGCCTGCGAGGCCAGGCTGGCCACCGATTACGCGGAGCTGGAGGATGAAAACATCTCCCTGCAGAAGCAAGTTGCCTCACTCAAGTCTTCACAGGTTGGTAGGTTGGTTGGTTTCACGATTACAGCATCGTGAAAGGTTGACTTCTCCTTTAAGGACAGGAGACTTTCGAATATATTGAGTTTTGGAAATGTCTTACAAACAATTTATTCTTGCTGGTGATTTTTAAAATTGGAGTTGGTTTTCCAGTATCCACTATATGTTTTTTTTCCGCAAATTGTCTAGACAAAAAACTTTTACGTAACAATGATTCAATTAAACAGTCACATCTATTATTTGAATCAATAACCTGAGAACAAGATGGATCCATATTTTTATTTTTCAAAGAACAAAAATATTGAACACCGTGGCCGCGCGTTAAAAAGTCAACGTAAACTAATACATGAATGAAGAATAATTATTCATATTATTGTTAAAATTATTTATTTGATGTCATACAAAAGGGAAAATATAAAAGTAAGAGAAGATGTCAAATCCGCCCAATTTGCAATACCCTATTTTGTCCAGTATGTCTGAAGACAATAAGGTCAATTTTCGTTTGTTGGATTCTGTAAGCTCTGCCGTATTTTTACTCGAATAGCCAAATCCCATCGATCATATTGCGCATGCGCGAAAACAAAATATCTGCTTTGATTCTGGACGCGTTTGAGCTCCCCGTATTCGCATATTATGATGATTCGTTTGTTTACGACTCTTGACTTTACGGTATAGACATATAAGCCGCATGGCATATGTATGTAGTTAGATACATACATAATATATAATGTCTCGCTTACGGGCGATAGCGAGATGTAAAAAGTATAACAATAATAAAAATGTTTGTAATCGCCGCTGTATAAATGCGATTCTCTTGAGCAAAATATATAATATAATTTCCCATACATTAACACTTTGAGGTTAAGGGATTCGGTGAATCCATCGTATGTACGAACCGCTCGCGCCTGGTATGCACTAATACTACCATACGCTTGTAACATTATAGTTAACTCAATTCCTTACCTTGTTGTTCCCAAATAAGTCGCATGTGGTGTGTGGAACTTTTTTATTTTCATGAGTAGGTGGGCTGACCTTACGCCAGCCACTTCACTGGGAGTGGGAGTTGGCCAGCTCTGGAGCGGGCTGATTCTCATTTCTTATGAAGGCTGAGTAAACTTTGCCAGTATTTTTATTTTGGGTTTAAAATTTGAAACATCATAATGGAAAATCATTTGCGACACCCTTGGTGGGGATCAAACCCTAGATCTCTGGCATGGAATACATACATTCTACCAACGGAGCTATCAAACTGACTATACAGTAAGTAATTTATTTGTTTCTCTGCTGCCTTCTATTACACAGGCCAACAAAATGAAAAAAAAAATTTGGTGCCAGAAATCTAACATCTGATTTTAGATGTTTTTAATGTGCTGATTCCAAAAATGCCACCAGATTTTTTCTATCAGCTCTAGTTTTTGAGATACACGTTACAGGTTAAATGATATAGTTTTTTCTGATAAAGGACAACAAATAAAGAGATAAATATGTACTTAATCATCAAAATAGAAATTTCCCAGAATCTAATTAGCCAAATGGATACCTGGAATTGTCCCTGACCCAATGTTCCTATACTAGGAACTACTCAATACAATGCTCTTAATTACTTTTATACCTGTAATTGCCTATGACCCGATCCTTCTATACCTGCTTGGCTGTACTTGATTTACCCCCGTATTCACGATCAAAACTGGCACTTCCTTAAGGGCAAACCAGCGCTTAGATTGGGGAAATTCATTTCAAGAACAATACTTAAGGTAAAATTAGCGCTTAAGCGCTCCAAAAACTAGCACTCAGGTAAGTAAGGTCGACACGTATATTAACCAACGCTTAAGCGCTGTCAAAATATTCCGTCATATTTCATTGTTATCACATTTTTTGTTTGATTGTGAATTTACATGAAAAAATGAATTCTTACTATAATATATTAATATTTTACAAGTGTATTAACATTGTTTTGACGAGTTCATTTACATTGCTTGACCATCAGAATTGGGTTTGTTCTCCGGTATGGTCTAGGACCATACTTCAATGACAGATGAACTGTCAAAATATTCCGCCGCATTTCATCAGCACATTTTTTGTTTGGTTGTGAATTATTAACATAAAATAATGAATTCTTTCGATACAGTTGACTTCAACGAGAATAATAACATTGTTTTGTTCAAAAATAGTGTCCCAAGAAAATATATCAGAGACTGTAAAGACCCATTTACGTATTACGAAGAGGAAGAATTTAGAAGACGTTTTTGATTGAAAAAATGCGTCGTTCTGTATACAGTTTTGCCGTTGCTCATTGAGGGTTGCAAAGCCAACGATTTCTTCGATCTGTTATTTTATCTTCTATTACAGGTTTTTCTTTAATCAGAGCCACCAGCAGCTCCTTTTCCGCTGGAGAAAACAACATCTTTTTGGCGCTGAAATCGATCAAAACACTTTACATTGGATATTACATAAATGTATTTTTAAAAACTAATCGAAATTGTAAACAAACAAATTCGTACTTACGGTTTACTTAAAGTAGTAATTGCGTTATACGTACTTATTTGTTGTCAAGTTTTATGCAAAGTTGATATGACATTGAAATTTGAAAGAGGCGGCAATGATAAGAGTGAAGTACGCCGAATATCGGTCGGAAGGTACTGACCAATTACAGAGCTGGGTTTTTTCGAGAGCCAATGACAAACCCGTACGTCTCCTGGGGGTTGGGCACTACGCTGATTACTGCTTGAGTGTTCTTTGTGAAACAAAACGCTCCAGAATGTCGACCCTTGAGTAAGTGTAGCGCTTGAGTAAGGCACTTAAATCAGTTTTGATCGTGAATACGGGGGTAAGTATATTACTGAGTTTTCCCAAGTAAAGTTGTGCTATCATTTTGTGTAAATTTTGGTCGTTTTGTAGTATCAAGACACTAAACTGAAACAATGGCATCCACAAGCAGACGTACCTGTGTAAATCATCCCGATGTTTTTTGTTATGTGTGTGGTGAATACACTTTGAAAGAGAGCAGAAAAACGAAAAATTCTATGATCTCCCTTTCCAGGTTGAATTTGAAGGGGCCAAGCACGAGGTTCGTCGTCTGCGTGAGGAAGCTGTTGAGCTGCGTTCGGCAGCCGAGGAGCTGGGTGGTCTGCGGCGCATCGCGGAGAGGCAGCTTGCTGAGGCGCTGGAGGCCCTGGGGGCGGAGAGGGAGGCCAGGAGGCAGCTCAGGAGGGAGCTGGACAGCCATGCCGGCAGGGACGCCTTCTATAACATCACCAATCTAGCCTACAGCATCAGAGGTAGGGAAATTCCTTCCATAAATGAATAAGTTGTCCATACATATGTATTATAATTCAGTGATTTCAAAAATGTAATTTGTCATGTATGTTCCTTGACTTATAGGTTGGTATGCGGCTGACCACCCATACTGTGAAAAAATGGTTCACTTTGCCAATGTCACCCCTGTCTCAGGGAAGGACGGCAAGAGTTGCAGGGCTTATGTTCATTTGAGATGGGTTCTTATAATGTAGGTCCACATGCGGCATGTGTTAGTGCGAAATTATACATGTCTGCTTGTGGGAATGCATTTGATGTAAATCTTAAATGGTATATATCTTTGCATCTTAGATTAGATTAGATTAGTAGGATGATTTCTTGGGTGAGCATTGTTTTTTTTCGTGTTTGGTTTTCTTTTGTTTGAGCTCGGTCATCGCTATAAAAAGCGCCAATTCTCAAGGAAAACCAAATTACGGCTGGATGGACCTTTTGTGTCTGATCTTTGGTAAAGGCGAATGATTTTTTCAACCCAGCGAATGACATATTTGAAAAAATAAATATCTTTTTGTGTTCTGCCAAGAATCAAACTCGCAGTATTAACCATTATGTGTTTTTTAGTATTTACTGAGAGTTCAAAAGAAAGAATAACCTGTGCAGGGGCGAGCATCCCATTAGGCAAAGATAGGCAACATGTAGTCCCCTTAGTGCTTGTTTGTCTTATGCCCGTTAGAGGTAATTTCACATGAGCAATGTTTGCATGTGCACTGGCTGTGTCTTATGAAAACTGAAAATTGATTTTGAAAATATTTTTAGAAAACTTCTGTATCGTGTTTTTTTTTAGCTTAGATTGTGTAGAATGTGATTCTTAAGATGTCATTCAAAGGTCATCTTTGAATCAAATGGTATAAAAGCCAAACAAGCACTGAAGGGACGATATGGGGAAAATTCAGGGATGTGCACAGTACCCAGCCTTCACAAGAAATAAGTCCCCTGGGGAGCTGGGAAACCCTCACTTCAATTGAAATGACTGGCCCAAGGCTGGCCCCTTCAGGGAAAACGCAGCAAGAAGTTACACTATATGTGATGCTTAGTTGTAGCAGTGCTAGACGGTGTAACTCTTTTGTTCATGTTATTTGTATAGACGCTATTGATTTGATGAATTTGTATTTTCAGGGATGAGTGTGGATGGCAACCTTGGCAGCGACGGAGAGGACGAGGTGATGATGCAGAAGATGCAGGCAGAGCGCGAGGGAGCGCCCGATGCAGCGTCACCTGCAGACGCCCGCAATGTGGACCTCTTCTCCGAGATACACCTCAACGAAATCAAGAAGCTGGAGAAGCAGCTCGAGGCCGTGGAGAGTGAAAAGGTATCTGCACTTCTGTAGACTTTATTTTAAATCTGACCACTGTTTTTAAATACTAAGAGAATTCATCTGCATTTTTGCTTTGCAGGGCGTAAAAGAAGAAAATGCATGAAAAATGTGATGGATATGAATGAATTGAAAGAGGTATGTAAGGATAGGAAGAAATGGAGGCAGCTCTGCAGAGGCTCTGGCCACCCCTAGCGGAATGGCGACAGAGTTACAGTTACGGAGAATCAAACCCAGGACTTTCCAAATATGAGTCCAATGCGGTAAACTCTAGACTACGAACCTGTATTATAAGGGCAAAATCAATGGCCACTTCCTTACAGAACTCTAAAGCACATCTGTATACAAGCTCAACTATTGTCTCTGCTGTACTTGCTTGCATTTTGAATCTATCTACAATCTAAATTTCAAAGATATTTTACCATTTTAAATTCATATTTAATACATATCTACAAGCAGATATCGTAAGTTTATGCTTAGACATGCCGCATGTGTACCCACAAAATAAAAGTAAAAGCTATTTGCAAATCAACATAAACCATGCAACTCTTGTCGCCCTTCCCTGAAACACTTAGGTGATATTTCCCAAATTTGTACCAGATTGGTTGTCAGTCTTATATCAACCTATAGGTAGGGACTGGAAAAAAGTGGTGTTATTTTTTGCAAAATTCGCGTTATTTTTTTGGGAAATTCGCGTTATTTTTTATCAAAAACAGGGAAATTCGCGTTATTTTTCATGATAAACGGGGAGATTCGGTGTAATTTTTACGGTTGATTTGATCGAAATAAAAGTTTATGTAATTGCAAAACTATAGATATTACTAATATTTACTATTTATTATATAAACAACAATATGTACCTTCAAAAACAATGAATAAACAACATCTGAATCAATACGAGCTACAACTTACAAAAAACCATTGATTGAAAAAAGTATTAATATTTAAATGACACTCCGAATATCCTGCAATATCCTTTTAAAATATTTCATTTTTGTGCATTTAGTCTCTAGATGAGGGTTATCTAATTTTTTTGAGGGATGTTGGCTTTTATGAAAGCTTCAAGTTGTGCTCTTGGCTAATACAGCAACAGCTTCACTCCTTGATGTATTTTTCTTCATTGATGTCACAATTCAAGTCAGTTTGGATGTCCAGGACAGTTCTGCTTATCATTTATTTTTTTAATAAAATAGATTTGTGAATAGAAATGCAATTCACCAACCTACTCTGCCTGGCCAGAAACAGGTATTAATATCATTAATGAAAAAATCATTACGAGTATTGTTTATTTTCATTCATTATTAATTTATAATTACCCAGTTACATTTGTTGAACCAGGGTCAAATTTATGGTCAAATGACCCAGGCGGGGATCGAACCCCGCGTCTAGCGTTCTAGCGTGTTTCAACGTTGAAAGATCAGCCCACTTAGCCCCCTCGACTATAACACCGACCATTTTTTCTGTGCTTTGCACCTTGCAAAGGGTTTTCGCAGGAATCTTTTCTTTCCCACAAAATAGTTGCGTTGCAGAAGCGACAATAATAACTTTTTCGCACAATTTCTACCAAAAGTACGAAAATTCGCGATATTTGCGTAAAACCTCATTTTTCGCGTTATTCGCGTAAAAACATAAAAATTCGCGAATAAATTTGTTTTATCGCGATCGCGAAATTTTCCAGTCCCTACCTATAGGTCACGGAACACAAAGATCCTGAGTATCAAAAAAATCTGAACACAATTTATGATCAGTATGTGAAAAATTTCTGTTATTCAGTCTGCACTGAGTGTCAGTTTACGGGAGGCCCGCGAGAACCTGGAGAGAGGAGCTGGAGAGTCCCGCGCTGTGAAGGCCGTCCTCCTGCAGGCAGCCGCTAGGGTGGATGCCCTGCATGCCATGCGGAGGAACACAGCACCCAAGGTCAAACTTTACATTACACAGTCAGTCTATGGAGCTGGAGAGTCCCGCGCTGTGAAGGCCGTCCTCCTGCAGGCAGCCGCTAGGGTGGATGCCCTGCATGCCATGCAGAGACACACATTTAGGTTTAATGATGATGATGATGATTTATAGAGCGCCGTTTTTATGACTACTGCCATTGCAAGTGTGCTTTCAGTCTTGACGCGGCGGTGAAGAAGTGGGTCTTCCTTCCCCTCTTGAAACTCTCAATTCCTTCCTTGGCGGGGACTGGGGGAAGCTGATTCCATGTGTGGCCAGTCCAGTAATGGCGAAAGTGCGGTCTCCAAACACTCCTCCTTTTTCTGCATGGTACGCTAAGAGTGGTTAGTGCACTGTTGGCAGATTGCAAAGTGAGCTCCCTAACGCTCAGACTCTTCCGGATTATCAGTTCCTGCAGGTACTCCGGCGCCACTCCATGCAATGCCTTATGTACAGTGAGGCCCAGCTTTAATTTAATCCTATCTGGGATCCTTAGCCAGTAGAGCTTCTATAGGAATGGGGTAATGTGGCAGTACTCGCTCTGAAGTATGGTTGGATCAATGGGACATACAAAGTGAATGGAAAAGAAGGAGATGTCTGAAAAAGGTGATGGACATTATTGAATTCAAAGAGATTTCAAGTGGAGTTAGTACAAGAGTGTTTATTTGCCTGTACAGCGTGCACACACCTGATTAGTACATTTGCCTGTCACAGGATGCCAGTGGCTGGCTTGCCACATCAGGTCCTGAGCTGGAGGCGCTGCAGGCTCGTCTGCTGGAAGCTGAGCATGCGGCCTCCGTGCCAGACCTCGCCAGACACCTCAGGAACGAACTCACCACTGTCAACAATAAGGTAAACCACGCACATGCATAAAATACAGTTAGCTTCCAGCATTGTAGATTAAACTTTAAATTTACACCTGAAGATGTGAGGTACTGCTTCTACCAAAACTGGTTCTGTACAAAATTAACTCAAAAAGTGAATTTTAACAAAATTGAACTTTATTTAAAATTATAATTTATTTTATTTTTATTTATTGGTTTATCCATTCTCCTCTCAGTCTTTCTTAACCACAACATCCGTCCATAATTGTAACACACACTTTCTATGACAATCTTTTATTATTCATTAATTTAATGTTCTTGTTATTTAACTAAATCATTTTTCACCTACCACTCTGTTTTTTTACTATCATACTTCTTAGAAATTCTCTTTTGAATGGCGTCACATCCCAAACATAAAACATTACAACTTGAACTCCTGGGGAACTTCAGCCATACTCTAACTTGCCACCTGGAGAAGCTGTATGGCAATGATACTCAACCTTTTTTGTCTTCGGGCCACATATGTAGATATATTTGAAAATCTACACGGACCGCAACACTATACTGGTATGACCAAAATATATAAGTGGGGTAGGCACACATATTCACACACACACATTTTCAAAAGTTGCCTCCCTACAAAAAAAAAAAATTGCGCCTCCTATAGTCTAACTTCTTGCCTGCGTTATCCCCGAAGGGGTCGCGAGTGGCGATTCGGGACCTATTTAATTTTACGGGTAAGGGGGCCGGCTTCACACCAACCACTTCAGTTGAAGTGGGGGTTTCCCAGCTCCCGAAGGGGCTGGTTCTCATTTCTTGTTAAGGCTGAGTAAACCTTGCCGATATTTGGGTTTGATATAAACACCGAAACGGGAAATCATTTCTGACACTCTCGGTGGGGATCGAACCCGTGCTCTCGGCATGGAATGCAAGTATTCTACCAATTGAGCTATCGACCTTTTTACAAGCTTGGTCGTTGTCGCTACAAAGCGCCAATTCTCAAGCAAGATCCAGTTGCTGTAAGGCTGGATGGACCTTTGGTGACCGGTGATTGGTAAAGGTTTATGAATTTTTCAACCCAGTGAAGAGCAAATTTGAAATTTTAAATGGTTTATTTTTTGTGCTCCGCCAGGATTCGAACCCACAATCTTCCATTCAGGGTCCGAAGTGCTACCGCTAAACTACAGACCGGTCTACGACTACGTCCTAAAAATATATAGAATGCCAGATTTTGTAAATCACGCCCGCGGGCCGCATAGAAAAGCTTGCCGGGCCGCAGGTTGAGTATGGCTGCTGTATAGCATCTTTCTCCATCCTTCCACCACAGCATGGGCCGCCGAACCAGTATCTATCCACTTCTTAAGTATTAATTACGAATTACTTTTAGTGTTTGGAGCTGGAGTCTCGCTGCAGTTATGCCCGCCGGGGTCTCCATCGGGCGGCCGTCCTGGGCGGTGCCGCAGCCTCCAGACTTGGGGCGGCCACTGATGGTCTGGCGGCACTCTACCATCACGTGTGCACGGTCAACGGGCAGGAGCCCAGCAGGGTGCTGCTGCATCATGAGAAGAACCTACCAGGTATACACTTCAGCGCATTGACCGCCATAATCTCCATTTTGGCCTTAAAAGTCAATGGTCTCAGCACATTTAAAATGTGAGGAGAATATTAAAGTCCGTTGACCTGATGTTCTTTTCTGTATTGGAGTGCCATAATTCTGATACAAAATTAAGTAGGCTGTTTGAAAAGACACTAATGCGCTATGATGGTCAACTGCATCCGTTTCAAATTACTGTTAACTAGAAAAATCCTGATCATCGAGAATCCACTTTTTAATTTCTTTGAGACGTAGCAATGGAGTCCATTGGGTTTCAACATTTTACATTATTTAATATCACATAGCTTGTAAAACCTATGGCCAATGGAGAAAAAATAGAGTGAGGGATGACCCTCTGCCAAATGTACTGATGACCTGGTCAGGATCGGAGGGAACCACTCCTTACAAACTGCTCAAAGCTGTACTATAATCTATAT
The DNA here is from genome assembly GCA_951799405.1 of Agapetus fuscipes. Taxonomy (NCBI): domain Eukaryota; kingdom Metazoa; phylum Arthropoda; class Insecta; order Trichoptera; family Glossosomatidae; genus Agapetus; species Agapetus fuscipes. The sequence continues at coordinate 8,859,767 of OX637334.1, forward strand.
ATAATCAATACAATGTATACCAATATGCTTTATTGTAGTAGTGTTTTGGTTGTGCAAATGTACAATAAAATGTTTGTGTGGCACTTACCAATTTGTGATTTGGCACTCTTAAATTTTATCTTCTTTTCATACTTCTTTGGAGCTGGAGTCTCGCTGCAGTTATGCCCGCCGGGGTCTCCATCGGGCGGCCGTCGCGGCGGCTTTTTATCAGACTCCATTGATATTCATAAATTATTTTATCCACCAGAATCTGATGGCTTGGAGGAAGACGGTGATTCTCAGTTAGACGAAGAGGAAGGCGTTCTTGAAGCTGCAGAGATGGCCAAGCAAGTCGACACCCTGCTAGACCAGATAGAGCATCTCAAGGCCGCTGTGGACAGCACCATAGATCTGGGCAAAGTCAGACAAGCCAACCAGGGTAAGCACAATTGTCATTCATGTCTCACAAATCACAATGAGAGATTAGATTTGATAAAGACAGCTGTTATTTATTCATGAGATGAATGAAAAGAGTGAAGAATTGAGTAATGAATATTCAAAAGATTTTTGTGAAACACTTATTAAAATAGCACCATTGAATAACGTGTGGATGATCAAGAGTAGTCAAAAAATGTGATACTCAGCTCTGCCAATTGTAAAGAACTGGCGGAGAAAAACTGAAAGGTGGCAGCGATGGATAGAGGAAAATGGCCACAGTTCTTGGAATCACATCATCTTATAGCTTGCATTTCTCATTTTTTTTAAATGCATTAATAATAGTACATGGATGATTTATTTGGTGAGCGCTGTTTTTGTGTGAACCACACCTCAAGAAACCTCTGCGAGCTTCGTGTGGCTATACAGCGCCAATTCTGGAGCAAACATTTTCTGTAAGGATGAACCTTTGTTGACTGGTCTGTTTTTTAAAGGTAAATATTTTTTTCAACCCAGCAAAGAGCATTTTTAAATTATATATTTTTGCTCCACCGGGAATCAAACTCACGATCTTCGGAATACGAGCTAGTAGCCTTAACCACGAGGCTAAAGACTAGTCCATTATTGATTTATGCCTCTTGCTTTTCTTAACCTGTCTTAAATCTTGACTACTGATTTGTTAATCATTTGTCTTTGCAGCTGTATCGGAGGCGGGCAGTCTCGAAGTGTCAGAGTTGCAGGAGCAGGTGATAAAGCTGAAGTCCCTGCTGTCCACCAAGAGGGAGCAGATCGCCACCCTGCGCACTGTGCTCAAGTCCAACAAGAACACAGCGGAGGTGGCGCTGAACAACCTCAAATCCAAATACGAGAATGAGAAGAATATTGTGTCCGACACCATGCTGAAGTTGAGGAACGAGCTGCGTCTGCTTAAAGAAGATGCTGCCACATTCTCAAGTGAGTTTTTCATTTTAAATATTTATTTTATAAGAAGATAACATGTAAGAGATCGCATTCAAATTTGACTTTAATCCTGCGCCCAAATTACTATTGGGGAAACGAAAAACTGGCCATGTCTCTCCTATGTTGCAGCGCCTTCATTGGCTGTGTGTCCAAGAGAGTTATGAGTACAAATTTGTTACCTGAAGATGAAGGTTCTTCTTCAAAAATGTTAGTAACCACTCAAACAGTAAAAGTGGAATAAAACAATGTTTATTTTCTTATTTAAAAATAATAATAACACCTTTACAAAATATTTTTTTCAAAATAGAGTTTTTCCCCATCCTACTTGATTTATATTCTGTTGGAGCAGTCTGCCTATGGAGTTGAGGACAGAGACTCATGTTGCCAGTTTCAGGAGGTTGCTATGGACACATTTGTTAATAGAAGCGTCCTTGGCTTTTATTTTTATTTTTATTAAAGAGGAAAATGTGAAAATAAATAGGTGGTTGATTGAATATTTTGTGTCAGGTCTGCGCGCCATGTTTGCCGCCCGCTGCGAGGAGTACGCCACCCAAGTGGAGGACCTGCAGGGGCAGCTGGCAGCGGCTGAAGAAGAGCGCAGGACCCTTAACCAGCTGTTGCGCCTCGCTGTGCAGCAGAAGCTGGGGCTAACACAGAAGCTGGAGGAGCTCGAGGTAACAATACATAAACATAAACAAGGCTTTTGAATCTAACCATAATCTTTTTTATTTTTTTAAATTTGAATTCATATTTTCAAAGATGACTGATAGGTTGGTATGAGGCTGACCACCCATATTGTAAAAAATGGTTCACTTTGCCCATGTCACCCCTGTTTCAGGGAAGGTCGGCAAGAGTTGCAGGGCTTATGTTCATTTGAGATTGGGTTTTTTATATTGTCATGTCATGTCATGTTTGCTGATGACTTGAAAATTTACAGAGTGGTTAACTGTATTGGTGACTGCGAGATATTACAAAGAAATATTGACGTGCTTTATGACTGGTGTGTGAAGAATGATTTAACTTTAAACATAGAAAAATGTCAAGTAATGCGTTTCCACAAAATTAAGAATCCCACGGTGTACCCTTACTCGATTGATGGTACACAGCTTATGTCGGTTGCGCAAATCAAAGATTTGGGAGTATTGTTGGACGCGGGATTAACATTTGTACCACACATAAAGGCAACTGTGGATAGGGCACTCAGAACATTAGGATTTTCCTTACGACTGTGTGAAAAATTTTATAACGTGCACACCTTTATTTATATTTTTACAAGTTTGGTGAGGCCATTGCTGGAGTATAACTCCGTGTTGTGGTCTCCTCACTACCAGGTACATATACGTAGTATAGAAAAGGTACAAAACAAACTACTTCGCTTTATCAACTTCAAACTCGGAATACCCATCTCGGATATCAATTATAACCAACTCCGAGAATCGTATAAACTTGCACCGCTCTCGGCTCGGAGAAGTGCTGCTGACATGGTTTTTCTATACAAACTCATTAATGGCTTGACCGACGCGCCCCAACTCCTATCAAAAATTAATTTCCGTGTCCCAATAAGGAACACGCGTAACGTGGATACTTTTGATGTGGCAGACTGTGCCGTGAACTACCAGTATTACTCGCCTTTTCAGCGACTGCCCAGGGAGGCGAACAAGCTGGAGGTTGATATTTTCTCCACGGGATTCTATACATTTAAAAAAAAAAAAAATAGTATGTAGGTATCCGCATTTTGTCGGTCTCTCATCATCCATTCTTTCCACAGGCCCAAGCCATCTCAACACATTTTTTTTTGTACCTTTAGTTTCACATCTTCTTTCTTTCTTTGCACAACACATTGTAAATTGTATGTTGTATTGCATTGTATGAAATTTTTTTATAAAAAAATCCTTGAAATTTTAAATGATCTTTTGTTTATTCTATTAATTTTAGCAAATTTTACACCTGATTTAGTATATTATGTTTGTGACAACCCTGATCAAATAATGAAGATTTGTTGTTTATTACAACAATTTTTGTATACAACAATTGCTTACACTGGTTTATGGTTTTTGCATTATTATTTTTAAAGTTTATTGTTATTATTTTTAAATTGTTAGTTCTATTGCTTTATAACCATCGTATATTTACATCTTTGTATATTATTTATGTGTCATTTATTTGTGTTATATTTTAAGATATTAGTTTTATACCTATAGATACAGTACCTACTTATGTACCTACATATTTATATTTATCGCAATGTTGTTGAACTTCAGACCAATCAGTCTACTCAGTATACCAGGAAAAGTCTTCTGTAAGGTGATTATAAAAAATGTGATTCTGACTACTAGCAAAAGGGTTTCCGATATACAGTCCGGCTTTATGGCCGGTAGAGGCTGTGTTGATCAGATTTTCACTCTACGACAACTTGTTGAAAAACAATTGTCGGTGAGGGGGAAACTATTCACGGCCTTTGTGGATCTGGAAAAGGCTTTTGACTCAGTGGACAGAGGTATGTTGTGGGATGTTTTGAAAGCATACGGAGTGAATGGAGCTCTACTCAATGCGGTGCATGCGAACTATGAGAATAGTATGGCTTGCATTCGTATTGATGGTGAGTATAGTGAATGGTTTGAAGTTTTTAAGGGTGTAAGGCAAGGATGTGTGATGAGCCCATGGCTATTTAACATAGTCATGGACAAGTGTGTTCGAGATGCTAGACTTGATGATTGTGGATTAATGATAGGAGAGAGCAAAGTAAGCGTTCTACTGTATGCGGATGATGCAGTCCTTGTATCTGATTCAGCAGTGGAATTGCAAATGATGCTCTCTAGATTGAACGAAGCTTTGAAAGGTAATAATTTGAAGTTGAATGCAAGAAAGACGAAAGTTTTGATTTTTGAAAGAGATGATGAAAATATGAATTATGAATTTAAAATTAATGGAATGAATGTTGATGTCGTAAATGAGTTTGTATATTTGGGAAGTAAGTTTGAAAAAGATGGAAGAATGGCCGGTGAATTTGAAAGAAGAATAATGAAAGGCAGGTGTGTACTGGGTGCGACCGCTTGCATCGCCAGGAACCAAAATCTCTCAAAAAATGTTAGATTGGCGGTGCACGGTGGTATACTAGTGCCAACCTTGATGTATGGAAGTGAAGCCTGGACGGTGAGTGAAAGGGAAATTAGTAAAGTCCATACAGTAGAAATGGACTATCTAAGAAGTATGATTGGGAAAAAACGAAGTGACAGGGTGAGGAATGATTTTGTAAGAGAAGAATGTGGTGTAAGGGAAAGTGTGAAAGTGAAGATTAAAAGAAGTATGTTAAGATGGTTCGGGCATTTGGAGAGAATGAGTGATGAAAGATTGACGAAGAAAGTATATGTTGCTAGAATAGATGGATGTCGTGGTAGAGGAAGACCGAGAAAAGTATGGAAGGATCAAATCTCTGAAATAGCGAATGACTGGGATATCCAGAGTCATAATAAAAGGAGGACTTGTATGAAAAAGGTTATGACTCTGGATGAAATGAAAGAAGTATGCAAGGACAGGAAGAAGTGGCGGCTAATCTGCAATGTTGATTTCTAATGTTGGTGTATTCATTTGCTACATTTTTTGCATAGGAAATTTTTGACTTTTTTTGTATAGATTTCTTTGTAAGGTTTTGTTCTTTTTTATATTTAAATGTAATTTATTATTCATATTCCTTGACTTATAGGTTGGTATGAGGCTGACCACCCATACTGTAAAAAATGGTTCACTTTGCCAATGTCACCCCTGTTTCAGGGAAGGTCGGCAAAAGTTGTGGGGCTTATGTTCATTTGAGGTTTGGATTTTATTTGTAAGTACACATTCAGCATTTGTAAGCGCGAACTACACTTGTTGGTTTGTGGGCATACATCTGAGAGCTTTAAATGAATATATCCTTGCAACTTAGATTATAGATTATAGATTATAGATTGTAAAAGGCTATATAGCCGTTTATTCTTCTTAAATAAATAAATAAATAATAAATTGTAGGTCCACATGCAGCATGTGTGAGCGCGAAATTATGCGTGTCTGCTTGTGGGAATGCATTTAATATGAATCTCAAATGATACATATCTTTGCAGCTTAGATTTAGATTTAGATATTAACACTTAAGATTTGTATTAAATGCATGCCCAGAGATAAACCTCAAATGAGCATTACCTTGTAAGTTTAAAATCGGATTCTAGACGTTTCGCTGGCTCCTCAGCTTCTTCATTTTCTTTATGGGAATACCTGTGGAGAGCGGCAGCACCAGTGTCAACTTGACTAAAATGTGGGGATTGAGAAAGTTGGGAAAAACTAAGGCAGGATAACTTGTACATGCATGAACTCATCATTCGTTTGATCTGCAGCAACTAGCAGAGGAACTTGTCTGGAGGAGACTTACTTGCAGAGCGGACTATAAACGACTGATTATGAATTTTAATTATTATTGTTTTACCCTTGCAGGTTGACCGGGAGCTGCGTGGCGTTAGACGCGGTGGACCCGGGGGCCCCCTAGGTCCAGCAGGGGCGGCCACAAGGCCTGGCAAGCCCACTTCCTTCCCACGGCCGGGGGCTCGCTTCTAGCGGCCCCTCAGGCGATACCTCTCCGCACTGCTCAGGGCCTTTGCCAACATCTAACCTGTGAACGCACAGACAAACCAGAAGAAAATAACTGCAACACAAATCCACTCATATCCTGACTGTCTGTTGATTTAATAGACACTTTGTTGTGTAAATGTTCGACCTTGATTGATTCTGTAAGCTTTTTGTTCAACTATTTATTTATTCTTGATATGTTTCGACATTGAAAGAACAATGGACTAAGCGCATAAATTGACATAGGCAAAATTGTGATACAGTCGGGTTGCTATGGAAAAGATGGACAAAATTTGTGGTTCACATGTACGTATAAAAAGGAACCCAAACCTCAAATGAACACAAATCTACAACTCTTAAACTGACAAATTTCATGGTATTCAAATTCCATAAAAGTGATGAAATACATTTTATGCAAGTGCGTCCATTTGTATATAAGTAAAATGATATCAATACAGTCTTGAAAATGGTCTCGTCAAATTTTGAAGCCAAAAAAAAAAGTTTAAAATTTTATGCAGTTGTACATTCTGATTGTCAATTGCCTTTTATTATAAAGATTATTTAGCCTACCTAAATACAGGGGAAAAATACTTGTGAATATTGCATTCTAGCAACACTGATTTGATTCCAATTTAGTTATTTCTCGTCTGGTTTGTTTTATGGTTTTCATGTGAATATGTTTGGCAATGGAAGGAATTAAATATGCATGACTTATTGGGCTAAAATTATAGACAAACCTACCTGAGCTTCAAGTAAAACTATAATTTATAATCTAAGTTGCAAAGGTATATTGGCATTTCAGGCTCATATTTAATGCATGCCCACATGCAGGCACATGTAAGTTCGCGCTTACACATGCTGCATGTGTACATACAAAATAAACCAAACGTAACATGAACATAAACTTTGCAACTCCTGCCGCCTTTCCCTGAAACAGGGGGACATGCGCAAAAATATAAGTATTTATATTGAGATCAAGAATCATCAACGCTCTGATTGATGACAAGGTGGTGGTAATTTGGCTGGTGTATGTTTGAAATAAAACAGCGCTGATTCAAATTCCATCATACCCTTTGGTGATAGCTTTGATCCTGAGGTAACCGATTGTAATTGAGTAATTATTAATTTATTCAATTGTATGAATTATTGATTGATAATTTATATACCTATTGGTGGCCAAGCAAAGGTAAGTTGATGAATTCCACTTAAGAAATTAAAAAAAACTTTCATGCAAGTATTATTTCAAATGATTTGTGAACTTGATGCTGAGGATTGTGTATGATTTTGGCTCGTATTATAATCAGTGCAGTGGTAGCCGAGTAGAGATATTGCCTTTATTTAGAAAATTATTGGACATTTTAAGGTGTGCAAAGTCAAATTTCAAAAAAAGGAAAGTGACATTTATTCTAATCTAATCTAATCTAATCTAAGCTGCAAAGATATATATCATTTAAGATTTATATTAAATGCATTCCCACAAGCAGATATGTATAATTTCGCGCTAACACATGCCGCATGTGGACCTACAATATAAAAACCCAATCTCAAATGAACATAAGCCTTGCAACTCTTGCCGTCCTTCCCTGAAACAGGGGTGACATTGGCAAAGTGAACCAATTTTTTTACAGTATGGGTGGTCAGCCGCATAACAACCTATAAGTCAAGGAACTGAGTGAAAAAACAAAGTTGTTAGTATCATTCCTTTTAAATGAATGTGTTGTACTAATAAGAAGTACAGATGGGTCTTTGTGTTGTATAGTATAGCTATTGTTTCCTATATTTATCATGTATATTTTAAAGGTTGAGGATTTTAACAATGGGTTTATCAACTTTAGGCATATGACTAATATTAATGATTTCAAATTGGATCTGCGGTCGTCAGACATTTTATATTGAATTGAAAATGGATCTTACAAACCGTGGCTTAGAGAAAGTTGGATTTTGTAACGTTTTGTCAAAATCAAAGTCGTATTCAGCACTGCCAAAAGACTTGTTTCCTTTAAACGCAAAAAGAGTCATCAACTGACAGTTCAGTTCTTCACACTCTCCTATTGACAACGGATACCACTATGATTAAGCGTTGAGAATTCTATTCTTCTCTATACCACTACTTGTAAAATCCATTTTTACCTCTGTATAAAATATGACCATTATGTCCAACATGGTAGAGTTTATAGCGTAGAATATTTCTAATTAATTTTTGATAATATTATCTCGTACTGTAGAGGAATTATTGACTTAGTGAATTTCATCTCTCACCTATTTTAATATAGTTTTTTTATTACATTTTCTATTGCCATAATATCTTATATAATATATGAAACGTTGAGAAAGTCTTTTGATAAAAGTGACATGAATTATGAATAATGGGGCCTATACACGGGTTGAGTTAGATTGCATTAGTAGGAAGCTGTATGCGTGTTTGCCATCTTTCAGCTTATGAACACGAGCTGTGAGCTTGTGTAAGCAAGATGGCAGAACACGTTGCATCTACATTCTACTGCCTTTGCATTTGGCCTGTGTGATCATCCCTTTAAGGTGTTTTAGACGGGATTTGTTAAAATTTGGACCTGACCAATAGACGCTACATGTCATTTTAGGTAATTATAAAGTATATTCACCTTGAAAGTCATTAATTTATTGTCTCTGGTATTATCGATTCTGTTCCGTCCTTTAAATTTTGGATTCAGAATGTGTTGTGTTGATTTTTCCAAAATCCCGCAAAATTGTTACTTTTTAAAATTATTATCAATGTGGAATGTGTAAATAAAGTTATCCATCCAAGGTACATAAAAGCTCATAAATGTTATAAGTCTTTCATCATGTATTAACTCAACTCATGTGGCAAATGATAAAGCATAATATTTTTGTTGAATCACCTGAAGTTAGGGTTATATTGGTCAATATTCTGTCCTTTTTAGATGATATGTAACAGGTGATGTGTCTACATGACACATAATGCATCCATACTACACTTCATGCATCTATTGGCACATAATTCATCTTTTGGGTGAGTTCGGGACTCTCTTCATTTAAAGTGATGAGCTCGCTACTTTGCCCACAGCAAATCTCCAATGATAGAAGCTGATAAAAGGTGCTCCCATCTGTCAAACTAGGCAACTAACTAAGCAAAGTACTTAAATCAATCAATTATCATTCATAATTGTGTCATATAGAATAAACGATGAAATCTAGAATTTTTATGAAAATGAGATTAATAAATGTAGGAAAGCATGAAGATTTTTTTTTAAGCTACCATATAGCTATCTTATTTCACCAAAAAGAATCATAGATTGCCGTCGTTGATTCTATATGACTCAATTGTGGCTAATATTTGTGTTTTTGTGGTTAACTGTCAACTCTCAGGGGAGCTTATGTTTGCCTACCTCTGTAAAAAAAGTGAAATCAGCAAATTTTCAATGATGTAATTTTTATGATGTGTTTGCATGAAATATTTGCTGTGCGTGAGCTAATGACTTGAGAACATTGAAAGTGTGTTTCCCCAATGCACTCATGTCACGCTATGTGTCTACATATATTACATGTGACGTGTCTTTATGACAAACAATGTGTCTGTAGAACATGCAATGTGTCTGTGGAACATGCAATGTGTCTGTGGAACATGCAATGTGTCTGTGGAACATGCAATGTGTCTGTGGAACATGCAATGTGTCTGTGGAACATGCAATGTGTCTGTAGAACATGCAATGTGTCTGTGGAACATGCAATGTGTCTGTGGAACATGCAATGTGTCTGTAGAACATGCAATGTGTCTGTGGAACATGCAATGTGTCTGTGGAACATGCAATGTGTCTGTGGAACATGCAATGTGTCTGTATAGTGTATACATGTGCTAAAGTTGTTATGTACCACACAGAGGTTGTTTCAAAAGTGTTAGTGTGTTTTTATTTGTAATTTAAGCAAAACCTATTTTACAAGAACATATTATTCTCCCCTGTATTTTGTATTTTATATCGTCCACAAAATATTTAAATGTTCTAAACAAAATGTCCGTCTTTTAGAGAAATCTTATCTTTAAATAATGTGTTACTATTATGGTTGGATGAATTTGTAGTCGTTACAATTTTACTTTTCAGGCCCTTCTATTAAAAATCTTTGAGCAGCTATAAAACAAGATCGTAGTTTACGTTGTTGAAAACAGAACTACCAGCGCCATTTTGTAAAACATCATGTTTGACAGTTAACCATAGAGTTAGCTATGTTGTTTTGCTCAAAGTTACTATTATTTTAAAATTTGAGAACAAAAATAAATTTTGACACGTAAAGTAATAAGGAGTGATGACAGGGAGCTTGTGTTATAAATTGAGGATTATTTTTTTATAAAAATTAAAATAAAGATCAATTTATCAGTTGGTAGCCCTGAATATCACTCATGTTCATAAAGATCCATGTATGACTACTAAAATGGCTGCAAATATATTGTTAACGTCATTATTTAAAATGTGAAAAATCACAGATTTCTCAACATTTGGATAATGTATCACACATTTCGTCCAAAACAAACGAAAGCTTCTGAAGTTTGTCTGATGGTTGAAAACTAGTTGGATTTTACGGAAGAAGTATTTTGATATAATGTATAAATCCGCTCATGTAAATCTATAACTCATGGTTTCACCTCGCTCTGTCCATTCCAAGTCCATTACCTTTTAGATTGCAACACTTTTGGCCATCTATACAAATCAAATGGCCGTACAAATAATGCAGTCATAACCAACACCAATATGCTGAATCAAATAAACATAAATTCAACTTTCTTTCACCATTCACTGGAATTTGCAAGTGTTTTGGAATTCATAATATTGTTGAATGCACTAGTATTTTGGAATTCTCTAGTATTTTTAAATTCACGTGTGTATTTGAAAATCACTAGTACTTTTTTGTTAGCTGGTGTTTTGAATTTTGGGATTCACTAGTGTTTTTGAAATTCACTTGTGCTTTGGAATTCACTAATGTTTTGAATTCCCCAGTGTTTTGGAATTAATTGGTGTTTCATAATTTGATAGCGTTTTGAATTCACTAGTGCTTTAGAATTCAATGGTGTTTTGGAAATCGCTAGAACTTTGGCATCCACTATCATTTTAAAACACTCCAGTGTTTTGAAATTAACTAGTGTTTTGAAATGTTTTGATTCGGCATGCGGGAGAGTAATTCCGAGCCAAATGGAATGCAGAGCAACCGTCCTAGGAATTAAACACTCAACTGTTTTATATTCCACAATGCTCATTATATCTTTAAAACATAATCTAAGTCCTTGTTGTTCAAATTTAAACATTGACCATTTTAAGGAAAATTCTCATTTATTTTGATTGACCGTGTACCTATGATATTTATTGTAAGAATGCGCTTTATGTATTATCTCATGCTATTCTTATACTTTTAAAGATGTTTATTTATTTGATGTTTATAACCTAAATTAATATTTATTACTACGCCATAATCTAGGCAGTTTTTGCCATTGTTGTGTAAAATGTTACACATTTTTTTTGCCATTTTTTAAAAGGAAATTATTGCTTTCAGACTGTAGGTACTTGTCTTGCAGCTCTATTGAAGTTTAACTTTTAATAATTTTTATTATATTCAACATTTCTACTATGTTTTGAAATTTTTCTAAATAGGTATTTTAAGAATTAAATCATATAAAAATAAAGACGGCCATCTAGGATTTTTTCTGAAAATTAGATAAATGTATGGAAGTAATGATGGAAGTAGATAAATGTATGGAAGTAGATCAAATAACATTCTTTGTGTATGCATATAGTATCACATTTTTTGAAAAAATCTTATGATTCTATATGGTTAAAATAATTCAACTTACCATTTATAAATTTGTAAAAAAAAATTTTTTTTTTGAGCTGGCAACTTACACTACAGATATTTTTTCGCCTGTGGTGTCTAATGCCCATACTTTTTTTGAGAGATAAATTAGCACTTCTTGTATCATGTTCTATTTATCATTTTTACTACTTTTATTTTTATTTTATAAAATAGCATTTCACTACTGACATATTTTTGAGTTGTCATCAGCAATTTGAGTGCAATCGATAAGCTTAATATAGGATTTTTTCACCGAGACCATGTGCTGTCTTTTCTGTATTGGAAACGTCACTTCCAACTTATTTTATTGCTTCTAGTTTATCACATCAGAACTGATAAATGAATATGTGAATGTATATAATACTACATAAGTATAATCAAGTACTTAATTTAAAAAAATACAATCTAACAAAATACCTAATATATTTACCTAAAACAACTCAGGCTTTGAAATGGCAAATATCTGGCAACACAAAAAAAACAAGGAAGCTGTTTTCAGTATCCTTAGTACGAGTTGCAAAATTTGAGTAATGTCAAGTTTACCACTGTAACTCCTTTGCTAAGACCATAAAGTGTAAGAGACAAAAACGACAGATTTTGGGAGAAATCACTCTTTAATATTTTCCGTAAACTTTACTTTTCTCAAGTTTTGCAACTCGCACTAAGGGTACAGTTGGCTTATTTTTTATATTTTCCTTTCGTATTCATAAATGATGCTATGAGGTCTCATAGTGCATGACTAGTGTTTGGATTTATTTGATGTACAAGACACTATTTGTTTTGTTTTTCAACACTGAATTTTGGCTTTATACAACATTTATTTCATTACTGAGGCAAGCCAAATTCATTTTTACTTTCATATATTGTGACATAAAAAAATGTCACAATATTCAGAAGCTTCAAAGGTTTTTCTACATATCTTAAGGAGATTCTCTTGGACTCAATTATTTATAAATTAAGAAATATTTTTCTACAATTGAGTTTTGAAAATCTAATTGGTACCTATTTATTTTTAGTAGTCATTTATTTCCATGCCATGCAATCTTAGAGCGTTATTTATGAATACATTGTATTAAGTCTTTTAGACCTGAGTCTCCAGTATTTATTTGACTAGATTCCAAGTTTGTTACGTTGTAGGAGTAGTTTTTAGGTTTGAGTCGTTAGCAGGCTCTGATGTTGCTACATTTCCCTCGTTAACCTTCTCAGTAGGCTCATATAATCTTGGGTAGCATCGTAGTTCTCACATGTACTATTATAGCTTATTAACCAACATTTATACGGATTATAGAACACATTATGCAGCTGAAGGATATTGATTGAGGGTTTGGGTAGTTTAGAGTATTGACAGATGTGATTACAGGCATTTTTAAGTTTTACATATGTAATGGATCTTCCTATTGATGATCCATTTTTATTTATTAATAACTTATTTGCACCATTAAAATATTTAAAAAGCACATTGAGGGTGTTCTGGCAGAATGCGTTAACTCATGACTGTCTTTAACTTTCCAACCTGAGGTCCACACTGATTACTCGAGTAAGCTCCAAGAGCCGAAACTTATTGTTCTGTTTTTATCGCAAACAAAACTGACCATTTGTTTTCAATTTTGTAATCACGAAAAACTCTTCTTCTAACTGGAGCATATTTTTTAAAAATCAATATTTTGCAGCTTTCAGTTAAAATAAATGAATTATAAAAGTGGCTATTTTACAGGTTCTCCAAAGAATGCATTATTTAACTTGGTAACCATGTGTCATACGGGTAAATGAAACAATAAGAATTAAAATGATATTCTAATCTCAAAAATAGAGTTAATACATTCTGTCAGTGTGGCTTCGATATTATTTATTTAGTGTTGCCGCATGTACATGAAAAATTAAATCTGGCAGCTTATTTTAGTATTACTAGTGCAATGTATTATTTTTTTTGTTATTTAGTTTATTTGTACCTACCCAGAAAAAAGACATAACATTATGTATACCCAGATATTGTTTATTTAATAAATATATATTTTATCCAGCGTATTGTCTCTTATTTGATCAAGTATTGCCAGTTTGTTCCTATGAAAATCTTAAATACACTTTTGTAGGGAAATGAGAGTTTCTTGATTATTTTTGAGACATTTACGGGGAAAAAGTTTATTGTTTGAAGCCTTTGAAGGATTTATTTATAATCTGACAAAATGGCAACCTTGTTTTACAGGGCTCCGCCTGAAATGCAATTAAAATATTATATATAATTAATAAATAAAAATATTAATAAAAAAACACATGGTTTTCTTACATTCATATTTTATTAGTTAAAAAAACATTTATTATAGTTTTATTCCTAGTCAGTCCCGTTGCTATATTTATAAAATAATATTTTAATTGTTAATACAAAATAGACTTTGATATCTTACATTATAAGTACATTGATAACACATTAATACTGAAGTTGCTGGAGCGATGTTTTCTGCGATCTGTTGCCGTGGTCTGTGGGAGCTGGAGCTTCCGGACGTTTCGCCCATTTCTACGATGGGCTTCTTCAGCGTGAAGTATGATGAAGATGATCTTGATGAGAACTGATACATGTGGCAAATGATATAGCATAATATTTTTGTTCTCATCAAGATTATCTTCAAGATCATCTTCATCATCATACTTCACGCTGAAGAAGCACATTGTAGAAATGGGCGAAACGTCCGGAAGCTCCAGCTCCCACGGCAACAGATCCCGGAAAACATCACTCCAGCTTCATCAGCCGGCCATGTAAGTCTAAAACTCTTTTTCAATACTGAAGTTATTTCTAGCATTCCTATAAACAACACACTTCAACAATGTGAAAAGAAATTCCTATAAACAACACACTTCAACAATGTGAAAAGAAATTCCTATAAACAACACACTTCAACAATGTGAAAAGAAATTCCTATAAACAACACACTTCAACAATGTGAAAAGAAATTCAATAGAACACAATTGCAATGTTAAATCAGTTTTTTATTAATACTCTCCGGTCGATAGCTCAGTTGGTAGAGTGCTTGCATTCCATGCCGAGAGCTCGGGTTCGAATCCAACCGGGGGTGTCTGAAATGATTTCTAGTTTCTGTGTTTATTTCAAACCCAAAATAAAATACCGGTAAGGTTTACTGAGCCTTCCCAAGAAATGAGTACCTACCAGCAACCTTGGGAGCTGGGAAACCTTCACTTTAACTGAAGTGAAGGTTTCTGTTTAAATAAATAGGTTCCACTTGCCACATACAGCCCCTTCAGGCAATACGTGCGAAGGAGTTTCACTACATGTATAGCTTAGTAGCGTTTAAGTGTTATCTATATATCATGAAGGAACTCTAATATATATTTTTTAAACTTCCCTAAAATAAAATAAAATGTATAATGCATACAATATTCTAATAAAATTTTCATCGACCAGCAATTGTAGTAAAAATTCAATAAACTACCTCAATTACAAAACTTCACATTTAAACTGAACTACAGTATTTTACCAAATATATATAGAAACTAGAACAGCGCCTTTAGTAAGCGTTTTAGTTTACATCTACTTTTGGTAAACACTATAGTTGGTTTGAAGAAAATTAGACTCTGGAAAATGGAACTAAAACATTGATCAATGAGCCTTTGCACAAGTCTGCAACAGAGTTCGGTGAGTGTGCTTTTGCAGTGGCGGCTCAAAGGGTATGGAATCGACTGCCACCTGTGGTTTGGGAGATTGCTGACAGCAGTCACTTCAAGAGATGTCTCAGGACCGACCTGTTCATTGAATCTTTTGGGGCGCTCGTGACAATGCCACAGGATTTTTTTATTGATTGATCATCACTGAGTTAAGTAAAAATGTAAATTTCATACATACAAATTTTTACATTTCATTTAGCTATTCAGCATTTTAACTGTGTATGGAAAAACTATTACTGCGTAGAAAGCATCAATCAATATAATAGACATAGATGGCTTACGTTTGTTTTTTCCCATAGTAACAATCGTACCATGTAACAGAACAATAATGAGACATAAGATATGAACGCCATACGTCAAAAAGAGACATAAATGTGACGGTCGCGTGTAAACTGATCTAATCTAATCTTTTTAATACACAGATCGACTCCAATGCTCCATCTATATATTTTGTTGAACGATAGTACAAAGTGATTTTTTTAAATTTTGGGAGTTGAATCATTTTCGAGTTGACGTAATTCCCAATAAGTATATTTTATAAACAAAATTGGGCAAAATAAATATACCTAAAGGTGTAAAAATTAAGTATTTTCAAAGTAAGAGGTAACCTTACAGATAAAAAATTCATGCAATTATTATTGATGATTGATATACCTAACTAAGGTTTATTTTAACTACAAGTAGAAATATTTGATTAACGGCAACATTTAAAAGTTTTCTTTGTAAAAAGATAAATGCATAAGGGGCTGTCCATATATTACGTCATTCGCATTAAGGGGGGGGGAGTCTGGTCTGCGGATGATGGCAAATGATGTACGAGTACCAAAAGTGACGTCGTTTTTGTAAATACCAATTTCTACAAAATATTATGTAAGTAATATAACATTATTAAGCTCATCCATTATTACAGCAAGAGGGGAAGGGGGGGGTCATTAAATAATGACTATAGGATGATTTTAAGGGGGGGGGGTCGAAAATCGGCCGAAATCGATGACGTAATTTATGGACAGCCCCTAAGTGAAAACATACTTGTCTAATCTAATCTAAGTTGCAAGGATATGTAACATTAGAGATTCACATTATATGCATTCTCACAAGCAAACACGTACAAGTTTGCGCTCGTACATGCCGCATGTGAACCTACAACATAAAACCCCAAATCTCAAATGAACATACACCCTGCAACTCTTGCCGACCTTCCCTGAATCAGGGGTGACAATGGCAAAGTGAACCATTTTCTACAGCATGGGTGGTCAGCCACATACCAACCTATAAGTCAAGGAATACTTGTATCTTGAATAATATAAGAAAATGAATATTTAAAAATAATTACTGAGTTTATGATTGTGAACCCTGAGCATACGACATTGTGTAATATTTACCCAATGTTTTATACCGGGGTGATTTTAGTTGAAAAATATGCATTAAATTCAATGGACCTGGAAACAATTCCAGACAATAAAACTTCGACATCACCTCGCTACGTTGCTAGAGAGTAAATTAAATAATAGTTTGTTATTGGAAACATTTTGGTTACATGGAAATTTCAAACTTTGTGTCGAGCCCATTGGCCAATCAGATTTTCTACTTACAGTATATACTTAAATGTTTTTTTTTTTTAATTTTTTTTTTGTATAAATACATTCCAGATATAGAAAACTATACATTGAAATATTGCATAAAAACATCCACAAAATGCATGTATAAGTAAAATTCATTTTCAATATAAAGAAATAAGTACAATAGATAAATACACAAAATAGAATTTGTTGTTTAGCTTATCAACATAACGTAAGACAAAATTCACATTTGAATGTCATTACCTTCCAAGGTCTTTTTAGTGTTGAAATCAAGATTTTTTCTTTACTTTGATACTAGTCTGTCCGAAAGCTCAGTTGGTAGAGCGATTGTGATCAATTCCTCTGAAGGCTATGGTTTAACCCTCATCAAGGGTGTCAGCAATGATTTCTCCTTTGGGTGTTTGTTTCAAACCCAAAATCAAAATACCGGCAAGGTTTACTCAGCCTTCACTAGAAACGAGAACCTGTGCCCTCAGGAACAGCATGGGGCATTCACAGTTAAATTATTTCATATTTTGGGTTACTGGTCATGACATTGTTAGTTCAGTTGCTAAGCAATAAACAAAACTAAAACAATGACACGGCATTATTTGTAATTGGTTTGAACAGCTGACGATTTACATCTGTTTTCATGATTACTATGACAAACAGTGAAATGAATTGTTCCAACACAATTTGTTACAAGTTTTACGCTCTGCTGAAAGCTTAAACAACAATATTACATTATCATCAATTCAAAATACTTTCAAAATGTACAAAACATGTAGCATAGAGTTCACATAGAGATGTAGTCAGTCAGATTCTTCTTTGGCTGCACCATGTGATGAGGAAAGTATTCAGAAAGCTGCTGAAACAGCTCGCAGCGTCTGTGGTGTGTCTCCAGCTCATTCCACTTGTCTTTCCTGATGGTTCCATCATCCATATTGTTCCAGTAACTATCATCCGACATGTTGGTAGTCTTTGTTGAGTTACTCGAGTCGGATTCCGATTGTAATAGTGAAGAGGACGGTTCAAAAATGTCCGAAACATCTGGGTACTCCATTCCGAGGACAGCAGCAAACATGGCCTGCTGTTCTGCGTCGGGATAGGCTTCTAATGGGACTTGGCTGGAGTACGTGTCTCTCTCATCTTCGTGCAGCTCTGGGTCAGACCTTGGAGGATCTCTGATCTGTGCCATTGTTTCTGGTTCCAGCGGAGGATGGAACGTCATCGCTGGCTGCCTCTCAGAGAATAGCATGGTGGCCATCAGTTGAAACTAAGAAAAAATGAAAATTTAAAAGAAACTTTAAAAAACGAATTCTACTCGGAAATGTGCTAGTTAATATTCTGAAGAGTAAGCCTTACTGAAACTTGAAACCGAACAAATAACATTCCCCAAAAATTTGTGATATCACACAGCTGAGTTGTTAGGGAAAAAGCAAAATAATATTTTATTATTGGGTGCAAAAAAAAATTGCCATAGACGTGTGATGCTTGCCTGCCAAGATAAAAATCATAATTCAAATTTGTGTTGAGTCCATTGAAATCATTAACACGAGGAGGGGAGGATAGAAACGCGTATTTGTCTGCCCTCACGTCTCCTCTTTGCTTCAGACATAACTAACATGACTTAGAAGTGGTAAGACATGTCTGAGAAGCATTGTTATGTCACCTGTCTGGCTTGCACTTGGTCGGAGTGGTCTATGGCCTGGTGCAGATTCTCCTGCAAGTACTGCAGCGCCTCTGTGCTCCTCCCTGCCCCCACCAGCTCCTCAAACTTCAGCTTACGCACCTTCAGGCGGGCCTGGCGCCACGCTGCATCACTGCTCAATCTAGACAAGTAATAGTATTGCACTATTCCATGAAATAATGTGTAAACAAAAAAGGAAAATGTGGAAGGGGAGACTGCGGAAAAACCGTTTGATCAAATAAGTGTGACTGCAAATGTTGGATCCAAGAGAGAAAAAAATAGAAGAGCATGCATTACGTTTAAAAGAGAAGGATGAATGTAGAGGAGATGAAAGAAGTGTGCAAAGACAAAAAAAGTAGAGACATATCTGCGGAGGTATTGGCCATCCCTAGCAGAATGGCGACTGGATACAAGTACAACTAATCTCCTTTCTAACTACTGACTTTATAGCTAACGATCATTAAAACAAATGATGATTGCTGACCTGGAAAGCTTGAGAGCCCAAAAGTCATCAAGCCGTAAACTGGAGTTGGCCGACCTGCCTGGATTACCTCCAAACAAGAAGTGGACCTTACTCAGGGGGTCATACACCAATTGATGCGCAAACCTGTAAGAATAGACAATTTATGAGGCTGAAAGATATAAAGAGATAACAATGATTGGCATCAGCGGTACAAAAAAGAGCTCTATGACACCATCAGAGAGCATGATGCGATCAGTCCCATGAGAGCTAGGCACCTAATAATAAATAATAATAATTGGACAATTTGTATACAGCGCCGTTTAGTGGCACTAGCCACCCCAAGGGCGCTTTTATGTGTTGAAGCTTCTGTTAAACAAATGTGTCTTAAGCAACTTCCTGAAACTGCCAACACTGGTCTCTGTTCTCAACTCCAGAGGTAGATTATTCCAGCAGGATGGACCAGCCGAACTAAAAGCCCTGTCTCCGAAACCAGTTCTGTTGCGTCGAAGAGGCAGTTGAAGCCTGTTTACGGCGTCACTCTGTGCAGAATGAAGAGTGCATCGTTTTCCACCTATCTGGTCGACTCTGCACAATTCACACAAGTACGATGGGGCAACTCCTCTGAGGGCATTAAAAACAGAAACACATATTTTGTACTCAATCCTCTCTGGGACTCGCAGCCAATGAAGGCGCCGCAACAGAGGAGAGACATGGTCAGTTTTTCGTCCTCCTAAAAGTAATTTGGCTGCAGCATTAAAGACGGACTGCAGTCTAGACTGCTGAAACCTTGGAAGACCCCAGAACAGACCATTGCAATAATCCAGTCTCGACACAACAAAGGACGCAATGAGAATCTTAGCAGCTTCGGATGTCAAACAGTTTCTGACCCATCTCAACTGCCTCAGGTGAAAAAAACAGGAGCTCACAGTCGAGCTTATTTGCGTACTCATGGAGAGAGTGTTGTCAAGATGGACCCCAAGAAACTTAATTGAGCTAGATGGATATACATCCAGGCCCATTACTTTAATTGGTGAAGAGCCAAGCAAGTGTTTCCTACCAGGAGACGACATCCAGATAAATTCTGTCTTGTCTGGATTCATTCTAAGGCGACACCTTGCCATCCACTCAGCCACCACTTCAATGCACCGGACCATCTCAAGACTACAGGCATCTGTCATAGATGGCTGACAGAAACGACAAAGTAGAATATCATCAGCATAAGAATAGTAGCTGGTGCCGTTCATCAGTACAGTGCTCTCAAGATCATTTGTGTACAGGGTAAAAAGTAAAGGCCCGAGCACAGATCCCTGAGGCACACCACAGTCCATGGGCATACCTGATGACTCACCATCAACATCCACAGTCTGACATCTGCCTTTCAGATATGAAGATAGCAATTTAGATACTCCTCCTCGGACTCCGTACAACCTATCAAGCTTAGTGATGAGTATACTGTGATCAACAGTGTCGAAGGCAGCGCTCATGTCAAGTACTGCCACCATGGCAAGAGCACCGTCCCCAACCGCAGCTATCACATCATTCACAATGCGAAGTAAGGCAGTCTCAGTGGAATGAGCTTTCCTATATGCTGACTGAAACTTAGACAGATATCCGCCTCGCTCCATGTGCTGAGTGAGTTGCCAAACAACGGCCTTCTCAATAATTTTCGATACAAAAGGAACGGACGACACAGGTCTATAATTTTCCACAGAATCAGCTGGAAGGCTTGATTTTTTGAGGATTGGTGTAACAATTGATTTTTTAAGTTCCGTGGGAAAAATACACTCTGTAGTGAGAGACTTGTTGACCAATGCTGACAGAATAGGTGCCACCTCACTTAAGCATCTTTTAACCAGCCATGTTGGAATTGGATCTAGTTTGCATTGCTTGTTTGGACATGTGAGTACAAGCTTAACAACATCATTCAACAAGACAGGCTTAAATGAAAAAATAACATTGCAACAATGGTTTGACTCTGGGGGATTAAAAATGGTCGCTGCACTGGATTCTCTTATTCTTCGTAACTTCTCTGAAAAGTGACGAGAAAATTCACTGGCAGGAAGCTCCGGATGCTGAGTAGAACTTTTTCCCAGGACAAAACTCATCGACTTCCACAGCGCCCTGGGGTTCTTGGCTTCGGTCTCCATTTTTCTGGTCCAGTAGGACGACCTTTTCCTCCTTATCAAAGTCCAATAGATAGATTACCTAGGCTAGGATTTAGCCGAGTCCCACCCAGGGCAGTCAAGCTCAAGATGATGTTGGGTAATGTCTCAATTGGTAAGGCTCTTTAACCTTTTTCGCTTCTGAATATTCTGGCTATATGAATACCCCAGTACGGAATACTTTTTCAAGCACATTTTTGAAACATTTATTGTTTCCTACCTTAATTGATTGACGACACTTATGAACAAAGTATATGCACAGCCACATGTATTAGTTATTCAAGAACAACAATCACAAAGGTGTAGCCATTGACTAATAACATCTGTGGACAAGAAGTTATTTTAACGAAAATAGACGTATGTATATATATATAATATTTTTAAGGGTTTGGTGGTTTACACAGTGAAAGTCCATTGTATATTAATTAAATAAAACACAGTTTCAATTCACTTTTATATTCTTTTAATTTTGTCTAACGTTTTCGCCTACAAGGCATCATCAGATTTGATTGTCCTGATGATGCCTTGTAGGCGAAAACGTTAGACAAAATTAAAAGAATTTAAAAGTGAATTGAAACTGTGTTTTATTTAATAGACATATCTGTCTCAACTTACTTACGAAAATGGTCATTAGTTAGAAAGAGAACAAAGAACTTCACAGTTGCATTTTCGTTTGTACAAAAAACTCAACACCAAAAAAAAAATCTTGAATGTTGGTACCATTACAAAAAATGGCTGCCGATTTGACCGGAAATAGCTAAAGTTGACAGATAACACGCGTTATATATATTTTCAAAGTGTATATTCATATTTTAATTTTATCACTCATTTCATTATAACCATTGTGATATTTTATGCGTTATATTTGTAATTGTTGCCGCCGTACATTCGGGGTACCACTACAACGTTTGACACAAGAGGAGCGCAAGAGGGAACAAGTATGTACCAATTCAGTACTTTAGTTTCCGCTCCCCTATGTTATAACTCAATGGGTGTAGCACATTTCACTGGCAGACTTTTGAATTCTTTAACACAGATGTCAGGGATAAGTTCAAAGTTGCATGACGTCTATGATTGACAGCCACGCTGTATGCAAGTTTACACTTATATGTGTCACCCACAGTTACATAAAGGGTTAAGATTTGTTGGCAAAGAAAACCAATCTGCGCAAATATATTGGAAAAGAGCACTACATATAAGTTAACTCATGTTTAATAGAAGTGGAACAACATGGAGAAATGAAATGAATATTAGTACTCCCAGAGGTAAACCTTGAAAGGGAGTGAGTAGAGCTTGTGGTTTACCTTGGGCATGGCTCCACAGTCTGCATCTTGGCCCAGTACTGCTGCCCCTCGTTGTCGTTCTTGTAGACGCAGCTCCACTGCATGCGGGTGAGGGAGAACACCCACATGGAGTTGGACACACGGCGGTCCTTCTCTTTGCTCAGACTCTGCGAAGATAACAACACTCTTAGTCAAACAATGTGTTCTTTTTTCTTTTTGTAGTGTCTTATCTTGTCTTGTGTGGACAGCAGCTCTTCTGCAGTCCTCAGTCCCAGATATTCATCACCCCGGAAATTCTGACACCTAGCCGACCCTTCATTTTTCCTTTAAGAATCACGTACAACAGTACGTACTTCTCTTCAACAACTTAGTTAAACAAATGAACAACATCTTGGCTAAAAATTGCATCTTGATGGAGCAGGATAGAAAGAAAGGGCATTCAGCTGACTCGGTACATATTGACATAACAATCACTTTTTTCAGGCTATTTAGCCGTGGTCTGGTTGATTCTTTCTGGACAGTTGATAACGCTGATAATGCCCATCGGAGCAATGGGCGAAACTGTCCAGAAAGAATCAACCAGACCACGGCTACATAGCCCGAAAAAAGAGATTGTTATGTCAGCAAAAACCGGCCGTGGAAGCTTCAATGTAAAATTGAGTATATATTGTGTATTTTTCTTGTAAATATTAGGTCCTTACATAAGAAATTGGCGTTTTGTATGGGAGGAACAAAAAGTTTTTTTCTTTTTTAGTATAATATATTTATTTAATCAAAGTATGTACCATTGATATCTATGCACTTTTGACATATCATAGGTAGTTCATTGATCCCTTTACTAAAATAACCATTCGGATGGCAAGCAATTCAATCTTCGAAGGCGGCTTGGACTACCCCATTGGAAATGATTTTTTTCCCTTGCAAGAAGTTATCCAAATTTTGAAAAAAATCGTAATCTGTTAAAGCAAGGTCCGAAGAGTACGGGGGATGTCTTAGACATTCCAATTGAAGCTCCTCTAGTTTGGTAGCCGTCTGTTGTGCAGTGTGTGGTCTAGCATTGCCACGAAGCAGCAGTGGCCTAGAGCGATTGACCAGCCTTGGTTGCTTAGCAGCTAGCTTTTCCATCATGGTTTGCAGTTGCTGACAATAGACATCTGCTGTAATCGTCTGACCAGATTTAAGAAAGGTATAGTGAACGACACCGGCACTAGTCCACCAAACGCTCACAAGTAACTTTTTTGAGTCAATTTTCGCTTGGGGCATGATTTGGCTGGTTCGGCAGGGTTCAGTCATTGCGATGAGCGCTTCCGATTATTGTACAGGATCCATTTTTCATCACAGGTAACAATTCGATTTAAAACCCCTTCATTATTGTGCCGGTTGAGTAATAATAGTAGTAGACGCGCGTTTGTTGATTTGCTTCACTCAATTAGTGAGGTACCCACCTTTCAAGCTTTTTGACCTTTCCAATTTTCTTCAAGGGGATTAAAACAGTTTTATCAGTAACTTTGCAGCCTACAGCTAACTCGTAGGTGGTTTGCCATGGATCAGCTTCCACAAAAGCCTTAAATTCCTCATTATCAACATTGGTCTCCGGCCGTCCACGAGGCTTGTTCTGCAGGCCGAAATGTCCAGAACGAAAATGTTGGAACCAAAAACGCACTATGTTTTATTTTGCGACACCGTTTCCATACATATCATTAATCCTTCGAGCCGTTTCTGCAGCACTGGTGCCACGGTGGAACTCTTACTCGTAAATAATGCAATATTTCAAATTTTCCATTTTATAAAATAAGTGACGCAAAGCAAAAAACAATTGAGGAACGAACAAATGAATTACAATTTTCAAAACACGATTACATGAGTAAAAAGCTGTATCAATTTGAATTTGGAATTCTTAATCAAAGAGGAGATATTTGAGGTCAAAGTGGCCAGTACGGCAAAACGCCAATTTCATATGTAAGGACCTAATATTAAAGTATTCATAGATACGAGAAATAATAGGAAGAAATGGTGAAATGTTAATATATTGATACCCTCTCTTCAAAAATCAGGAAAAAAGGAAGACTTGGTTGAATGTTTTTACTTTCGTTTCTTTTTATTTTTCTCTTTTCAGGACAAGTTACAAACAGAACCGGTCTTCGGGCCAACAGGCCGACAAACCTTGTGACAAATTATTCCCTTTTTATTACAATAAAACACATAAATTTTGTTACAGTAAATCCGGCTCGGCCGGTGTCCTGCCGAACGCCGGCCAATCAGCGTGTAGGGTTAAGTTTTGTCAAAGAGTTCGACGGATGGCGAAATTCAGGGCCTGCACAAAAAGTGTGCCGTATCAATTCCCACCATCTTCTGTTGACAAAACTTAACCCTCCTTACGCTCTCAACCCTTGCCACAGATTTTTCACCCCTGGCCACGGTTCCTTCATCCTTTTCCTTCTCTTCCGATGTTCGTGGAGAGGTGGTGCGCGCTGAAGGCGAGGCGTCGTATCCGGCGGCCTCGTGTACTTTTCGATCGGATCCTCCTCCTGCTTGTCGGGCGGTAACCTAAGCTGATCTGGGTGCACGTCTCTGCTGGTGCGGGGTGGCTGTTTCCTGGCCATCCCATGGCTCTGATTACTCTTCGAGACGGAATCCTCTAGCACGAGTTGTCGTCCACTCTGCACCTCCATGCTGACTGGTTTCAAGTTCCTCTTGATCGTGTCAAACGTCGAGTCTTCCACTTCGCACACTTGCGGGTGGGATTCGCGTTCAAAGTACAGCTCTCTCTCCAAAGGGTCATCTTCCATGTCTCGTGGCAGCACGTCTGCCTCAGGCCTCCCATCCTGGCTAGGGCAGACGTGGCTGGATTCTGAAACTTCTGGAGCCAGTGTCTCTTCCACAAGTTGAAACTTCTCGACTGCTCTCAGAGTGTCCTCAGGAACTTCCGCGTTCCTCAGCATGCTGACACTTGCATGCTCCGGTTCACCTTCATCCTGGCTTGATTCCGGTTGCGAAGGCTTCCCCTCACGGTCGGGGCAAGACCGGTCGAGATGTGGCCCTGAACAGTGCCAATATGACCGTGCGGTCTCTTGCTCGCTACCTGGCCGTGGCTGCCATGCCATTGGACGATTTTTCTGGCCTGGTGACTGCCTTTCGGTCTGATGGTGATAGGCTGCTGGCTGCCAATCCCCTTGTCGCTGTTCCTGGGCTGGCCATCGCCCTCCTTGCTGATGAGATTCAACGAGTGGATGGTGGTCATCGCTGCTGCCCCTGCTTTCACAGCCTGCCGCAGCTGCGAGAAGCTTGCTCCAGGAGGCGCTGGCGCTCTGAAGCCTCGCCTGGCACTGCGGCAACAGGAGGTCCATGGTGTGCTGGATGACCTCCTGCTCCGAGTGCGTGCTGCAGAAGCGCTTGGCCAGCGCCCTCTTTCTCATGATGAATCCCATTGCCTCCTCCCTGAGCTCCTGCCGTCGATAGAGGTACAGGAAGTGGCCTCTCTCCCTCCTTGACTTGCTGTTGAATCTTCCCTCCAGGGCACATTCAACCTCCAGCCAGTCTGTCACTGGGAGCTCCGCCATCCAGGCAGCCGCTTCCCCCTGCAGCCAATCCATTGCCCACATCACCCATTCGCTCTCTGGGGTTGCGTTCTCCTTGAAGTACGCCAGGGCTGACTCCAGAAATAGCCCTGGGTCTTCCTCCGGCTTCCCCGAAAATGGCATGGGGAGCCGTGCCACTGGCGTCCTGTATTCATTGACTGAAGCTCCCTGCTCCATCAAGTCATCACAGGGCCGCGCAGTCTTCATTGTCTTGCTTCTGGTTCTTTGTTGGGCGCCACAAGTCAGTCCTCCGGTACTTGGGTTGTCACTTTCCAAGTGACTTGGCCCCACGTTGGGCGCCAATTGATACCCTCTCTTCAAAAATCAGGAAAAAAGGAAGACTTGGTTGAATGTTTTTACTTTCGTTTCTTTTTATTTTTCTCTTTTCAGTACAAGTTACAAACAGAACCGGTCTTCGGGCCAACAGGCCGACAAACCTTGTGACAAATTATTCCCTTTTTATTACAATAAAACACATAAATTTTGTTACAGTAAATCCGGCTCGGCCGGTGTCCTGCCGAACGCCGGCCAATCAGCGTGTAGGGTTAAGTTTTGTCAAGGAGTTCGACGGATGGCGAAATTCAGGGCCTGCACAAAAAGTGTGCCGTATCAATATCTTTGCAGCGTAGATTATAAATGCAAGGTTTTTATAAATTTGAGCTTTGGGTTTTATTAAGTACTCATGCAACATGTGCAAGTGTAATTAAACGTGTCTTCTTGTGAGCATGCATTATATATGAATCTTAAATGTTAATATATCTTTACAACTTAATTATAAATAGATTAAAGAATGGTACAACTGTTTTATCTGTTAAGTAAACTGTATTGCTCTTCACATAATTAACCTTTTCGATTCTGAATTTATTTGCTACATACGCACCGCCAGAACGGAATACTTTTTTGAGGTTATTTTTTTTACACATAAATTTATTTCCTACCTTAATTACTTGATATAACTTAAAAAATTATGAAAAAGTATATTCATTAGTTATCCAGGAACACAAATCACAAACTTTCAACACATGTTTTCACTTGTTGTTTTATATAAAAACAAGTAAATCACAATAATATTATTAAAAAATATATATATTATACGCACATTCCATAACTAGATTTTATATCCATTAGGTTTTAAACATTTTTTTTACTCACTTAAATACTCGTCACTAAAGAAAAAAATATATTAGTTACTTTACAAAAAAACAAAAAACGTAAACAGTTATACCTATCTGAATAGAGTATACTTGCCTGGATTTTGTTTATAAACATTGGTACACACGCGCGGGACGAGAGATCGAGCTGTTCTGACGAAATATTAGAGAAAGAATATTTTCAAAATATGTATAATATGAGATTATATTAGTGTACCTATAATTTAAGCAACAAAAAACTTTGAAAAATTTGAACACCGATGTCAGGGGAAGCTTTAAACTTCGATGACATGCATAGATGCCAGCCGCACTGTATGCAAGTTACGTCATGACATCTATGCATGCCAGCCGCAGCCAAAGGGTTAAACAAAATAAAGCTAGTATGTTGGACTCACAGACAGCACATATATCTCCAGCAGCTGTGGGTCGATGGTGGCCCTCTGCGTGAAGCCCGGGGGAGGCGCCCTCCGGGGGGGCGCAGCCACGCACAAGGAGCGCACACATGCGGAGCCTGAGCCCACGTGCACCGCCAGCAGGTCCGCCAGGTGCTCCTTGTTACGTAGACCTCCAAACACGTACAGTGTGCGGGTACTCTGAATAAAGTAACCATTATAGTGGAGAAAACAATGGATTTCGAACATTTAAAATATCCTTCAGCTATGTGATGTCCCCCATAGTAAATAACAAATGGATTCCCAATAATTAGGGTTTTTTTCTAATTCACAGCACTGTAAGCCTAAACAGTTGGCAGTAACGCTAAATGCAGTACGGTCCACTTTAGTGTCTCTTTGAACAACCTAAATAATATTGTTTTGAAGTTATGAAAGTCTGTACTGCTCTGCCCGGCCGGGTGACATCACATATATTCCCCAAAGTCAATTGTAAAATCACGCAACCAAGGGAAGACCCAGATTAAGATGGCTGAATAGAATGGCCATTCATGATGATGAAATAATATAATACTCACAGGATGAAACAGCATGGAGTGGCTAACCCTGGAGAGGATGGTGTTCTCCCGAGGAGCATATGGCACAGAGTCATTGTCTGACAGCATCAGCTGCCAGCGGTCCTCTGCTATGTGGTACGAGTACAGGCCAGAGAACTTGGCGGGGCTGTCCTCAAACCTATCATCAAAACAAGAGTAAAAAGTGAGTTTTCAGACAAACGCATGCAAAAATTCAACTATGGAGAAGGACAAATAAGGCCGGAAAAAAAATGTAAAGATGGCTTTTGAATCAAATACGCTTACAGAATGGCTTCAAAGAGAAACACACTCGCACAAATATGAAAACATAATGTTTTCCTTGGTGCAACTAATGACAAACTGTGACTGCCCATTTCCTAGAAACCCGGCTGTGTGATGTAGCAATTTTTTTGTCTGGGATTTGTGACGAGTCAAATAACGTGTAAACTACCAAACCATAAAAGAAAACCATAATGCTTACAAAACCTGATTTTGTATGTTTTTGTTGAATTAAACATACTTTTCAATTTAATTTTGATAATAACTCACCCAACAGGGGGCAGGATCTTCCCGCCAAACACATAGATGATGTGTCTCTCAGAGTCTATGCACATCTGGTGATCAAACATGAGCTGGGGTCCTCCACAGGCGGCCGTGTCCTCACTCACAAGGCACCAGCGACTCTCCCCAATGTCAAACATGTACAGGTCACTCTGCAATAGACAATAACACATAAGTAGATGATCTCAGAGTCTACGCACATCTTATTTAGATCGAATGAGAGTAGATTAACGGAGGAATGCAATTCGTCAACCTATTTTAGTCTGGCCATAAAAATGTATTAATATTATTAATTTATAATTCATTATTTTCTTATATAATAATAATAAATTCAAGATTTGTATGGCACCTTTTCATGACTCTTGGTCATCCCAAAGGCGCATAATTTTTTTTTTATTAGGCTGATTTATTTGGTGAGCGCTGTTTTTGTATGTATCACACCTCAAGAGCCCTCTGCAAGCTTGGTCGTCGCTGTAGAAAGCGCCAATTCTCGAGTAAGACCCAGTTACTGTAAGGCTCGATGGACCTCGATGGAACTTTTTCACCAAACAAAGAGCATATTTGAAAATATAAATGGTATATTTTTCTGTTCTCCGCCGGGATTCGAACCCACAACCTTTCATTTACGAGTCCGAAGTGCTACCACTGGACTACGGACCGGCATGCTCATATATATGAGCGTGCAAACAGGTGGTCTTTAGTCCACTTCTGAATGAGCCCTCTAGCTCTATATTACGAATTTATCAGGCCGTTCCATACGGTTGGAGCAGCCACCTTGAAGGTTATCTCCAAAGACCGTCTTGATATTTCTCCTTGGAAATGCTATTTGACTGCAGCATGATGCGGCTGATCAAAGTGTTGAGGTCCTGTTGCTTGTTGTTGCCGGTGCCATCAGGTTTATGAGATATTTTGGTGCAGTCCCACGCAGAGTCTTGAACACCAGCAAGCCTATTTTGAAATGAATTCATTCCGTTATCTTCAGCCAGTGAAGAGACTTCAGGTGCGGCGTTATGTGGCAGAAAGCTCTTAGTTTAATGAATTATTTATTAATAATTATTCAATGACATCTGTTGAACCAGAGTGAAATTTATCGTCAAGCGCCCGACAGGAATCAACCGAGAATTGTTTTATTTCAAAACGCACTATTCAAAGTTATCATTTGACTTGCTTGGCCATAGCGCAGACTATACTAAAATATATCTATAGACAGTAGCGGCTCTGGCTTAAATCCGGGAGAGGGGATGAATTGCAAGATAGTTTGATGTCCATCCTATAGCACCCTACGTCTCGTACACCAACGATTTTTTTATTTAAGAATCTAAGCCAAGAGGGTGTGAATCATAAATATATGTAAATTCCGGAAGCTCTCATAATTTAATTTCTTTATTATTTACTTTATTGTTGTTCAATTGCTGCACATAAGAGAGTAAAACGGCTGGTTGTTGATGAAAATCACTATAATAAGCAAGGACCTACTTACCCAAGTTTCAGTTTGAATTTTCATGCTTGGTTAATCTCTCTGATATTTTTTTAAAATCCGAATATCCAGTACTTGACCACACCTGATCACCACCAAAAAGAACACAGTCAAAACAAAATAATGTTTTCTTAAGAATACTACACGTAAGCCACTTTTTTAACCATTCATGTTTAAAAATAAGTTTAATATTAGGTGTCACAAATTCAAACTTATAATCACTAGGTTGGTGAGGTCCCAGCCTCTTCACTTCTATTTTTCTTCAAAATTTAAATGACTTGAAATTTATTAACCAAAAAATAGTCTATTTCATTCATTGTAACAAGGCAAATCAACACACTTGATAAAGTCAAAAAAGTAAATAACTAGGTGTACAAAACAAAAAAGATTATTTAGATGTAATATTTCAATCAAAAAAGTTTTTTACTCAAAACATTTTCGATTTAGGAAAGTACTGATATGCTACTTGCATCTTATCATGGCTAAAAACGCGAGGCAACTGAAGTTTAACCAATGAAATAATTTTATATTTGTGTAGACTTTGGAAGATGGCAACTCCTTGTTTAATATTGGGTCGGGGAGCTCCCGGACACAATAATTTCACTCATAATATAATGTGCTTTTGTTTTTACGCGTCATACCATTGACATACCTACCGCTGCCCGAGCGGGATCTTACCAAGCATCCCTATGGGCGAAATATGGGAAAGACATATACGTAGGCATCAAAAGCTATGTATTGAACCTGCGTTGTACTGATTGAGTCACATGCACACACACTTAGACAAAACTGTACGCGGGATCCAAATCGAAATCCCTATCACCCGAACCAGCCGGAATCACTTCGTTTGCGTTCGCGCAGAGAACGAGGTAGGTTAGAGGAAGGAATGGAAAGGGGCTCATAAATCATCCTTAGCAAAACAATCATATAGTCCTGTTGTTTTAACAAATATTATTATTTTTATATTAACAAAGATCTTCGTGTGACTCACTGCGTAGTTCTATTATGAAATATTTTAGCCTCTTCGGTCAGTATATGTAATTGTTCAGAAAATACTTCGTTTACACTCTAATTTACAGATTTCTCAGTTTTTATTTCTCATACAATTTTATCTTTCCAATTTCATTCATAGGGATATTCCCCACTGTCCCCAAATGAAGAGCCGCCACTGTCTATAGAGATTAAATGACCTATGAATTGAATGAGATTATAGGTAATTAGTACCGGCAGTGTTCCGATGGAGCGATACTTGACATCCAGGTAGCGGCCCAGGACAAAGATCTGTCTCCGCCCGCTGTCCAGCACCATCTTGTGGCATGAACGGGGACACGGCCCTCCAACTAGCTCACTCTCTCTGAAAATCAAGAAAGAAGGGGTGGTATGTGGCTATTGGGTACAGCCTTAAACCAACCATTTTACTTGAAGGTGAGTTTTCCTGCCCCTAAGGAAACAGATTCTCATTTCTTGTGAAGGCTGGGAAACCTTTCTGGTACCTATTACAATTTTAAATGTTTTTAGGCTTTCACGGCCGGATTCAGATGCTTGATTTTGTAATTCCGGGTTTTAACCGTGAACCATCTTTTTGCTTCTTTTTTCTTTTTCTTCTTTCTTGCAACTTCTTCAGCTGACGTTTCGTCTCCTCTGTGGGTGACTTCTTCAGAGCTCTGAAAAAGTCACCCACAGAGGAGATGAAACGTCAGCTGAAGAAGTTGCAAGAAAGAAGAAAAAGAAAAAAGAAGCAAAAAGATGGACCACGGTCAAAACCCGGAATTACAAAATCAAGTATTACAAATTTGGTTGGAAGAAAATACCCAAACAGGAAATCATGTCTGACACCCTCTGTTTTAAGTTTGAGCATCACTTTGAGGTCGCTACAAGGCGACCACTGCGCTCTGCCTCTACTGC
Source organism: Agapetus fuscipes (assembly GCA_951799405.1). NCBI lineage: Eukaryota > Metazoa > Arthropoda > Insecta > Trichoptera > Glossosomatidae > Agapetus > Agapetus fuscipes. The sequence goes on from OX637334.1 coordinate 8,892,040, forward strand.
TGTCAACAGGATCAAAGAACCAATAAGAGCAAATACATCCAATTTTGCGGACAGGAGCTTTGGAGTAGCCGGGCCAGTTGCCTGGAATAAGCTGCCTGTCGACCTTCGCTCTGACCAGCCCACGATCGCCTTCAGAAGAGGACTTAAGAAAATGCTGTTTTCGAAGAGCCACGGTGCCCTTGAGATCGTCTGTGATCATTAAACGGCGCCACCGGAAATAAATCATCCATCATCATCATCATCAACAATATCTTTTTAACTTTGGCAAAGATTTTTTCGATTTCAGGCCACTTTCATTTGCTTCTTATTTTAAAGGAATTCTATGCAGAAGACCACCATCGCCTAATTAGTAATCTGGAGCTCTATGACACTGAAGTGCCACAGAGGTGTTGGTGCTGGTGAAGTGGCAGTTGATGTTGGGATCGTTTGTAGCAAGGTTTTGGCCGCATTGTGTGGAATCGCCTTTGTTTTGAGACACTGAGGGGAAAAGGCTATTTAAGTTGGTTTTGAATAATCTTAAATTATGTGAATATTTTTTAAAATATATTTAAATGCTTACTCACTTGCAAATCAGCGTCCATTTGTCTTCGCAAACATGATAGGACCACAGATCACTCAGATCCTGCTCCCCGTCCCAGCCGCCAAACAGGTACAGAGTGTTTGCTTCCGAGTCTACGCACATCTGGTGGCCCCCCCTCTGTCCGGGGCGCAGGGGGCGCGGAGGGGGCGCCGGGGGAGGGGATTCAGGGGGCGATACTGGGGGGGAGTCCCCTGAGGCGGCACGCAGACGTTGGGCCAACTCGGGAGAGCAAGGTGAGACAACAGACCAACTGGCCGAGTAAGGTTGCTGGGATGCATACCAGTTGAAAAGACCATCTGTGAAATAGTTATAGGAAAGATTATAGTTATAAAACTCAATTGCTGATTATAAAATTTGTAATCCTCAAATGTTAACATGCTTCTAAAATATAGATTTGAGTGTAAAAAGAATTGTTGCACAGGTAGCTGTATCCAAAATAATGTATAATAGTTGTGTCTATAAAGTATGCGTCTTCCGGGCTTACAAAATTTATTGTAATCTCATTTTGATATGACGCAGGTATTTTGTGTCTCTCTTTTTCATCGTTTACCTACTCACGTTCCATGGTGTATTACTTTAGGAAGAAATTGACACACTCCACCTACATCTTTTATTTTGTCTGAGGAAATAAGGGCAATAATGTTGTCACTTTGTTACCAAAAATTTGAACTATAAAGTTCTACTACTTAACAAATCTAGGATCTAGGAAATACTCATACTTTCTATAATCTTTCATCTACTTTCGCTATCATATTCTTGTTTATCCTACACTCATTCATAATCCAGTCATTCTTCTTAAAGTAAGCTATTTCTACCATAGACACTCAATTTAACTTAGTTTGCTTTCATTCATTCTCACATCTCTACAACAAATCCAAGATCAGCAAAATTAAATAAAATGTTTTTTGTTACAATTCAGTGAGTTTATTATTATATTTTAACCCGTGGGACGCCGGAACGCAGATCTGCGCTGTCCCCGTAGAGCGCCGGAACGCAGATCTGCGCTCGAAGGACGTATCGCGATTTTTATTTTTTTTCTTTAGTTTTTGTGTGGCAATAAGACTGAAAATCGCTCAACATGTTCCTATTGGGTGAAGCCATCAACTAATCAAATCACGGCATTCATTTCGGTTATGAAGGGCTTGTGGAAAATATTCAAAAGTTCGAAAGTTTTCGCCGTGAGTGGACGTGCATTGGACCTCAAAGTTTACGGATTATAAATACATCATTTGAAAAACGTAAGTAAAGTCTATATTTTCTATATTTAGATCATTATCCTAATACCATTGAATAAAAATATTACGAATAAGTAAGTAAAATCATTTGATAAATCAACATAAACTTTGATACTGACTGTTAGTCAGAGCAACGGTACTTTTGAATATTTTATTTCTTCATATTCTTATTCTACCATGTTTTATACACAGTTTTGAAGATAATTTTGTAAGCATTTCGTTGAAATACAACAATAGAAGCAAGCTAGAGTATTTTTTTCTAAATTCTTGTCGAAACTTGTAGGTAGCAGTCGGAGCGCTTCCGGCGGAGGGGTATAGGTACAGGCTGGTTCGAAACATTTTGACCCTTGTATGCCCAAACGTATTTCCGTCAAATATTTGTTGTCAAGTATTGTATTAAAAATTAGTAAGTGGTAAAATATGACACAGTGTGCACAAAGCCAAAAGTAAGTTTTATTTAGGCGTAAATTTTATACAGACTAGATCTGTTCAGAATTTCTGAAATTGTGTTGTTTTTATTATTACTCCTTTTTTTTTACTTGCACTCGAAAGAGGCTAAAATTAAGTTACGTTTGAGGGTGAATTTCGTATGTATTTCGTCTTTTTAGATTTTCTTAAATTTTTTTTTTACCTGCTTTTCACCTGCACTTTAGAGAAGCAAAAAAGAAATTTAATGTTGGCGTGAAATTTGTACAGACCAAGTCTTTAGTGTTTCTTAAATTGTGGTGTTTTTTTTTAATTTTTTTTTCTTTTTTTTCACTTTTTCCAAAGAGGCTGAAATTAAATCATGTGTAAGCGTGAATTTTGTAAATACGTTGTAGATGTTCCTTGACTTATAGGTTGGTATGCGGCTGACCACCCATGCTGTAAAAATGGTTCACTTTGCCAATGTCACCCCTGTCTCAGGGAAGGACGGCAAGAGTTGCAGGGTGTATGTCCATTTGAGATTTGATTTTTATGTTGTAGGTTCACATGAGGCATGTGCAAGCGCGAACTTGTATGTGTCTGGTTGTGAGAATGCATGTAATGTGAATCTTCAATGTAACATATCCTTGCAACTTAGATTAGATTAGATTAGATTAGATTAGATACTAGATCTATTCAGACTTTCTTAAATTGTGTTTTATTTTATTATTTCCCTTTTCTCACTTGCAAATGAAGATTATTTTTGTTATTGTTAAAATAATAAGAAGCAAAGATATTTTAGTAGTAAAGATATTTAAATGAAATAAAAACGACTGCACAGAAAACAAGACAGCATCTCATATTATTTTGCATAATATAAAAAATGCTTTGCTATTTTTGAAAAAAAAAACAATTTAAAACATTAATATCTCAAAATAAAAATCGGTTCAAAATATATTATATGTAATAACCCTGTATGCATTATTGCTACTTTATGTCCCACAGAAACATCTACGATCTGCTAACATATTTTATTATTTTTTGTAGATGGATAACAATGTGAAGATGGCGTACCCGGTGATGCGGTCACCCGAGGGAACCCTTCAGGTGATACCTGAGGAGGGTTTACCGGTACGATCAGTGAGATCGAGCTCCGGAGCTATTCAGGTAACAATTTATTTCCATTCATATTTTCAAAACCGAAACCTTTGCTTATTTATCGTCTATCGGCTTTGCAAAGATATATTAATATTTAACCTATCTAGCCCCAGCAATTTTGTAAAAAAGCGCCCAGAGCAGAGGGATTTGCTTGAGATTTTTTGGATAAATACCTGAAGCAACAATGTCTTTCAAAAATTTGGTACTTAAATCACCGTATTTGTTTATACAACATTCAAGCTAAATAAATTAGCTTGAAATAAAAACAAGTAGAAACTAACAAAAAACGTGACTTAAATATTAGATTTTTTGGTTATGAGAATATTTTTTCCCTTTGGCTTAATTTTTTGTGTCAGTTTTTGTGTTTCAACATTTCATTTCAACACTAAAAGTTTGTAAAATATGTAATTGTACAGAGAATTTATCCAAATTACATATAAGTTTGATGTGCTTTGAAGCATTCTAAAGGTCCGATCGCTACTCTTTAACTTCACGGCCCCAAAATTAATTCTAGCATTTTTATTTGTTTCAGGTTGTACGAGCGTACGACGAGGAGCCCTACTGGATGGAGGAAGAGCCTTCTCTTTCTGTTGCGGTTAGTCAGTTATAAATACAGCTGTTCTTCATGTACACATGAAATGAATGCTTTAACTGTATTTATTTTTCTAGAATCAAGACCATGAGGCTGATTCGGGGAGTGATGAGGACGAGGAGGATGTCCTGGATCTCCCCGATGAACGCCTCCAGGAAGAGGACATCGTCGGGCTCCTTGGACAGGGTGATCCGGTTGACGAAAGTGAAGTGAGTGAGCAAATTTTTTATTGGTCCGATAATTTTGCTGAGTTCACAGGCGTTGAAGAGAGGTACGAGCAGCAATCAGGGCCAAATTTTGGGGAAACTTCCCCAAGTGGCATTTTTAAGTCTATTTGGAACCTCCAAATAATGCTCATGATTGTTGCTCAGACCAATAAATATGCATGGGAAAGCATTGCCTATCTATGCGAAACCGAAGATGGCATCACGGCTGGGTCTCGTCTTAATGACTGGAAGGAGACCACTGTGGATGAAATGTATCGGTTCTTCGCCGTTATGATGTATATGTCGTTCTGTCAGAGAAGTAGGTTTGCGGATTACTGGGATACAGATATTATGGGTATGCCAAACTTCAGAAAAATTATGAGCAAAAATCGTTTTTCCTTGATTTTTAAATTTCTACATTTTGTAGACAACGATGAGCTCACAGACTCACTGCATGGATATGAAAGAAAGGTTTTTAAAATTGCTCCTATCGTCGAACATTGCAATAGAAGATTCGCAGAAATTTATGTTCCTCGAAGAGAGCTCAGCATCGATGAGTCTTTGTTATTATGGAAAGGTCGCTTGTCGTTTGTCCAGTGCATTAGGACAAAAGCCGCGAGATTCGGCATCAAGTCTTACGAGCTTTGCGAAGCAGCATCCGGATATCTTCTTAAATATATGATTTATGCGGGGAAAAACCAAGATTTGGGGCAAGCTATTCATGGTTTTTCCAACGCGACTTCTAAAGTTGTCCTGAAACTTTCCGAGGATTACCTCGGAAAAGGCCATTGCCTGTATATGGACAACTTTTATAATTCCGTTGGGTTAGCCCATTTCCTGAAAAGGAATCGCACAGATGTAGTAGGGACTTTGAACCGCCGAAGAGTGGAAACGCCTACTAACATCAAAGAGATAAACGACCGCCGAATGCCACGGGGGAATATTGTGGCTGAACACTGTGGGGATGTAACAGTGTTGGCTTGGAAGGATGTCAGGTTGGTATCTATGATATCAACTTTCCACAAAAATGACATGGTTCCAGGCAGCAGAGCAGGCGTCGACCGCAATATACCACATGTAGTTAAAGACTACAATAAATACATGGGGAGTGTTGATCGTAAGGACCAAATACTGTCCGCGTATTTATTAGAGCGCAAAAGAGGACTCAAGTGGTATATGAAAGTTTTTAAGCGCTTGCTCAACACTAGTATCCACAATAGCTATGTAATCTATAGGTGCAATGATACTAGCATGAATAATAGGCAATTTCGATTAGCCTTGGCGAAGGCCCTTTCCCTGGAGGGTGAGCATACTCAAAGAATTAGGCCCGCTACATCCTCAAGCAACCTCGCAGAACGGTATAATCCAGGCAATCATTTCCCAGCATGTGTATTGAACGAGAATGCAGCAAATAGGACTAATAAAAAAGCCACTAAGTACAAGAGGGGGCGTTGCATGCATTGCTTGTCACTTCAACGGAGAACCGACACAAGTGCTCAGTGCACTACATGCAATGTCTTGGTCAATGTTGGGTAGATTATCACACCCCACCTAACCAATAGTGATTTACTAAATGGTGTGTGAGATCTTAAGTAGTGTTTTACACACCCCAGTTTTTTTCCCGGTGAAGTGTGGTATCATGTTTGTTAACTTGCACGGCTTACATGACTTAACATTTTGTCGACTGAAAAACCGGGGCGTTTGAAAAAAAAACTTAGAGGATCTCACACCCCACTTAGTAAATAGTGACTAAAAACTAGATGGGGTGTTAGACGCTCTGGTTTCTTCCCTGGCGATTTGAATGAGCATGTCGTACTTGATCAACACGTGGGGGAAGAAATAAGGGTGTGTGAAATCAGACATTGTTTATCTATCTGTTTTTTTTTTTTTTTTTTTTCCACTTGCACTCACTCATTTCACTTCAGTTTCTTTTGTTTTGTTTGTATAATTTTTCCTTTTTCTTCACTTTTTTCCACACATGTTGAAATTAAGCTATGTTTCGGCGTGAATTTCGTATAAACTTTGTAGATACTAGGTCTGTCCAGACTTATTTTTAATGTTTTTTTTTCACTTGCACTCTAGAGAACCTAAAAGTGTGCTTCATTTTAGCGTGATTTTGTACAGACTTAGGTCTGTTAAGACTTTTTGTGAAGTGTGTTATAATATTTCCTTTTTCTTCACTTTTTTCCACACATGTTGAAATTAAGCTATGTTTCGGCTTGAATTTCGTATAAACTTTGTAGGTACTAGGTCTGTCCAGACTTTAATATTTTTTTTTCACTTGCACTCTAGAGAACCTAAAAGTGTGCTTTATTTTAGCGTGATTTTGTACAGACTTAGGTCTGTTCAGACTTTTTTGAATTGTGTTCTTATAATTTTTCCTTTTTTTCACTTTTTTCCACACGTGCTGAAATTAAGTTATGTTTCGGCGTGTATTTCGTGTAAACTTTGTAAGTACTAGGTCTGTTCAGACTTTCTTTATTCTTGTTTTTAATTTTTTGTTTTTTTTTTTCACTTGCACTCTAGAGCAGCGGTCCGCAACCCTGGGGTCGCGACCCCGTGTGGGGTCGCGAAAGATATTTAAGGGGTCGCCAAAAAAGTCAACAAGGTCCTGTACTTATCGAATTTTATTAATGTTTATGCATAAAATATAACCTCTCTTTACATACACAATTACACAATGTCCTTAAAACGGAGAGAATCGAAAATAATTACGACTGAACGACCTGTCCAGTCCCGCCCGTCACAACCTCACCGCTCCCGCGCCCGCGATTTTTTTTCTGGGGTCGCTCATAACTCTTTTTTTGAATTTTGGGGTCGCAATATCAAAAAGGTTGCGGACCGCTGCTCTAGAGAACCTAAAAGTGTAGGTACTTTATTTCTGTTCAGACTTTTTTTGAATTGTGTTCTTGTTATTTTTCCTTTCTTTTTCACTTGCACCTCAAAGGGGCTAAAATAAGTTATGCTATATTAAATTAACCATGATGGAAAAAGTGATCAAATTTTTAATACAACAACTACCTAATCTGGTCCATGATTCTAGCTAACATACTTATTGTGGCTTCATTGAAGCAAGAAAATCGAGTGCAGTTACATTGATAATTAATTTCTCTAAGCATTGTTTTGACCTTATGTTTTCCTATTATGTGTTCTGAGAGATGTCTGGAGTCCATATTATGAGAGAAACAATCACTTTTCCCCTTTTATGTGGTTTTTTTAGTCTATTCCTGGGTCTTTGATTTGCACTTTTTTACACTTTAGGCACTTTCTACTCTATGGTCGCTTTTTCCCCATTTCCTGTTCCCTATTTCCAGTTTCCCCATAACCCGGTCGCAATTTTTCATAAAGCGTCATTTTCCCCTTGTGGTCACATGTCAGTTGATTTTACCTTCGAAAATTTGAGTGAATTGACAATATTCCTGGGCAAAAACATTTAAAAGAGTGTTATTTTACCATCTTGTGTCCTTGTGAACAATTAAAAACTAAAACAGGTGATATTGTGGTGGTTAAAAGTTCGCATACGTATTTTTGTTGGTTATGCCACGCTGTCATATTTACGAAAAACGTTTTTCGTTATTTTAACGGAGTTTTTACTTTATATAACATCAAAATCAATGTTATGAGTTGTGATAACAATAAAGGGCAACCTCTCGACGAAATCTCACAGGATTCAGGTGATGCGTCACTAAAACGCGGATACGACACTTCGGAATCAGGTTCACCGCCGCGGCGTCAGAAACGGCTGAGGGTTGTCTTGGACCCAAGGATAGATTATCTGGTTTCCCACATCGTGATGCTGACGAACGCAGTTTTCGGTGACTGGCCCGCCAGTTCTATGGGAAATCTCGTTGAATCGGCGGCAGGAAACTCTTCCAGCAACTTCCTCTAACAACCTTCGGGACTGGAAGAGAATGAGGAGGCCCAGGAAGAGCTACTGCTGAGCTTCCAGGAAGCCGCCACAACGGTGGAAGAACCAGCTCACCCCAAGGCCAAGAGCAACAGGGTCGAAGCGCTCCAAAGGCTCCAGCACTTCGACAGTGAAAACTGGGCCGGAGTAAGGTACGCCGAGGTACAGAAAAAGTACCTGGCAGAACCGGCGTTCGTCGACCTGGCAGTGAACGATGAACTTCGCCAGTGCGACGTAAGCTCCCCTATTCAGGCGAGCGGTCGTTTGCAGCCATGTCCCACGCCCTCCTCATCCAGAAAGAGGAGTTCCAGTCTGGGCTTCAGACCTTGGTCAACTGGGGAGCCCGGAGCGACACGACCTTGGCGAGGAAAGCCCTTTTCGAAAAGGTCAAAACGCTGTTCGCTCTGGACTCGCCATACCAGGAAGTCTCGGAAGACATCCTCCAGACGGTATGGGGGAGGCGGACAGAGGCCCTCCAGTTCCGCAGGAAAGCTGTGCTAGGGCATGTTAAGGAAGAGCATGTGAGAGGGGTTAAACAAATTCCCGCCGAGTACCGAACACTTGTTTGGCAAAGACAGTCTCACGTCTTTTTTCTCTAGAGTGGGGACCACCGACAAATTGTCAGTGAAGACCCAGTGCCCTCAACCCAGCACCTCATCGAAACCGCACGTTCCTGTACAGAAAAGGAATCAGTTTTTTAGAGGGCAGCAACGACCCACTGCGGAAAGCAATCGAGGCCTTAGAGACGCTCCAAATTTCTCTTCAAGAGGAAAAAGGGCAGGGAATAACACACGGTCAGGAAATCTCAAAGGAGACAGACGGAGGCATCCACGAAAATGACAAGAAACCATTTCGCAGAGGATGCTTGAAGTCCTCCCTACAGGTTTGGACGTCACTCGGAGCACCAAACCACATCCTGAAGATGATAATCGGAGTAAGAATACCTTTCATCTCAATTCCCCCTCTGATATTACCACACAAAAAGACCTTAATGCTATACCAGACGAGTCCTTCACCCGAAATGGACTCTCAAATAAAGGAAATGACCGAATTCGGCGTTATAGAGGCCGCGGAGTCATCTCCCAGCTTCTTATCAAAAATGTTCCTAACACCCAAATCGGACCGTTCCTCGAGAATGATTTTCAACCTGAAATCGTTAAACTTCTTCCTGGACCCGGTTCCGTTCAAACTCATAGCCACTACAAAGTGCCAGAGTTTCTGCAGCCAAACAATTGGTTGTCGAAAATAGACCTATCGCAAGCCTTCTTTCATCTCCCAAGTGCACAGAAACATTGGAGATTTTTGCGACTGGTCTATCGAGGAGAATTACTTCAGATGACAAGTCTGCCCTTTGGCCTTTCATCTGCCCCCAGAATGTTTGCAACCCTTACAAATTGGGTAGCCCAACTACTGAGGCGACGAGGTATTCGGACAATCGTTTATCTCGACGACTTCCTCCTTGCGAGCCAATCCAAGGACGATCTTTGTCGGCAATCGCATCTAGCAGTAGATATCCTACAATCTCTGGGGTGGTATGTAAATCTCCAGAAGTCAGTGCTCTTCCCCACTCAACAATTAGAGTACTTGGGAATCGTTTGGGACACGCACAACAATTGCAAATTCCTTTCTTACCGGAAGCAAGAGGCATTGTGCCACTCACTTCGAGCAATACTGACTTCTCGAAAATGGTCCTTAAAACTGGCGGAAAGTCTCCCAGGAAGACTAAACTTTGCCAGCTTCATGGTCGCCTCCACTGCAGACAATTGCAGATAGCGAGCAGGCCACTGAAGCACCTGTCACCAAGTAGGTCTTTCTTACCGGAAGCAAGAGGCATTGTGCCACTCACTTCGAGCAATACTGACTTCTCGAAAATGGTCCTTAAAACTGGCGGAAAGTCTCCTAGGAAGACTAAACTTTGCCAGCTTCATGGTCGCCTCCACTGCAGACAATTGCAGATAGCGAGCAGGCCACTGAAGCACCTGTCACCAAGTAGGTCTTTCTTACCGGAAGCAAGAGGCATTGTGCCACTCACTTCGAGCAATACTGACTTCTCGAAAATGGTCCTTAAAACTGGCGGAAAGTCTCCTAGGAAGACTAAACTTTGCCAGCTTCATGGTCGCCTCCACTGCAGACAATTGCAGATAGCGAGCAAGCCACTGAAGCACCTGTCACCAAGAGGGTCCATACAAATGACCGAGGACAGCTTACAAGAAAAGGTGGATAGGGAATGCGAACGAATCAAGTTCCATCCACAGGGAAACCTTCGGACATTTCTTGACAACAGATGCGTCAGACTTAGCTTGGGGAGCAACTCTGGACGACTTGATGCTGTCAGGACAGTGGACCGTTCAACAAAAGAAGTAGCACTCCAACCGAAAAGAGTTGTTCGCTGTTTTTGCAACCCTGCAACGCACAGCGCATGACCTTTCCGGCTCCGAAATTCTGGTACAATCAGACAACACGACAGTAGTCGCCTACATCCGCAAGGAAGGGGGCACCAGATCCAAAACACTCCTAAATCTTACTCGAGATCTGTTGACTCTGGCAGACCAATGGGAAATCTCGCTAACAGCGCAGTACCTACCGGGAAGATACGGAGACGCGGATCACCTATCAAGAGGAAGATCCCCTCCAGAGTGGCATCTCTTACCAACAGCAACGAAGGCCATTTTCAATCATTTCGGAGTACCAGATATAGACCTGTTCGCATCCACCATGGCACACATGAGTTCAACTTACGTGTCCAGAGACTCCACAGACTCATGCGCAATCTTTCAAAACGCCTTCAGTCGGCACTGGCTCTACAATGTGGGTCGGATATTTCCTCCGCCAAACCTTATACCGAGGATCCTGAGGCACCTAAACGGGGCGACCGGAACTTACCTACTCGTGGTCCCGAGGTGGCAGAGGGTCTTCTGGCGTCCAGACTAATTCGTCGATCACTCGTACCTCCGATGCAAATACCGAACCTGGTGTCAGTACTAATTAACACATCAACAGGCAATCCACCACCCAGGATTCAGGATCTGGAAATGGAAGTGTGGAAAATTGGGACTGGGGACAGTATCTTAAATTCCTGAAACGCGGAAGAGAAAAGACTGTTCCTGTCAGGATGGCGAGCTTCCCCACTCAACACATATAAACCTGCTTGGCAAAGATGGTGCCGCTGGATACTGGCGAATAATACCCATCCCAACACACCATCTCCTAATCAATTGGCAAGGTATCTAGCGCAACTGTTCATTAACGAAAAACTATCATACAGGACTATGCTGGTACACAAGTCAGCCATCGTAACCTTCTGCAACGCAATGATGGAAAATAATCTCAGCTCAGATTTCCTAGTGAAATTAAATTTAAAAACATTAAAAGCACTAGCAATGGTAAAGATCAACCCTCCTAAGTCCCCTGTGTGGAATCGGCAGATAGTGAGAGACTGGCTAGTCAGGAACACTCCTCGATCAGATTCTCTCTATGAAGTTGCGTGTAGAACGGCAATCTTACTTCTGTTATCTTCAGGAAGAAGAGTACACGATCTGACCTTGCTAAATATCACAGAAGGAAACATTCTCGACGAAGGCACATCAATTGTGTTAATTCCATTCTTTAGATCAAAAACAGATACCCTCAAACACCGACAATCTAATCGGAGACTTCTGGAATCCAAGGAACACAACGTCAACCCAGTCTTCTGGATAAGGAAGCTGATTGAACTATCACGCGAAAGGAAATCAGGACAAAATCTTTATAACCTGTTCATCAGCACCCGAGTACAAGTGAAGGCAGCTGCAAGAACAATCATAGGAGGATGGGTAAAGAACACGCTAAAATCAGCAGGAGTAGAGGCCACTCCCGGCAGCACACGTTCAGCGGTCGCATCACTTAATCCAATAAATAACATACTGGAAAGAGGCAACTGGAAAAAGGAAAACACTTTCAGAAAATACTATCAGAAAGAGATGTTGAAACATACAGCTCCAGAAGATCTTTCCCTATTTCAACCAGTTAATATCAAATAAAGACGTCCCCGGTCACCAGGAGATAATAGACAGATCTCTCATAATATGGACTCCAGACATCTCTCAGAACACATAATAGGGGAGTTTTACCTACCATTAAAACTCTTATTATGTTTCTATAGATGTCTGGAGTCCAGGTAACCCCTACCTGGTGTATTATGAGCTTTATGAAAAATTGCGACCGGGTTATGGGGAAACTGGAAATAGGGAACAGGAAATGGGGAAAAAGCGACCATAGAGTAGAAAGTGCCTAAAGTGTAAAAAAGTGCAAATCAAAGACCCAGGAATAGACTAAAAAAACCACATAAAAGGGGAAAAGTGATTGTTTCTCTCATAATATGGACTCCAGACATCTATAGAAACATAATAAGAGTTTTAATGGTAGGTAAAACTCCCCTATTATCTTCTTTTTAATTAATTATTTGTATAATCGAAAATTTGTATTTGTCATTTTACGTACTTTTGTGTGTAATAAAAGAAAAATATATTGAAAAACTGCATGTGACTTATTTTATTTAATGAAAAATTTAATAAGTGTAAAACATTTCCTATCCACACTGTACACACTCCCAAGTACACAAAAAAATGAAGGTTTTATTTACACAAAGATGCACCCCTAGTTGTAAACATCCACCTACCTGCTATTATTCTCCTAGCTTTTGGCCTACGTGACAACCCAAATGTACACCTGCTGCAGGTAGGTACAGGTTCTTGACATGGGATGACTCATCATGGTTTGTAAAATTTTTGTAAAATAAATTAGGAAAAGAATATTCCTTATAAACAATATACAAAATTTTTATTATAAAGAATTATAGCTTGCCTTAACTTTTCTCATATTCTATCTCAAACACCCAGTACAGGTCACGTGCGCGGACAATAATGTGGCCTTGAAAATACTCCAAAAAATGACAATAGTAAAACTCGTTTTTTTTCATTTTTCTTCATCAGCCAAAATCATTTTGTTATGTAATCAAGTTCACAATATATCTAAGGATATGATAAATCCAGAAAAACTTAAATTCAAGTCACTGCTTTTATATTACAGGACTTTTTCCAAAGTACTATGATTTTTTTCCGATTCATAAGAGATAATGCCTTGTAGTAAATACACGACTGATGCTGTTTTTGTAAATTATATACCAATAAAAGCATTATTTCACTAGCTTTTAAAATCAATAATCCAAAATGAGGTAAGTTTTATATCTTTCGAGATATTTGATATCAAACACATGACCTGTGTTGCTGCATTACTGCTGCAAATGGCTGGCACACAGAGGTAACAAGATTTCGCCACTAGGGGCGCTCGAAAGGTTAATCACAACATGTTATGGGACTGCAATACGTCCCCATCTTCAGGTGAAAATATCAATTTTAATGAAAATATAAAGTTTAAATATGAATTACTTTATATTTTCTTTAACATTTATATTTTCACCCAGTAGCGGCTCTAGCTAAATCCTGGGAGAGGGGATGACCTTGTAAGATAGTCTGGTGCTCACCTGGCCATGCACTCCACCAGGGCACCAGCCCACACCTGGTCACCACCATACAGCACACAGACACTACATAAATATCACCAAGCTGGGCACTGTGCAGGTCTTACCGCCTACTTTTTCTACATTTCTTACAGATAGATTAAATTAAATCACTACATTTATAGACAAAAATAGAAATCGCATCACAATTATACGAAGTCAAAACAGTATCAACATAGGCAAAACTGTACGCAATCAATAATAACTGGCATTTGATTACTTAAAAACATTTTATTCAACAAGATTCTAAAGAAAAAAAGATGTTTTCTCCTAAATTAGCTACCTATTTGGTAAGGAATTTCTGACAAATCGGACTTACAATGCTTGAAAACGCGTCAGACTGACAAAATATTATAAATTTTAGTGTATTATCACGTCACGTGTAGCCAACCGGGAATCCCCGCAACACACAACAATAATATTATTTCTGATTTGTACCAAAGTGTCATTAGTCAGTGGCGTGACTATCATACAAGCTAAAAAGCTAAGCATGCGTACCATCAGAAATGCAAATAATGAATATTTTTGGGTAGATTACAGACATTTAAAGTCATTCGTCTTTTTAAATTTCCCCCCATCAAAAGTCGTGCTGCTGCCATCTGTGTGTGGCAGTAGGTTATTATTATTAGGCATTGATGAAGTAAACTCTGTTACGCAACCGTTATTGAGAAATGTATCCCTGTCTTTGTTTAACGTATGAAAAAAGCTTGATCTCTGTAAGCTTGTATGAATATAGTCGGTTAAGCTCTTTTGTCATTATAAATGAACACGAATATTATTACAGATTGTGCTTGGGAGTACACATGATAATAATATCACCATATGCTTAGCTTTTCGTCCATTCAATTTTACGATTCCAGACTGGAGCCATTTACAGTTGTATGAATGACCGATTGTATTTTCAATAAACTGTCGCGTCAGGTGCGTTTTATTCGAATATCAGAATAATTGACTTATTCCTTGTTTGTGATCGAAACCACTTTTTTGCAAAACCAAGATAATATTAATTTTGTTATTTTATAAAGATTGTTAATTTTGTTTTTTAATTAAAAATTAATAATCATTAGATTATTAATTTTGCTTTTTTATTTTTGTCTTTTTTTGTCCACCTTTTTTGATAGTATATAAAATTAATTCCGGTGAAAATATTGTTGTGCCTTGTGAGGATCTTAAGTGTGTGAAGGTTTTATTGTTTCAATCCAAAATCTAAGTCTGAAGAAATTAAGAAGCACTGGGGAAAAGAAACATCGGGGTAAGATGTATTATTTGTAATTTAGTGCAACCTTAATTATCCAGCATGCGTACGGCAGAAACTGTAGGCACGCCACTGTCATTAGTAGGTATGTTGGTACGTACCTCGGGGACAAGCCGCTCTTTCCCCGCCGCTCTGTGAAGACAGTTAAAGTGCGCATGCGCAAACGTATGTATTTGCTATGAACCTAGCTCACAGATAAGCTCTGCTCACCCATACATACAAAAAAACCATAGGGAGCACATTCGGTATCCCCGATTTTACGAACTATCAGTTTGTGTATGTTCGGCGCAGGCGCAGAAGGAACAGGAAGAGGTCCCTCCCCATCGTACGTGCATCTCATTACATTGCGAAGACCCGAACTTTTAAAATCTAATCGCGCTATGTAGAAATTTCACACTAAAGATAAATGATTTAGAAAATATTCCAGTTTATTTCTCGGATTCCATTTTCAATAAGTAAGCATTGACATTGTAAAGATTCATTATAAGCTGATAAAGTAAAAATAAAACACAGAAATGCATTTTATTTTTACTTTGTTATTTTAGTGGATAGGTACTTATTTTTCCTATTTCATACACATAGGGATAATCCCCTTCGTCCCCTAATGACACACCGCCACTGTTTTCACCTAAAGATGGGACGTATTGCAGTCCCGTAACATGATGTGATTAAAATATAATAATAAATTCACTGTGAATAATTGAAACAAAAAACATTTTATTTTATTTAAAATGTACTTTCACAAAGTAACTGCCGAAAATCTACATAATCAACATAATTTTTGTTGTTGTATGTATGTGTTTGATTTCCCCACCTATGCGCGCCTCCTGCAGCGTGGCCTCTGCCCCCTCGAAGTCCCCGCCCTCCACCAGCAGGGCGTACAGGCGGGACAGCGCGGGGGCCTCCAGCTGCACGCCTGTGTCCCTCTGCAGCTGGGAGAAGGCGCGCAGGTAGCGCTGCTGCCGGAAGTGCTTCAGGCACACGCGCACCATGTCTATCTCAGCTTGCTGGAACATTCAATTTAATCTTTATAATAAAAACGGTGGTGAGAGAGGTCAATGTTGAGGCGATAAAAAAAAGTGAGCTAGGACAGAATAAAGTGGCAACACATCTGCGGAGGTACTGAATGGAGCAGAGGGTGACATTGGAAAAGTGAAATATTTTATAGCATAGGTCATGGGTCGGCAACCTGCGGCCCGCGGGCCGCATGCGGCCCTTGAGGCGTCTTGGTGCGGCCCGCAAGATATTCGCCGCAACGCATGTGCCGGACGATATCATACACATACACAATGGAGTGAAAAAAAAATACAACAAATATCGTAAAAATGGACAAAAAGCGTTTTATTTTTATAACTAAAATACAATGACATGTGCTTCAAGCGTATGGGCGGATCTTAGACTCGAAAGGTGGTCAAACTTATCCAAAGGGGGGAGTAGAATTTGTGGGTAGATTTCCCTATGTAGGCCGGTGTCGCGTGGTTTAACTTGAATTGCGGGATTCTCAAATTGAATTGGCGGGGATTCTACAATATGAGATTTATAATGAGGGGTAGAATCAATATTGAATTTCATTTGTAGTTCGTACGTCAATTAATTAATGTTGTCATGTATGTTCCTTGACTTATAGGTTGGTATGCGGCTGACCACCTATACTGTAAAAAATGGTTCACTTTGCCAATGTCACCCCTGTTTCAGGGAAGGACGGCAAGAGTTGCAGGGCTTATGTTCATTTGAGATTGGTTTTTTATAATGTAGGTCCACATGCGGCATGTGTTAGCGCGAAATTATACATGTCTGCTTGTGGGAATGCATTTAATATAAATCTTAAATGATATATACCCTTGCAGCTTAGATTAGATTAGATTCACGATACATGACGCGGGAGGGGGGGGGAGGTAGTCAGCATGTGCTGAAATGCTGACCGTTAGATCCGCCACTAACCAAGTGCGGCCCGCACTAAATCCCACGTAAAATATTTGGCCCTTTTACAACAAAAGGTTGCCGACCCCTGGCATAGGTGATCAGCCTCTTACCAACCTACAAGTAATGTATGGTAAAAAAGTAGCTAGTACATAAATCTTTCATTTATAAAAATTTTGCACGCTTCAATCCAGAAATTATGATAACCGGCCAAAGGTGTGTTTTTTGCCTGCCCAGATTAGCGAGGCCCTACTGTAGTTGTGAATAGAACAGTTTGCATGAGTGTGTGTGATAAATGCAAAATTATGTGTGGTGCATCATTTTTTCAAACGTATTACGCCTCAGCGATATTGTTGTTTTCTACGAGTGTGTTATTTATGTCTTACCAGGTTGTGTTTGTAGAGCACGCTTTTGACAGTTCCCGGATTGTCCACGCCGTGGAACTCCAGATACCAGATGCAGTAGTTGAAGGAGGGGCCCCACGCCTCATGTGGGATTACGCTGATGTACTGCACGGGGAACAGGCTGCCGTCCCGGGTCGTGTGGCGCAGGTGGAAGGTCTCCTGGACACCGTTGTTTTCTAGGCCCCTGAAATATTAGTTGAACTTGACGTTATAACATGTAGAAAGTCGCTAATCAATTTCCTCTTTATACTGTTGTTCACATTTGTAAAATTCTTGCCAAAACTAATGGATATTATGGCCAACTATACAGAAAAACAATTGAAATTTACAAAACAAAGAATTCTAACAGAAAAAAAACAAACACACTTATCAATAACACCCTGATACCCAGTTCAACTCCTTTGTCGAGCATATTCCCGAGGAAGCAATTCCTAAGAAATAGCCCAGATGATATAAACTCGACACACGGCCGTCCTGCATCCTCTTACCCTCACACGATGAAACTCTCAACAATTGATTCCCCATCTGTACCGTTTAGTAATGATTTAGCTCCCTGAGGATGCAAACAATCGTTCGCAAAACCAGTCGTGGAATTGAATATACTCGTCGTAATAAAAAACAAAGTTGTTAAATTTTTTATCTTCGAAAAGAAGTGGATTTGAAACTTAATAGAACATGGTTGCCCTCTATAAATGGTAACAATCAGAGTCTTATTGCACCGGGTATTCAAGCTAAGCCGATTGAATCAGAAGGTAGCCGAGTTCCGACGAAGTTACTTACAGTATAGTAATGAAACTTAAGCAAGAAGAAAGCAATAGAGGACCATGGTCAAGACCCGGGAGAACAATTTCAAGTATGAAAGTTTAATAACAATTATAACATAACACGCGAGTATGTAAAAAAATATCTAACTACTAATATTGATAAAGTTAAAGGGTTTGCTTGTAACTAATTGGAGATTCTGTTTTGCTATATAAACTCAGTGTCCATAGGTACTTCAGAAACACAAGTATGCTGTACATATAGCGTAACTTCTCCCCACATTATTCCCAAAGGGGTGAATATATATATGGCGAATGAATGGGATATCCAGAGTCATAATAAAAGGAGAGTTGTATGAAAAAGGTTATGACTCTGGATGAAATGAAAGAAGTATGCAAGGACTGAAAAAATGGCGGGTGATCTGTAATGCTGGCGTTTAAGGCTGAGGCTTTAAAAAAAATATTTTTCACCTTTATAGAATATGTTTTTTAGGTTTTAATTTTTACTGTTTAATTGTTTAGTGTTTGTTTGTTTTAAATTCTTAAATGTAATTAATTGTTTGTATTCCTTGACTTATTGGTATGAGGCTGACCACCCATACTGTAAAAAATGGTTCACTTTTCCAATGTCCCCCCTGTTTCAGGGAAGGTCGGCAAGAGTTGCAGGGCTTATGTTCATTTGAGATTGGGTTTTTATATTGTAGGTCCACATGCGGCATGTGTTAGCGCGAACTTATACATGTCTGCTTGTGGGAATGCGTTTAATATGAATCTTAAATGATATATATCTTTGCAGCTTATATTTAGATTTAGATTAGGGTCACCCCTTGTGAGGGCCGAAAAGCCTTGCCGGTACTATAATTTGCGTTAGGAAAGATCTAGCAACAAAATGGAAAATCTTTTCTAACACCCTTGGCGGGAGTTAAACTTGAGCCTTCTAGTTTTGAATGCAAGCATTTGACCAACTGAGCTTTCGACCGGACTCCATTTTAATGCTTAATTTGCTATAGGACTATCAAAGTCATATATATCTTTAACAAAAGGCGAAGTCTTTAAAATAAATAAAATAATTAATAATCAGAAAATAAAGTGTATATTGTTTTCTATACCCAGATAACAGCTCCACAAAGTTTCCATCCTGCATTCCTCCCACGACTGTAAACTTTTTCAGATTACAAACATGAGCCTTGTCGAACTTTCCAAATGTTATCGTCTTCACTACGGCCGGTCTGCAAAGGCGAACCGTCAAAAACTGTGGTGGAGTATTAGTGCTTGTGGACCACCTAGAAGACTGATCGCGCGGCCGATCAACCAAGACATTTCTAAAATAACAAAAATACAAATAAAAACACATAAACATTAAGCTATCAACGGATATAAACGGGTAGTAAATCATAGAACTCGAAGCAAGATTTCATCGAGATTTAAATCGGTAATCGACAATTGTATTCGCAGTGTCAACAGATAATGTTGATGTTTTTGAGATGATTAGGTAAATCATTTTTGATTTTAACTTACTCCGGCACGGAATTAGATGAATAGCTGGAGCATTTGTGAATTTTAAATTGTATTTTCTTCAATTCTCCAGAGTCAGCCATACTTCGGCGATTTTTTTTTATCATTAGCAATAGGGATGAGCAAAATATATCGATATTTCAAAAGTACCGATATATTTTTTTTGAAAAATATTGATAGAAGTCGCGCCATGTAAAAAGAAAGCTGAGGGGAAGTGGAGGGGGTGTGTTTGCGCATGGGTTACAGTCGCGCAAGTACCAAAAAGTCCGCTAAATCGCCTACTGCGCAGCTCGCCGCCAGCGTTCTTTTTACAAGGCGCGACCTCTACTTTGTATATTTTTCTCGATATTAGAAATACCGATTAATCAATATTTATTTTCAAGTATCAAAATCGTATCAAAAATGATATTTTTTTACAAATGTGATTTTACCTTCCCTCACTTTATAGGTAGTTGTGTTTTGAGCAACATTTTTACGTAGCAGATTGCATGTACCCCCGTCGTTTTTCATATAAATGTTTTTGTTTATTTTAGACGTTACTCGCCAGCGACCGATATATTTATTTAAACTTTCGATATTTTTTTAGTATCGATATGTCAAAATATCGGTATTTTATCCTCGATATATTTCGATAGTGTTTAAATTAATATATCGATTTGATTTTTTTTTTTGCCCATCCCTAATTGACAGTTGACGCACAGAGTATAGGTACAGCACAGAGTATAGGTACTTAGAGAAGCCACTCTATGGCTTAGGGGTAGGTACGTACTTCGAAACCCCCCTTCCTCGCCTTCTTACTTCCCTTCCATACATTCTGCGTATTGGACTTTGATCTTGTATGCATGTGTGTATTATAAACGCGGCACGCGGGTACACTCACACCACTATAATCATATATTATTATCTGCCATGATATTATTTATTAATATTATTATTATTGCTTTAAGCTGTCAAAATAAAACGCTTATATTTTGCACAATATTTATTTATTCTAGAAAGATTAGTCATACAATCACAAAATACACACTGTAAAGAAAAAAAATAATTAAAAAAACCTCAATGTAAAAAACACAAATGATATGGCAAAAATAAACGTAGGTAAACAATCAAATAGGCACCTGTCTATTGTCAAGGACACTGGCATTCTGTATCTGTATTTCTTGCAAAAGTTTTGGATCCCCGATGATTGTCCCCTAATGATGGCCTGAGGACCGGAAATGTTTATAATATGAAATCTATACACTTTAATTTCACTTTCTTCGGCTCATCAGCCGACAGCCTTCAAGGCTCAGGGACACCTGCACCACTCTGCCTTGTGCTGCTTCCCTCCATAGTCGCCTCACTCCCAAAACTTCGGCGTTGGCTTCGACGTTCTCTGCCCACCGCATCCTTGGACGTCCAAGTGATTAACACCTGAGGGGGCACCATCCAAGACAGTTCTGATGATCCTGGAGTCTTCTGCACGTGCTACGTGTCCGGCCACTGGAGTCTTCTTGATTTCATTACTCTCTGTACTCTTCAATAATAGTGAAAATAAAACAGTTAATTTCAAATACGCTTGACCGCTTGACGTTTGAGGCCGACTGGCGCCAAGCAGGCGTGTGGGGTGGTTATGGCTGTTATCGCTGCGCAAATCCTACAAACACTGTTTTATTTCCACAAATATATAATATATTTAAAAATTATTAACTTTTAAATATTTTAAATAGTACAAACGTTTTCGACCAATATAGTGTTTTAAAATTTAAAAAGTGTTGTTTAATTAAATAACAATTAAAAAACATGAATTTTCAGTGTTAATACACAAACCATATAAAATGCATTATTAATTTGTCAAAGCGTGGGCTCAACGGAGGACTAAAATGTCTAAGAATAGCACCGTAAGTAGGAAGCTTTTTAGAAGTTTTTCAAGTACCTACAGCAAGTATTAATCATCATCTTCACAAATCCTGTCAGGTTTCCCCGATGTTGACGACCACTTTCGAGAAAATGAGCACTAAACAGCTCCTTTACAGTTCTCATTCCAGTTGTTCTCGGCCAATCTTCATTTCCTTCTGACTCTCAATCTTCCCTCTCATTAAATTGCCTAATTTAAAAGGACTGATAAAGTAGAATAAAATCAAACAATGGTGAACATTTTTATAAACAATATATTTGTTTTTCCACAATATCTCTTCATGTTACACATGATCTTTCAGGACAGTCTTGAGTGATATCTAGCACATAGTATTGTACATTTAATTAAACATTAACTTGTATACAAAAAATCATTAAACCAATTCATATACTTACATTAATTTAAAAAAATAGTAAAATGACTTTAAATCAAAATAATATAATAACTGCCGAGAAGAATAAAAGTAAGGTAAATTTTACAACATTGGTTGAAAAAAAAACACTAAAAAGGTTATTCACAAAACCTTTGATCCATATCTGATCTACGGATCATTGATTTATTGTATGGAAAATTCACTGTACGCTGCGGATGAGCCATGGCTTTGCTGTTTGAGAAAAACACCGTATGGCTTCTAGTTTTCATTAAAGACAGTTCTGATGAGGATAGTATGTAAGATCTCTTTAGACAAGGTCAGTCGGCAAGTCGTTAGTTGGATTTTTAAAGCGGTATTTGTGTAATATAAAAATGGCAATGCTTGATGCCAGATCTCAATACAACCAGTCTATGTGATAGGAATTTTCTTCATCTCGACAGAAATTATTACAAAAGTAGGTAATATCACACAAAGTATTAATAATTTTTAAAATTATTTACAACGTAAAGTATTTATATTAAGAGAATCAATTACAAAAAATATAATTTTAGTCATTTTTTTTATTTACACATTTTATTATTTGAGCTTCGTAAGTATGATAAATAATCAAAATGATTTATTTAAAGTTTATTGATTTAGTAAGACTGTAAGCAGAATATAATAAAGTTTATAAGCAGCAAATTTTTCTAGAAATAAGTATTTAAAAAAGCAAAGCAATGATAAGTAAAATTGAGCTATAAATAGGCTGTTCAGATGAGGACAGCGAGGATACAGAAAATGCTATTAGTAAAAATAAGCAATGGTGTCATATCTGTGTACTAGGCTTGTACACAAACATACTTTATTCTGTCCTTGTCTGTTTTAGCTGTAATAAGCCTTTGTATTTTTTTTGTATTGTTAAAATTACCTTTTTTGAGTTAAATATTTTTTGATATTTTAGGTATAAACTACGCTCTTCTGGTTTTGACATTTCGATAATTAATTATTATTTATCCTATTAACCTAGTTGTCTATGTGAATATGGGATACACAATCAGAAACTATTATTTTTGTTAGATTCAAAGCTTTATCTAAAAGGTATAAAATGATACATTTATTTTTCTAAAATGCAGTCATTGAGGATACAAAATATTTTTTTGATTTCTGGAATAGATAGGTAAAATTTAATGATAGAAAGTCCAGCGTCCTACTCGCGGGACTTTACGTCCTACCGGTAGGACGCACGTTTTCTGTTTATTTGAGGACTTCTAGGCCTAGTAGCAGGACGTAATTTTTTTTGATACATAGTGCATCTCATTGGCTCTTAGCGAAATTTTAAATCATGCCGATACGATCAGTTGGGCCTAAATGGCTGCGAGTATAAGTCGAGGGGTGCGCTTTCGCGCTAAAGCGACATTCTTCTATGAACACAATGGCGAAAACACGTGGGGTCGTGAACATTTTGGGGACGACTACGATAGTACTTAATGTTTCAAAATACATTTTTGTATTTGTAACAAAAATACATATCATTGTTCTGACACAGTAAGAAAAGTAAAAAACAACTTTGTATGGGTGTTTTGGGACATAGATCGAAAAGTTTCAACCGTTCCTAAAGAAATTTTGTTTGGACATTTCGACAACGCAGTATTTACTAATACGCAGTTTATTACTAAATCTTGTTTGTGTAGGAATAAATAAATAGCAAAATAAATATGAGCAGTTCTTTATTATTCACCTTATTTTATACACCCATTTTTTTCTGAAATATACAAAACACCCATACACATATCTCACACTCACTTTTAAGTACTCCAATACAATTCTCAACCTCCAATTACATGTTACTATACTTTTGTTAGAATTATACCAAAACTTATTGTTAGAATTATAAGCATAACTAGAATGTCATCAAAAGGTTGTCTACTTCTACCCGCATTCGTTACGCACGGCGAGTCGGGCCTGCCGGCAGGACCAGTGAGGAAAGTCCATACAAATTTAACGATAAAATGAGTCCTACTGGCAGGACCCGATACCGCCGGCACGTCCTTCCGGAAGCACCTTCCGGCAGGACAGACCACTGGACGTTCTATCATTAAGACTTATTTAATGACTAGATTTTTTCACCAGCATCACTGACACTTTTAAATTTGGATTCTTCTTTTTTTGATTATTGAACTTTTGAAAGTTGACAAAATGATTTCTATACAAAACTCAGCGAGTCAGCTGATATACTCGAATTTGTGGATTTAAAATAAAAAATAGGATAATGATTATGCATCTTGAAAATAGGATAAAAATCAATGACTATAAAATAGGATAAAAAGCATTGACCATGAAAATAGGATAAAAAGCACAAAAACAAGACAAATTGGATACAACATAAGATATAGATGGCATATGTCAGTTTCTTCCAATAGTAATGCACGTGGCATGGAACGTACTTAATTAACTGTAATTTTTTCAAGAAAAAAATAAAATTATGTGCTTTAATGCCTTAAATAATAAAATGCACATTTTCTGACTTTGAAAATGCAATTCAAATAAAAAATAGGATTTCCTACAAAAGTAATTTTCAATTAAAATAAAAAATTATGTGATATAATATAAGTCAGCTGCATAAATAAGACCGTGTTTGGACAAAGACCCTTCAAGATGGCTGCTCCAACAATATTAAACGTCTTCCCAGATGGCCTATGGGAGATGGATCTGGAGAGTACATTTAGAAAGAGGTTGAAGAATGAAGACCCATCTGTTTGCATGCTCATATGCGCAAGCGCCTTTGGTATACCAAAAGTCCTTCAAAGGCGCAAAAAAACCCACTCAGACGTCCAGGATGTGGCGGGCAAGCAATGTCAAGGCCGACGCGAAAACCCTGGGAGTAAGGTGACCATGGAGGGAAGCGGCACAAGACAGAGAGTCCTGGAGGGCTGTGGTGGGGGAGGTCTTGAACCTTCAAAGCTTGTGAGCCAGAAGTACATAAGTAAGTATATCAGTGAAAGAAAACTCGGTGAATTGCCATAGCTGACTTAAGAAAAAAAGTAACCATACAAAACAGCACTAAAATATTTTCTTAGAACATTATTTTTTCAGATTCAATGGCTTGTGTGGGAGGGGTATTGCTGCGAGAGAATAAAATAAAGGTAACAACACTAATATTTTTCTGATATTAATATACATGTGGGTAAATATACATGCACTGTTATCATTTCAAACTGTATGCATTACTCAACAAAATCAACAGCGAAACTGATCTAAATAAAGTATTAGAACTGTATGATATCACTCTGAAGGCCTTACTCGACCAACATGTCCCTGAGTCATCCAAGAAAGTAAGAATCAGGAAGTCTGATAAGTGGTTTGACAGCGACTGTAGAAAAGCAAAACGAGAGACGCGTAGTCAGGAAAGAAACTACAAATTATCACCTTGCGAGACAACCAAAGAGGCATGGACGATAGCGCTCAACGCTTATAGGACTCTAGTGAAGAACAAAAGAGCATCCTACTGGAAATCACTATTGGCTGAAAATGAACGAAATCCACAACAGTTATGGAAGGCCATCAGCAGCATACATGGCAACAAACAAGACAAGTTAGAAACAGATGCAAAAGCCCAAGATTTTGCGGAATTTTTTCGGGAAAAAGTGAATAAAATCAGGAGCTCAACAAAACTCTCTCCTCACCCAAATCTTGAAACGATTTCCCCAAATATCTCACTTGACAGCTTTTTACCCACGTCCATCCAGGAAGTTATTGTTTTGATGAGGAGAGCTCCGAATAAGCAGTGTAGGCTGGACCCCATACCAACATGGCTCTTGAAAAAATGTGAAACTGTATTTGCTCCATTCTTAGTCGATGTCATAAACTGTTCTTTCGAAAACGGCCAGTTCCCAGATACGCTCAAACAAGCTTTTATTACCCCAGTTCTAAAGAAGCCGCAACTTGATCCTAATGAGCTCTACAATTATCGGCCCATATCAAATCTACCCTTCGTTGCCAAAGTATATGAGAGAGTTGTAGCTGCCCGGTTATCTGCATATCTGCACAAACATGAGCTGTATGCTGATAAACAGTCAGCTTATCGCAGGCACCATTCCACCGAAACCGGTATAGTAGGACTACTCTCAGAATTAACCCTTAGCATCGAAAAAGGAAACGCCGCAGTCCTGGCTCTCTTGGACATGAGTGCAGCGTTCGATACAGTAGACCATCAGATCCTTCTGAGGAAATTCAAAACTACCCTCGGAGTGAGAGGAAAGGCCCTTGACTGGTTGACTGCCTACCTAAATGGAAGAAGTCAAATTGTCCGCATATCAGACGATGCATCCTCCTCCTTCCCAGTGGAAACAGGAGTCCCACAGGGATCCGTTCTTGGGCCGCTCTTGTTCCTAATGTACACCTATGGACTCGAGACACTGATACATAGTCTTGGACTTAACGTTCACTGCTACGCTGACGATTGCCAAATTTACCTGGAGTGTGAGCCTGAGAAAATGCGAGAAGCATCTCAAAAAATTGCAGGAGGCATCGAAAGGATAGGGCACTGGATGGCATCGCACAAACTGATCCTTAACCCAGACAAGACAGAACTACTATACCTAGTGACCAGGAGGCGTAAGCCCCTCCTTGACCAGTCTCCGGTTGACATATGTGGTAGTGCTGTCATCCCAGCAACCCATGTCCGAGTTCTTGGAGTGGAAATTGATCAGCACTTGGTACTCGATAGGCAAATTGGCAAAACAGTTAAGTCAGGTTTCTTCGCTCTCCGACAAATTAGAGCAATCAGAAGAAATCTGACAACAAAGGCCTTAAAAACTGTTGTCAATGCCTTCGTGCTGTCGAAAATCGACTACTGCAATGGCGTATATGCCGGACAGCCCCAGAGCCAGCTGAAGAGACTCCAGTCTGTACTGAATGCCGCGGCCAGACTTATACATGGTGCCTCAAAGTTTTGCCATATTACGCCGCACCTGAAGTCTCTTCACTGGCTCAAGATTCATGAACGGGTCCAGTATAAGATAGGGTTGCTGGTCTTCAAGAGCCTGCGTGGGACCGCACCGAAATATTTAAAGGATATGATAACTCCAGCCACCACAAGCAGCAGAACAGCAACACTGCGATCAGCAGCATCATGTCGCAGTCGGCTAGAGTTTCCAAGAAGGAAAAAGAAGACCGTTTTTGGAGATCGAGCCTTCAAGGTGGCTGCTCCAACGATATGGAACGGCCTCCCAGATGACCTGCGCGAAATGGATCTGGAGAGTACTTTTAGAAAGGGGTTGAAGACCCACCTGTTCGCGCGCTCATATGAGCAAGCGCCTTTGGGATGACCAAGAGTCATGAAAAGGCGCTATAAAAATACTGTATTATTATTATTATTATTATTAATATTATAATCTTCTTGCCTTTGCAATACAATTATGTAAATGAGAAAATATTTCATTTAATTAAACTTTAAAATAGCTATTTACACAAAGTTAATTAAGTCATATTTATGCTATTTTGACACTTTGAGATTCATTTGTTTTATCAATTAATTTTGCGCTTTCTATCAGTAATGAACAACCTTTTTGAATTGATTTTTAAATACCTATTTTAAATTCAAATATAGTGTTTATATCTCACAGAGATTGTAAGCAAGCCAGATTAAGCTATGTATATTTTGGTTTGAGAGGGATTTTATTAAGGTAAGAAGGCTGTATATCACTGTTTTAGACCTATAAGTACATTTTTTTTTACCTTTAAAAATAAGTTTTTTTTTTTTTTTTGAAAAGTTTTAGCGGAAACATTGTAGAACTCTATTTTAATTATTAAAAAATGATAACAAACTTTGTTTAGTTCTACTTTATTTATTTTTATTTAGTTACAAACAAAAATAACGAGTTGTGACCGGTTTCGGCCTCTTGGCCATCCTCAGAGAAACTGAAATCTTAAAATAATGGGAGACTATATAAAGCAAAATGAATATTATATATGTGGTAGCCACAATGGCTATACCCTAAATAGATTAGAAGCTATCGAAATTCTAAAAGCAAAAAAATTGGGTGTTAACATTATAAATAACCAAATCCCTCCATTCACTCCATTGATCAACACTTTACCTGTCTTCAATTTGAGTAAATAAACTAATGGATTATTCTGATTATTTGTATTTAATTTGTTTCTGACAGATACACTTGGATTGATTTATTGATTTTTTGTTGCTTTTTTTTCTCTCTTTGTATTTGATTTGGTACACTCACTTTAGCTCTCTTTGGAAATTTACATAAAACATACATTCCTTCTTGTTTGTTTAATCCTCTTAATGGTTCATTTCTCAGAACATTATCTTACACTTGTCATTTTTCTAGTATTGGTAAATAAAGTTACTTTATAATTGTTCATAATTTTGTATTGTTCCTTGTTACGGGTTAAATTTACTTAAATTTATTCTTAGTAAATTTCCTACTCTTCACTTAACTATTTGTTTTTGTCCATACTGTTCTTAGTATTCAACTTGATAAATTCACAAAGCTATTCTTTATAATTTTTCATATTTCTCCTAATTCTACTGTGTGTATAATATTCATTTTGCTTTATATAGTCTCCCATTATTTTAAGATTTCAGTTTCTCTGAGGATGGCCAAGAGGCCGAAACCGGTCACAACTCGTTATTTTTGTTTGTAACTAAATAAAAATAAATAAAGTAGAACTAAACAAAGTTTGTTATCATTTTTTAATAATTATAATAGTTTTTAGTAGGTTTTAACTTTAATAAGATGGAACCTTTCATTTAGTAAAACATGTATAATGTACAGTGAGACACTGATCTTAATGAACTTAAATGTGACATTTGAGCGAGGGCGCTCCTGTGATATTCAAGGCTGCCAACTGATAAAACTAATGGCAATAATTTTGTTCTTCTGTAAAAAAATCTCCTTAATTAATAACATGACCACCACTTCTTATTGCTTTAGGCATATTAATCATACTTTTTATGAAAAATATGAAATAAGAACCACCAGCAAAACAACACAGCTAACTTCATGGTGGAGTGCCAGAAGTCATGTTTTACAAGATGGCGTTGGTAGTTCTGTTTTCAATCACATTCATTACGATCCATGTTTTTTCTGTATTAAAAATTTTTGAACAATGAGATATAAGCTAGAAGTAATTTAATGTTTTTCGAGATAATGTTTATTAAAAAATGTTGCCAAAGTATGTCATTATCACAAGTATTGAAGATCAACACCAAGTAAAGGAAAAAAGTAAACTAAATATTGGTTTTGACCAAATTTTCAATAATAGATTTTGTGAAGATTTTCAATGAGTGACAAGAAAAAGCTAAATGAATTGTGCCTGAAACTGTTATGCCCGATTTCACCAACAGCTTCTAGCAACCTTTAGTAGAATTTAAATGACAACTCAAACACTCAATAGTATAGATCATGGGTCGGCAACCTGCGGCCCGCGGGCCACATGCGGCCCTTGGGGCGTCTTGGTGCGGCCCGCAAGATATTCGCCGCAACGCACCACGTGCCGGGCGATATCATACACATACACAATGGAGTGAAAAAAAACAATAAATGTCATAAAAATGGACAAAAAGAATTTTATTTTTATATCTAAAATATTTATATACAAATACCTATTTTAGGTAATGACATGTGATCCAAGCGTAGGGGCGGGTGGTAGAATCAATAGTGAATTTCATTTGTAGTTCGTATGAATATTTATTAATGCTCACGATGCATGCCTCACAAGAGGGCCCCAGGGGGCGCGGCAGGGGGAGGGGGGGGGGTTAGTCAGCATTTGCTGAAATGCTGCCCGTTAGATCCGCCACTGCTCAAGTGCGGCCCGCACTAAATCCCACGTAAAATATTTGGCCCTTATACAACAAAAGGTTGCCGACCCCTGGTATAGATTATAATAAGCCCGTCATATGCACTGGATTCTAGGTTTCTGCAATTTTGCAGTGTAATCAGTACTGTTTGTAAAAATTGAGCTTCAATAGCCTTTTGTGATGTGTCTTTAAGCGTGATGAAACCCTCCGCCTACCTGGCAGCCAACAGTTTCATTACCATAACACCACGATGAAGAAGAAAGTTGCAGATATAGGGGAGACGTCTGGAAGCTCCAGCTCCTATAGACCACGGCAACAGATCTCGGAAAATTAACTCTCCAGCGTCAACCACTGGCTGTCTACATAATCTATACGATATGTAATCTAAGTTTCATAGATACCGTAAAATTTAAGGCTCATATTTAATGTATGCCGACAAGAGAACATATGCAAGTTTGTGATTAAACATGTTTTATGTGTTAATATTTTTAAGGGTTTGGTGGTTTACACAGTGAAAGTCCATTGTATATTAATTAAATAAAACACAGTTTAAATTCACTTTTATATTCTTTTAACTTTGTCTAACGTTTTCGCCTACAAGGCATCATCAGGATTGTCCTGATGATGCCTTGTAGTGAATTTAAACTGTGTTTTATTTAATTATATGAATAATATGTTTTATGTGTACTTACAAAATAAAGCAAACATGACATGAAAATAAACCTTGAAAATCCTGCCAGCTTTCCCAGAAACCAGGGTGGCATTAGCCAAAGTGAAACAAGTTTTTACAGCATAGGGGGTCAGCCTCATATCAACCAATTAGTCAAAGAGCAAAAAAATACTGAAATGTGGCCAGGAGGTTGGCAATTGAGAAAAATTAGGCCATGTAAGCTTATAACTTTACGAATGCATAATTTTGAATTCAGAACTTGTTTCTCAGCGAGCAAACGTCACACTTGTATGAGACTATCATCAGACAATAGTAATATAGCAACCTTTAACAAAATATTTGTATTAATTTTGCCTAGCAACCTAGCCGTGTGATGACACATTTGATCTATGTCAATCCACGTGCCGAGCCCATTTAAAAGTTGTTTGTGAAGTCGGGCATCAAGTTTTGCTATTGTTGAAGGTAAGTACAGATCCATTCTCTCATAAGTTGATGGGTGGGAGGGGCCTCACTCCTGGTGGCCGTGCAGCTGTATGAAGCTGTGCAGGTGCGTGGGTACGTGGCCTCTGTAGGGCAGGTTGTGTCTGCTGATGACCTGCGCCGCCATGCAGGCCAGGCGACCCCTCCACAGCCTCTTTAGGAGATACTCCGCGCCACCTGGGAATAAATATTACATTAATCAACAGTTGGTCGGGTTGGATTCTCACCGAGAGTGTCAGAAATGATTTCCAGCTTCGGTGCTTACAATGTAAACACATATCATCTAATAAGTCTTCCTCCATTTTTTATATCATTTGACTAAGAATGATACAATTTCTTTCAAGCCCAAAATAAAATAACGTCAAGATTTACTAGTCCCCTCAGGAGCTGGTAAACCCCCACTTCAATTAAAGTGGTTGGCATAAGGCTGGCCCCTCAGCCTGTAAAAATAAATAGGTTCTGCACGCCACTTGCGACCCCTTTGGGTCAACGCTGTAAGGAATTGCACTATATGTGCAGTTGCATTTTCATTGCATCTTTGTGTGAATCACACCTCAAAAGCAGAATTGACAGCAAAAGATGAGATGCTAATTGACAAATATATTTTTTTCTCAGCGGACTATTGTCACAATTGTATGGGACCACGGTCCTTAGCAACCAACAACAAATACTTGTTTGACTTTTCCTCACAATTCATGTGCAGACCTCATCACCATAAATGTGCAACATTTTTCATTTCTTAAAAAATAAAGGGTTATAAAGTAAACTAGGGGCGTTGCCCCTGGCTGCTACGCAGCCCAACCCCTTAACATTTGGTGAATGTGTATATTGCGCATAGTTTCCTCGCGTTAAAATTCAGAAAACATGTAAAATAAAAACATGCAGCCTTTGAAAAATAAAATCGACCACCCATACTTTAAAAATTGGTTCACTTTGCAGATTTCAGCTGTGTTTCAGGAAAGGTTGGCAAGAGTTGCAGGGCTTTTGTTCATTTGAGATTAGGTTTTTATGTTGTAAGTCCACATGGGTCATTTCGCACGCTTAATAATAAAGAGAAATAACTCGAAAATTGGGTAAATCGAGATTTTGTAATAAAACGCAAGAACAATGCGAGAAGAATAGGTAGAATGCGACAGCCGTTCAATTTGGACAAATATGACCGAGATAAAACATCGGCCGCCTTTTTCATCCCATACAAGTTGTACTGGGTGTCTGAAGTTTAAACGTGATTTCCCAACATTGTTGTTTTTTGAGTTATTGCTCTTTATTATTAAACGTGCGATTTGTAAGCGCGAATTTTTACCTGTCTGCTTGTGGGAATGCATTTAATATGAATCTCAAATGGTATGTATCGTTGCAACTTAGATTATGGAACTAAACAAAATAATTTCCTTGACTTATATGTTAGTATGTGGCTGACCACCCATACTGTAAGAAATGGTTCACCATGCAAATTTCATCTCTTTTTGAGGATAAGTCGGCAAGAGTTGCAGGGCTTATGTTCATTTGATATTGGGTTTTTATGTTGTAAGTCCACATGGGCCATTTGTAAGCGCGAATTTTTACCTGTCTGCTTGTGGGAATGCATTTAATATGAATCTCAAATGGTATGTATCTTTGCAACTTAGATTATAGAACTAAGCAAAATAATTACCTTGACTTATAGGTTAGTATGTGGCTGACCACCCATACTGTAAGAAATGGTTCACCATGCAAATTTCATCTCTTTTTGAGGATAAGTCGGCACGAGTTGCAGGGCTTATGTTCATTTGAGATTGGGTTTTTATGTTGTAAGTCAACATGCATTATGTGCAAGCGCGAACTTATAAATATCTGCTTGTGGGAATGCATTTAATATGAATCTCAAATGGTATGTATCTTTGCAACTTAGATTATAGAACTGAACAAAATAATTTCCTTGACTAATAGGTTAGTATGTGGCTGACCACCCATACTGCAATGGTTCACCATGCAAATTTTATCTCTGTTTGAGGATAAGTTGGCAAAAGTTGCAGGGCTTATGTTCATTTGAGATTAGGTTTTTATGTTGTAAGTCCACATGGGGCATTTGTAAGCGCGAACTTACACCTGTCTAATCTAATCTAATCTAAGCTGCAAAGATATATATCATTTAAGATTTATACTAAATGCATTCCCACAAGCAGATATGTATAATTTCGCGCTAACACATGCCGCATGTGGACCTACAATATAAAAACCCAATCTCAAATGAACATAAGCCTTGCAACTCTTGCCGTCCTTCCCTGAAACAGGGGTGACATTGGCAAAGTGAACCAATTTTTATATTATGGGTGGTCAGCCGCATAACAACCTATAAGTCAAGGAACAAGTCTGCTTGTGGGAATGCATTTAATTGGAATCTCAAATGGTATGTATCTTTGCAACTTAGATTATAGAACTAAATATAATAATTACCTTGACTTATAGGTTAGTATGTGGCTGACCACCCATACTGTAAGCAATAGTTCACCACACAAATTTTATCTCTGTTTGAGGAAAAGTCGGCAAGAGTTGCAGGGCTTATGTTCATTTGAGATTAGGTTTTTATCTTGTAAGTCCAAATGGGGCATTTGTAAGCGCGAACTTATACCTGTCTAATCTAATCTAATCTAAGTTGCAAAGATATGTTACATTGGAGATTCACATTACATGCATTCTCACAACCAGACATGTACAAGTTCACGCTTGCACATGCCTCATGTGAGCCTACAACATAAAAACCAAATCTCAAATGGACATACACCCTGCAACTCTTGCCGTCCTTCCCTGTAACAGGGGTGACATTGGCAAAGTGAACCATTTTTACAGCATGGGTGGTCAGCCGCATACCAACCTATAAGTCAAGGAACACATATTTATAATTAATGTTATAATTTAGAACACATATTTATAATAATTTTGTAATTTCATCTTTTTGATTACAATCCAATTTTTATGAAGAGGTTGCTGTGAAATTTACAAATAAGATACAGTGTTTGATTAAATGTACAATAAATTAATTAGTATTAGTATGAACTTAGTACAGATGTATTTACTTCATTATATGTATACAATGCAAAACTATTTAAAAAATAAATACACAAGTTGAATGAAAGAGGTACCTAATGTTTTTTTTTTTTTTCTGCCAACCATTTACAAACACTGAAACCTGTTACTATGAGTTTTTTATTGACATATAAAATGCATTTTTAGAGATGCAGGTTCATAAAATAATTTTGGTTTAGTTACCTGAAATAAAAATTAAAATGAATATTATGTACGTAAGTAGTTTATTTAATATATTGAATGTATGTACAGGTGAGTAGGTATATAAATAGGTATTTTATATTATGTATGTGGTTAGTAATTGCACAAGGTGTGGTAGCTGCAACAGATTTTAGTCTATCTCCTGATCTAGTACTTTGTCTATGCTCTGATCTGGTACATTGTCTATGCCCTAGTTTATATGCAAACAAAGAAGTAAATTGAATTTGGGATTTCCATCTTGTAGAATTGATTTTTTGGAAAAATCCTAGATTCCGATTTTCTATTATATTATGATTTGTAAATAAATAAAAAAATCAATACAGAAGCAAATGATACAAAATTATCAAAGGCAAAAGTCAAAACATGTCTTCTGGCTTGTATTTGGCGCTGGCCTAAAAAAAGTCTGCTTGTGGGAATGCATTTAATATGAATCTCAAATGGTATGTATCTTTGCAACTTAGATTATAGAACTAAACAAAATAATTTCCTTAACTAAAAGGTTAGTATCTGGCTGACCACCCATACTGTAAGCAATGGTTCACCATGCAAATTTTATCTCTGTTTGAGGGAAAGTCGGCAAGAGTTGCAGGGCTTATGTTCATTTGAGATTAGTTTTTTATTTTGTAAGTCCACATGAGGCATTTGTAAGCGCGAACGTTTACATGTCTGCGTGTGGGAATGCATTTAATATGAATCTCAAATGGTATGTATCTTTGCAACTTAGATTATGTAAAGAAATACACAAAATAATTTCGTTGACTTATAGGTTGATATGAGGCTGACCACCCATACTTTAAAAAATGGTTTACTTTGCAAATTTCACCTTTGTTTCAGGGAAGGTTGGCAAGAGTTGCAGGGCTTATGTTTATTTGGAATGGGTTGTTATGTTGTAAGTACACATGCAGCATATGTAAGCGCGAACTTATACATGTCTGCTTGTAAGAATGCATGTAATATGAATCTCAAATGTTTTATATCTTTGCAACTTAGATTACAGATTTAAATCCATTTTTATTTTGTGTATTTTTTTTTAATTTGCATGAAATAAAAGAAAATATAAAAAAAACTTTCACGTTTTGCCTAGATGTCAATTTATTTCCATACATTTTCAGCATGAACAAACAGGTTTATTGAAAGAAGTTTTCAGTGGGTTTTAAACACATACGCGAAAGCTCGCAGCATTGCAGCATATATACAAAAATTAATTTGCCATAGATCAGGAATGTGTTTCATCTGCTGTGATGGCATTAATTTTGAAAATCGAAAATGTAAGCGAATGACGACGGTCTGGAGTAATATAATAAAGGATGCCTCATTAATTAATGATATTGAATTAATATATATTACCTGGCTGCACCAGATCCGCAGGTGTATAGCCATCAGCATT
Organism: Agapetus fuscipes; assembly: GCA_951799405.1. Classification (NCBI taxonomy): domain Eukaryota; kingdom Metazoa; phylum Arthropoda; class Insecta; order Trichoptera; family Glossosomatidae; genus Agapetus; species Agapetus fuscipes. Next base: position 8,927,407 of record OX637334.1, read on the forward strand.
CACGGTGTCAGCATGCGCCCCGTGCTTCAGGAGCTCTGTGAGCAAGGCGTGCCTCACCCGCGCCCCGTCGCCTCCCCCGCCCCCCTCCTCGTCCTCGTTGCAGGAGGAGGGTGGCGCGCGGGCGGCGTAGTGCAAGGGTGTGTCCCGGTGGATGTCCTGAGAGTTGGGCTCCGCCCCACACTCCAGCAGCAGGCGACAGCTCAACGGACAAGGAAATCTGGAAGATATTGTAACAAATGTGTGAAAGAGGAACCCGACGAATACACTCTTTGGTACATCTAGCTGTTCGGAGCATGTGCCTCCAGCACCATATTTGAAAGAGACAATTTTTCTACATCTGATGCTTTTATGGTCCATGTTTCAACAGCATAGAGAAAAAAAGAGTGGACCAGACTCCTGACAAGTTTTACCTTGGTGCTGTTATTGACACCCTGGTTTTACCACATTTTGTCCAGCTTAGACATGACACTTTTGGCAATGGCAATAGGACTATAAATCTATATTCAATGTTACTAAAGGTCCTGTTACTGAAAATTCATAAAGAGTGCATACCTCTATAGTTGGCACTCTTTTTGGATTAAAGGAGTAAAGAATAGAAATGGAAACAATAGGATTACTGAGAATCTGCTGCAGGTATAGCTAGCAGGCTTAAAAGCGTTCAAACGAGGAACTATAATAATGTTTAATACTAACTTGCAGACATCATTGGTGTGGAAGTCATCCACCGGAGTGTTGGGATTGAGCGCCAGATGTAGCAAGGTCTGTCCGTCTCTGAGTCTCGCCTGGGTCTTGGCTGCGCGGTACACAGCAGCTTTTGCTCCCTCCCCCCCGGTGCCCCTCTGTCCCCCTCCCTCCACTTCCCCGGCAGCGAGCAGTCTAGCAATCAGAGCTATCAGGTAAAGCGCCGTCCTGATGTTGCCCTCATACTCCTCCTGCACAACCAACATGTACAGCTTCAACGGGTGTGAGTGCCAAACAAATATCACCGTTGATTGACAAATTGATCAAACATTAAAATTGAAAGTATGAAAAGATTGTGACAGCATATTTAAAGAAAAGTGTTTGCTTTTAAATCATTGCCATTCAACGGTGATATTTCTTTTCTGTGTTAGGTGTAACATTGGAAGCATTATATGCAATAATACTACATAACATAGGGTGAGGGTCTAGTTTATATCCTAAGGGTTGTTTGAGGCGCAGATTAAACAACATATTGAATACAATACATGCAACGTATAAAGGATACAACAATACATAAAGGGACGGTGTGAACCTCAAACTTTTAAGGTAAACTTCAGGTGTACAAGTCTGGGAAGTGCTCTATAAACAGTGTGAATTCTATTTCAAAATAAAATGTTAGTTACATATTTGACTTTGAACTAGAAAAGCTTTTTCTCTTTTTAACTGTTTGGCTTTCGAATGAACGCAGCACAAATTTGAAAAACAGCAAACGTCACAGGTCTATGTGATTTTAGTCATAAGTAACCAATAACAGAGTATTTGATGCCGGAGAGTTGCTTTCCGGGATCTGTTGCCGCGGTCTGTGGAAGCTAGAGCTTCCGGACATTTTGCTCATGTCTACGATGGGCTTCTTTGGGTTGTTTGCCTTTTCCCTAGCACAATTGTGATGTCACAATTTTGTTCTATTAGCATATGATTTAGAATAAAAAAAAAATTAAACCACTTAAAAACTGACATGTTTTGGAAATTATTAATGATAATTTTGACAAAAACATAAAGATTTGATGTTTTTTTGATAAATATCATTTAAATACTTTAAAGCCTTATGTTACTGTGGACGAGGTCTCTGTTTTCAAAAGGCTTCAAGAAGTTCTGAAGTTAGTCTACAGTAAGTCCACAAAAAATTGACATGTTCTGTCGGGATATTCTGAAATCGTAAACTATTGCATTGAAAATGACTATATTGTAATGCTGCACAACACTGAGAGATTTTTCAGCATTGCCACACCATAGAGAAGGAACCGGGTCTACTTACTGATCCGGGACGTGAATTATATACAGCCAGTAGTACAACCACGCACTACATTGTTTTTGTATGTGACGTATCTATTTTCATCTGACAATAAATGCAACTTTAAAAGATCTAAGGTGTTTGAATTTCTTTACAATTCAGAAGTGGGATATAATCCGCGACTCATTTTTTGTGTTGAAGCGATTTTGGTGAGATACTTTTTGTTTGATCTGCGATATTATAGACGCTTGTTGCGAGAATTTGTGTTTGGACGCTTGATGCGAATATTTTTGCTGGTTCTATTTCTTGTGTGTGCATAGACGCTTTTTGTTATTTATATTTGTGCTGGGACGCTTTTTGTGTACGTTTTTGTTTGTTTTAAAGAAATTTTTTCGTGTTTGGACGCCGTGTCGCCATTTTGTTTTTGTTGTTTTTGCATTTTTGTTTTTCGCGTGTTAATTTAAAAGTAAGCAATGTCGAACGGCCGAGAGCCCGCCAGGAGGACCGAAGAGGATGAACCTGCCAGTGTTCTCTTTGAGAGGTTGCTTGAGACGCGCCTCGAAGGCATGCTTGCCAAATACATGGCGGAGAAGAGCGGTAGCAGCGAGCTTAGACAGCCACCTGTGGCGCCGGTGCCATCTTCTTCTGGGCCATCTACTTCTGCGCCCACTGTGCGGAGTGAGGTCATCCCAAAATTCGACCCGGATGACAAAGACTGCACTGTGTCTGCCTGGGTGCAGAAAATTGATGTCCTGGGGGAGGTGCATGGCTGGGACGACTACGCCAAGTCCTGCTACATGCAGACTAGGTTGAGGGGATCAGCTAAACGCTGGTTCGAGCAGCTTGAGAGCTACAGCCTGACGTGGAGTGAGTGGAAGGCGGCCTTGACAGGTGCCTTCCCTCGGCAAATAGAGTATGCCGATATGCTGGAGGAGATGATGGGGCGGCGTAAGAGGGAGAGTGAGTCCATGACTCACTACTACCACAGCAAACTGCTGCTAGTGAGGAGATGCCGGCTGGACAATGAGGCAGCCATATCCTGCCTCATTCGAGGGTTGCCCAGTGAGCTGCAGCCGTATGCCAGGAGCTTCAGGTGTGACTCGCCTGAGGACCTGTATGTGGGGTTCTTGTCAGCGCAGGAGAACTACAAGAGCCAGGACAAACAGGCGGCCAAGAGGAGTTTACAAGCGGGGACCAGTACCGGTCGACGGGCGCCGTTGCAAAGACCTGCTGCACCCCGGAGCATAACCTGCTTTAACTGCGGCAAGAGTGGCCACATTGCCAAGGCCTGCTGGCAGAAGGGCACTACTAGTGTCAAGCGGTGCCGTGGATGCGGAAAGACGGGACATCTCTTGGAGCAGTGCTTCCAGAGGAAAAAGTCCAAGGAGCCGAGTCTGGTATGTTTGCTAACATCTTTTTCCACAGAGAAGTTATACTGGAAGGACATACTTGTGAATGGAGCACCGATGAAGGGATATATTGACACTGGAAGTCAATCCAACATTATTTCCAAAGGTGCAAAAGAGAAGTTGAATCTTGTGATGGAGCCGACAACAACTGTACTCAAAGGTTTTACTGGAGGAGTTACTGCAGCATTGGGAATTGTATCCTTTATCCTAAAAGTTGACGGTTTATTTCTAGCAACATATGCACTTGTCACAGATTGCAGCATGGGTGAAATAGATGTCTTGATTGGACAACCAATTGTTAATCAACTTGGTATTCAACTTATCGTGAGAGGAGATATGGTAAAAATTATAGAGGACAAGGAGGAAAGTCCTTTGGAAAAGATAACCATTGGGACGGAGGAATCTACACAGTCGTGGGCTGTAAGGTGTTCAGAGGACGTGAGTATCCTACCTGGTATTGCCAAATGTGTAAAAGTTTATGTTTTAGGAGCAGTAGGAGAGATGTGTTTCACATCAGCTGCCCGATGCTTTGAAGTGGGGAAGATGAGCTACCTCATTCCGAGCATCATAGTCGGATCTGGAGATTCTGAACTTGTTGTCCACAATATTGGAAGTGAGACGATTTGTTGGACAAAGGATCAGCTTCTCACAAGAGCTGTGGAGGCAGTAGAAGCAACTGAGGGCGATGAGGCAAGCCGAGGACCAGAAGTAAGGAGCACTTCTTGTTTTATTTTAGAGCACACTGATGTAGATGTTGGAGATATTTCTCTCCAAGAGAGAGCAGAGCTTAACAAGGTACTCGACACCTTTCATTCATGTTTCGCCAATTCAACTACTGAACTTGGATGTACAAATCTTGGTCAAATGAAGATTAAGACGCTCAGTGATAAACCCGTCTACCATAAACCATACAGGTTGTCCGCATGTGAGCGAAAGGTGGTACAAGAAAAGGTTGACGACCTTCTTGCTAATGGAATCATCCGAGAGTCAGAGTCAGATTATGCTAGTCCAGTTATCCTAGTGCGCAAAAAGACTGGAGATTACAGATTATGTGTTGACTATAGAGCCTTGAACTCTATTACTGTGAAAGACAGGTATCCATTACCTCATATTGATGATCAGATCTGTAAACTTGCTAACAAGGTATACTTCACTAGTCTGGACTTAACGCAAGGCTATCATCAGATCCCTGTTGATAAAGACTCTATTCCAAAGACAGCATTCATTACACCAGATGGGCAATATGAATATTTGCGCATGAGTTATGGGCTGGCTAACGCACCTTCTGTATTTATGAGGGTTATTAAGAGAGCACTGCAGACAATACCTAATGAGAATATCCTAATCTACATGGATGACATTCTAATACCAAGTGTTACAGTCAGTGAAGGATTGAGATTGTTGAAATCAGTATTTGAATTGTTGAAAAGAGCAGACTTGAAGGTCAATTTGAAGAAATGTTCATTCTTGAAGACGGAAATAAGCTATTTGGGCCACGAAGTAACGGGAGATGGTGTAGCTCCTGGTTCAAACAAAACATTGGCCGTTGAAGAATTTAGAACTCCCAGAAATGTACATGAAGTCAGACAGTTTATTGGATTGACGAGCTACTTCCGCAAGTTTATCAAGGATTTTGCAAGTATTGCTCGCCCGCTGACAGAGCTTACGAAAAAGAATATGACTTGGATATGGGAAGATCCACAGGAAAGAGCATTCCAAAAGTTGAAGGAAAAACTAGCTTCGCGACCTGTGCTAGCTCTGTATGACAATGAGCTCCCAACTGAAGTCCACACTGATGCTAGCAAATTGGGTTTGGGAGGAATATTGATGCAAATTCAAAGTAGCGGTGAGTTGAAACCTGTTGCATACTTCAGTCGAGTTACTTCCAAAGAGGAAGCTTTTTATCATAGCTACGAGTTGGAAACTCTGGCAGTTGTTGAATCAATAAAGCGATTCAGAATTTTTCTAGTTGGAATACATTTCAAAGTTATTACAGACTGTACTGCTGTCAGATCAACTTTTGCTAAAAAGGATATGATACCGAGAGTAGCCAGATGGTGGCTGATGATCCAAGAGTATGATTTGGAGATTGAATATCGTCCTGGACATCGTATGAAGCATGTTGATGCATTGAGCCGTAATCCAGCTCCAGTAGATGTCAATACTATGATGATACAAGAGGATGATTGGTTACTTTCTTTGCAATTACAAGATAGAAAGATCACATCCATATTGGAGCAACTAAACAGTGGAAAGGCTGATGCCGGTATTATAACAGATTTTTGTGAGAAAAATGGTAGATTGTACCGCAAGACATTGCATGGAGACCGCCTTGTAGTACCAAGTATGGCTAAGTGGATGCTAATAAGGAAACATCATGATGATATTGGGCATCCAGGATTTGACAGATGTGAGAAACTCATCAAGAGTGAGTTTTGGTTCCCGAAGATGACTCGCTTTATTAGAAAATATGTGGCCGCTTGCATTAATTGTGCATTTTCTAAAGGGCAGTATGGGAAGAAAGAAGGAAAACTCAATGTTGTTCCTAAGCCAGCCAAGCCGTTGCATACTCTGCACGTTGACCATTTGGGTCCTTTCCCAAAGAGTAAGAATTGCAATAATTATGTTCTTGTGATTACAGATGCTTTCTCTAAGTTTGTGTTTGTTTACCCGACTCGCACTCTGAGTTCTGTGGAAACAATAAGGAAACTGAATGAGATGTTCAGTATGTTTGGTGTTCCTACCAGAGTCATATCTGATAGAGGTTTGGCATTCAATAGTCGGCACTTTAAGCAGTTTGCCATCAGAAAGCAGTTTCGCCATATTTTAACTGCAGTGGCTACGCCGAGAGCTAATGGCCAAGTGGAGAGGACAAATCGCACCATATTGGATGCTATGCGTGCTTCAGGCACTGATGAGAGGTCATGGGATGGTGGTTTACCTGATATTATCTGGGGAATCAACAACACTGTGAATGCTAGTACCAAGTTTACCCCACACCAGTTGATGTTTGGACATGTAAGTCATATGTTAGCTGATGTTGGGGATGATCAAACTGAGGAAACTGTGGATGTTGCCAAAAGGTTGGAAGAGAGGCAAAAGGAAGCTGCAAGTAACATGGAAGTTGCTGCTCAGCGTATGAAGGCACAGTTTGATAAACGCCGTAAGGCAGCACGTAAGTATAACAAGGGAGACCTTGTATTGTGGAAGCAAGCTGTGACTAAAGGTGGAGCAGGAATCAACCATAAGATTGATCCTTTGTATGGAGGTCCTTACAGAGTGACTAAAGTTTTTCCAGATATTGATCGCTACTCTATTCGGAGCATCAAGGGTATGCGTGGATACAAGAAGTTCAGTGCATTGGTTGCTGTTGATGCATTGAGGCCTTACAAGGGAGCCTCAAAAGACTCAAGTGAGTCTGACAGCCAAGGGAGTGAGGTTGACAGAGATGACCTGATAGATCTCTTGGAAAGCTGATGTGAGAAGCCATTCTGTGGCTGTTGCAAGCGGGATGCTTGTTGTGAACTACATGTGTTGTAGTGACTACATTTGATGTAGCGGAAGAAGCCATTCTGTGGCTGTTGCAAGCGGGATGCTTGTTGTGAACTACATGTGTTGTAGTGACTACACTTGATGTAGCGGAAGAAGCCATTCTGTGGCTGTTGCAAGCGGGAGGCTTGTTGTGAACTACATGTGTTGTAGTGACTACATTTGATGTAGCGGAAGAAGCCATTCTGTGGCTGTTGCAAGCGGGATGCTTGTTGTGAACTACATGTGTTGTAGTGACTACACTTGATGTAGCGGAAGAAGCCATTCTGTGGCTGTTGCAAGCGGGAGGCTTGTTGTGAACTACATGTGTTGTAGTGACTACATTTGATGTAGCGGAAGAAGCCATTCTGTGGCTGTTGCAAGCGGGATGCTTGTTGTGAACTACATGTGTTGTAGTGACTACATTTGATGTAGCGGAAGATGCCATTTTGTGGCAGTTGACGAGCAAGAGGCTTGTCATGACTAACCCCAAGGACTGTTACTATGTAGCAGTTGGTAAGCTGCGTCTTACCTACTAACCATTCTTCAAGAGAGCTGTTACTCTTGTATTTTATGATGAGCTACGCCTACATGTGATGTAGCGGGAGATGCCATTTTGTTGACTAATCCAAAGGACTGTTACTATGTAGCAGTTGGTAAGCTGCGACTTACCTATACTAACCATTCTTCAAGAGAGCTGTTACTCTTGTATTTGCTGATGAGCAACGTCTCATCAAGATTTTTGATTTTGTTTTAAAAAGTGATGTCACTCCAGTGTGTCTGATGAGTTCTGACTTATCGTGCAAGTCCAGTTAATTCTTGGACAGTGGTTTTTATTTTGTAATGTAGCACCGTCGTTTTGTGAGGACACAAACGGTGGTCAGGATGGACGAGTGTAATGCTGCACAACACTGAGAGATTTTTCAGCATTGCCACACCATAGAGAAGGAACCGGGTCTACTTACTGATCCGGGACGTGAATTATATACAGCCAGTAGTACAACCACGCACTACATTGTTTTTGTATGTGACGTATCTATTTTCATCTGACAATAAATGCAACTTTAAAAGATCTAAGGTGTTTGAATTTCTTTACAATATATTTGGCATTGGCGATGTAAAGGTCTTGCACTTGGAATATAGGTACAGACAACTAAATGCTCCAGAAATAATATAAATTTGTAAACAAAATAGTAATATTATGAATGTATAAATCGCTACAGCTTCACCCCTATTAATTACTCCTTCCCTCCCCCATCATAGCTCCACCCCCTACAATTTTCTCCTGAATACACAATTGTAGTTTTTAGATATTATATATTTTTGTCAGTTGTTCTCTTGAAAATGGTGTGTTAACACTTGGAATAACAATTACAAAAATCGGTTCCTGTATTTCTGGGAAGGTGGTGAAATATTATTTTTGTACATACCATGAGTGTTTCGTAGTCGTCTCGAGGCCCCGGGTTGTCCAGCTGCTTCCTGTTCCGCTGCAGCTCCAACGTGCACGCGTCCAGGATGGCCACCACCTGCGAGAAGAACTTCACATCAACACAATAGAGTGCGCCCTCATGCAAAAGTGTGAGGACCAATCACGCGCGAGAGCAGTGACGGCCTTTATCCAGCAACCATGGTTACCTGATCAACGGGCAGATCTATGCCGATGTGGATCATCTGCGAGAAGACCTGCGCAAACCTGAGGAGGTCTTTCACAACGGGAACCTGAAATGTACACAAAAAAATATATTTGCTTATTTGAACAAAAAACACATCTATAAGTAAATTAATTGTAGATTAAAGCTTTCACGGCCGGTAGTTAACATACTAACTTTTTTCCGAACTGTGTAGCCGTTGTCTGGTTGGTTTTTACTCCGTACAGTTTTGCCCATAGGCCAGACCAGACCACGGCTACACAGCCTGGAAAAAAAGGTATTATGTCATCTTTAAATTGCAGTTTAACACAATGGCGTTAAATGTCCAAAAAATAAACCATAAACAATTATATAAACTTTAAGTATAGATTACTTTGAGTCAAATATGTTTATCCACACCAAGTTTTGCGAACAAACCAGGTGGACTAATGAATACAAAATGGTTGCGATACAAAATAAGTCGTTGAGGGTGTCATCGTGTAAAGATATGAGGGGAAGTTGGATGCAGGAATGATATATGTTAAGTCTGTATTATCTGGGGGTGTGCGGCTATTTCTTAAGAATTGCTTCCGTGAGAAAATCACTAACTAAAACTATCAAAATGTGTGCGCCAGTGGCAAAGGGTGCCATACAAGCCGGTTCCCATCGGCTTCCCTTTTAAAATGATGTAACAAAGTAGTTAAAAAATAATTATCATTTTTGCCTCATTTTAAACGGGAAAACGATGGGAATCAGCTTGTATGGCACCCTTTGCCACAGATTCCATGTAGAGATGACATTTTAGTAATGTTAACATCGCAGAGATTTTAGCATTTCTCACACTTGGCCTGTTATCAGTGAAGTCAGACTCGGAGCATTTTTGCTCTTTTTTAAATTAACCGATCTATGCATATGAACGCATGCGATACACAAACTTTGAGTGTACTATTCTGCTACATCCCGTATCGCGTACGTGCTTGAGAAAAAATAATATATTTGAAAACTACAAACCGCCTGGCATCAACCTGAGTTCCAAAGTCACGTCATTACAAGTCTAGACAAGTAGAAACTCAAGGGCAGGCTAAGCGTTCGGTTGTTAGACATTTTGTAATTTTTCATACATACTCTTCAAAAGTTTTTTTTTTTTTAATCTATTTCTAGGAAAGTAACCTGAAGGTAGGGGGGTTAAGGAAGATTTGAGTTGATTTATGAAATCAACTTATCATTTATTCGCATTAAAACGGTTTTGAATCCTTTATATTATATATCAATGGTTTTATTATTTTTTTGGTCACGTATAAATAAATGATGGGAACATCTGTACCTGGTTTTCTTGCCTCAGTGCCAAGGCATGTCCCCACAGAGCCCTACACCTGTCAAAGCGCGCGTTATCTGCAAAAACGGCGCCCCGAAACACCACGGGGTGTGGCAGCTCAGGGCACGCTCTGCCCAGCACTCTCTCCCTCACCGCCAGGCCCTCCATGTGCAAGGCATTCGCGTCCTCGGATATCGCTTCTAGCTCCTGCAAACAGTAAAGCAACATTCTTACAGCACAAATGCTTTTTACTTACTCATTTTTCTTCTTGTGTTAGATAAAATGAGTAAAAACCTTAACAGATAAGGTAGAAAACAGTTTGACTGCACCAAGATCTAAATAGCTGATGCAGCATATTAGGTTTGTTGAGGATTTGTATTATGTGGGCTACCTTCAAAGAAGAGGTAACAGTGGCATCCATCAGGCATCTTAATAACCTTAACAATTAATGGAGCCAGCTGTGAGATGCATTCTTTGAGGAATCAGACCGGCACGGTCAAGGTCACCCCGCTTGTTTAACAACCCCACTACAATCTGACAAACCTTATCTATCTCAGTTAATACAAGCACTTTGAGTCGCTGCTGTCCTCTCTTATCTCCATCTAATCTAATCTAAGCTGCAAAGATATATATCATTTAAGATTTACATTAAATGCATTCCCACAAGCAGACATGTATAATTTCGCGCTAACACATGCCGCATGTGGATCTACAATATAAAAACCCAATCTCAAATGAACATAAGCCCTGCAACTCTTACCGTCCTTCCCTGAAACAGGGGTGACATAGGCAAAGTAAACCATTTTTTACAGTATGGGTGGTCAGCCGCATAACAACCTATAAGTCAAGGAACAAATGTAGGAACAAGGAACAGAATCTCCATGCTGTGTCTTATGTACATGACTTAGCATGTAATTATATAAGTGTTTACCTGTAATGTGGTGCACTCTCTCCAGTTGTCGTAGGCAGGTACAGGGGGCGCAGGGACTCTGGGCACAGGCTGCAGGTCCCCGTTGCCCTCTCTCATCTCCATGCTGCGTCTCATGTACATGAAGGCCAACTTAACATGTAAAAACATGGAGAATTAAAAATGGTTACAAAGATACACAAGTGGATAGCGGCTAAATAAATCCGAGAGAAGAATATTCATGATAGAGCTGGCCGTCAATGCCTTTCAAGTATGAAGTTGATCTCCCATACTGAAAAATATTGTTTACTTTTGGAAATGTCATCCCTTTTTCAGGGAAAAGCAAAGCGAATTGCAGAATTTAGGTTCATTTAAGTTTTGGATATTCTTTGGTATGCATGCAGTATACGTGTACACTTGTTTGTACATGTGGGCATGCATAAGGTGTAAATCTTTAATGTTAATCATTGTAGCTTAGTATTGCAGAACCTCAGTTGGCAGGAAGTGTAGACTGTTGGGATAGCAATGGGTGTAATTCAAATCAAGATGTGCTTTGGACATTATCAGATCGTTGAGTAGTTTAGAAAAATAATACTTACAGAAAGGCAATAGAATTCCTTGTCATTGGCAAAGGATGCTCCTAACAGTTCCATGGCCTTGATGGACTCTTCTCTTGTGACCTCAGGCTGCTCGATCAACAGTTCTACCACATCTCGGCGAGTGCGCTCCGCAGCACATATCAAGGGGGTCATGCCTGCAAGAAAATAATCAATCATAAAAATAACTTCTAATATAATGTCATGAAAACTTCAATTTACTTAACTAAATGAACAATAACAACTCAAGTAACAAAATTAAATTTTGATACAATTTACTTTTTTTAAAGTTTATTTTGAACGCAACACATTTTGGAAGAGGCAGTGCCTGCCATCTTCAGGTGTAAATAGAAACTAACACGTCACAAAAAGTACAAAAATGTGTGGGCATGATTAATTATCTACTGAAGGGGTGAAAGTTTCACCGACAGTAAGAAGGAATTTTGGAGGTGGATCAATGCGGATAGAAATAAATCTTCTGCATTGACCACTCCGGGAGTCAAAAGTGCTGCCGGTGAGATGGTATGGGAGAATGAAGAAGTATGCAAGAGATGGAAGAGCTATTTTCAAGAAATTTTTGGCCAGGGTGAAAGAAGAATTTATGAACAGACAGATGAAGAGAATGAATTGAAGATTTTGAAAGAAGAAATGAAACTGTCTATTTCACGTCTGAAGAATGGGAAGTCTGCTGGGTTTGATGGTATAAATGGTGAAATGTTGAAAGCAGGAGGTGAATGTGTGATAGATTGGATGTTTGAATTATGTAAGCTTTGTGTGAATGCAGGAGTAGTACCGATGGATTGGAGGAAGGCAGTCATTGTTCCCATTTACAAAGGTAAAGGGGACAAAAAAGACTGTCAGAACTTCAGACCAATCAGTCTACTCAGTATACCAGGAAAAGTCTTCTGTAAGGTGATTATAAAAAATGTGATTCTGACTACTAGCAAAAGGGGTTCCGATATACAGTCCGGCTTTATGGCCGGTAGAGGCTGTGTTGATCAGATTTTCACTCTACGACAACTTGTTGAAAAACAATTGTCGGTGAGGGGGAAACTATTCACGGCCTTTGTGGATCTAGAAAAGGCTTTTGACTCAGTGGACAGAGGTATGTTGTGGGATGTTTTGAAAGCATACGGAGTGAATGGAGCTCTACTCAATGCGGTGCATGCGAACTATGAGAATAGTATGGCGTGCATTCGTATTGATGGTGAGTATAGTGAATGGTTTGAAGTTTTTAAGGGTGTAAGGCAAGGATGTGTGATGAGCCCATGGCTATTTAACATAGTCATGGACAAGTGTGTTCGAGATGCTAGACTTGATGATTGTGGATTAATGATAGGAGAGAGCAAAGTGAGCGTTCTACTGTATGCGGATGATGCAGTCCTTGTATGTGATTCAGCAGTGGAATTGCAAATGATGCTCTCTAGATTGAACGAAGCTTTGAAAGGTAATAATTTGAAGTTGAATGCAAGAAAAAAGGTCCCAAAGGTCCATCCAGCCTTACAGCAACTGGGTCTTGCTTGAGTATTGGCGCTTTGTAGCGACGACCTAGCTAGTACACCTCTGCGGCACTACAACAAGTGTCATAGACCCCTAGAGTCTCTAGAATCTAGGGAGTCTCCCGCACAGGATTTCTTAAAAAAAAAAAAAAGAAAGACGAAAGTTTTGATTTTTGAAAGAGATGATGAAAATATGAATTTAAAATTAATGGAATGAATGTTGATGTTGTAAATGAGTTTGTATATTTGGGAAGTAAGTTTGAAAAAGATGGAAGAATGGCCGGTGAATTTGAAAGAAGAATAATGAAAGGCAGGTGTGTACTGGGTGCGACCGCTTGCATCGCCAGGAACCAAAATCTCTCAAAAAATGTTAGATTGGCGGTGCACGGTGGTATACTAGTGCCAACCTTGATGTATGGAAGTGAAGCCTGGACGGTGAGTGAAAGGGAAATTAGTAAAGTCCATACAGTAGAAATGGACTATCTAAGAAGTATGATTGGGAAAAAACGAAGTGACAGGGTGAGAAATGATTTTGTAAGAGAAGAATGTGGTGTAAGGGAAAGTGTGAAAGTGAAGATTAAAAGAAGTATGTTAAGATGGTTCGGGCATTTGGAGAGAATGAGTGATGAAAGATTGACGAAGAAAGTATATGTTGCTAGAATAGATGGATGTCGTGGTAGAGGAAGACCGAGAAAAGTATGGAAGGATCCAATCTCTGAAATAGCGAATGAATGGGATATCCAGAGTCATAATAAAAGGAGGACTTGTATGAAAAAGATTATGACTCTGGATGAAATGAAAGAAGTATGCAAGGACAGGAAGAAGTGGCGGCTAATCTGCAGTGTTGATTTCTAATGCTGGTGTATTCATTTGCTACATTTTTTGCATAGGAAATTTTTGACTTTTTTTGTATAGATTTCTTTGTAAGATTTTGTTCTTTTTTATATTTAAATGTAATTTATTATTCATATTCCTTGACTTATAGGTTGGTATGAGGCTGACCACACATACTGTAAAAAATGGTTCACTTTGCCAATGTCACCCCTGTTTCAGGGAAGGTCGGCAAAAGTTGTGGGGCTTATGTTCATTTGAGGTTTGGATTTTATTTGTAAGTACACATTCAACATTTGTAAGCGCGAACTACACTTGTTGGTTTGTGGGCATACATCTGAGAGCTTTAAATGAATATATCCTTGCAACTTAGATTATAGATTATTATTATTATAGAAGGGGGGGGGAATATGAGAGGGGTGGGGGCTTAACCCATTACCCCGCAAAAAAATGACAAAATCTGTTAATAAATATCATTATTATTATTTGTACATCATTTATTTCAAAAAAATCTTAAACTAAACTTAACATAAAATTAAAACGGTACAACATGGAAAAATTTTTTTTTTTTGCTATTTATTCAATCTTCATCTCCAGGCAGTTTTGGAAGGGTATGATATTTTTTAAAGCATTCGGGCATGTGGACAGCCATTCGCTTTTCTTATTCAGTAATGAACACATTTTACAGAGCCTGGACGGGTTTTTTTGACAGGATTTGGAGGAATCTGTCTAGGGAAATGTGCCCATTGTACAGCCTGTAATCGCGAAGGGCATGCTCCTTCAGAGGCCCGTCCTCGCCTCTTGTATGCTGGCAGGGTAATATTCTCCAATATGCTTTCTGCCGTACGGATTCTATAATCGCTGGATGTCAGCCTTTGCACGTTGGAAATATTTTTATGCAAAGCATAAGTATTATATAGGGCCATGTCAGCCAAATAAAAGAATATTTTTTTGTAGCCCTTGGAGTATCTCCGCATAATTGGAAAAGAAGCCAAGCACTGGTCATTCCTGTCAACTCCACCCATCCCCCGATTATAATCTATGATTGCTTTGGGTTTTGCAATGGGTTTTCCAGTCTTGTTGGGGGCGTAAAGCTGTAGAGTCCATCCCAACAGTGGCGAGCAATCAATTTTTCCACGAAGTATGTTAATTATAAATTTGAGTAAGGCCATATCTCGTCTCAACTCTAATGAATAGAATCCGAGATGACCTTGAAGAAACTTTGTGGGGTATAAAAAGGGATAATACCCAAAGTTGTTTTTATAGAGGTGTCTTAAAAATGCTTTTTGCACCTGTTCTAAAATCAGAATATAATAGGACTCATGAGGACTCCATAGGACGCTATTCGTCTCAAGGATACTGCGCACCAGGGCCGCGTATAGTGTTTTGGTGGCAGCACAGGAAAGGGCAGTGGAGTTTCTGATAACAAAGCCCAGTCTTTGGTACGCCATGTCTCTAACATGTTGGGTGTGCGCTCTGAAATTGAGTTGTGCATCGAATAATGTGCCCAAATCTCGAATTTAGTGCACTCTTTCGATATGATCACCATTTATAAGATAATGATGATTGATCGGTGAGTGTAATCTACAGTACGACATAATTTGGCATTTTTTGTGGTTGAAGAACAATTTGTTATCAATGCTCCATTGGTAAACTGCATCGATGTCGTTTTGCAGAGATAAAGTGTCAGAGTAACACCGTATGGTTTTAAAAAATTTCACGTCATCTGCAAACAGTAAAATATCTGAGCTAGAGATGACGCTTGGTAGGTCATTAATAAATAGTACAAAAAGAAAAGGGCCTAAGATTGAACCCTGACTTATGCCAGAGCGTGTCAGATATGGGTCAGACGTGTACTGTCCGTATTTAACGAATTGCATTCTGTCTGATAGATAGCTAGCAAAAAGTTTAAGTAACTTCGGAACGAAACCCATAATGCCTAGTTTTATGAGTAGTATGTCATTGTCAATCCTATCAAAGGCCTTTTGAAAATCCAAATATACTACATCTACCTGGTTCTTAGAGTCTAGCTCAAGAGGAACTAAATTTGGACCCATTGATCCAGAGCTACATGTAAACAATATGAAAATAAGTACAATAGAGAGAGACAAGCCCTTCAAATTTCTGGGAAAATATATAAAATATAATAGAGGCAGAGAACATGCGGTAAACGAAATTATAGAGCGTTTCAAAGTTACCATGGACAGAATAGATAAAATTCATATTTCAGGGATAAGGAAAGCGTGGATTTACGATAACTATATCATTAACCAACTAACGTGGCCGTTCCTGATTTATAGTTTTAACAAAGACAGTTTAGGTATCCTGGACAGCGTAACTACTAGATACCTGAAACAATGGACGCGACTCGCAAAGCCTGCAGACCCCGCCACATTCTACAGATCGAGAGAAAACTTTGGATTGGGATGGAAAAGACCATCCTTCGTACATGCACAACACCACATTACAAAGCACCATATTCTTGAAAACTCCAAAGACCCAAGTGTCATAGAATGTTGGTCCAAAGATCCCCAAATGTTAGAGCTCAAAAATAGAGCAGAATTTCACCACAAATACCTAACCGGTGTAAGCACTAACAGAAGAGGTCTGGGATGGCAAAAGGTGGAATCGGAGAAAGCCCATATGAAGGCTCTAGTAAAGCATGACTCTGACTCTAAATACAGGCTTCATGCGTTAAACCTCGAGATGCAGCATGACTGGATCACTGTTGGTGAAATGTGTCTTCCACCAGCACTACACTGGAAGATACTAATATACAATAGGTCTCCTGAAATGCTATGATTTTACTTAAATGCATTTCAAAACACGCTCCCTGACCCTGGAAACCTAAAACGATGGGGTAAAAATACAACTGCTTCCTGTGATCTCTGTGCCATTGACAAATGCACAGCAAGACATATTCTAACAGGGTGCAAAGTGGCCCTTGAAAATGGCAGATATACCTACAGACACGACAGGGTACTGGAAATACTAAGGGAGAGTATAAGCCTAACAATTTCCAGAGCAAACAAAGGTTTGACAAGAGAGTCCATTGAAAAAATAAAATTTGTTAAGCCTGGAGAAAAGGGAGAGCGAAGGGCCAGGACCCAGACTTCCATTATAAAAAAGGCAAAGGACTGGAGGCTTGTGATGGATTTCCACCACAGGACGATACATTTTCCCAGGAGAACTATGCACTACGGCTTTGAGACCCGACATAGTTCTATACTCAAATGAACTAAAGCAAGTACTCTTGGTTGGATTGACGGTGCCGTGGGAGATGAGCATCCCTAAGGACCATGCCTACAAACTAAATAGGTATAAAGGACTAGTGGATGAAATCACAAAGAATGGATATATCATAAGATTGTATGCAGTGGAGGTGGGAGCGAGAGGACTGCCAGCCAAATCGGTATATACTTTCCTTAAGGATCTGGGACTGAATAGATCCCAAATAAATGGATTTCTGGAAAGACTAACAAAAGCGGCCATCTCGGGATCATACCGCATTTGGCTGCGAAGATCTGAGAGCCCAGACACCTCTGGACATGCAATGTAGTTAATTGGACTTACATATTGGAAGGAAGGATGAGTCGGGAGGAATTGGGAACGTTGTCATGACGAAAGGATCCTTAACCAACCAGAGACAGGTCGTAAGTCCTGTGACTCCCATCTCATCCTAACTCCGTGCGGCGGGCCTGAGTTTGGGTCTTGGATTTTCAAAATTAGAGACCTGACTCGGTGAGACCGTGGATGCTCAGCTATTTCACAAATACATGGATAAAGTTGTTGTCAATGATTTTTTATGCATAAAATGATCACGCAATGACAGACCGGCGTTTCGCCGGCGTAGTGCTAAGTACCAAAATCTAGGTCAACGGTAATTCGCCGGCTTCGCGCGCCAATGGTTTAAGTGGAAACAGGTGGAAGATGGGAGGAACTGCTTCTCCCGAAACTGGTCGTGTTCAAAATGAACTCAAAAAGTGAACTTTAAGAAAACTTAAATTTATAAAAATGGACTTTCAGAAAGTTACTGCCGAAAATCTAGATAATATTATGTAAGTAATAATATGAAAATAACATCAATGAAACATTAAAATCCAATAAACTAGGGATGTGCATTTCAAACGCAAGCGTTATAGGATATAATATTCTTTGAAACAAACTTTTAACTGAAGTAGATATCCAAAAATTCAACACGAAAACATTTCTACCTGTTTAAAAATACTGATTCTACTGACATTCAAAAAGATTTTTCCTGTATGAACTAAATGGGCAAAGAAAAATCTATGGTTAAAAATATTTTCATTTTTCATTATTTAAAAATTCAAATGGGTAAAACATAGTTTGAATTAACTTATTTATTTATTTTTTGTGCTCGAACATTTTCGCCTAATGAGGCATCTTCAGGAGCAGAATGGTTAAAAAAAAATTTTTTTTAAAAAGTTTTGAAAATTATTTTTATAAAAATATTTGTAACCATTCTTCTCCTGAAGATGCCTCATTAGGCGAAAATGTTCGAGCACAAACAATAAATAAATAAGTGAATTAAAACTATGTTTTACCCATTTGAATATTTAAATAATTGAAAAATGGACTTTCACTGTGTTAATAGATCAACACTAAAAAATATACTAGTTTCATTTGTTTGAGTTTTACAGGAGAAAAATATAATATAACCATTTAATAAAAAAATTACTTCATTTATCTCGAATCATCTAAGTATCTCTTGATTTATCAAATGCAGATTTATGAAAAAATGATTCAGGGATTTGCTTCAAAAATACAAAATCATTCAAGAAACTTTTCTATTATTGAATTAAGATAAACCAGAAACCTTACTCACCATGTTCATTAGGCCACAATTTTGCTCCGTGATTAAGAAGTTCTTTGACAACTTCAAGATGGCCGCACTCAGCTGCAAAATGTAAGGCTGTGGCACCACACAGCGCCCTCTCATCCACACGGGCACCTCGCTCAAGGAGAAAACTAACCTAAAAGTTATAACACAACTTTACAGATGGTGTTCAAAGAGAAAATAATTACATTGATTATATTTCTCTCAATTAGTTTCATGACTTCTTCAGCAGTTGTGATTCAAATGGTGGGTTAGTGGCAAAGCTGGGCACCGTTAATCAAACAATTAACTTCGTTAATCGCTAATCCGTTACTAGAAAAGTTAACTTCGTTAAACGTTAAAGCGTTAGATGTACAAAAAAGTAACGTAAGTTAAAAGTTAGTCGTCAAAGTTAACAAATACATAGTTTTACTTAGAAGATGGTAGGTTAGGTATTTAATAATTGAAGGGTTGAAGGGACTTGGATTTGCTATACAAGTAAATATAACAATTAAGAATTGTAAGTGTTTATTTCACCTATGAACTCTAATTTTAATTAAAAGAACATTAAATCAACACTACAGTTATGAATTTCTTATTTATTTAGTTAGGTGCATGTTCTCTTTTAAGAAAATCAGCATATTAAAATTGTCGTCGGAGAGCGAGGATTGTTTTTAAAGATTTTAAATTATGATTACGGTCGTTAAACATTTAAAGAATGAAAAAAAAAGGATTTTACTGACCGCGCAAAAGAGAAGAACGATTTTCTCTACTTTTCGTCGGAGTCATATCCGACGTCCTCAGGAGACGTGTGTCCTCTACAAAGAGGAACCACGAACTGTTGAATTATTGTTGTTTGATCGAGGCCGAAGGTTGTAGGTACTTTTATTAACCTTCGGTGATACATCCATAGATGTCGCAATAGCCCCAGTTGTACAAAAGGACGAAATTATGTCTTCTTGTGAAATCGTCCGATTAATGAAAGGGTGGATCATTGAAGTTAGTACTGGCCTCCATATACTGGAAAGTTTGTAGCTGTCATCTCTGTTGAAGTTGGGGTGCCTGTGTTGAGTGTGTATTTCGATTGCTTCCTTCACAAGTCGGGGGATGAGAAATCTTTCTTTAGATAGAATCATTGTTTTATCAAATCTGATAAGATGATTCACCCCTTTCTGTGAATGTTCACAAATAGCAGACTTGTTCGGGTTATTCGTCTTAACTGCACCAATATGTTCCTTCAATCGGGTGTTGATGCTGCGCTTGGTTTGTCCAATATAAAAGGCTCCGCATTCGCAAGGGACCCCGTACACTCCTGGAGAATCCAACGGGGTACTATTTTTTACACTTCGGAGCATTTGAAATATGGAGGATGGAGGACTGAAAGTTGTTTTGATATTAGCCTTTAAGAGCACACGGCTAATCTTGTCTGTCAGACCTCGTATGTATAGTAAGTATGCTCCACTTCTTGGAACGTCATATGAAGTGGTTTGCCGTACGTGAGTGTGACGATGGCGGCAGGCAGCGGTGGCGCCGCCGCCGCGCCATGCTCAGTTCAGTACCTACACTACAGCAGTAGGGTAGGTACCTAGCCAGTGTGGTGTGGGCGGCGCGCAATTATAAATGCTGTCAGCGGCATGTAACGGACTTAACTTAACAGAAGTTTAATTTAACGGAAGTTAAGTAAACCGTTAATATTTTTTCGGCTTAACTTAAAAGTTAAATCGATATACAATTTCTTAACTTCGTTAATTAACGATTAACGGATTAACGAGTTAATGCCCAGCTTTGGTTAGTGGTTATTTTGTTGTTGTTGAGTCTCTTAAGCTTTTTGACTATATTTTTTAAGAAATTGGCAAATTCTTACGCGCGGTATCTCCATGGAATTTTGAGAGAGATCTGAGCTGAGATCATTGATAATAATTTAAAAAGATTGTGTGGATCGTTTTTAGTTTCAGCAATGACATCCAACCACAAATAAGTTATTTTGTTTTTGACCAACATTCCGTACTCCTTCACACACATTTGTGAGTCTCCTGTTTTTTCAGTTTTTCATCTCTTCTCTAGTTTCAGCATTAACTTCTTAGCTCAATGGTGATTTCTCTCGCTTGTTTTTCAATGGCCTTAAAGACAAAATTGAGCCTTGGCCCCCCAAACAATGGGTGATTTCTCGATAGCACTGTTTTGTGGAGATTATCAATACATGCAATTTTAAGATAGTTTTGATAATGTGGCTTACTATATCCAGGTGTCCTTTATACGAGGCGATCATGAGGCAGGTGTTGTTGTACAAATTGGGGCGGTGCAGGTCTGCTCCCTGCATGACCAGGTACCTCACAATGTCTAGTCTGCCGTCGAAGCACGCTGCTCTCAAAGGTGTAGAGGCTGTAGCTGTGGCGTGGTCTAACTGGGCTCCGGCTTTTGCCAACCTCTGAAATGACAAACAAAACCAGGATAAGTTGTTGAACCCATAAACAATTTTTATTATTATTCCCAGTCTATAGCTCAGTTGGTAGAATGCTTGCATTCCATGCAGAGATTTAGAGTTCAATCCCCGCCGAGGGTGTCAGAAATGGTTTCCCATATTGGTGTTTATTTCAAACACAAAATAAAACAGGCAATGTTTACTCAGCCCTTGAGAGCTGGAAATCCTCCGCTTGACATACGACCAGTCCCCTTACCTATAAAAATAAATAGATTGCACACATAGCATGCGACCCCTTCGGTGACTACTTTGTAAGAATTTGTTGTACATGTACATCTAGATTGCGATGCGAAATTCCATATTATCCAATAATGAAATTAAGTTTTAATAAGACATTTTTTTAGTGGACAATCATTTTCATTTTAAAAAATATTTTGTGATTTTTGATCAGATCAAATGCAATAACTGAAAATTAAAATATGTTTTTCATTACAAACATTACCATACTTGACTAACTGGAGGAGAACTTTAAGATTATTAACAGTAGGTACTTTAATATAGGTACACTTTAAAGTGAAGGTAGAGGCTTTTTATATTATTTCATTAATTGCAGAGACATTCATTTTGTAATCTTTCATCTTGCTAAGACAAAGAATAAAACCAATTTTATCATACAATATTGTTATGTAAATATGAAATATAAATATTTAAAATAAGTAGGTATTTGTTATAGTTATAAGAATTCTGTACCGTATTGTGTGGGTAGGAATCATTGAATAAAAATACTTCATTAAATAACAGAAGCATCGAGAAATAATGATTACTACGCCTTTCTGGAACTGTCCAGCGAATATGGGTCTAGATTGTACTGTTTTGAAGAGTATAAGAAGGGTGTGAGTTGCTTGCAGAGCCAGTATTCTACAAGCTTTACAACTTTATACATTGAACCAAAACCAGTGAACAAAAACCAAGTGTAACGGAATAGTCGAGAATATCTTTGTGCAAATAAATTATTAAAAGTGTAAAATAAACAACTGTATAAGAAGACCAGTATTTTTAATTGAAAGACTGTTGAACCCTAAATTTGTAACAATATTATTGTTAAATGGC
Organism: Agapetus fuscipes; assembly: GCA_951799405.1. Classification (NCBI taxonomy): domain Eukaryota; kingdom Metazoa; phylum Arthropoda; class Insecta; order Trichoptera; family Glossosomatidae; genus Agapetus; species Agapetus fuscipes. The sequence continues at coordinate 8,949,461 of OX637334.1, forward strand.
TTTTATACTTTTTAACCAGCTTCTGAAAAAAAAATCACCCTTTGCCACTGGTGTCCACCACAGAACCCAAAGTATAAAATATTAACATACTCTCCTCTCCCCTCGATTGTGTAAATAAAAAATGTATGGAAAAGACGACGGCACTCCTAGTGAGTGACTAAGTTTTTATAATTTGTTTATTTATACTTTGTTGTTATTATGCAATATTTTATACTCTGGATACAGGTGAAAATGAAATAAACATAATTTACCTTGACAACCCTGAGATGTCCAGCACCGGCAGCAGCCCACAGTGCCGTGGCTCCGCTGATGACGTGCTCCTCAAACCTGACAGAGGCCTCAGCCTCCAGCCTCACCGGCGGCAGGAACTTCTCCAGCAGGATGCGCACAGCTGCTTCATGGCCGTGTCGGGCAGCGGCCACTAAAGGCGTGCAGCTGACACCATCCATGGTCACGGGCTGGAAACAGGATGTCAATTAGTAATACAGTAAGTGGTTTTTCACACTAAAAGCCCAGTTTGCTTATATTTATTTCTATATGGTGCCTGGTCGGAAGTCTAGTAGTGTATGGGGAAGTATGAAAGCTTTCACAATATGGTCTGTCCGGTAGTCCATAGACAAATCGAGCAGAATGTGTTGTGTGTAAAATGGACGTAATTGATTTTCACTTACAAATGACTCTTTCATATTTTTTTCAAACGAAGTACCCTGAGTATTAAACATTTACAAAAACTTCCGTTGATCGCGTAAATAAAAAAAATTAACAAGTTTCATACAATGACCAGATCAGATGTATATTTCTTAAAATATTTTTTTTTCCGCCAGTGATTCGGACCACGGACCCGCAGAATTTTAGTACAAGGTGATAGCCACAAGCAAGGTGGGTATAAAAAAGGTGTGTACACTAGGCAGTTTTGGTTGATTGCCATCTATCCCTCTTTAAAAGGTGCTGGTGTTTTTGTCACGGCAAGCTTATTGGCTGCCAAAAAATAGCACACGTCCTTTGTTTAACACCATAACAACAAAGATCAACTGTTTATACTTTTGGTCAGGCAATGCGTGCGGTGTTGGTGCGGTGAACTATGATTGTGGGAAACGCAGGCAATCAAGGATCACCATCACACTTTATAAGAGGTGTCTCATCTTAGTACATCCAGCTTGGCCACAAGACATTCATAGAAGGTAATATTACAAACTAGGAAATATATTCAATGCCGTGCAGAATGGAACCTAGAGTCAGAAAGAGTATGTATGAAGAAAGTGATGAATGTTGAAGAGATGAAAGAGGTATGCAAGGACAGAAAAAAGTGGAGAAACATCTGCGGAGGTGCCTGCCACCCCTAGTGGAATGGCAGCAGGATACAGTAACAGTGCATTATGAATTAAATGGGTATTATCATTCCACATAATCTATACATGTATAATACAAGTTGCAAAGATATATTAACATTTAAAGCTCATATCAAATGCATGCCCACAAACAAGCATGTGTAGTTCGCGCTTACAAATGCTGAATGTGTACTAACAAATAAAATCCAAACCTCAAATGAACATAGACCCTACAACTTTTGCCTACCTTCCCTGATACAGGAGTGACATTGGCAAAGTGAACCATTTTTTACAGTATGGGTGGTCCGCCTCATACCAACCTATAAGCAGGGGCGATCATAGGAATTAAGACCTAGTTCGGCAACTTCTAGGTTTTGGGTGGTTTTCGACAGGAGAAGATTATTTTTTGTGCGCAACTCCAAAACAATAAAAATCCGATTTTTTTCATATTCCATACAGCCAGTGGCATTTACAATTTAATTAAACCAAAAACGAAAAACGAAAAACGAAAAAGAAACCTGTCGGAACAAAATTTGAAATAGCAATTATCTGAAAACAATGTTAAGAAACATATAACATAGTCCCTTCATGTATAAAACTGAAATAATATTTACAATAATTACAGGTAGGTTTTTTTATCGGATATTTCACGAACTGTTATAAGAGAATAATGTAAGTTGTCTTATGACGGTTCGTGTAATATCCGTTAAAAAAAAACTGTGTAGTTATAATTATTGTAAACATGTAAAACGACCGTAATTCCAACCTGAACCTAAAAATGAAATAATATTGCATTAGTTGTCTTAAATAAATAACCACCGTGGTTTTTTCTTGCTGTTTCAGACGGACCTTTAAAGTATCTATGAAACTCTTACCTTAGTCATTGTAGAATCTCTAGCATTATGTAGTTGTTCTTGTCCCACGACACTTACACATTAATAATGAAAAACTTAGTGGAAGCCGCATGAGCCACATCAAATATCAGAGTAAATGATTGATTATAATAAGACAAGTCAATAACTCGATACTTGAAGTGGCCTTAAGAAATGCCGTTTTTCTCAATTCTTCCAAACACACACAGTATCTAAGGCATAAAATTATCTACATCATGAAGAACTGAAGTTATCCATTGTAATAATTAAGTTTCACAATAAATCACAAAAACAATCACAGACGCCAAAAACAACGCGCGCGTGCTTGGAAGAAATTGGAGAATGAACAAAAAGTTAAAACTCACACACTTCTTTTCTGCATCTCTTTCATATATATCACCAGTTTATTTCTGTCTCTACTCTACTATGACGTAAGTGCGTTCCCAATTATTATTGTCTTTTGACCCAGGCAAGCCTGAGTTGAAGCGTACAGACGGTGGCCACATGTGGATGTATGAGTGCAATTTGGTTTAAATGTATTGCCGCGCTGGAACCGAGCTACAGTTTAAAATCTCGTTGCCGGACCGCGCTGAGCGTATTGCATGCGTGAAAACGGTAGGCGCTAACTTACAAATGTCTAATTCGGGGCTACGAAAATTGCCTATCTTTTAGGCGTCGATTAATATTGTTTCTTGTTAAAATTATTGTTTCAAAAATATTTTTTCTTTTCTAAAAAGTAAGTTCGGCGAGGACTAATGGTCTTTATGATATGCACGCCACTGCCTATAAGTCAAGGAATACGGTGATCAAGAAAAACCCTGATTATTATTGGGAATTCATTTATTTATTTAATATTGTATAGTAAAATAAAATAATAAATAACATTAAACTACCCATATAAAAACAACAAAACCATAAAAATAAATCTATGTACAAAAAAGTCAATACTTTACAAAATAAATTGCACAGAATCTGCACTCGACTTTCTTGCAAAAATTAACCCACTGTATGACGTATGTAAAGCTATAATCATCTACCAGCTTATGCAGTTTCAATGAAAATATAATATATCGATAATAAATCAATTTTATTCCACGGCGGTGTGTACCTGCATACCCGTGCGAGTATGGAAATAGCCATATAAATTCTTAAGTGAATAAAAAATATTTGGATGATTTATTTGGTGAGCGCCGTTTTGTGTGAATCACACCTCAAGAGTCCTCTGCGAGGTTGATCTTCTCTGGAAAAAGCGCCAATTACACAAGAAAGATCCTCGACTCATAGGTTGGTATGAAGCTGATTTCTGTACTGTACTGTACTGTATCCTGCCACCGTTTCATTAGGGGTGGCCGGTACCTCCGCAGATGCGCCTCCACTTTTTGCTGTCATCACCTTTTTCATACATACTCTTCTCTTATTCTCACTCTGCAGGATCCATTCAATCTCACCTATTTGGTCTAAGCATTCTTTCCTCAGCCTTCCCCTTCCACGCTTTCCTCTGACATTTCCTTTGTACACTTTCTTCATTAGTTGTTCATCATCCATTCTTTCAAGATGTCTGAACCATCTCATCGTACTTTTTTGTACTTTCATTCTCATATTCTCTTTTATACCACACTCGTTCATCACTCAAGCATTACGTACTCTATCACTCAGTGTCTTTCCAGCCATTGCTCTCAGGTAAGCCATTTCAACCGTACTTACATACTTTACTCAGCTCACATTCATTAAGCCTCACTTCCACCAACCAATATGCCATTGTGGACCGCCGATCTCATATTCTTCGTAAGTTTCCTATTCCTTGTAATGCTTCCAATCGTTTCCATTACACTTCTTCCTCTACTAGCGCGCTTTTCCAATTATTTCGTCAATTTCGCATTCGACTCAAACTTGCTTCCCAGATAATCAAATTCTTTCACGACCTCCACTCTTTTTTCATTCAGTCTTATCTCAATTTTCTCGCATTTCTCAGTCCTCCTAAAGTGTAAAAAAGAATTCACTTTGTTAATGTCACCCCTGTTTCAAGGAAGGTCGGCAAGAGTTGCAGGTTTTATGTTCATTTGAGATTTGGTTTTAATTTGTAAGTACAAATTCAGCATTCGTAAGCGCGAACTTACACGTACCTGTTTGTGGGCATGCATTTCATATTAGTTTTGAATGTTTATATTTCATTGCAACTTATATTCTAGATTATTATAGATGGTCATTGAACCATTCTGTATGCAAACTAGGACTTTGTATGGTGGGTACACTTTTTAGCTATATTTTGAAAAAGTAACGACTGATTATTATTGGTATTTATAAAATTTTAAGAATGGCAGCCTTTTATCTATTTTTAACCCTTTGACTACCAAGAAAATTGCTAATACATTTTGTATGGAAAATTTTCACTTTGTATCGCGGCTATACTTTTGATTCACTTTTTGGAAAAAATAATGATGGCAATATATAGGTTATTATTATTGTTTTACATTTGCAGTACATTATTTTTTTATTAACCCTCTAACTGCCGAGAATTTTTCCATTATTTTTTTCTTTTATATGGCAACTCCCTAAACCGAGATTAGGATGAAGAAATTATTAGAATTATTAGATAGCACTATTATATAAATGGATTCACAAAAAATTTAAGAAAAATCGTCGGAGCCGTTTTTGAGAAAATCGCATTTTAAATTTTCAGCTCTTCGGAAGCCATCTTGAATTTTCAAAAAAGTAAAAAAAAAATTATTACGAATTAAAGTAATAAGCTTGTTCTTTCTAAAAAATTTAAAACAAATTTAAATATCTTGCATTTTGATAGGTTTTCGTAATATTTTCGATTTAAAATTTCAGGTCGTGTAAACGGTGCTTTATATTTATTTTTTCAAAAAAAATTTTTTGTAAATTTGTAGAAATTTATGTTGTCCATAATATTGTAGAAAATTATATTTTTGTTGACCCCTTAACTTTCGAGAAAATCACAATCGTTTGTTTTTTTCATATGGCAGCCCATAGACACAGATTAGTAAGAGTGTTGTTATAACTAATTTATTAAGTTAAAAATTAATTAATGGCAACTCTGAAAATTTAAGAAAAATTCTTGGAGCCGTTTTTGAGAAAAGTGCTATTTTATGTTTTTTTTGTATGGCAGCCATCTTGAATTTTCAAGTTGGTGTAATGCCATGTTATTCATACTTAATACATGTCCAAAAAAGTTGATGTAGCCAAAATTTGGTATCTCTAGGTCTTATACTTTGGAAAGTGACACACACACATACATACATACATACATACATACATACATACATACATACAGACGGACGTTTTTGAAAGATAGTGTTTTTTGGCATGTCCTGCACCAGGACAACTCATTTCCGTGAAAACCTCGATTTTTTTTTTTCACACCAAATCATAACTTTCTTTTATAGCCTTCGGCTATAGCAAGAAAGTAAAAATGTAACATAAATGAATAAGCCTGGACGGTGAATGATAGTGAAATTAGTAAGGTCCATACTGTTGAAATGGACTTTCTAAGAAGTATGATTGGGAAAAAACAGAGTGATAGGGTGAGGAATGATTTTGTAAGAGAAGAATGTGGTGCAAGAGAAAGTGTGAAAGTAAAGATTAAAAGAAGTTTGTTAAGATGGTTTGGGCATATGGAGAGAATGAATGAGAAAAGACTGACGAAGAAAGTATACGTTGCAAGAATAGATGAATGTCGTGGTAGAGGAAGACCGAGAAAGATATGGACGGACCAAATCTCCGAAATTGCGAATGAATGGAATATCCAGAGTCATAATAAAAGAAGAGCCTGTATGAAAAAGGTTATGACTCTGGAGGAAACGAAAGAAGTATGTAAGGACAGAAATAAATGGCAGTTGATCTGTAATGTTGGCAGCTAGGGTTTATTAAACAGGAATTTTAACTTGTTTTCTGTTTTAGTTTTGATGTCCATAGATATTATTATTTATTGATTTATAAAATGTAATTTGTCCTGTATGTTCCTTGACTTATAGGTTGGTATGCGGCTGACCACCCATGCTGTAAAAATGGTTCACTTTGCCAAAGTCACCCCTGTTTCAGGGAAGGACGGCAAGAGTTGCAGGGTGTATGTCCATTTGAGATTTGGTTTTTATATTGTAGGTTCACATGAGGCATTTGCAAGCGCGAACTTGTACGTGTCTGGTTGTAAGGAATGCATGTAATGTGAATCTCCAATGTAACATATCTTTGCAACTTAGATTAGATTAGAATAAGCTAACATTAAGTACAAATCAACATTGCAGATTAGCCGCCATTTCTACCTGTCCTTACATACTTCTTTCATTTCATCCTGAGTCATAACCTTTTTCATACAAGCCCTCCTTTTATTATGACTCTGGTTATCCAATTCATTCGCTATTTCAGAAATTTGATCCATCCATACCTTTCTCCGTCTTCCTCTACCACGACATCCATCTATTCTTGCAACATTTACTTTCTTTGTCAGTCTTTCATCACTCATTCTCTCCATATGTCCAAACCATCTAAGGGCCGGTCTTATAAACGAGAGACCAAATATCCGTAAGTATCTCGGCAAGTTACTAACGGATGGACGTTAACCGACTGATCTTACCGATGGTCGTCCTATAAAGCTTTTTTAACCGTCCGTTAGTTCTCAATAATGCACTCGTATTTTCAATGATTTTTTACGTGCATTCATGAACATACGTCATCCGTTTGCTGTCAAAGACGAAACATAACCTAAAGTTGCTTTTGACAAATACGAAAAATATTAATGAATTATCTATCACTTTCGGAAGAAATTATCTTCAACAGGATAGAGCGTAGTAGTCCAATGACACGCAAAACTCACCGCAAAGAAACAATGCTTTGACAGCTGACCTAACCTCAAACCTTAACTAACCGGCCGGTATCTGCCATTAATCGATGGGTCGGCTGTCGGTTAGATCTGTCGGTAACTTTTACGGAAATAAAACAAACGGATTCTTATAAGACGAAAAATGTGACGTTTGTATTATATTTCGGTAAATTTGGTACGACATTGAACTAACGGATGTTTATAAGACCGGCCCTAAACAAACTTTTTTTAATCTTCAAATGATTACCTATCAAAACTTCGTTCAATCTAGAGAGCATTGTTTGCAATTCTACTGCTGAATCAGATTCAAGGACTGCATCATCCGCATACAGTAAAACATTCACTTTGCTCTCTCCTATCATTAATCCACAATCATCAAGTCTATAATCTCAAACACACTTGTCCATGACTATGTTAAAGCCATGGGCTCATCACACATCCTTGCCTTACACCCTTAAAAACTTCAAGCCATTGATTAATATTATTTACCTACTTATTTGTACCTATCATTTAATAAAAAAGACAAAGTTGGCTTCTGTTTTTCTCCATAGTAACTAACGTTCCAAGAAGTGAAATAATAAGTAAACAACGAAAAAATGCCACGTAAGATATTAACATCATACTATGTCAAAGCGAGATGTAAACATGAGGGTTGCCTGGAAACAGATTATTACACTTTGTTTGAATGAACTCTTTTTTGGTACAGAAATCAATTCAATCAACAAATTATCTGTAGAAATCAATCAGGAATAATATCATAAAATGAACGGTAAACCTTGATTAAAAAAATAACAAAATGGAATTCCAAAAATACGCGCAAAATAAATCGCTTGACATTGACATTTAGGTTGTGGTGCATCAGTACAGAAGATGAAAGAAAACCAGATATCTGAAATCAGATAAAAAGAAGATAATCCGAAAATTGTGCGTGCCCACCCCTAGTAGTGGGCCCGCGAGAACGAGCGGGAGTATAAAACGCGTACGCTGCGCTCCAAACAGGGAGACACACTGAGACCACGGAACGAGCAACATCTTACCGCGCTCCCGCCAAAATTGCAAGCCGTCTCGCGTTCCCGCCGATTTCCAAGCAGAGACGCAAAACAACTTTGCACCGTCGCCTGGACGTCTCCGCAGTTCACTACATCATCACCAGAGAAACTTCGAGACCACCGAGCGGACATCTACATCTCCCGCCAAAATCTCAAGACATCTCTCGCATTCCCGCCAATTTCCAAGCAGAGACGACATCTTACCTCGCGCCTTCGCCTGGACATCTCCAGCTTCATCATACCTTCACCTGGACATCTCCAGCTTCGCCACATCTTTACCTAGAAGATTCTCAAGACCTCGCCAGGAACAGACTTGAGGCAACCGTCTCCTACAGCACACTGCTCACATCACAACACAAAAGGTCCTTCTTAGGGCCACTTTTAATTTTCCTCAAAAGTTTACAGTTTTTTCTCCTGATCACAACAAAAGGTCCTTGTTAGGGCCAATCCGAATTTCCTCAAAAGTTTCAAGTTACTTCCTATTTGCCAACTTCCATATTTCCTTTCCTTCCCCCACTTCAAGCATCAAGCATCCTGCTCGCCTCACAAGCAAGGCGGATTAAGGAGGACTTCCGCCTGGACGCAGCTTGAAGACCGGAAGATTGCAACCAAGACAACATTTTGAATTAACTTTGATTGAACAGTACTGACTGCATTAAAAATATACACTTTCAAATACGGGCTTTTATTCACACCACACACTCAACCTCCAAAAGGTTATCAAAAATAATATTTACGTTCCCGTTATTGTTTGATCCGAAAACACACAAAAGATTCGGGATCGCGCGTATTTTAGAAATGTCTCGAACTGTTTCTAATTCTGCGTGTATGACACACTCAGATTGGAGAGATTATTTGGCCAGCTGATAGTGTTTTGTTGTGAGCATGTCCATTCTGGGAATAAAGGGAATTTACAAGGAAAGGACAATGGCATTGCCCGCACGCGTCGATGACACAAAGAAGTATGGCTAAACTAAAAATAATCCCACCTGATTCAGCAGATCGTCAACTTCTGATGTGGTTTTCTCGAACAGGAGAGCGTACAGGGTGAGGGACATTCCATCCCTGGCTGCGAAATAGACGCGCTTTCTAAGGCTGTCGGATATGTCATCTTCTGATTTCTTCGTGCCCATTTTTGCGTTGCATAAAATGTGATGTGAACGTTCTGTGCCAGAAGGTAAATACGGAATTGCGGAAGAATTCACTCCAGAAAAAGCGTACTACTTTGGGCTTCTGTCAAATACAACTGAAGTAGTGGTGGGCTGTAGCGGCGAACCGTAACTGGAACTACTCATAAAATTTAGTAGCAACATTTAGTAGCGCAAAAGCAACTACAGAATATAAAGAGTAAAGACCAATATATACTGGGTCAGTAGCTGTCGTCAGTACTGGCGCTAAAAACTGACTCGAAAAATTGACTCGAAAACTCATTATTTACACGCAGTCAGTATTTCGTCAATAGTCGAGGATATTTTGTAGGATGTACACACGTTTGTAAAGTCAGTGCGGAAAAATGAATTCTCGAAAACAGCGAAAAATCAAACTTAACATTTTTTTGAGAAAATTTACATTTGTGATGATGCAAGAACTAACAAGTATGTTAGAAGAAGAGATATCTAAAAATAAACGAATTTGGGTAAGAAAATGGATAGATGACAGAGATAAAACTAGAGGTTCTGCTCTGCTCTGCTGTTAACCCAGTTGAGAACTGAAGATCCTCGGGAATACAAACTGGCTTTGAGAATGACGCCAAAAACCTTTGACGATTTGCTTATGTTGTAATCAAGCTCTATTCAGCAATCAGCGTCAAGACACATATTTATGAAATTACGCTGACATATTTGGCTTCTGGAATGTTCTCTTCTAAATCTCTCAAAATGTACTCTTCTAAATTCATTCCTCGTACAAAATTTTGCAATGCTGTTGCACGTATGTCTTTATTTCTGTAATTTTGGGACTTATTATCGCACAGGCATTCATTTTTGCGGTAAAGATGTGTAACTGTAACTGTAACTGTAACTCTGTCGCCATTCCGCTAGGGGTGGCCAGAGCCTCTGCAGAGTTGCCTCCATTTTTTCCTATCCTTACATACCTCTTTCAATTCATTCATATCCATCACCTTTTTCATGCATTTTCTTCTTTTACGCTCACTTTGTATATCCCATTCTTTCACAATCTCCTCAATCTGATCACTCCATACTTTTCTCGGTCGTCCCTTTTCTCTTTTTCCTTTCACACTTTCTTTGTATACATACTTTGTCAGTCTATCATCATTCATTCTTTCCACATGCCCAAACCATCTCATCACATTCTTTTGTACCTTAACTTTCACATCCTCTTTCAAATTACATTCTTTTTTTACCCATTCATTCTTAACTCTATCCCTCAGAGTTTTTCCTGTCATGCTTCTCAAATGCTTCATTTCCACCGTACATACTTTACTCATTTCGCTATCGTTCACTGTCCATGCTTCACTTCCATACATCAAAGTCGGTAACAATATGTCATTGTGTACCGCCATTCTCAGATCCATCGTCAATCGCTTGTTCTTTGCTATTCTTCCTATTGCACCGACCACTTGCTTTCCCTTGCACACCCTATTCTCAAGTTCTCTTGTCATCTTTCCATTCTTCTCAAACATACTTCCCAAGTAATTCATCCACAATTTCAACTTTCGTACCACTCAACATAAACGTGCATTCTTCATTTTCATCCGTTCTGTCAAAAATCAGTACTTTCGTCTTACTTGCATTAATTTTCAACTTGTTCACACACAGAGCATGGTTCAGACTAGAGAGCATTGCCTGAAGTTCTGCTGCTGAATCAGCAATTAATACTGCATCATCAGCATAAAGCAGAACTCCGACTTTTCTCTCTCCAATATGTATGCCATGCCCTTCCAGATTCGCTTGTTTAACACAATGATCCATAATTGAATAACCATGGGCTCATTATGCAACCCTGTCTCACATCTATAATCTATAATCTATAATCTAAGTTGCAAGGATATATTCATTCAAAGCTCTCAGATGTAAGCCCACAAACCAACAAGTGTAGTTCGCGCTTACAAATGCTGAATGTGTACTTACAAATAAAATCCAAACCTCAAATGAACATAAGCCCCACAACTTTTGCCGACCTTCCCTGAAACAGGGGTAACATTGGCAAAGTGAACCATTTTTTACAGTATGGGTGGTCAGCCTCATACCAACCTATAAGTCAAGGAATATGAATAAAAAATTACATTTAAATATATAAAAGAACAAAACCTTACAAAGAAATCTATACAAAAAAAGTCAGAAATTTCCTATGCAAAAAATGTAGCAAATTAATACACCAACATTAGAAATCACCATTGCAGATTAGCCGCCACTTCTTCCTGTCCTTGCACACTTCTTTCATTTCATCCAGAGTCATAACCTTTTTCATGCAAGTCCTCCTTTTATTATGACTCTGGATATCCCATTCATTCGCTATTTCAGAAATTTGATCCATCCATACTTTTCTCGGTCTTCCTCTACCACGACATCCATCTATTTTAGCAACATATACTTTCTTCGTCAATCTTTCATCACTCATTCTCTCCATATGCCCGAACCATCTTAACATACTTCTTTTAATCTTCACTTTCACACTTTCCCTTACACCACATTCTTCTCTTACAAAATCATTCCTCACTCTGTCACTTCGTTTTTTCCCAAGCATACTTCTTAGATAGTCCATTTCTACTGTATGGACTTTACTAATTTCCCTTTCACTCACCGTCCAGGCTTCACTTCCATACATCCATACATCCTTGTAACAATTAAAATACTCGCTGTATTCTCCATCCAACCTGACACACGCCCTGCTATTTAGATAGATGGCGCGTATCGCGTTCAGAAGTGCTTTGTTCACACCATACCTCTCAAGCACACACCACATCATACTTCTATCCACCGAGTCGAAGGCTTTCTCAAGATCTACGAAAGCTGCGTAGACCTTTTTATTTACGGCCAGCTGTTTTTCGACTATCTGTCGAAGCGCGAATATCTGGTCTACGCAACCTCTTTCCGGCATAAAGCCAGATTGTATATCTGAGACCTTCTCCTGGGTGGATAATCTTACCCTATGGATAAGAATCTTGCATAGCACTTTACCTGGCACACTAAGAAGGCTAATCGGTCTGAAGTTACGGCAGTCTTTTTTGTCACCTTTACCTTTGTAAATTGGCACAATGACCGCCTCTCTCCAGTCCGATGGAACCTCCTTGACACTAACACACAATTCGCAAAGCTCTTTCATCCATTCAATCACACATTCTCCTCCCGCTTTCATCATTTCAGGTCTCACACTATCCACACTTGCAGCTTTCCCATTCTTTAATTCCTTTATGACCTTTCTTACTTCTTCTTTCGATATTTTCAAAACATTACCCTCATCATAATCTCCTTTCACAGTTAAATCACATTCATCTTCACCAAAAACCTCATTAAAATATTATTTCCATCTCTTTTTTACATCGTCTTTATTCCACAGAATGTCTCCGCTAACATTTTTGATTCCTGGAGTTGTGGACCTACAACTGTCGTTGTTTTGTCTCACCCAGCTCCAGAACATATTTTTATTGTCAGAGAAGTCATTCTGTGCTCTTTCACTCAATTTTTCTTCCATTCTTCTCTTACTCATTTGAACTTCATTTTTCGCTAGCCATTTTTTTGCCTTGTATTCAGTCTCTAACACTTTATTCTTTCTGTCATTAATCCATTTTAAATAACTCTCTTTCTTCTCTTTCACTGCTTGTTTAACCCTATCATTCCACCATTCATTGCCTTTTCTATGCCCAATCGTAACTTCACCGCATACTTTCTTTGCGCTTTCAACCAAACATGTTTTAAATGTTTTCCACATTTTTTCTACACATGCATTCTTCACAAGTTCCTTGCATTCATCCGATTTCAAAATCTGGCTTACTTCAGCTTCAAAATCATTCCTGACATTTTCATCATCTAATTTTTCCACTTTCACTCTTTTCATCTTAATCACTTTCGTTCTTTTCCTATCTTTTACTTCGCCTATCATTACTTTTGCACACAAGAGATGATGGTCTGAGCCCACGGATATACCTTGGTAGACTCTGACATCTCTTATGGCACCTCTCATACATTCTTCCATATATATGTAGTCAATGACTGTGCGAGTATTTGGCCCATACCACGTGTATGTGTGCACGTATTTATGCTTATACCAAGTATTTGATATAAACATATAATGCTCCACACACATGTCAACAAGCCGCCTCCCACTGCCATTGATGACACCCCTTCCGTTTGGTCCTATTACCCTTTCATACTCTTCCTTTCTTCTACCCACCCATCCGTTCATGTCACTAAGCAGAATCACCTTTTCTTCTTTGTCTTTCATTCTGATTTTATCGTCAAGCATATCCCAGAATTCATTCTTAATCTCCATACATTCTGAATCTACTGGCGCATAGCATGCTATCAGTAGAAAATTCGTTCTATCGTACTTGATCCTTACTAGGAGAATCCTAGGGGAGATCCATTCATAATTCCTGATATAACTCTTCACACATTCCCTAACAATCACACCAACGCCCTGTCTAGGACATCCATCTTTCACACCTGAGTAAATGAACAAATTTCCATTACTCAGAACTTTCTCTCCTTCACCTTTCATTTTAGTTTCGGTCACACATAAAATTTTAATTTTTCTCTTATTCATCTCTTTCAATAGTTCTTCTTCCTTATTTTTCATACCTCTTACATTCAAAGTAGCAATATTCCATTCATCTCCTTTTTTACGTCTGCTTTTACCAGGCCACAGTGGTTTCCCACTGTACCTGGCAAAGCTTTTGGCAACCCTGCAGGGGCCATATGACACTCCTCCAACAGTATGGCGACTGGGATTGTCAGCCCCAGTGCGCCTTCGCATGACTATCTCATCGTTTGCCTACAGGAGCCCACATCACAGCACAGTGAACTAATGCCATACTGACACAAGTTTGCACACAACCAAAAAAATAAATAACCTGGTTGTCAGTCAGGTTAAAGAAAACACGTGGTCAAAAAAGTAAACAAGAGGCCACGAGACAAGAAATCAACAATGAAGTGAAAAGAGAACGAAAAGGGAATAAAATAATACTAATGAATTTAAATAAGCAGCAAAAATAAATGACGCACAATACTTAACGAATATTGAGGTTAGGTTACCACGTGGCTATTTCCAATGAAGAAAAAAAGCCTAAAAAACAACAAAAAACAATGAATTATTACAAATTCTCTTGTTTTAAAGGTTAAAACTAAAACGCGGAACAAAATAGATATTAAAGTTAACGTTAAACACGAGAGAAGCGAGAAAAAATAGAATTTACAAATTAGATAACCACGTGTTCACACCACGTGGTTATTTCTGAAGAAAAAAAAACGCGTAAATACAACAAAAACAATGAATTATTTAAAATTCTCTTGTTTTATAACACGGACACTAAACACGTGGAACAAATTAAGGTACTTCAATCGCAAAGTAATGCCTTTAAGTAATTTAAATTAATAAAAAACACAGAGCAGCGTTGGACATGTCCGCACGCCACGGCAACTGGATGAAAAGTCCAGCTGCCGTGTGTGATCTTTAAATTTTCAGCGTCGCTCAGTTTTCGCGTCATTTTTTTATTCTGTGCGACGCAGCATGGTTACCGTACAATACAGCGACAGCGACTGACTCCGGCATTTACACAGCGTCAGTTGTACTGGCGCGGGTGGTGTGGGTAGTGACTGACGTTGAAAAATATCAGGCGGCAATATTGAAGTCAGTTACTATCGCGACAGAAACTGTCGCTTCAGTACTGACTTGAATCAACTTACACGATCGCAGTGCTAGGTCAGTACTGACTCGGCATTGGATTGACGACAGCTACTGACCCTGTATAAATTTGCCTTTAAGGCCGATTCATACTGGGTCAGACGCTGTCGTCAGTCCACTGCTGAGTTAGTGCTGACCTGGCACTGCCATCGTGTAAATTGATTCAAGTCAGTACTGACGCGATAGTTACTGTCGCGACAGAAACTGACTTAATTTTTTTTTTGCTGTTTTCGAGAATTCATTTTTTCGCACTGACTTTACGAACGTGTGTGCACCCTAAGAAATATACTCGACTACTGACTCTGTGTAAATATACAGTTTTCGAGTCAATTTTTCGAGTCAGTTTTCGGCGCCAGTACTGACGACAGCTACTGAACCAGTATAAATCGGCCTTAACTTTTTGCCACGTTGTCACAGAAGGGGTCGCATGTGGTGAGGGAACCCATTTGTTTTTACAGATAAGGGGGCTGGCTTTACGTCATCCACTTAAGTTGAAGTGGGAATTTCCCAGAACCCGAGGGGGCTAGTATTAATTTCTTGTGGAGGCCAAATGAGCCTTGCCGGTATTTTATTTTGTGTTTAAAATAAACACCGCTATGGGAAATCATTTCTGATATCTCTGGTGGCATTCGAACTCGAGTCCTCAGCATGGAGTGCGAGCACTTTACCAATTGAGGTATCGATCGGACCGTGTTGTTTATTATAGAATTACATTTCAAGAAATGTAAACAAGCTTTCGAAGTCCAATAAGTGAAAAAAGAAATTCAATGCCTTTGATGAATCCTTTTTTTAAAAAAATAACTTTTCTTGACTAATAAATTGTTATTAGGCCGACCTTGTTTTCTTTAAAAAAATGTACATTTTTGTCAATAGGGTTTGGAATTGGAATACACAATATTGTGCCATCACCCAGCCGGTTTTCTAGGTAAAAGACAAATATTTTGTTATTGGTTGCTAAGGACAGCATTCCCATACACGACTAACGTTTGAAATGAATGATGATAGACTAACAAAGTATGTATACAAAGAAAGTTTGAAAGGAAAAAGAGGGAAGGGACGACTGAGAAAAGTATGGAGTGATCAGATTGAGGAGATTGTGAAAGAATGGGATATACAAAGTGAGCGTAAAAGAAGAAAATGCATGAAAAAGGTGATGGATATGAATGAATTGAAAGAGGTATGTAAGGATAGGAAAAAATGGAGGCAACTCTGCAGAGGCTCTGGCCACCCCTAGCGGAATGGCGACAGAGTTACAGTTACAGTAACAGTTACCGAAAAAATGGTTCCGAATTCAAAAATATTTCAACCTCTTTGTTTTTTCACAAGTTTGTGCAGAAAGATAAGCCAAAACCTGATTTTAGACAAAAAGTGGACTTGATACCTTTAAGCTCTGAGGTCCAGAAAAGTGTAGTACACTTTACAGCGATCAACTGCTTACGTCCCGCCATGTTTTATAACTCTCTATCTTCAAACAGACGCCCGTTGAGTCTGCAGGCCCCTTTTTTTTATAAAAGCACAAATGTCGTGTAGGTACTTTAATATGATTAGACTTTCTTTATATTGTTACGAAATTAGGGTTCAATTGTCTTCAAATTAAAAATACACAGGTCTTCTTCAATAGTTATTTATTTTACACAGTTACAAAATTTATTTTCACACTACTTTCTCGATTATTCCATTGGTTTCGGTTCACTGATCAGATGGCTTCGATGTGTTTGTTAGTCGCTATGATACTGGCCCGCTCTGCAGGCCATTCGCACCTTTATACTCTTCAGAGCAGTATGATCCAGAACTAAAGTCGCCAGACGGTTCCAGAGTAATTATTACTTCTCGACGCTTCACGTACTACCTAGAGATACAACCAAAATCCTACCTACAAATGTAATACAGAATTCCTATAATTATAACAAGTACCTACTTAGCCTAGAGAATTCTACACTTATACACAATTATCGATCCTACCTACCTATACCTATGAGGACTCTTATAACTATAACTACCCATACTTATTTCAATATTTATATTTACATAACACTACCCCCCACCTAGACTGTTTCGTCCCGGAACAGTCTTGACTCTGTGTAGGTAGGGGCATGCTGATCCACGTCGACACCCTGTGGTCAGGAAGAAGTGGCAGTCCACGGATTTCTCCCCACTGGCTCTCGGCTGCGCTTGCTCGCAGCACACCATGACGCTGATGCCGACTCCCGAGAACACTGCTTCAATCATACTCCGGATTATCCGCCAGTCTCGATTAGCGCGGCCGCCACCCATCTTCGGTATTGCCAGACGCGCCTGCTGATCCTCCAACATGTAGTCACGCAGCTCAACAAGGCCGTCCCACAATGCCTTGTAGTCCTCTTCCAGGTTGCTGGAATCCGGGACAACCAGGCAGTATGCTTGTTGACGCCCCTTCGGTAGTCTCAGAGCTCTTCCTTGCGGGCTGCTCGAGGGTTGCGGTTCTCCGAATTTGTATCGGAAGACCCGTGCAATTCCTCTAGACATATCTAGATCTTCCGGTACACTGCATGCCAGTGTGTGGTCCCTAGTGACCTCAAATAAGTCCTTGTGGACTTCTGTGGTCACTCCATGGCGAATCTTCTGTCCCTCTTGCACCTTGCTCCAGAACGTCTCAAACAGGGGCGCTTCTTTGGATGCGACGCATTTTTGTACTCTCTGGGCGGGCTGGTCATTGTTTGACCACTTTGCTCTTTGAGTTGGCCAGTGGTTATCCTTCATTCGAGCTCCCGCCTCCTTGGTGTTGCTGATCTTGGACTCCAGGTTGGCGATGGTGTCCTTCGTCCTGGGCCCCTGCCCAGCTTCCAGCTGCTGGAGCTTAGTCTTAAGCCCCTTGTTCTGTCTCTCCAGGCTCAGCACAGTCTCGTGCAACTCGTCCCTCTCGGCCTCCGCTGTTCGCCGGACCCTTTCACTGCTGGCCAAGTTCTTCGTCAGCTGCCTGTTCTCCGTCTCCATGACTTTGACCTTTCTCTCGGCATCCTGGAGCTGTTTCCTCAGCCGTTTGTTCATCTCCATGGTGGTCTCTACATCCTTGCGGTCGTCTTCCAATTTCTCCGGTCCTTGAGACTTTGGGCACCTCGCGCTCAGGTGTCCTTGCTGGCCACACGTCCAGCAGTGCGCCTTCTGTCTCGTTGGCTCAAGTTGCTGCAGCACTTTTTCTATTATTTCCTCGGTTGTAGGTAGTTTGACCTCCTCTGCCTTGATTGCACAAACCCTGGCGTGGCCCCTGATGGACTGTTTGACAGCCTCAAATTCGAGAGCTCGGCTTAGCGCCTCGTTCAACGTCTTCGGAAGAGCCAGCTTCACTGCTTGCTGCGTCTCCCATTCTCTCAATCCGTTCAGGAACTTGTCCACTGCCAAGCTCTCGCAGATGTCATCAGGGAATGTCGGGTAAGCGTCTCGCACTAGGTGGACGATGTCCATCTCAAACTCCTGGAGGCTCTCGTTGGGCTTCTGCACCCTTGTGTTCAGCTGCGACTTGTACAGCTGCTCCAGGCACTTGTGGCCATAGCGCATATCCAAGCGCTGCTTCAGCTGCCCAAAGTCACCACGGTTGTCCAGGGGTATGGCCTGCAGAACCCTGAGAGCGTCTCCTCGGAGCGACAGGCTGAGAACCGAAGCCTTCTTCTGCTGGCTCCAGGCTCCCATCATGGCAGCCGTCTCAAAGAGGGTCAAATACTCCTCCCACGACGTCTTCCCGTCGAAGGTCGGAAGGTTGTGCTTCGCCAGCGAAGGGTCGTCATCCCCTCTAGTGACCCTGGTTGGAGTTGAGCATCCCTGTTCGATCTCGTCGTGAAGGCCTTTGGGGGATATCCTGGTGGACTCCATCTGGCACTTGTCAGCCAGCTCGGCACGCAGACGGTCTTCCAGGTTTGACATCCGAGTCTCCATTTCCCCCTTCAGGGCCGAGAGGTTGGTTGTCATCTTCTCCTCCATTTCTCCTTTTAGGGTTGTGAGATTCTTATTGAGGTCCTCCTTCAGGGTAGTGAGGCTGTCAGCCATCTCCACCTTCAGGCTGGTCATCTTTTCCTCTAGGGTCTTGGCGTTGTCAGCCATCTCAGTCTTCAGTCCTGTCAGGTTGCTGGTTAGCTCCTCCTTCATGGACTTTGTGATGCTGATATTTAGCTCGTCCAAGGCGCGGTCCCCTCCAGACGCCATGACAAAATATGCCGGGTCTTCGCCTGATTGTTCCAAGGCCTCTATGAGGCGTGCTTGTAAGGCTGCCTTTCCTCCTGAGGTCTCCAGGTCCCTCTCCAGAAGCTCATTTTTAAGCTCAGTGACTTTGAGGTCCTTGACGTTCACTTTAGTTGCCATTTTTTTCAAAATTTACGTCAAAACAAAAATATTTTCAAATTTATTTAATACAAGTTTTGAGTTTTATATATCTAGCTGTTTTGAATACGTACTTTAGCAAAAATAATATTTTTTTCTGATTACACTGATTGGTAGGTACTGTCTTTTAATATTTATTTTTAAATCACCAATATTTTGAACATAATAATGTCTGATAGTACATAATTATTTATTTCGTCTCAAGTCTTTCAAACACACAGGTAGGTACTTAATGTACATTCACACACTTGTAAACAAAGGATAGTTATTCAAAAACTTTTTCTCGATGAATCTGGAACGTTCTTTTGTAATATTTTTCAAGATTTTTATTTATTTATTTTATTTTTTTAATCACACACAATAATAAAAAAACTATGGTCCAATTTGATGACTTTCTCAATGCGGTAAAATAGTCATTATGTTATGTCCAGAATTATGTCCCATATGATGTTCCAGAATTTATAAGCAACTTGCTTTTGCGTCTTTTCTTTTAACAAAAATTTATTTAAACACTTGTTTTCACAAAAGTCAGTTCACACAAAGTTCAATTTGAATAAAGTTCATTTTAACACTATTTAATTTATTTTATTTATTTTTAGACAGAAGATCTTAATTTTTCTTGACAATTCCGCACCTGACGCCAATTGTTACGAAATTAGGGTTCAATTGTCTTCAAATTAAAAATACACAGGTCTTCTTCAATAGTTATTTATTTTACACAGTTACAAAATTTATTTTCACACTACTTTCTCGATTATTCCATTGGTTTCGGTTCACTGATCAGATGGCTTCGATGTGTTTGTTAGTCGCTATGATACTGGCCCGCTCTGCAGGCCATTCGCACCTTTATACTCTTCAGAGCAGTATGATCCAGAACTAAAGTCGCCAGACGGTTCCAGAGTAATTATTACTTCTCGACGCTTCACGTACTACCTAGAGATACAACCAAAATCCTACCTACAAATGTAATACAGAATTCCTATAATTATAACAAGTACCTACTTAGCCTAGAGAATTCTACACTTATACACAATTATCGATCCTACCTACCTATACCTATGAGGACTCTTATAACTATAACTACCCATACTTATTTCAATATTTATATTTACATAACAATATGCTTTTTATTGTTTTTTCGGGTCTTGACCATGGTCAATTGCTTTGTCTTCTTGATTTCGTTGCGTAATGAAATCTGTGTGCAAAATCTTTGAATGAGAGATGAATAAAATGGATCAAGCCATGGTCAAGATGAAGGATAATAATATAAAGTATCAAAAATGTATTAATGGAACCGGTTTTCAAAAATATATCTTACAGCCCTAGTCAATAAAATAATCACCTAACTTCACTCGACAAGCATGTATTTGCACAGCGCGCAATATGTCAGTTCGCGAAGTTGCTCAACGTCACAGCGCCTGTCAGAAAACCGTGTTTGGATAAAAAAAAAAGCAGCATGGGTGATAGTGTGGTTGACGAATTAGAGAAAATTAACTTAAACGAAAAGGCATGAACCTCTTATTCATAAAGTAACATGTTGAACGTTATTTCGCGCTCGCAAATCCGCTGCGTTTCATTCTTATCCAGGGAATACACCTCGTTGGGCGATAGGACTCCATTCGACCGCCGCATTGTGGTGTGCTGTCAATACTTTAAATTGTGAAAATAACATAGTAGTGATTTAGTTTTCCCTCAATTAACTGTCATTTTACCGTCCAAACGGTGATATTGATATATATTTTCAGCCATAACCTCTTCATGTAAACGTGCCTCATTTACCTGTATAGGTACTCCTTAATACAAATTTGCTTGTTCAGTTGCATGACGCAATCTATAACTGAATGCACATAATGTATTGATGACATGACTTTTGATTGGCACATTTTCAAAAAAAGAATTAAAGCAAAATAAGATAAACATTCCTTTTTTTAATTTTTAAATTTGATTTTGGAATACAAAAGTGAATTCAAAAAAAGAATAATGCACTCTTATTTAAACTGCACGTCTATGTGTGCAATTTTTTACCACTTTATCCCCTAATCTATAGCGTAGCATATTTTCTCTGTTACCAAATGAATAGATGATGATGATGATTTGTATAGCGCCGTTTCGTGACTGCTGTCACTGCAAGGGCGCTTTCAGGCTTGACGCGGCGGTGAAGGATCTTATTTCTTGTAAAGACTGAGTATACCAAGCTGGTCCTAAGACTTGGGCTGCAAAAAAAGGTCAAATATTGTCTTGATACCCTCAGATTTCAACCCAAGAGTTCCAACTTAAAAAGCGGATACTCTACCAGCTGCACTATTGACCAGTACTTCCAAGTATAAAACTTCATGGCAAAACTCAATCATAGCATTTACCTAAATGTGTGGAAAGTAAAACAGCGCTTGTGATCATTTAATTAAAATAAATATGACTGGCAAGATTAGCAAATTCTTCATTTATTGGGCCGTTCACAGGTGGTGATCCAATCTCTCACATCCACTGAACTGCTCTTGGCGTAGCTTCGTGGAGGTCTTTCAGGCCAGGAGGGTGTCTTCTGGTGGGGCCCATCGCCGCTATGTGCTAGACAGTCTAGTTCTCCGCTCCATAGTCGCATCCTAGAGATGGAGCAGGAAGTTGCAACAACCTTGTTTAGTGCGGACCCAGTTTAAAGTCGTCTAGGTACATAGCTCTTAGAAAATTGAATCTTGGGAGTTCCTGGTGTGGCAGAGTAATCAGTTTGTGGTTTTTTACATTTTGCTCCTTCCATATGGACTTACTGCGATCATCAATTGTCCGGATGGGATTTCTGGACTTGATGATGATTTGTAAAGTGCCGTTTTGTGGATTCTTTCACTGCAAGGGCGCTTGTAGAATTGATGTCGCGGCAAGGGGGTCTTCATTCCCTGTTTGAAGGATTCAGCACTTTTCCTGGCACACATGTCAGGGGGCAGCCGATTCCAGGTGGACGGTCCTGCAATTGCGAACAAGCAGTCACCAAACAATGTGGTCAATATCTTCAAGACTTGAGTCATTTCTTTGGATGCTTGTGGATGAAAGTAAAGAGAAAAAACAAGGTGTACTGAGCTTTCACAAGAAATGAGAACTGACTCTGTTGGCATCAGGAAAGCCCCTAGTTAAAAGTCAAATGTTTTTTTTAAAACAATCAAAACACTATGGTTGAGTTTAAAAAGGTGAAGTTTTGTACTTGGGTACAGACTTTTTATTATTATTTTTTTTCAGAACCCTAAGATGAGTTCTAAAAAGGACAAAAAGGCAGGGAAGGGGGGTGAAGGCAATGCTAACATCAAGGAGATGAGTCCGTGGCCGGATTACATTGAAAAGAGGATCGCGCTTTGGGATAAGTTAAAGGCTAATTATTTGGCGGAGCTAGCTGCTAAACCTGATGTTAACATTGTGGTTACGTTGCCAGATGGGAAATTGATTGAAGGCAAGGCTTGGAAGACTACTCCATATGAAATTGCCATGGGGATCAGGTACCATTTTCTCTTGTTAATTATTCATAGGAGTTTCAATTTCTGCATCAAAAAAGTAGACATCTCATATATATCGACGCTTGAAAGGCAATCTTGACTAAGCGACACTGAGTAAACTTTACAGGAGAGCCATTTAAAGTTTTTTTTTTGAGAAAAAAAATTGTAGAAATTTGACAACTTGTCGAATTAGAATCATTTCAAAAGCCTTGTACATATTTATTTTTTCGTTATTTAACGTCATTTAAATAAATAAGCGCGTACTGTAAGTTACTTAAAAAATGTCGCTTAGATAAAAATTACCTCAATTTAAGAACAAGTAAAAATATCTAAGCGATCACCGTAAGATTTGCAACAACGAGTAAAAGTATCCAAGCGACCGTTGTTTTGTAAACAGAAACAAGTAAATTTAGGCATATCAACATATTTCACAATATAAGTACGGGAATAATTATCTATGGATATATTGATGTCAAAAATATGTTAGGTAAATTTTCCTAAATATTTTAAATGCTTTCTAAGATCGTAGAAAATATAACTAACTTTAATGTAAGTTTCAAAGTTTCCCATCGTAAGCGACATTTCCCCACAACGTCCTCATAGAAAGGCCTATAATTAAATAAATGCAGTTTTAGATGATACAAACATATTTTTATTTGTGAACATATTTCTTAGACATGGATCAATTTAATCGATTTCGTCATCAAGAATGGTCAAATTAGAAGTAGAAGAAATAAGTTGTGTGAGGAGTCATATAACAGTGATGGAATTATGCTTAGATAAGGAAATCTTTTCTTTTTGCTTACCTCGCAAGGGACACTGTGTGATGGGAAAAAATACACATTTTAGTAGATCTTTCAATTATTTTATTGAGTAGGTAAGCAATATCTGGATTGTTGTAGGTATTCGAATAAATAAACATATTACAATTGGATGTTTATTTAATTATTACTGAATTAAAATTAATAAAATATTACTTAATTATAAATATTGAAAACAAAACTGCATTATTATTAATAAAAATTGATTACAAAATTACAAAAAAAACTAAATTATATTAAAAAAAACACAAATACAAACGGATAAAAACAAATATACGAAAAACATCATACAAAATACAAAAAAAAAAAATAATGGGGGAGTTTTACCTACCATTAAAACTCTTATTATGTTTCTATAGATGTCTGGAGTCCATATTATGAGAGAAACAATCACTTTTTCCCTTTTATGTGGTTTTTTTAGTCTATTCCTGGGTCTTTGATTTGCACTTTTTTACACTTTAGGCACTTTTCTACTCTATGGTCGCTTTTTCCCCATTTCCTGTTTCCCTATTTCCAGTTCCCCCATAACCCGGTCGCCATTTGTCATAAAGCTCATAATACACCAGGTAGGGGTTACCTGGACTCCAGACATCTATAGAAACATAATAAGAGTTTTAATGGTAGGTAAAACTCCCCCATTATGTGTTCTGAGAGATGTCTGGAGTCCATATTATGAGAGATCTGTCTATTATCTCCTGGTGACCGGGGACGTCTTTATTTGATATTAACTGGTTGAAATAGGGAGGGATCTTCTGGAGCTGTATGTTTCAACATCTCTTTCTGATAGTATTTTCTGAAAGTGTTTTCTATTGGGTAGTTCTCCAGCCAATTAAGTGATGCGACCGCTGAACGTGTGCTGCCGGGAGTGGCCTCTACTCCTGCTGATCTTAGCGTGTTCTTTACCCATCCTCCTATGATTGTTCTTGTAGCTGCCTTCACTTGTCCTCGGGTGCTGATGAACAGGTTAAATATTTTGTCCTGATCTCCTTTCGCGTGATAGTTCAATCAGCTTCCTTATCCAAAAGACTGGGTTGACGTTGTGTTCCTTGGATTCCAGAAGTGTATCTGTTTTTGATCCAACAAATGGAATTAACACAATTGATGTGCCTTCGTCTAGAATGTTTCCTTCTGTGATATTTAGCAAGGTCAGATCGTGTACTCTTCTTCCTGAGGATAACAGAAGTAAGATTGCTGTTCTACACGCAACTTCATAGAGAGAATCTGAACGAGGAGTGTTCCTGACTAGCCAGTCCTTTACTATCTGCGGATTCCACACAGGGGACTTAGGAGGGTTAATCCTTACCATTGCTATGGCTTTTAATGTATGTTTCACTAGGAAATCTGAGCTGAGATTCTTTTCCATCATTGGGTTGCAGAAGGTTACGATGGCTGACTTGTGTACCAGTATAGTCCTGTATGACAGTTTTTTGTTTATGAACAGTTGCGCTAGATACCTTGCCAATTGATTAGGAGATGATGTGTTGGGATGGGTATTTTCCGCCAGTATCCAGCGGAACCATCTTTGCCAAGCAGGTTTATATGTGTTGAGTGTGGAAGCTCTCCATCCTGACAGGAGCAGTCTTTTCTCTTCCGCGTTTTGAAAGATTGCGCATGAGTCTGTGGAGTCTCTGGATACGTAAGTTGAACTCATGTGTGCCGTCGTGGATGCGAACAGGTCTATATCTGGTACTCCGAAATGATTGAAAATGGCCTTCGTTGCTGTTGATAAAAGATGCCACTCTGGAGGGGATCTTCCTCTTGATAGGTGATCCGCGTCTCCGTTGTATCTTCCCGGTAGGTACTGCGCTGTTAGCGAGATTTCCCATTGGCCTGCCAGAGTCAACAGATCTCGGGTAAGATTTAGGAGTGTTTTGGATCTGGTGCCCCCTTCCTTGCGGATGTAGGCGACTACTGTCTTGTTGTCTGATTGTACCAGAATTTCGGAGCCAGAAAGGTCGTGCGCTGTGCGTTGCAGGGTTGTGAAAACAGCGAACAACTCTTTTCGTTTGGAGTGCCGCTTCTTTTGTTTGAACGGTCCACTGTCCTGACAGCATCAAGTCGTCCAGAGTTGCTCCCCAAGCTTAGTCTGACGCATCTGTTGTCAAGAAACGTTCGCAGGTTTCCCTGTGGATGGAACTTGATTCGTTCGCATTCCCTATCCCCCACTCTATTACTTGTAAGCTGTCCTCGGTCATTTGTCATGACCTTCTTGGTGACAGGTGCTTCAGTGGCCTGCTCGCTATCTGCAATTGTCTGCAGTGGAGGCGACCATGAAGCTGGCAAAGTTTAGTCTTCCTAGGAGACTTTCCACCAGTTTTAAGGACCATTTTCGAGAAGTCAGTATTGCTCGAAGTGAGTGGCACAATGCCTCTTTCTTCCGGTAAGAAAGACCTTCTTGGTGACAGGTGCTTCAGTGGCCTGCTCGCTATCTGCAATTGTCTGCAGTGGAGGCGACCATGAAGCTGGCAAAGTTTAGTCTTCCTAGGAGACTTTCCGCCAGTTTTAAGGACCATTTTCGAGAAGTCAGTATTGCTCGAAGTGAGTGGCACAATGCCTCTTGCTTCCGGCAAGAAAGACCTTTTTGGTGACAGGTGCTTCAGTGGCCTGCTCGCTATCTGCAATTGTCTGCAGTGGAGGCGACCATGAAGCTGGCAAAGTTTAGTCTTCCTAGGAGACTTTCCGCCAGTTTTAAGGACCATTTTCGAGAAGTCAGTATTGCTCGAAGTGAGTGGCACAATGCCTCTTGCTTCCGGTAAGAAAGGAATTTGCAATTGTTATGCGTGTCCCAAACGATTCCCAAGTACTCTAATTGTTGAGTGGGGAAGAGCACTGACTTCTGGAGATTTACATACCACCCCAGAGATTGTAGGATATCTACTGCTAGATGCGATTGCCGACGAAGATCGTCCTTGGATTGGTTCGCAAGGAGGAAGTCGTCGAGATAAACGATTGTCCGGATATCTTGTCGCAGCAGTAAGTAGTTGGGCTACCCAATTTGTGAGGGTTGCAAACATTCTGGGGGCAGATGAAAGGCCAAAGATGCGATTGCCGACAAAGATCGTCCTTGGATTGGTTCGCAAGGAGGAAGTCGTCGAGATAAACGATTGTCCGGATATCTCGTCGCAGCAGTAAGTAGTTGGGCTACCCAATTTATGAGGGTTGAAAACACTCTGGGGGCAGATGAAAGGCCAAAGATGCGATTGCCGACAAAGATCGTCCTTGGATTGGTTCGCAAGGAGGAAGTCGTCGAGATAAACGATTGTCCGGATATCTCGTCGCAGCAGTAAGTAGTTGGGCTACCCAATTTGTGAGGGTTGAAAACATTCTGGGGGCAGATGAAAGGCCAAAGATGCGATTGTCGACAAAGATCGTCCTTGGATTGGTTCGCAAGGAGGAAGTCGTCGAGATAAACGATTGTCCGGATATCTCGTCGCAGCAGAAAGTAGTTGGGCTACCCAATTTGTGAGGGTTGCAAACATTCTGGGGGCAGATGAAAGGCCAAAGGGCAGACTTGTCATCTGAAGTAATTCTCCTCGATAGACCAGTCGCAAAAATCTCCGATGTGCTATTGGGAAATGAAAGTAAGCTTGCGATAGGTCTATTTTCGACAACCAATCGTTTGGCTGCAGAAACTCTGACACTTTGTAGTGGCTATGAGTTTGAACGGAGCCGGGTCTAGGAAGAAGTTTTAACGATTTCAGGTTGAAAATTATTCTCGGGGAATCGTCCGATTTGAGTGTTAGGAACATTTTTGATAAGAAACTCTGACACTTTGTAGTGGCTTATGAGTTTGAACGGAGCCGGGTCTAGGAAGAAGTTTTAACGATTTTGGTTGAAAATCATTCTCGGGGAATCGTCCGATTTGAGTGTTAGGAACATTTTTGATAAGAAACTCTGACACTTTGTAGTGGCTTATGAGTTCGAACGGAGCCGGGTCTAGGAAGAAGTTTTAACGATTTTGGTTGAAAATCATTCTCGGGGAATCGTCCGATTTGAGTGTTAGGAACATTTTTGATAAGAAGCTGGGAGATGACTCCGCTGCCTCTATAACTCCGGATTCGGTCATTTCCTTTATTTGAGAGTCCATTTCGGGTGAAGGACTCGTCTGGTATAGCATTAAGTGGCTCCCTCTGGGAAACCAGATAATCTATCCTTGGGTCCAAGACAACCCTAAGCCGTTTCTGACGCCGCGGCGGTGAACCTGATTCCGAAGTGTCATATCCGCATTTTTACATCCACACATTGAGATATATACTATAGAGTCGCAACCATCATACAATCAGGAAAAAAATGTCAAGCCGAAGTCCGTTGGAAACGTTTTAATGCAGATGCAAGGAGACAATCAGTTTTTATCCAGCTTCTGCATCGAATAACGCGCACTGTACTCTCAGGTTAAAACGAGATAGCAATAATTTTAGCAAACACATGGCAGACTTCAAACACGACAAAAAGGGCTGGATGTCATAATTCTCTGATATAAAATTCCCCTACAGTAGTACTATTAAAAATGAATGTCAGATTAAAATGAAATGTAACTTTAGTCCTTTACTTTTAAAAATAATATGAGCAAGTCTTCAACCAGCAACCCGGCAGTATACAACCTTATTGTCGGTGTCAAATGTGTAACATTAATTAAAATATATTTAAGAAAAACTATTTTTTTTTTCAAAAATAAATTGTTTTAATAATTAATCTGTGCTAGTATGTTGTGTTTTTTTTTTTTTTTCATTTGTGCATGTTGTAAAATTGATCAAGTTCACAAACAATGGTGTTTGAAAACTCCAATCACAATATTTAGACATTTATGGCAATATGTATTACCACCTGTCACGTCCGTTCGCTGTGTAAGTCTGCGTGAGACTGACGAGCCTCAAAATCGGGTTTTTCTCGAGTACGACTTTTGACTTACTACAGGGTGCTACGTGTTTCGAGCAACGTTACGTCTCTAGTATATATACCTCAATGCATCCACATCACCTGAATCCTGTGAGATTTCGGCGGGAGGTGGCCCTTTTTTGTTATCACAACTCATAACACTGATTTTGATGTTATCTAAAGTAAAAACTCCGTTAAAATAACGAAAAACGTTTTTCGTAAATGCGTGGCATACCCACAAAAATACATTATATTTTTGTAGGTATGCCACGCTTATACACTTTTAAACACCACAATTTCGCCTGTTTTAGTTTTTAATTGTTCACAGGGACACAAGATGGTAAAATAACACTCTTTTTTAAATGTTTTTGCCCAGGAATATTGTCAATTCACTCAAATTTTCGAAGGTGAATTCAACTGACATGTGACCACAAGGGAAAAATGACGCTTTATGACAAATGGCGACCGGGTTATGGGGGAACTGGAAATAGGGAAACAGGAAATGGGGAAAAAGCGACCATAGAGTAGAAAAGTGCCTAAAGTGTAAAAAAGTGCAAATCAAAGACCCAGGAATAGACTAAAAAAACCACATAAAAGGGAAAAAGTGATTGTTTCTCTCATAATATGGACTCCAGACATCTCTCAGAACACATAATAGACATTTACGAAAAACAAATTACAAAAAAAACTTACTAAATTAACAAAAACTAACTGAATATTCATAATTAATAAAGACAAAATCAAACAGATAAAAACAAATATACGAAAAAAAATGGTCTAGTATATATCGATTAACATACATCTAGAAATATTTCAAAGGTTAAATCAGTATATCAGGATCCTCAATGTTCGATTCCAGCAAAGTATCAGTGACATCAACTCTGTGTGTGATATTTGTAAATTCTTGTTTAAAGCAATTGGGAATGACATTATCAGTGCATAATTTAATTAGATCGTTATATTTTTGTATAGAGATGGGTAGCTGTTTAAAGTAACATTGTGAAGGTAATATTTTAAGTTTTGATTGTACTTCAAGATTGAAAGACTGCGTAGTGGGGTTCATCGATGTTTTATATGTAACAGTTTGTTTATTTTTTTTAAACGTCATAATACGAATCTTACTTATCTTACCGGTTAGGTTTCCCTTGAAATACTTATCACTTATACTATCCCATTTTATGAAGTTTTCATAGCTTAATCTTTCGACTTCGAATGGTGATGGGTTTTGTCTGGCAGTTGCGAACACTGTAAACCATTGCGATGGAGCATACACAGTGGTGTTTTTCAATTTGTTTTCGATTATGGCATGTACTGTGTCCACGGGCATATACGTGTGTCCTGACAAAAGAAAGTTGATTTGGATAGTATCAATATTGATACATTCTTGCAAAGTTGAATGCAGCATTGCCAAAACAGTGCGATTGCGATTTTGGCCGGGACAGCAATCGCAATATAGAAGTAAGCGCCTTACGCTTCCCCTGGTATCCACCGATTTGATGTATTTGTACAGCACAGTAGCGATTTCATTGGCACCACGCTTTCCGTTGACCTCATCCCAATAATAACAGAAAACATTCCTGGTACCATTTTCATACACACATAAGTTATAAACTGCTAGTTTTCTGCCGTAATAGAGCAACATTGACTGAGCATATGGCGTATTAAGCACCTTTTCAAGATCAAAACTAGCACATAAAGTGGAAGGATCACTTTTATGTATTTGTTTGTGGACTTGAAATCGGGCATAACTTTCCTCTTTTTCTATTTTATGTTCCACCTTCTCTTGTTGTTTTTCTGTATCATTTTCAAATTGAAGACATTTAAGACATTTATCCTTTTTTGGAACATGGAATCCGATATTAAAATTTTCTGAAAATATTTTACGAAAAATTCTTTCACTCACTACATCCACCCCTTGATTGATAAAATGCTTTCTGTAGATGTTGTATAATGTGGCAATATTTTTATAATCTTGTGGAAGGTAAACTTTACTTGAGTCTTGACGACAGTAGTGCGAAGGCACTGCTGGTAAATTTTTAATAAATTTCATCACGGTATCTATAGTCGTTGACTTAGTTTTATTTGGTGGTTCACATTTTCCTCTCATATCTTCTTTTGCACATCCCCAAGCAGCAGATTTTACAATATTGAGAATTGTTTTATTGCATACGTTGAGAGTTGCTGCCAAAAATTGTTGACATATTTGTCTTTTACCTTCTCCTTCGTTAATAAAATATTTGAATGTGCAATTGCGGATTTCGGAATCTGATCTCTTGCGCTTAATATTTTCTTTTTTAGATACAGATACCAACCAGTCACGACGGCGCAGTGGATCGAGAGACCAATAATGTTTATTTATACTTTCTCTCCTCTCTTCAGTAATCAAACCACAATCATTGCCACATTTTTTTCCAGAACAAGGATTATTTAATACCCCTTTTTCGGCAACAATATCACCTTTATTTGTCGTATACTCTTTTCCTGAGTTTCTGTTTCGCGACCGCTCTTTTCTTAAATTAGTTTTTTTAATCTTAAGAGCTGAATCTGCGATCAATTCTTCTTGTGTGGGAAGTATGTTGTTTTTGCCTTTCGTGCCCTTTTTTCCCCTTTTATTTCTTTTTCTTTTAGTTCCAGGTGTTTCCAAATCTTCGTCTGATGTATCTTGCCTATTTGTTAGATCTTGGCCTTCTGACCAATTAATTATCTGAGTCGTATTCGTCAGCGTAAGTAAAAAAATCTTCTTCATCGGACAAATAATCAATATATTTAATATCTTTTTTTGATTTCCTTTTACCTTCATTCCCTTTGATATTATTATTAACGTTACTGGGACCAGCAGATGTAGATGGTTCGTTTTCTGTTTGATTAATTGTATCTGGTTCGGCAGTTAAAATGGTATTCAAATTATGATCTTCCAATGTTGTTGATTCCAAAGTTGATTCAGGAAAATTTGTTACACCCCTTTCAGGTAAGCAAACAACGGTCTCAGGAAACTTTAAAGCATCCAAAGTAGTAATGTTAATGGATTCTTGAGTTGGTATTTCGTGAAGCTGTCTTTCGGTGTCATTAGTAGGCCAACAAATTGTTTCATTGCAGTTTGAATCAACAATGTCAGTCAGATGGCTTCGATTTTCGCATGTACTGTCCTCCGAATTTTTCGAAGGCACCTGTAAAGATTAATCAAATTATAGAATAATAAGTTAGATTTCGTTTTTGAGTATCATATTAGAATAGAATATAAAAATTCTTCATTGATGTCACAATACTCTGGACATATAGAAAATAAACAAAGATTTTTTGATAAATTTCAAAAGGCGGGCTTATTACCTGAGGTAAACTCTTCAAGCCATCTTTGAATATACCAGAAACTACTTACAAATATAATTATACATGTTTTAATCCAATTGAAATAGTAGGTATATAGAAAGAAATTAATAAAAATCAAATTGTGTTGTACATAGTAGACAATGAAAGAAGATAATTATCAGTATTATGGGCCACTAGTCGTATGGAAACTTTATCTAGTCAACACCATTACGATCAACTAAGCATGTACGACTATAAAATCACCAAAACTATGTTTCGTGAAAAGTAAAAAACAAGGAGCTTATCAAAAATCACCTGTTATTTGATTTCAAGATCGTGTAAAAAGGACATGGAATGACTTGTGTGAAAAATAGTTTAAGAATTGTTACATATTGGGAATAAAAAAACTTACCGAATTTCCATCGAAATTCAGTTGTTTCCGACAATTCAAACTACTTCGTATTCCGGCATTTGCTAATGCAAGGTCAATTAATGAAGAAGTACGACGGCGTCTTTGAAGATCCATTATCTTAACTGTAATCAAAATAATGAGGAAGGTAATTTTAAAAAAGCATGAAATAAATTAATTTCATTAATTTTGGCAAAGGTAGGCCAAGTACTTTGATGGAATACTTACTATAACTAAGTGAAATACGCTCCGAAATTGCGATATAACGAGATGCACAACCACTCCAAGCGACGTCTCAAACTCAACTGTCGTATTTTAAACAACGCATTAGTGATGATTTTAGTACGATCGTTGTTCCTAAGCGCAGATATTATTATTTTTTGTATCCACGTAAAATATCTAAGCGACATTCACAGCACATCATTAGGTGGAGTAAAATTATCTATCCGACATAATTAATAATAAAAGTTATCACGTATAATATCTATGCGACATTTTATACCATCTCACGGTATTGGGAAAATATGTCTAACCTACATTTTTTATGTAAAAAAAATCAAGTAAAAATATATAAATAAGGAAGAATATGTTAAAATTGTTCAGACAAATGTATGTAAGTAACAATATTTTCCTTATTTGTTCCAGGTTAAGTTGAACATATACACTTATGTAAAATAATTATATTTGGTAAAACTATTTATCCACATTATCATAAAAAATCAAAACATGCTAAAATGTACAAATCACAATAATTATAATTTATCATACAAGTAAAAAAGCTGAGTAACCAAACAGTTAAAATAAAAATACATGAAAAAATCACTTTGTCCAAAATATAATTATTTAGAATATCCTAACCGTTAACGATCCATGAAATCATACTTTTTTTGTCGCTTAGTAGGGACAGAATTGAGAAATTTTATACAATCACGTTGTAGCTAAGCGACAAAAAAATTGTCGTAGAGTTATAGGACCCAGACCAATCGACGGAGAAAAATTTTCTGGTTCCAATGGTATACATAACTCGATATCGCAAAATCTGTCGCTTAGTCAAGATTGCCTTTCAAGCGTCGATATAATTCTCGTGTCACAGTGTTTGTGGTCACACTCCTCCGAAACGGCTTGACGGATTCTTATGAAACTTTGTACGCATATTTGATAGGTATGAGAATCGGCCAACAAGTATTTTTCATAGAGCCTATTGATTAAGCAGAGTGTACACAGATTTCTTCTTTCATTGTTTTTGATCAAATATTTTTTTCATACGTTTTTTATTATTTGTTATCAAAACATACTTACATACAATGTGAAATTTTCACATAACCACTCTCACTTTTCAAGTTTTATTTTAGTACTTGAGTAGGAATAACACCTCTTTCATCCATGAGGCTGCACACTCCTCCGAAATGGCTTGACCGTTTTTGAATGAAATTTAACATTTTAGAAAGGACCTTTGTTTTTAATTTAAAATATCAATAGAAGAACCGCACTCTATGTTTCCTATGCCTGGCTTTGCCGCTTAACAGTTTAAGACCATCTTCAGAAAATGTGAAAATTAACCTAGAGATGAATAGTGTGAAGTTTGGTTCCAATTGGATTTCAATTTTTGTTTTGGTTTTGTTGTTGCGTAAAGGCTGTTTCTTTTATGCATTGTAATAATTTATTCCATATACCCAAATGACAGCTAGTATTTTTATAAAACACCATGACTTATTTATTTGAAAATCTTTCATTAATGCAAGGGTTGTATGATAGTAGATTAAATTTTTACTCATTTAAGATATTTGGTCAATTTATTTTTCTATTTTTGAAATTCAAATAATAAATGTTGCCGTTGCGTCGAATGAAGTAGTGTTGGAAAAATATTTTTCCGGTTTTGTAATTTACGAAGCAAAAAGATTCTTAAAAATGATTCAGCTTTTTATGTCTTTTAGTTTTTTATGTCCATGTATATATTGTTATTTTTATTCTTTGATTTTAAAAAATGTAATTTGTCATGTATGTTCCTTGACTTATAGGTTGTTATGCGGCTGACCACCCATAATATAAAAATTGGTTCACTTTGCCAATGTCACCCCTGTTTCAGGGAAGGACGGCAAGAGTTGCAAGGCTTATGTTCATTTGAGATTGGGTTTTTATATTGTAGGTCCACATGCGGCATGTGTTAGCGCGAAATTATACATATCTGCTTGTGGGAATGCATTTAGTATAAATCTTAAATGATATATATCTTTGCAGCTTAGATTAGATTAGATTAGATTCAGCACAAATTCCATCGACAAAAAAGTTGTGATGCCATACTGCTGGGGGGCTAGAGACACAACTAACATAATATTCTGTTATGGTTTACTAGAGAACCCTAGATACATAGATTTGTCACATTTACCCACTGAGAAATGGAACTTTCATTGCGGTGATATTCAAAATCCATAATGATTAACAGAAATTGCTATATTGTAAATAATTAACCCATGAATAAATACCTTTTTATATTTCAGTCAAGGATTGGCCAGCAACACAGTAGTTTCAAAGGTGAATGGTGCATTATGGGATTTGGAGCGACCTCTGGAAGGAGACTGCAAGCTCCAACTCCTCAACTTCTCAGATCCTGATGCCCAGCAAGTCTTCTGGCATTCCACCGCCCATATGTTGGGCGAGGCCTTGGAAAGAGTAAGAATCATTACATTCTTATACCTTTTGTGGTTTCCTTTATGATACTCATATTTATTTTAAGCGTTTTGAAGTCAAAAGGAATTTCTGTAAGACCACTTAGGCCGTGTTCGGGGAGCGCGCTTCAAGCGCTTCAAGCACTCACACACCGTTCGGGGAGCTCATCGTAAGCAAATATTATGAGGTATGACGTCACGCACGACGCCTCGACCGTTCGCTATTTTCGCTTTTTTGCGAAGGTGGGTCGGCTGAAGCGTTCCAACTTCACACCAATGGTTCATACAGTTCCACTGACAGTTGACAGCTAACCTCAACAACACGAATATTAGACACAATTATTAATGTTAAATAATGGATTCGAGATATCAAAATCTCTTCAATAATTGAAAATTCTGCTGGAAATATTAGAATCATGGCTCAATAATGCGTTTCAAGATAAATCTGCATCCGTTCTGCCGAGCTTTGACAGCTGCTGTGTGGTTGACATATGAAATTCGCTTTTTATCGTTCGGGGAGGTTTGCGATCGAGCTACCCCCACCACGATTTTTACTGTAAGCGTTCAAAGTGCTCAAGCTAGCTCCCCGAACACGGGAGCGCGCTTCAAGCGCTTCAAGCACTCACACACCGTTCGGGGAGCTCATCGTAAGCAAATATTATGAGGTATGACGTCACGCACGACGCCTCGACCGTTCGCTATTTTCGCTTTTTTGCGAAGGTGGGTCGGCTGAAGCGTTCCAACTTCACACCAATGGTTCATACAGTTCCACTGACAGTTGACAGCTAACCTCAACAACACGAATATTAGACACAATTATTAATGTTAAATAATGGATTCGAGATATCAAAAGCTCTTCAATAATTGAAAATTCTGCTGGAAATATTAGAATCATGGCTCAATAATGCGTTTCAAGATAAATCTGCATCCGTTCTGCCGAGCTTTGACAGCTGCTGTGTGGTTGACATATGAAATTCGCTTTTTATCGTTCGGGGAGGTTTGCGATCGAGCTACCCCCACCACGATTTTTACTGTAAGCGTTCAAAGTGCTCAAGCTAGCTCCCCGAACACGGCCTTAGAAGTAGTCATTCATATTCGTTACAGAAAATGGAAGCCTCTTGATGGCAGAATATTATTTCATGAAGCTTTTTTTTTACTTTTGCCAATGCCACCCATGTTTCAGGGAAGGGTGGCATTGCAAGGTTTATGTTCATTAGAGATTTTGGTTTTTATTTTTTTTCTACAAATATAGCTTGTGTAAGTGCAAACTGTCACATGTCTGCTTGTGGGCATGCATTAATAATAATATCAGGCTAATTTATTTTAAATTACAAATGATAAGAGAGCGCCGTTTTTGTGTGTATCACACCTCAAGGGCCCTCTCCGATCATGGATAAGACTTTCTAAAAAGGTGTGTCTTGAGTGCTCCGCGAAATACATCCACAGATTTGGAGTTCTTCACTCCGGGTTGCAGTCTGTTCCACTCCACCGGACCCGCAACACGGAAAGCGCGGTCTCCGAAATTTGTACGAATCTGACGGCGTGGCTGAACCAAATTGACTACTCCATCGCCCGCGAATCTGAGTGTCTGCCTCCTTACACCTATCTCAACAGGCAACATCATGTCAGTCAAATAAGGTGGAGCCAAGCCATTGATGGCTTTATATACCATCACACAAACACGGTAGACCACCCTCTCCGGGAAACGAAGCCAATGTAGTGTTTTTAACAGCGGAGTGATGTGAGCGAATTTGGGTATCCCGAATATGAGTCTTGCTGCCGAATTCAACACAGATTGAAAGCGATTGAACTGTTTCTTTGGCTGATTACTATAAAGCGTCGAACAATAGTCAATCCGAGACACCACAAACGCGCCCACTAGGGTCTTGACTGCATCTGACGGTAAAAACTTTCTAATAGCCTTAATTTGGCGTAGTGGAAAAAAAGAAGAAGCTATTGTGGCATCTATTTGCCTCTCCAGTGAATTAATTATGAATCTTAAATGTTAATATATCTGAGCAACTTTGATTATAGATAAACAGAAAAATCTGCCTTCTTCTAATCTAATCTAATCTAAGCTGCAAAGATATATATCATTTAAGATTTATATTAAATGCATTCCCACAAGCAGATATGTATAATTTCGCGCTAACACATGCCGCATGTGGACCTACAATATAAAAACCCAATCTCAAATGAACATAAGCCTTGCAACTCTTGCCGTCCTTCCCTGAAACAGGGGTGACATTGGCAAAGTGAACCATTTTTTACAGTATGGGTGGTCAGCCGCATAACAACCTATAAGTCAAGGAACTTCTTTATGAACACAAATAAAATATTCAAGTTTATAGTAGGTATTTTTGTAAAAGTAATAATCGAGTTTGAACAATTTAAAAAGAAACTATTTTCTCTTAGCGGATTGACGTTGCAGGTCTAGGTGACGAGGGCCGATAGCAACCATTAAGGAAATGTTGATTTGCTATTGTCATAGCTACTCAGCCGAGTGATTTTATAATTTTTCCCCCACCTTTTTTTTGTGCTGACTTCATTCTAAGCCATTTAAGTATGGTGATCTAGTGAACCTGTGAGCTAACGCAAAGCTGAACAGCTAAAAAGATAGTCGCAGGTGTAATAATTTGAATATGGGAGCTCAATAGAAGTTAATATTCACTAACAATAATTTCAGGTGTATGGAGGTTGTCTGTGTTATGGACCTCCCATAGAAGGAGGATTCTATTATGACATGTATCTACCAGAGAGAGGGGTGAGCTATTTAATTTATATTTTTATGATTATTAACAGGAAATTCAAAAGAAGAAAATGTTGATAAATATGATTTTTTTTAAAGTATCCTTTGGACAACAAGTCGCTGTGGGTTCTAGAAACTTTCATCAACCATTTCCAACACTTCCAATCCATTGTTTGGTCCTTCAGTTTCCTACTTCCAATGAATGTCTCTCCGCCACTACTTTATCCAGTCACCTTGCTCTGGATCTTCTCACTGCCCTGTGTTCTTCAGGATTTGCCCTCACAACTTTCCTCTCTAGGCGGTGTTAGTTGTTTAGCTGTATGTGCCCCATTCAATGGAAGCCCTATGATCATCATTTATTATTTGCAGATCTGATTTTGTGGTATTTTGACAGCTTTGGTACAATTTTTGGATTATTAGGTCTAACATCTAACAAAAGTGCTTAAACAATCATTTCTTTACGAAATAGAAAGATAAAACTGTTTTTTATTTCGTATTCAGTAATTGTTTCAAGAATGTTTTTTTCAAACTTCATCATGCCATGATTTAGAATGTTAAATGATAGAATGTCAGTTACAAATATAACTAAACTACTTCAGTGTACTAAACTGACAGTCCAATCTAATCCGAATTGTAAATGAGGTGTTTATTTTAGATTTCTTCCACGGAATTCCCATACCTTGAAACGTTAATGAAGAGCATCGCAAAGGAGAAGCAGCCGTTTGAACGTCTCGAAGTGTCCAAAGAAGACTTACTGGAGATGTTCTCCTATAACCCGTTCAAGGTCAGGATCTTGGAGCAAAAGGTTGATGCTCCATCCACCACAGTGTATCGGTGTGGCCCACTCATTGACTTGTGCAGGGGACCTCATGTCAGGCATACTGGCAACATTAAGTCACTGAAAGTCACCAAGGTAAGAATGGGTGTTTATTAGATTAATAATTTCAGTTTTAGTCATCAATATTCTTATTAAACAGCAAAAAACTAAATCAAAACAAGAGTTTTAAGAATAATTTTAGGTCGTGGGCTGTAATTTTGTTTTATCTGAAGTAGAATGGGGGAAAAAAATAAGCGTCAGAATCTTTCTTAGCCTTTTTCGTTTTTTGTGTGACCATCCCTATCGTTTCTTTTTCCATTCTCAAATAGGTAAAATATAAGAACAAAAGCAATGTAGGCATCTAAAATGGAAAAGACACAACTTTATAATATGCTTACATTTGAAAATAATTATGAATGACAGAATACTTGTTTTCCACTGAATGTCACAATCAAAATTTTCTGGACAGCTATCAAAACTTCACCTTGATATTGGTACCATTTAATGCATTTCTTTCTCAACAGCACCATCTATGAGATTATTTATAGAGAGAATATTTTATTTATATGATGATTTGCGCTTCCAGTCATCAGCCACTTTCTGGGAGGGCAAAGCTGATGCTGAATCATTGCAGAGAGTCTACGGGATATCGTTCCCCGACAGCAAGCAACTCAAAGAGTGGGAGAAGATACAAGAAGAGGCTGCTAAGAGAGATCATCGGAAAATTGGAAGGGTGAGAGATATCCCATTACTAAAGATCAATTATCACAGGAATAGTTCAGTCAATGCCAATGCATTTTGTCCATTTAGTGAACTTTCAAAGACGATGGTCATCCAACTTTATAGCAATTGGGGTTTGCTTGAGAAATTGCCACTGAGCTACAACTTAGCTTGTAGAGGAGTTCAAGGATATGGCCCTCACCTAATCAATCATCCACTGCTCTTGTACTAAAAAAAACAACAGTTCAAATACTATTAATAGGTATAAAAATATAAGATTCACAAAAGAATGGACTTAAAAAAATCTAAATCTAAGTTGCAAAGATATGTCTCATTTGATATTCATATTAAATGCATTCCCACAAGCAGACATACATAATTTTGCTCTCACACATGCCGCATGTGGACCTACTATATAAAAAACACAATCTCAAATGAACATAAGCCCTGCAACTCTTGCCGACCTTCCCTGAAACAGGGGAGACATTGGCAAAGTGAACCATTTTTTACAGTATGGGTGGTCAGCCTCATACCAACCTATAAGTCAAGGACTGATCCAAGAAAAATTCTAAAAAATGAAATTCATGCATGCATGATGAATGTTTAGGAGCTAAGGGAAGTATAAAATGATTGAGCGTAGCGGCGGTAGGATACCAAATGAAACAAGTTAAAAGTATCTAGAACAACCGAACTAATTTATTGAATATTAAAATTGATTTAAGAATGAAGAAATGACTTTTCTAGGAGCAAGAACTGTTCTTCTTCAACGAGTTGTCTCCAGGTTCCTGTTTTTTCTTACCCCGCGGTGCCCATATCTACAATACTCTCCAAGAGTTCATCAGGCAGCAGTATAGGAAGCGAGGATTCCAAGAAGTGGTCACTCCGAACATGTATAATGTCAAGCTGTGGCAGACCAGTGGGCACTGGCAACATTATGAGGTAATAAGTTTGGCATCTCACAAGACACATATCTCGGTCCTTTACTTTTTAATGAATAAAAAATATTTCATTGTGTATATTTTTAATGTTTTGAATAACTTTTTCAGGAAAACATGTTCAGTTTTGATGTTGAAAAGGAGAAGTTTGCTTTGAAACCCATGAACTGTCCAGGACATTGGTAATTATATTGTTGTAGTCTTTTAATTCATAATGATATCTGTATGCTTTTTGATGAAATATATGTGAGCTATTTTTATATTTTTCTTTATAAATTTGTGAAGTTGAATGCAGTCCACAGTTTGCAGTTTTGTTATACAGTTTGCTTGAACAGCTATGAAATGTGCCAAAAGTGTAACCGCTACATTCTTGATGGTGTTGACATGTTTCCAGTTTGATGTTTGAGTGGCGTGTACGCTCGTGGCGAGAATTGCCCCTGCGTCTAGCTGACTGGGGTGTGCTGCACCGTAACGAGCTGTCTGGTGCCCTATCTGGTCTAACGAGGGTGAGACGCTTCCAGCAAGACGACGCTCACATCTTCTGTATGCATTCACAAATCAGGGAAGAAATGGTAAATTATGGACTCATTTTTATATGTTTGATGATACGTTAGATTAACATAGCTTACCATTCCTAACAGCTTGTGTAGGACGAAAAATAATCAAGTTTCATTCAAGAAATTTAAGAAAAAATTCTTACAAAACATTTATCTGCAATGGACTCGGAAGATCAAAAATCCCTCGGCTCAGTAACCCATAGTAAAAACAATGGATTCCCAATAATTAGGGATTTATTTTATTTTACAGCATTGTGAAACATATGCAATTGACAGTTTTGCTAAATGCAATACGTAACGCCTTACTGTCTTTTTTCTCTTTTCAAAGTACCTACATAATT
Organism: Agapetus fuscipes; assembly: GCA_951799405.1. Taxonomy (NCBI): domain Eukaryota; kingdom Metazoa; phylum Arthropoda; class Insecta; order Trichoptera; family Glossosomatidae; genus Agapetus; species Agapetus fuscipes. The sequence continues at coordinate 8,990,433 of OX637334.1, forward strand.
TTTTATTAAAGTTATGACTGTGCTGCCTCTAGCCTGTTGCATTTTAGCTCTAGCCCAGTCCATTGCAAATGTAGTGGACTTCAAATATTTGTACATATTTGTAATGTGGAGTATATATTATAGGGGATATAGACGGATTTCTTCTTAGAATTCTTTGATATGAATGTTGTGACCTTCTTGTCTTGTCTTGTATCCTGCCGCCTTTCCTCTAGGGGTGGCCAGTACCTCCACACAAGTGCCTCCACTTGACTCTGTCCTTGCATACTTCTTTCATCTCATCTAATTTCATCACTCTTTTCATGCATGCTCTTCTCTTGTTTCCACTCTGTAGATTCCATTCATTCGCAATCTCATTTATCTGATCAATCCATTGTTTCCTAGGTCTTCCCCTTCCACGCTTACCTGTTACATTCCCTTTATACACTCTTTTTGTCAGTCGGTCTTCATTCATCCTTTCAATATGTCCAAACCATCGCATCACACTTCTTTGAACTTTCACTTTCACGCTTTCTTTTACTCCGCATTCATTTAGAACCCATTCGTTTCTCACTCTATCTTTCAGTGTTTTTCCTGTCATACTTCTCAGATGGGCCATTTCTACGGTGCATACCTTATTTACTTCTCTTTCATTCAACGTCCATGACTCGCTTCCATACATCAGGGTCGGCAACAAAATACAATTGTGTACCGCCATTTTCATTTTCTTTGGTATCCTTTTATTCTTCGCTATTCTACCAAACGCTCCTATCACGCATCTTCCTTTGCTGGCACGCTTCTCTAATTCTTTCGTCATCTTACCATTCGCCTCAAACTTACTTCCTAAATAGTCAAACTCATTCACTACTTCAACTTTTATTCCATTCAAATTAATTGTAAGTTCCTCACATACTTCATTCCTGTCAAAAACTAATACTTTTGTCTTATTCGCATTTACTTTCAAGCTATTCTTACAAAATGCATCATTTAGTTTGGTTAACATCGTTTGGAGTTCCTCCGCCGAGTCAGCTAAAACTATAGCATCATCAGCATAAAGAAGTACTCCAACTCTTGTTTCACCCACTTTCACTCCGCTCTCTGATATTCCAGCTTCTTTTATGCAACTGTCCATGATTATATTAAACAACCATGGACTCATCACGCAGCCTTGCCTCACTCCCTTATATACATCAAACCAGTCACTATATCTCCCATCCACTCTTACACATGCCGAACTATTTTCATAGATGGCACGTATCACATTCAGAAGATTATCATTCACACCGTACTTCCTGAGAACATTCCACAGCATACATCTGTCCACCGAGTCAAAGGCCCTCTCAAGATCTACGAATGCTGCGTAGACCACCCTCCCCACAGCCAGATGTTTTTCAACAATCTGTCTGAGAGTAAAGATTTGGTCCACACAACCTCGTCCTGGCATAAAGCCAGATTGAATATCAGAGACCCTGTGATCGGTGGCCATTCTCACTTTTTTTATGACAATTTTGCATAAGACTTTCCCAGGTATACTAAGGAGACTAATGGGCCTGAAGTTACGGCAGTCTTTCTTGTCCCCTTTACCCTTGTAAATAGGGACAATGACCGCCTTTCTCCAGTCCATCGGTACTACCCTGTCTTTCATACACATCTTGCATAATTCAAACATCCACTCTACCACATATTCTCCTCCTGCCTTTAACATCTCAGCATTCAATCCATCCATACTTGCAGCCTTTCCATTCTTCAGCTCTTTTATGCTTGCTTTTATTTCCTCTTTCAAAATATCCTCATTACTTTCATTTGTAGGGTCACATTCATATAAATTTCTTTCACCCTGTCCTAATATTTCTTCAAAGTATTCTTTCCATCTATTACATACATCATCTTCATCCCACAGCAAGACTCCCTGCGCATTCTTTATGCCCGGAGTTGTTGCTCCCACACTTTCGTTATTATTCCGAACCCAACTCCAGAACATTTTTTTGTTGGTGTGGAAGTCCTGCTGTGCCTTTTCATTATTTTTCTTCTCTAATTCCATCTTACTTTCATACACAAGCTTTTTAGTATTCATTTTTGCCCTTTTATACATCATTTCCAAATTTAAATTACCTTTATCTTTCAACCATCTCATATACGCTTCCTTCTTTTGCTCTACTGCTTCTTTCACTCCATCATTCCACCAGGCATCACCTTTTTTCTTACCAACATTTGTTTCTCCGCATGTCATCCTAGCAGATTCGGTCAGTTCTTTCTTCATCATTTGCCACACTTTTTCCACACATCCTTCATCTTTCATTTTTTGTAGTTCATCCATATTTAATCTTTTGGCAATCTCACTTTGATATTCATCTTGCACATTGTCATCGTTCAAATTTTCCACTTTTATTCTTTTCATTCTTAACAATATTTTTTTCTTTCCTTTCTTACAATCCCCTACCATTATTCTCGCGCATAACAAATAGTGGTCTTTATGTTAAGACCTTTATGTTAAAAAATATGAGTATTAAATTTACATTTGCGATATCACAGGTAGATAACCTTTTGACATTAGCAATCTCTTTCTGCTATTTATGATAATTATTATTATTTTTATCTATCTTAAAACCTTGCAAAATTATCTCCTAATGAAAAGGGCTTCTTGCTCTCCATTAAAAAAAAACCTATTTGTAATCTAATGGGTACTTTCACATCTCATCATTGCTGCATCCTTCAATTTCCATCCTTCAATTTATTTAGAATGTATGGGATATCGCTTGTTGCGATCGGACGCTTATAATAGCAGACTAATAAGTCCGGTCGATAGCTCAGTTGGTAGAGTGCTTGCATTCTACCCCGTGAGCTCGGGTTCGAATCCCACCCAGGAGGGTGTCAGACATGATTTCCTATTTCGGTGTTTATTTCAAACCCCATAAAAAAAATACCGGCAAGGTTTACTCAGCCTTCACAAGAAATGAGTACCAGCCCCCTCGGGAGCTGGGAAACCCCCGATGAAGTGGTTGGCGTAAGGCCGGCCCCCTTACCTGTAAAAATAAATAGGTTCAACTCGCCACATGCGACCCCTTCGGGAATAACGCGGCAAGAAGTTACACTATATGTGTAGCTTAGTTGCGTTTAGTTGCGTTAATACATTAGTGTAGATAGAGTGGTTAAGGATTGTCTATTTAATTTGATGACTTTGTTTCCAGACCAGCTGTCTGCAGTTCTTGAAGGACGTGTATGAAGTGTTTGGGTTCTCCTTCAGCCTATGTTTGTCCACCCGCCCTGATAAATTCCTCGGAGAAGCTTCGGTTTGGGACGAGGCTGAAAAGGTAAATTTATATGCATATCTGCATCATCACATACAGGTTATGACTTGATTTGTTAGTCAAAATACTCAATATTCAAGGCAACACATTCTTTATTTTCATTTAAAAAAAATGTTTTCTCTAGCCCTTTTCCTATGCAATTTTTTGGTCTTATAAAATATGCTCGTGGAGTACCTTTTGACTTTTTTTTTAAACAGTCATTAATTACTTACCTTTCTGATCATACAAACACTATTTTTATGATGGCAGATAAAAGAGGCACCTTTAACCTTCAATGACACACATAAAGACTAACCACACTGAATCCAACTCTGCTCATGTCATTTATGCATGCCATCTATATGCAAGGGCTAATGGGAATTAGGGAATTTGTCTCTTTAGAATGTTGTTAACAATCATCATCATCAATGGCGCGACACCAGAAGGGGTTTTGGCCTCTTTGATCAACTGCAGCCACTGCTGCCTGTCCAACACTTTCCTCCAGCCCCATAGTCCTACAGTAGTGATTCCCAAAGTGGTCGATATCGACCCCTGGGGGTCAACGGGATACTCCATGGGAAACTACAAGTTGTTAGAGGGGGTCTATGAAAAATTATACAAACCCGTGGCCACCCATCTACCCACTATCGAATAGCGTGCCTACCCCCCCCCGTCCCCCCCCCGTCCCCCCCCCGTCCCCACATCAACAGCATTTTTATGGACAAGATAAACTTTTGAAAAATGCCTGCCGTCCCTCCCCAGTCGACAGAATTTTTATGGACAAAATGAACTTTGAAATTTTTTATTTTAGACAAAAAGCTGCAACAATTTTTAGGGGGTCTACCGGAACCCCTAAAATTTTGGAAGTGGTCTATGAGAAATAAAAGTTTGGGAATCTCTGTCCTACAGTATGACAGTCTGCCACCACTCTGTTCATCTACTTTAATCTGAGTCTTCTCAAATCCTGTGCCTCTTAACTATCTTTTCTAGGCTCCAATGGTCAATTCCCTGGATGTGACCCAGCGAATGCACTCTGGACCACACCAATGTCTTAGTACAGGTTGATTGTCTAAGGGCCGGTCTTATAAACGAGAGACCAAATATCCGTAAGTATCTCGGCAAGTTACTAACGGATGGACGTTTACCGACTGATCTTACCGATGGTCGTCCTATAAAGCTATTTTAACTGTCCGTTAGTTCTCAATAATGCACTCGTATTTTCAATGATTTTTTGCGTACATTCATGAACATACGTCATCCGTTTGCTGTCAAAGACGAAACATAACCTAAAGTTGCTTTTGACAAATACGAAAACGACTCAGACAGCGCAATTTTAATGCATTATCTATCACTTTCGGAAGAAATTATCTTCAACAGGATAGAGCGTAGTAGTCCAATGACACGCAAAACTCACCGCAAAGAAACAATTCTTTGACAGCTGACCTAACCTCAAACCTTAACTAACCGGCCGGTATCTGCCATTAATCGATGGGTCGGCCGTCGGTTAGATCTGTCGGTAACTTTTACGGAAATAAAACAAACGGATTCTTATAAGACGAAAATTGTGACGTTTGTATTATATTTCGGTAAATTTGGTACGACATTGAACTAACGGATGTTTATAAGACCGGCCCTAAAATAAGAAGTTGTCCGCATTATCTTATTTATTTCTAGCATTCCTGTAACTCTGTTGTATGTTGTGTAGGCGCTAGCAGATTCCCTGGAGAGCTTTGGTCAGCCATGGAGTATCAAAGAAGGGGACGGGGCCTTTTATGGCCCCAAAATAGACATCACCCTCCAGGATGCACTGAAGCGGGCGCATCAGTGTGCCACCATACAGCTGGACTTCCAACTGCCCATCAGGTTCAACCTCACCTACGTCAAGTGAGTTATACATTGTATTCCGTCTATTTTGTCAGACCACTCTCATTATTTTCAGTTGCCTTTGCCATATCTTTTCTGTGCCCCAAGCATAAAACATAAGGTTAAACTTAATCATAGCACCTATCACAAAATGTATGTAGCCTCTAGTGGGGCTTAATGTGTATTAACCTGAAACACAGGGTCTATGAGTCATGCATGCTTCCAGTATCAACCTGGAAACAAAATTGTTCACTCAGTTCAGAGCCAACAGACTGTGGATGTGCCAAACACGCATTGAAAGGAAGATGGAGGAATTATCCTTAGAGAGGGTTCCCAACCAGTAGGTCTGTAGATGCACTGGTGGGACCGATGCTGTACAGTGCATGGCCTGCTGAAAGTGGCGCTGGGCAGGTCACGTCGCAAGACAGGACTACGACAGGTGGCCAAAAAGATCCAATGGTAACCCAGAATGTCCAAGCGTGGTGTAGGGAGACCCCAACTGAAGTGGCTGGACGAAATGAAGAGAACTGCGGGCCAGGTAAGGCTAAACAGAGCAACCAATAAAAAAGCACGAAGAAGATAAGAGCAGTGCACTGAAAAAAGCTGAGGAAAAGAAGATGTGAGACCCAGGCTGCTGTGAGAGAGAAGTATAAGAGATGATGTCTCACAGATTCTTCAGGCGGCAAACTGGAGGTGGCTACAGAAGACAGGAGAGTGAAGGTGCAGCATTTGGGAGACCAATGCTGAATTTGGGTGACCAACGCTGCATTTGGGAGACCAACGCTGCATTTGGGAGACCGAGGCTGCATTTTTGAGACCTAGGCTGCATTTGGGAGACCGAGGCTGCATTTGGGAGACCAAGGCTGCATTTGGGAGACCAAGGATGTACTTGGGTCGTAGCGCCATTTGAAAGAGAGAATTAATATTTGAATAATATCTTTAATCTAAGTTGCATCCATGGCTGCTGTACTATCATGTTGGCTGTATTTCAGTGACAAGGCTGAGCGCGTGCGGCCTGTGATGATCCACCGAGCAGTGCTGGGCTCCGTGGAGCGCATGGTGGCTGTGCTGACGGAGCAGTATGCGGGGCGCTGGCCCTTCTGGCTGTCGCCCAGGCAGGCACAGGTCATCTCCGTGCTGTCGGCCTGCGATGATTACGCCTTTGAGGTAAGCGTCTTCATACTGCACACTTCGTAAGAGGCGAGTAGCGAGTGCATTGAGTAGTTGAATGTATTAGGGTCATCCAGAAATTAAGGTTACAAGGCTAGCTGAGGTCGGGGAATTATTTTAATTTCACAGTTTATTCAACTGGTAGACTACACTACAGACGGCTACCAAATTAGAGGAGCTCCAATTGGAATGTTTAAGACATCCCCCATACTCTTCGGACCTTGTTCTAACAGATTATCATTTTTTTCGAAATTTGGATAACTTCTTGCAAGGGAAAAAATTCAACTCCGATGGGGCAGTCCTTAACCTATCGAGATAATGTGGGCAGTCACATCTAGGCGTGATCACCTATTAGTGAACGGAGTACCACTCTCCATAGGAGGTAAGCTAATCCAGCCTTCTGATTCGGTGAGACTTCTAGGAGTCTTACTGGATCGGAATCTGACACTGGAAAGGCAAATAGATGCCACAATAGCTTCTTCTTTTTTTTCACTACGCCAAATTAAGGCTATTAGAAAGTGTTTACCGTCAGATGCAGTCAAGACCCTAGTGGGCGCGTTTGTGGTGTCTCGGATTGACTATTGTTCGACGCTTTATAGTGGTCAGCCGAAGAAGCAGTTCAATCGCTTTCAATCTGTGTTGAATTCGGCAGCAAGACTCATATTCGGGATACCCAAATTCGCTCACATCACTCCGCTGTTAAAAACACTACATTGGCTTCGTTTCCCGGAGAGGGTGGTCTACCGTGTTTGTGTGATGGTATATAAAGCCATCAATGGCTTGGCTCCACCTTATTTGACTGACATGATGTTGCCTGTTGAGATGGGTGTAAGGAGGCAGACACTCCGATCCGCGGGCGATGAAGTAGTCAATTTGGTTCAGCCACGCCGTCAGATTCGTACAAATTTCGGAGACCGCGCTTTCCGTGTTGCGGGTCCGATGGAGTGGAACAGACTGCCACCCGGAGTGAAGAACTCCAAATCTATGGATGTATTTCGCGGAGCACTCAAGACACACCTATTTAGAAAGTCTTATCCATGATCGGAGAGGGCCCTTGAGGTGTGACACACACAAAAATGGCGCTCTCTTATCATTTGTAATTTAAAATAAATTAGCCTGATATTATTATTATTAACCGCCTTCAAAGATTGTATTGATTGCCATCCGAATGGTTATTTTTGTAAAGGGATCAATTAACTACTTATGAGATGGCAAAAGTGCATAGATAGCTATGGTACATACTTTGATTAAATAAATATATTAGATTAAAAAAAAAGACTTTTTGTTCCTCCCATACAAAACGCCAATTTCATATTGTTACGAAATTAGGGTTCAAAAGTCTTTCAAATTAAAATACACAGGTCTTCTTATACAGTTGTTTATTTTACACTTTTAAATAATTTATTTTCACAAAGCTTTCTCGACTATTCCACTTGGTTTCTGTTCACTGATCAAGTTAGTTCTATGTGTTTGTAAATCTCGTATGATACTGCTGGCCCTGCAAGCCACTGGCACCCTTCTTATACTCTTTAAAACAGTACAATCTAGACCTATATTTGCTAGACAGTTCCAGAAAGGCATAGTAATTATTATTTCTCGATGCTGCACGTATTTTATTCAATGATTCCTACCCACACAATACAATACAGAATTCCTATAACTAATACCTACTTATTTTAAATATTTATATTTCATATTTACATAACAATATGTAAAGACCCAATATTAGGATGATTTATTTGGTGAGCGCTGTTTTTGTGTGTATCACACCTCAAGAGCCCTCTGCGAGCCTGGTTGTCGCTGTAGAAAGCGCCAATTCTCAAGCAAGACCCAGTTGTTGTAAGGTTGGATGGACCTTTCAGTGACCGGTCTTTTGGTAAAGGTTTTATGAATTTTTCAACCCAGTGAAGAGCACATTTGGAAATATAAATGGTATATTTTTTTGTGCTCCGCCGGGATTCGAATCCACAACCTTCCATTTACGAGTCCGAGGTGTTGCCACTGGACTACGGACCGGCCCAAGAATAAGATGATGGTGATTTAACAATAGCTTTTCTTCTAGAAGTAGCTTTGCATGAGTTTTCTGTGATATGCTCCAACTCACAACTTGACCTCTTCAGCACCGCAAAACATTTATAACGCGTGTGCACAGTCATGAATTTCAATCCTGCCAACATTCTGGAAAGATTTTGTAGTTACACCAGTTTTTTTTGTTTACGACGAAAATACACTGAAGATCTTTGTTCTCTTTTTAACAAAAGACATTTTGCGGTTCAGTTAGTTGAAAAACGGATATAGTGCCTATTTCGTTACAATAATTTCTAGTCCACAGGTATTATAAGTCAATGGTTTCAAGGGTGGAGAGAAACATGTTACAATGTGATATTTGCTTCCAGGTTAGAGATGAGCTGATTGCTGCTGGATTTATGGCTGAAGCTGATACGGATCCCGGAGACACTCTCAACAAGAAGATCCGTAATGCTCAGCTGGCCTACTTCAACTACATCTTAGGTATACAAATCACAACAGTCACTTCACCAGGCTTTTTACTTCTTTATGCATTCTCTTTATTCTTTTTTCTTGGTGCTTTACTACAGTGCTCCGCAACCTTTTCTCACCCACGACACACCAAAATTCTTCCTAGAATTACGCGGCACACCAAAAGCTAAGATATATAGGTATTAAATTGATCAAAAATTTTACAATAATTTTTAGTTGTTTATTTGAAAAGTATACATACATATAACTATAACATATTTTTTTTTACGCAATATTAATATAATTATTATAAATTCTTACATTATTATAAAAGCTAACTAAACTAATGTGATACCTGCGCTTGTTTCAATGAACACAAAAGTTTTATATTCGGCTCAATTTTTGATCTTTTCCATGTAAAAATTTATCCATATTAAAAGGGGTATAAAACTAAATATGTATCACACGAAGAAGGCTAACCACACACAATTCAACAACACTTGTCTTGTCTTGTAACCTGCCGCCTTTCCTCTAGGGGTGGCCAGTACCTCCACACAAGTGCCTCCACTTGACTCTGTCCTTGCATACTTCTTTCATCTCATCTAATTTCATCACTCTTTTCATGCATGCTCTTCTCTTGTTTCCACTCTGTAGATTCCATTCATTCGCAATCTCATTTATCTGATCAATCCATTGTTTCCTAGGTCTTCCCCTTCCACGCTTACCTATTACATTCCCTTTATATACTCTTTTTGTCAGTCGGTCTTCACTCATCCTTTCAATATGTCCAAACCATCGCATCACACTTCTTTGAACTTTCACTTTCACGCTTTCTTTTACTCCGCATTCATTTAGAACCCATTCGTTTCTCACTCTATCTTTCAGTGTTTTTCCTGTCATACTTTATAACACAATTAATGGTAATTATCGTAAGTGGTGGAAACTTGTTTACTTAACTTTATGTTGTAAAAATAGTGACAGCTCTGCACACGACAGTAATATCAGACAAGTATACGTGAACTGAGCCGCTTCGCCCGCCACTAGTGCAAATGCGTTATAACGCATGCGCAATTTTTTCTTTGTTTATGACTAGTTTGGTGCGGTCATGGTGTGTACAAAGCATACTGCGCAGTTTTCAACAATTGGCACCAGGCGCTGGAGGAACATTAAAAAATTATATTATAATAATTATTATTATTCTATACTAAAATGTCAAAATACATTGAATTTGACCGCGGCACACCTGTATCCAGCTCACGGCACACCAGTGTGCCACGGCACACCGGTTGCGGAGCACTGCTTTACTATATTAAATGCATGTGATTTGTTATCCATTATTTTTTTTTTGTATTAAACTTACTGCACGTAATGTGTATATTTTGGTTTGGTCACGTATTGCACCCTCCGCATGACTTGGCTGGAATAAAATGTAGTATTATTATTATTATTATAGAAGTCTGGTCAATCTGGTCCATGCTAGTAGACTGTGTTTCAATCCCCACTAAGGGCCAGTATTTTCACATTTTAAGCTTAAGTAGTTTAGATAGCATATTTTACGCTCGAGATATGCTATAGTTACACCAAAACGGTATTTCGATTCGCATTTTGCCTATAGGCAATCTTTAGTATATACCGAAGATACCCGAAGTAATTGCATTGATACCACCGTGACAAAACTTGAAAAATGTAAAAAAAAAACCTCAAATTCTGCATTTGGCCACATAAATAATATAGTTAACAGCCACGAATTCAATAACTTTTTGTTTATGGTTGCTTTCTACAAATGTCAAATGCCAGATTGACATTCCTGAACATGTCAAAATGATGCCGCCCTGTGATAATATGATTTTAAATTAGAAGTGCATTAGACATTTAGCGAGCCATTTAAAAACGGATTTTACAAACTGTGTTGTAGGTAGATTCATAAAATCCGTTTTGACTTGCTAAGATAATTTCAAACTTTGTGCCGTGTTAATTCCTCCCCGTTCCTACCAAATACACGGAGATGAAATATTTTTGATTTTCATTTGCAAACATAATCAGTAATTCTTTCGTCATCTGAACCGTTGCTTTCCAAGACGAAATTGAAGTAAATATTGTGTGTTTTCTATGGTAATAATTTCTAAAATTCGACTCAAAACAACAAAGCCGCCGTAAATAACAGATGAGAAAAGACGCCATATTGGAATTAGCTATAGCATAAAACGTATGCTCTTCAAGATTGGCTAGCAAAAAAAACGTTGCTATTTGACTTTTTTTTGCTAAAGCATATTATTTCAAAATACCGTTTTTAAGATTTTAAGCTATAGTAAGCCATTTTTATGCTATTAGGCGCATATGCTAACGATGAAACTACTGGGCCTAAGAGTGAAATTTTCCTTTTTCCGTGTTTAATTCAAGTCTAAAATAAAAATATTGACAATGCTCACTCAGCCTTCTCAAGAAAAAGAGAACCTGCTCTCCCTGCAGCTGGGATATTCCACTTCAAGTGAATTAGTTGAAAGAAAGCAGGCTCTTTTACCTGTGAAAATAAATAAGTTACACACACCACATGCGCTAAGAAGTGTGAAGAAGTGCACTATATGTGAAGTTTAGTTGCATTGCTTGTCAATGCCGTACCTTAGGCAAGAATTTGCATATAGTATGTGCTTCAAAATATTTACTCGTATACTCTGATAGTCATTTGTTCTCCAGTCACTTCTCGGTTTACCTTTTTTTAAGTTTACGCATTAACAGTCAAATCCATTTTGATTTTTTGCTTACAGTTGTGGGAGAGAAAGAGAAGGCTGCCGGCACTGTGAATGTGCGTACCAGAGACAATAAAATCCACGGAGAAATGTCACGGCAAGAGCTGTTGAATCATTTCACTCAAATGGCCAAGACTCGATCACTCGCTGAAGACACTTTGGCGTAAAAAGATTTACCATACATCTATCATGACTACTATTGATATTTATTTATATTTTTTACAACAAATAACAATAGAAAAGGTTAAAAAACTTGTTTTAAGCTGATGAGAATGCACCATTTAGAACAGGGGTCGGCAACCTTTTGTTGTAAAAGGGCCAAATATTTTACGTGGGATTTAGTGCGGGCCGCACTTGGGCAGTGGTGGATCTAATGGTCAGCATTTCAGCAAATGCTGACTAGCACCCCCCCCCCCCTCTGCCGCGGCCCCTGGGACCCTCTTGTGAGTTATGCATCGTAAACATTAATCAATTGACGTACGAACTACAAATGAAAATTACCCCCAAATTCACTATTAATTCTACCCCCCAAAATAAATCTCATATTGTAGAAACCCCGCCAATTCAATTTGGGAATCCCCCGATTCTTTCAGGTTCTCATTCAAAACGCTCATTTTTATAATTTTAAATTTCTTGATAAATGCTTTTATTTTGTCATTTACTGCAAATAGGTTTGTAGTTTTCCGGCACGTGCGTTGCGGGCCGCACCAAGACGCCTCAAGGGCCGCAGGTTGCCGACCCATGATTTAGAAAATGGAACAGTGTGGAAGAATCAGAATAATGTTAAATTTATCACTATTGCCATGCTGGTAATTTTTAAATTCCATACTTTTGTCAAAAAGCTTTTGCATTTAAATGATAGCATTTCATTGATGAAAACATTTTTACATGTTTTTTTTTCCAAATAACAGTAATAATATTAAATAAGTCTTGATATTTTAAATATCATGAAATCCAGTTAGCTTTTGCTGTAAGTTAAGAAAAAATAGAAAATTGTACGGTGTTGTCTACAAAATATAAATTTCCTTATTACACCAAGTATTTATATTGCTAGGTATTTGTATTTCACATTAACAACTATGAAATAAATAAAATAATGAATGTTATAAAGAATATTCATTTCAAGAGATAAACGATTACAAAGTTAATTCCTCTACAATCAATAAACAAAAAAAAATATATATATATATTCATTTCATTTAAGTTTATTCTTAATGTATTTATTTTTTGTTTGTAGAAAGGTTGTGGCTATTGTTTTAAGCAAACTTTCAGTAGTTTTAAGTGCAGCATTTTTATTCCAGCCTCCCTGCGAAGTATCTTCAAAGCTACAACTCAATCTTTTCTATTTTCCCTGCAGCAAAAAACATGTTTTATGAAATATTTTGGTATTTACTTAATAAATATATTATTTTAAAAATCGTCTTTTAATTTTTATTTATAGCTAGCTGTACCCTGCCATCCCTTGTTTTGGCTTGTCTAGTTTATGTTGTATCATCCCGCCATTCTGTTAGGGGTAGACAGTATCTCCACAGGTGTGTCTCCACTGTGTTGTGTTTTTGCACACTTCTTTTAGTCTAAAAAAATCTAAATATTTTAAGCATGGAGTTATAATATAGGGGAGCGGTAACTAAAGTACTGAATCGGTCCATACTTGTTCCCTCTTGCGCTCCTCATGTGTCAAACGTTGCAGTAGTACCCCGAATGTACGGCGGCAACAATTAATATTACGCATAAAATATCACAATGGTTATAATGAAATGAGTGATAAAATTAAAATATGATTATACACTTTGAAAATATAAAATACTGGCGTCAATTTTGGCGAACACAATATTTATAACGCGTGTTATCTGTCAACTTTAGTTATTTCCGGTCAAATCGGCAGCCATTTTTTGCAATGGTACCAACATTCAAGATATTTTTTTTGGGGTTTTGTTGAGTTTTTTGTACAAACGAAAATGCAACTGTGAAGTTCTTTGTTCTCTTTCTAACTAATGACCATTTTCGTAAGTAAGTTGAGACAGATATATATGTCTATTTTCGTTAAAATAACTTCTTGTCCACAGTTGTTATTAGTCAATGATTTTAAGCATATTTCTGTTCTTGTTTAATTGATGGCCTTAGAATCAAAAAGGCAAGTGTCCCATAGATAGTCTATAGGACACTTGCCTTTTTGATTCTAATGCCCTCAATTAATCGCTTCAGTTTTTCTTATACAGAAGACTAAGTATGAACTAAAGTATGAGACTAAATGAACAATAACTTTTGTAAATTTCATTGCAATCGCCAATCGGTTTAATAGTTACGGAGTCCATACAGGACAAACATACATACCTACATCCATTTGATTTTATATATTAGAGAAGAATCAAATATAAATCAATACGGAATTGATTTATACAAAATTCCTTGACTTATAGGTTGGTATGAGGCTGACCACCCATACTGTAAAAAATGGTTCACTTTGCCAATGTCACCCCTGTTTCAGGGAAGGTCGGCAAAAGTTGTGGGGCTTATGTTCATTTGAGGTTTGGATTTTATTTGTAAGTACACATTCAGCATTTGTAAGCGCGAACTACACTTGTTGGTTTGTGGGCATACATCTGAGAGCTTTAAATGAATATATCCTTGCAACTTAGATTATAGATTATAGTGTGGTTCCTCAGCTGGATTACTAGGGAAAGGGTAAACAAATATTTTGTTTTTCTTTTTTTCAAAAACTACTTTGTTGATAACACAACCTTTCTGATACCACTTGCTATAACTTTAGGCAAGTCAATGGACTCCGCAAGATAAAAATAATCCTCAGCTAGGTAACGTAAATAAATAATGGATTCCTGATAATCAGGATTTAAAAAATATTTTACAGCAACGTATGAAGTTGGTGGTAATGCTAAATGCAGAACGGAGTGCTTAACTATTTTTCCAGACAACCTATATAATTTTGCATTGAAGTTTTGACTCCCTGTCCTGTATCAGAATATAAAATAACCAAAAGCAAAACAACATAGCTAACTATGAAAAGTGATGTTTTGTCAGATGGCGCTGGCAGTTCAAATTTCAACCACGTTCATTACGATTCGTCTACCATTTATACAGTTATTCGTCAAAAACATACTTTATTGAACATATTTACACTAAGGCAAATTTCATGTGTCTACAAAGTTGTACATAATTTTTTGGCATGCTCATGAAACTCCTCAAAAGTCTTATGCATATTTTCAAATCCTGACAGGGCCTTGGTCTCGTCGAGCGGCAGCCATCTTAAATCAATGTGTTCATGAGACAAAGTGATTGTTTTAAGTGGATCCTTAAGTCGAGCCAGCCAATAGACTACGGCCTTGGGTTTCCCGTTGACAGTATACTCCAGTGTACTGCTGACATCTTTGTACATTTCCAAATCAGCTTCCGACAGTCCTGCTTCTTCGTTTGTTTCCCTGATGGCGGTTATCCAGTCGGATTCACCAGGATCAACGTGCCCTAGAAATAAAAGGTTTATTAAAAAAAGTATCCCTTATCCAAGGTTTACTCAGCCTTTAGAAGAAATAAGAACATGCCCCTTTTTTTTTTTTTTTTATTGTAGCAAAATAATGCTAATTTAAACAATTACATATCAAGTCAAAACAAAAACAGTTATGTTATGTCAGAGGCGCTGTGCAAGTAGGAACCTGACAGCTTTCTCCTTAAATTTAATTACGTCACTAGTTTGCTTGATTTCCGCTGGTATTTTATTATATTCATCAAATCCTCTGTGCACAACTCCTCTGTCATATTTCACCGTTCTTACTCCTAACTTTCTTAAATCATTTTTCCCTCTAGTATCATAGCTATGTACATCCTTATTTCTAATTATGAATTTATCCAAATAAACAGGCAATAACTTATTTTCTAATCTATATATAAACATAAATGCATTCAACTTAAGATACTCCTCCATATTCAACCACTCTAAGCTAACCAACATATCTGAAATTTTAGTATCATACTTCTGATTCAGAATCATTCTCATCACTTTATTTTGTAATTTTTGGAACGAATTTAGGTATTCTTTATTTGCCATGTACATAATTGTTGAGCAATATGAGAAATGAGGCTTAATCATAGTATTATAAACATTTATTTTATATTCAGTATTTAAAAATTTCTTTATCCTACTTAATAATCCTATTTTTTTGCTAACTTTTTTAATTATATGATCAAAATGGTACTTAAAATTTAACTTATCATCTATTATAATACCTAAATACTTAATTTTATCAACTATTTCTAATTTCTTATTATAAACCTGAACATTAATGTTACATTTATTTCTATTATTCAGTATTATTACTTTTGATTTCTCAGTATTCAATTTTAATTTATTCTTATTTAACCACTTTTCTGTATTTTTCATAAAATTATTAACTTCTTTTTCTATAATATTTATATCTTCACCAACAAAATATATTAATGTGTCGTCTGCAAACAAATGCAACCTACATCCACTGCCAGTGGTAATATTTATGATGTCATTTATATACAAAATGAATTTTTGTATTTAAATGAACCTTTGGGAGCAGGGATACCAAGCACTTCAAAAATGATAAGCCCTGTTGAAAACTTATGTTCTACACTTAAAATGCAACCCCTGAGTGAAATATGAAAGGTTTCAGCTCCAGTAAGCTCCATGAATAAAATGTGTTCAATATTTCAGTTTAAAAAATAGTATATTATTGAGCTTAAATAATTAATAGTGTTTTTTTTACCTTTTGGTGGGGTCCAGTGATTGCTGCCATATGATGTCTGTAAAAGAAGGTACTCTATCGAACCACCTAAGAATCTAAAAACTACTAAACCGGCAGCCCTTGTCACCATTTTTAATTAAATTATTATATTTGAAAGTACTTTGTTATCTGTGATACTGCTTTTTCTGTCAAACTGACACTCACCTGACACTTAACACTAGGGATGGGCGAAATATATCGATACATCAAAAGTACCGATATATATTTTTAAAAATATCGATAATTTTCTCGATATTAGAAATATCAATTAATCGCTACTTCGATATTTTTTTTAGTATCAAAATCGTATAAAAATTATATTTTTTTTGAAATGTGATTTTGCCCCCCTCACTTTATAGGTGGTTGTGTTTTGAAGCCAACATTTTTACGTAAATGATAATTAATAACAATAATTGGCCAACTTTTATATGGCGCCGATTAGTGGCACTAGTCACCCCAAGGGTGCTTTTATGTGTTGAAGCTTCTGTTAAACAAATGTGTCTTAAGAAACTTCCTGAAACTGCCAACACTGGTCTCTGTTCTCAACTCCAGAGGTAGACTGTTCCAGCAGGATGGACCAGCCGAACTAAAAGCCCGTCGAAGTGGCAGTTGAAGCCTGTTTACGGCGTCACTCTGAGCAGAACGAAGAGTGCGTAGTTTTCCACCTACCTGGTAAGCCATCGCATGCCTTCCCCCCCCCCCACCCATCGGCAGAAATTTTGAGACATTTCCCGCCAGCGACCGATATTTTTTTGGAAAATTTCGATATTTTTTCCTCGATGTATTTCGGTAGTGTAGTGTAAAAATATCGATTCGATATATATATCGTTTTTTTTATTTGCCCATCCCTACCTCACACTGTCATGTTGAAGTTTGAACCGGTTTGAACTGTCAAATTGTATTTCCTTCTATCTAGGGAAAGGAGAAATTGGAATATCACAGCACCAATTTTTTGCCGATGAATTTTGAAGTGCCGCCACCCAGCTGTCAAATCAAAATTGAAAATGTCACTCGCGGGATCAGCTGGCGAAAGACCCAATAAAAATGCCTTTTTTCAATAATAGTGCAATAATAATCAGCAGAAGCAATAATGAAACACACTAATAATTAAGTAACGTAATAAGTTTAATAAATCAATAAGTCGTTCAAGTAATCAAACCATGTGAAAATATGCAACCATGCCACTTCACATTCAGTTCACTGAATATCCACTGAATTAAAAAAAATATACTTAGCCGAACTGATTTTAATTTCAAATTCCGAATGCGAGGTTGATCGCTTACAAAATTTACGCGTTAATTCTGCTTAGCCTAGCGGAAGTGAGCGCAGATATTTTTTGTATTGGATATTTGTTTTGTTAAATCTAGTTTATTGCTGTATTGAGGCATGTAGGGCTCCGCTGGCGGCATGGAGGGCGCAGCTAGCGCGGCGGGGCGCGGCCTGCGTGTCTATAAGATCGTGGTCTTGGGAGACGGAGGCGTGGGGAAATCTGCCGTCACCCTACAGTTCGTCAGTCACAGTTTTCTAGACTATCATGACCCGACTATTGGTAAGTAAACAAATTGAAATGAAATTTATTTTGTACAGCTAGATTGTTATATCTTGATTACATTATGAATGCCGAATCTATGGCTGAGCTGGTAGAATGCTTGCGTTCAATGTAAAGAGTCCAGTCCTAGAAAGACAGGGGTGGAAGTCGAGACGACCGTCGTTAGATCTTGCCGTATCTATTTGAAGATAGGACGAAATGAAACATTTTTTTCGGCGGGCAACACACGTCTATGGTCCTGTAAGCAACCAATAACAAAATATTTATTTTCATTTTTCTCAGCAACTTGTTCGTGTGACGCCACAACTTTGTCTGTATCAAATTATGTGCTGAGTCAAATGAGAACCTGCCACTCAGGAGCAGGGAAAACCTTACTTTAATAGGAAGTAGTGGGAAAAAGGGTGGCTCCCTTACCAAATATGTTCCACAGGGAACATGCAACCTCTCGGGGATGACGCGGTAAGAAGTTGAATTGTATTCTTCTTCTTGTGCCATATCCGGTCTCCCCAATCTTGGCAGCCACTATAGCGAAAACTTGTCTATCCTACACAACCTTCTCAACATGTCTCATCTCGGTCCAGTCTCTTGTGTTGCGCAACCAGGACGTTTGCCTTCTGCTGGGACCAAGCTGTCCCTCAATCTTCCTTATCAGTATTAGTTAGTTAAACTGCACTTATCTCCCCACAGAATGTGGCCCAGGCATGAGATCTTACTGACCTTAACGTCTTCTAGCAGTTGTTTACTGCAGTCTCTCCTTAAAACCTCCAAATTGTTGACTGCATCCGTCCGAAGTTTTCAAAGCATTCTCTTGTGTAACCACTCAAATGCTCCCAACTGCAACTGCACTACGCGACTGTAGCTTAGTCGCGTAGTGTCTGGTCTGCCTGATGGTTCCTCAACAAATCTGTCGCAGACAACAGCTTCGCCATGGACAAATCGGTCATACAACGGTTCGTCCACACAAGTTTGTGGTCAACCACCTTTCGGTCACATACAACTCGGACACGATAACTTGTCCACAGACAGTTTGTCCATAGACTTTTTGGTCACGTACAATATATGATCCACAGATAGTACGCATCACAGAAAATTACGATTAATTAAAACTAAAGTAATTAGAAAGGTTTTTTGGAGAGCAAGTTTTCTGTGATGGAGCTGTCTGTAGACCTATATCGTATGTGACCAAAATGTCGTTGACCAAAATGTCATGGGGATGAACTGTCGTGTGACCGTTTTGTCCAGTTTTGTTTTTGTGAGCTATCTTTGACTGATTTGTCGTGACACGCTGCCTGATAGCTTTGTCTGATTGATTGTGACATAGACAAATCATGAATATGATTATAATTACAGAGGACTCCTACCAGCAGCAGGCTGTCATTGATGGGGAGCCGGCTCTACTTGATATTCTAGACACGGCGGGACAGGTGAACAATAAATCAAACAATGTATTTTAATATCGGATAAAACTAATTTATGTTTTGGGATTTTCCTTGCTAAACATTGATACTACTTTACAATCTTTGTTGACACAACAACCGAGAATGGGTCTCTGCTTTGTTGATTAACCACTGTCAGTGCTGTCTATCCATCGCATTTCATGTCCAATCCCATACTCCTTGATGATGATGATAAATAGGTTGACTTTTAACACATTCATTTCGTACTCATGATTTAGAGTTTTTCTTGTCATCCTTCTCAGGTTTTTCATCATCACTGTAGGTACATACATTACTCATTTTACTATCATTCATTGTCCACGCGTTAAGTACTTCCATACATTAGCATCGGTATCAATGTAGAATTGTGTACCGCATAAATGCCATTGGGAAAGAAAGGCGTTAGACAAGCAGCGTTGGCTGCAGTTAATCAAAGAGGCCAGGATCCGTTCTGACTTGTTGTTCCAGTGATGATGATACATTTAATGGGGCCAAGGATTGAAATTTTTGAGGCATAATACGCTTCGAGAGGCTCAGATAGGTCTACCATGCTCATAGTGAGTTGATTTTATAATGGCCATTCATGGTACTTAAAATCTCTTTGTTATTTAATTTATTTCATTAGACACACAATGACTTGGATGTCAAGTTAATAGGATTACAATGGTAGATTGTACTGTATTGTACGTTGATGAACCATGTAACAGTGGTCAAAATTTTGGTGATCATGGTCAAAATGACAAAGATAGCTGTCAAAATGTCAAATTGGGGCAAAATGTGTAAGAGTGCCTTATCATTGACATCATATTTTTGACCGGTCCGTAGTCTAGTGGTTAACGTTATTGACTCCAAATTGGAAGGTATCGTTTAATGTTCAAAATATCGTCGTTGTTCTGGCAATAGGTCGTATGTCAAAAAATTTCGACTTCCACTTTATGATGCCATTTGATAGGGAAAAAATCATTTTATACAACTGCAATACCTCCCGTGTCATAAACCATACTGTACTGATAATGTGTGACATGGGAGGTTTTGTAGCTACATAAAATGACTTTTTCTCCATCAAATGGCATCACAAAAAGGAAATCGAAAACCCTTGACATACGACCTATTGCCAGAACAACGACGATATGCTCTTCGCTGGGTTGAAAATTTCATAAGCCTTTACCAGAGACTGATTACCAAAAACCACCTAGCCTTACAGCTTGCTTATTAGGTGTGATTCACATGAAATAAATTATCCTAATATAAAGAAAGGTTTTGATTTTTTTACTTTCAGGTGGAATTCACGGCCATGCGTGACCAGTACATGCGATGCGGAGAGGGTTTTGTGATCTGCTACTCAGTGACTGACCGCCAGAGCTTCCGGGAGGCCGCGGAGTACAGGAGGCTCATAGCGCGGGTGCGGCCACACGAGGACATCCCCCTGGTGCTGGTGGCCAATAAACGGGATCTGCATAACCTCAGGAAGGTAAAATACTACTCTATTCTAATCCTCAAAAATGTCACGTTGGTCCTAGGTTTAAAGCTTGAACTACAATATTCAGGATGTCCAAATTTACTCACATTACTCTATTTTTATAGAAACTGAATTGGCTTCGTGGTCCGGAGAGGGTGGTCTTCTGTGTTTGTCTTATGGCTTACAATACTGTAATTGGTGTAACTCTTTCACATTTGCCTGACATGTTCTCAGGTTCTCAGGTTCACAGGGTTTGAGGTAGGGATGGGCGATATTATATCGATATATCAAAAGTACCAATATTTTTTTTTAAAAATTTTGATATTTTTATCGATATTAGAAATGTTGACAATTATATTAATTTTTAAAACTGAACAATTTCAAAACTTAATTTAAATCGGATATTTAACGAACCGTTTAGAGAGAACTTACATCATTCTCGACGTTTCGTCAGCGACATAGCCGACATCTTCAGGAGAACATCCTCTCTGTACGGCGACTGAGGATGAACTGAATTTGAAAAACACTTTGTCACAAATCACTGCCTACCTTCGAACGAAGGTAGTAATTATGTTTTGGTCTGTTACACATTCCACTTTCATCTTGTTTGTATTCCACGTCACTAGATGGTACTATGTTACCTGTACACACCGCACTAATAATATCATTGTCTTTGACTTGAAACTTAGGTACTGGTTTCAGTAGTGAGTTGAGTGTAGGTTTCCAAATACTGGACAATTTGAAGCTGTCTTCTCTGTTGAAGTTAGGATGTCTATAAATTTCAATGGCCTCTCTTACAAGTCTGGGAATCAAGAATTTTTCTTTCGATAGAACCTTCGTTTGGTCGAATCTAATGAGGTGCAGGCTGCCTTTGGCGGAATGATCGCAGATTGCCGATTTATTGGGGTTGTTTGTTTTCATTGCCCCAATATGTTCCTTGAGGCGCACCTTAATGTTTCTTTTGGTTTGACCGATGTAGAAGGCACCACATTCGCAAGGTACCTTATAAACGCCCGGGGAGTCCAGGGTGGTGCTATCTTTCACACTACGAAGCATCTGTGAAATCGAGCTAGGAGGACTAAAAATTGTTTTTATATTATATTTAAATAATAATCGTCCCAGTTTTTGGAGAGGCCACAGTTGTAGGAAAGGTATGCTTTCTGTCGGGGTACTTCGCATGTGATGTGATGATAGCCTTCTTATTAAGAGTCTTGATTGCCATTGAGTAGCCATTGGAAGACAGAGCCTGTTGACAGTGTTGTAGTTCAGAATCCAAACTCTCCTCATCGCAGATCCTTTTAGCTCTTGTCAATAACGCAGCAGGTACTGATCGTAGATGTGCTGGGTGGTGGTGTGATAATAATAATAATAATAATTGGACAATTTGTATACAGCGCCGTTTAGTGGCACTAGCCACCCCAAGGGCGCTTTTATGTGTTGAAGCTTCTGTTAAACAAATGTGTCTTAAGCAACTTCCTGAAACTGCCAACACTGGTCTCTGTTCTCAACTCCAGAGGTAGACTATTCCAGCAGGATGGACCAGCCGAACTAAAAGCCCTGTCTCCGAAACCAGTTCTGTTCCGTCGAAGAGGCAGTTGAAGCCTGTATACGGCGTCACTCTGTGCAGAACGAAGAGTGCATCGTTTTCCACCTATCTGGTCGACTCTGCACAATTCACACAAGTACGATGGGGCAACTCCTCTGAGGGCATTAAAAACAGAAACACATATTTTGTACTCAATCCTCTCTGGGACTCGCAGCCAATGAAGGCGCCGCAACAGAGGAGAGACATGGTCAGTTTTTCGTCCTCCTAAAAGTAATTTGGCTGCAGCATTAATGAACTTGATGAACTGTGTAGGTATCTATCTGTGTGTGTAGGTTTCCTATACACAGAGTGACCCAGGCTGCCATCTATCCTTCTGCGTACTTGCACATCAAGGTATTTTATTTTGCGTTTGAAATAAACATTGAAACGGGAAATCATTTCTGACGCCCTTGGTGGGGATTGAACCTTCACTTCTTGCATTCTACCAACTGAGCTATCAACCAGACCAAGTTTTTGTTAATTCCAATCTGAATATTTTTTGTGACTCCTTGCTCGAATGTTTTGTTCCAGGTAACTTTTGAAGAAGGAAAGCAGCTGGCGGCCCAGTTGGGGTGTCCCTTCTATGAGACCTCAGCGGCCTTGAGGCATTACATAGATGACGCCTTTCATGCTCTTGTTAGAGAGATACGACGCAAGGATCATCACATAACTGTAAGAAACTTCAATATTTTCAAATATTTGTATTAAATATTATATAGGGTGAATGGTACGATAGGATTAGGGATGCACAAAAAATATTAACAAAACAAAATTTCCTATAATATTTTTTAAAACTGATATTTATTGTCGATATTAGAAATTTTAGTAGTATCAAAAGAAATATTTGTGTATCTGCGTTTCTACTAAACATTTTGTTATTGCTTGGGCAAACGTCAGACTTGTATGGGACTGCTGTCCTTAGCAACCTGGCCAAGAGACATCACAATATTGTTTATGCCAATTCACGTGCATATTCTTTGCATACTGAGAAAAAATCTAAATCCAAAATTGTCCATAGTGGAGCAAACATCAACAGCTTAATTTGATTAGAGATGCCAGGGCTTGATTTAGGATGTAGGACCATCAAAGGTGGCAGAGAGAGATGATATGATTGAGTTGATTTGTAGCGCTCAGTTTTCATAAATTATTTATGAAATTGATTCCTTGACTTATAGGTTGGTATGAGGCTGACCACCCATACTGTAAAAAATGGTTCACTTTGCCAGTGTCACCCCTGTTTCAGGGAAGGTCGGCAAAAGTTGTGGGGCTTATGTTCATTTGAGGCTTGAATTTTATTTGTAAGTACACAATCAGCATTTGTAAGCGCGAACTACACGTGTTTGTTTGTGGGCATACATCTGAGAGCTTTGAATGAATATATCCTTGCAACTTAGATTATAGATTATAGATTTAAAAATGTATGGCTGAACTTAAGTAGAAAGTTTGATACTTAGCATACTGGACAATACTGGATTTGGTGTTTATATATTATTATTATTGTTATTGGCGTCTCACTTTTTAGGGTGCTAGGGCCATAAATTTATCCTATTACATAAAATATTAATTCCCAAATTGTAGCACGAAACTGAGGTTCTAATATAGACGGTTAACTGAAAGTAAAAAGCGGCGATTTGGTCAAAAATGAGTTATGAATGCTATCCTACTAAAAATTTTCCGCTCTTTCTAATGCGCTAACTTCCATAGTTCTACGATGAATTTTTTGTTGTTTATGCCCAAACAGACAACTGCATTTTCGAAGTATGGTTTTGGTGTAACTGACAAGATTTTGGGCGCTCGTGACTTAAAAAATCGTAAAACCACATTAATTGGAATGCCAATAAATGGCTTTATTTTTTTAATTTTAGAGCTGTGTTGATTTTAACGATATGATAAAAAATGAAAAAGTTATGCCATTTTTCTGCAATCCCAAACATTAAACTGCTCTCCTGAACAATTTAATTTTTCTCACTTATGCCCTACTTCCTTTTAACCGTCGATATAATTTTAATGTATGTATGAAAATAAAAAACAATTAGGCCAATGGTGGGCAAAATTTCTTAATGAGGGGCCAGAAAGTTTAAGAAATTTCAGTGGAGGGCCAGAATTATCGAAAAAATGCATTTTTTTTTGCGTTTTTGCGTTGCGTGTTGAAACAATAATAAAGTAGAATTATACTTCTGAACCGTCAAAATATATTTATCGCGGGTCATATACTATTAATGTCGAAGGACCGTCGGCGGGCCGCATTAAATGCTTTCGCGGCCCATACTTTGCCCATCACTGAACTAGACATTATAGTTAAAAGCATAGGTATATTTGGTGTTTATACGGACAGCGTAAATACATGAGACTTGTTTGATTTCAGGATGGAGGTGGAGGCAGTCGTGGTCGTCGTCGCTGGCGCCGCCTCCGCAGCATCCTGGCCCTGGTGTTCCGCTGGAAGTCCCGCCGCATCCCCGCTTTCCCCTCCAGCCCCTCCTCCACCGTCCCTTGACTGCCCACCTGCCTCACTCCCACCTCTCTCCAATCATCTCCACATTTGGATCTTAACCTTTTTTGTGCTTAAACAACTGTTACATCGTAATAAAACCAATTTTTCATTTCAATTACTGAAGCTTAAAATATAATTCACACTTGATGCATTCTGTCCGCTTTGTCTGAGTTTTTCTTATCCAGCACCGGATCAGATGTCAGTACGCTCCCCCAGTTCTTGTTTATCGTATACGCCAATTTTGTCAAATATGACTTTTTCATGCAGTTGTCTTATGAATCAAATTCTACACAATCTGAGCTAAGAAAAACCGTGAAACTCGATAATGTGAGAGTTCTTTTAAATATTTTTTAAATAAATTTATTGTTTTCACAAGACACATTGGTGCAGTACACATGCAAACATTGCTCATGTAAAATTTTCTCAATGGCGTATACGATAAACAAGAACTAAGGCAGCGAGTAGTGTATGGAGATGTATGAAAGCTTTCACGCAATTTGTCCGGTAATCCATAGACAATCCGGGCACAATCTGTTGTGTCGGATAGTCTTACATACACTAGATGGTTTAGTACCCTGAGCATAAAACATTGTCTCAACAATCACATAAAATTAAATAATGTATGAAAACTTACACCCACTGGAGGCGCTTGTGAATCTTTCAAACAATTTTTATTTAACACAATAGTTGAGTACATACGCAGTACTGTAAACATGATGCAAAGGGTGCTTATTTTGCTATCTGCCTAACATCTGTAATCTAAGATACAAAGTTATATGAACATTTGAGTTCATATTAATTTCATGCCCACAAGCAGGTTTGTGTAAGTTCGTCCTTACACATGCCGCATATGGAGGAGAACAAAATAAAATACCCAAATCTCAAATGAGCATATACCTTGTAACTCTTGCTTCTCTTCCCTGAAATAGAGATGACATTGGCAAAATGAACCATTTTTTACTGTATGTGTGGCCAGCGTCATACCAAATATGTTCTTATTAAATGGTCTAGTGCCTCGAGAACAAAAAAGATTGGCGATCATTACTTCAGTTTCTGCAGCTCTAAACAGGCATGGGATGCTGCTTTTGTCGGGAAAGATTTTTCAGCGGCAATGTCCACCAGTGCCCTTTTCTCCTCAACCTGTCTCACGATGATATTGTTCGTAACAATAATATTGTTCGTAACAATCATATTATGATGAATTAGGCTGTATTTTAATTGATATTTTTTGTACCGTGTTCTAATTTGAAAACATCGACATGTGTTTACTTGTTTTTTTTTGTGTAAAAAGGATGTAACTAGGTCATTAACATATAATGTAAGTGGGCCCAAAACTAGCTTACAATATTGAAGCATAGTATGAGATACAACTGTCAGCTAGACCTATCAAACACAAACCTGTGTTTTATTGCTTCCTCCATCTTGTGTTTCGACACCCTATAAGTACACATGCCGCAATGTCTTATAATAATGTCTTTTTTCTTTCAAAATTGACAAATTTACCAACCAAAACAATTCAAATGTATTTGTATAATTTTTAACCAGGTGTATCCTTTTGTAATGCCATCATTGCGCAGAGATAATCTAGCTTCACTTGTCTGTTTATAGTGTGGTCACATTATGGGCATCTTTGTTCTCTTTCTGACTAAGGACAGTTGTGTTTAGGTGAGTTGGAACGGAAATAACATCTATTTGCGCTTAAATAGTTTCAGGCCCACTTATATTACGTATAGGTATTGTTATATTACATAGGTATATGTATGTATTTAGCTGTTTTGTGTTTTGCCCCGTTGCCTTCCCTAAACTGTTTGCATAATGGAAAACAGTGAAATAATATATTTTTACTTGATGTGCCAGTTATGTGACGTCTGTGTAAGTATATGTTTCATGTTTAAGGTGAATAATGTTGTTGAAAACATTTGGATTTATTCTTGAAAGAAGTCTTAAATGTGCAGATCTTTATCTATGTTCAAATGAAAACATTATTTATGACTTCTACTGTTATGATATGTAAAATATAACCTTCTAATCTAATCTAATCTAAGTTGCAAATATAATATGTTACATTGGGGATTCACATTATATGCATTCTCACAAGCACACACGTACAAGTTCGCGCTTGCACATGCCGCATGCGAACCTACAACATAAAAACCCAAATCTCAAATGGACATACACTCTGCAACTCATGCTATCCTTCCCTGAAACAGAGGTGACATTGGCAAAGTGAACCATTTTTACAGCATGGGTGGTCAGCCGCATACCAACTTATAAGTCAAGGACTTTAAACTCTCCAAAAAGTTGGGTTGTCGTCAGTGACGTTTTTAGCACTTCCAGCGCCTTGGGCGAGATTTCTAAGGCGCCCCCTATCCACTATTCAAATCTATACAAAAAACGTAGAAAGAGGCGGATGTGGCGCCCTTTTATACCTGGTTCCCTGGGCGGTCGCCCAACCATGCCCTTCCATAGGACCGGACCTGACTGTCGTTTTTAAAAAAAATAGTACATCGAGAAGGATGTTTGCCCGCAGAACAAGAAAATCTTAATTCAAGTTTGTACAGAGCATTATACTCAAAAAACGAAATGGTTTAATTTCCATCTATAAAGTAAATTCTTCAGGAAGGGTTTGACTAATATCTATATATTTAATTTAATTTATCTTGTTATCATACTAATGTAGCTTTGAATAGATCCAAGTGTAATCAATAATATTGCGTACTATTAATTAGCCATGTATTATTACCTGTAAGGTACATAGTAACCCCGATTTGTGAGACCAAAGTATAGTAAGATGTAAACATTGTATCTAGTCGTAAGGAAAAATATGAAAATCAAACTTTTCATTCAAAACATGAAAAATAATCATTATTTTATCATGCATAGTAGAACCTCGATTATCCGACTCAGCATAATCAGACCTAGCAATTAACCAAGCTTACTGCTCGTCGTTTCTAAGAGGAACAACATTTCAAATAAGGTTATCATTTGGAAGCTTCTTCTGCATTTGAAACTGCTTTAGCTTTTGTGGAGCAGAAAATTAAAACATTGTCAGTTGACATTTTTGTTGTGAAGAAATGCAGAGACATTGTTTCCAAAAATGACATTATTCGATTGCGTCAAATGATTATTTTGTAGACTTTAATTTCTGATATCTGCATAAATGGATACATCCACCTATACACATGTAGTGTGTGTATTACTTTGTATGTGAATCAAATTAAATGCATCTACATGAAAATGTGGAAATGTTAACAGTATGTAATAAATCTCATATTATCCAAGCTATTGATTGTCTGAGGTAGGCTTGGTTCACAAATGCTCAAATAATTAATCTATGTTCTACTGTGAATGAAATATTTATTCGAAAAATAATAAACTAGAATCTGGCCGTTGGGTCTAGCAACCCAACCGCTCGCAGCACTGGTAGATCTGCTAATAAATAAACCAATCCTGTAGTTGATAATTTTTGATTATACTGCAACTAAGCTACACATTTAGTGTAACTTCTTGCCTGTGCTATCCCCGAAGGGGTCGCATGTGGTGATTCGGGACCTATTTATTTTTACGGGTAAGGGGGCCGGCCTCACACTGACCTCTTTCAGTTGAGGGAAGGTCTATAATTTTTTTGAAGTTGAAAAGAGTAAAGAAATACTAAACAATGTTTATTGAATTTTGATTATGTAAGAAAAGAGATGTAATAAAAAATCCATAGTTACTTGTAGGATTAAAATTTATTGTTATTTTGTAAGGAGAATAATACCAAAGAAATGTGTGAGTGAATAGCCATTTTAAAACATAGCATTAAATGCCATTTTGAATCTTGTATTAGCATAGTCAAATGATAGTATTAATAGTTCAAGTTTATATAATACTTGAATTTAGATGATTTTGCATAAATTTTGGTGTATTTTTTTACTGCACCTTCTTGTCAATACGTTGATTAAGTTTTGATTTAAAATAAAACCGCAGTTAGCCAAGCTATCATTGAAACACTTGAGAAGTATGACAGGAACAACTTTAAGGCGTGTGATAAAGCTAAATCTGCCATTTTTGTTTCTTACACTTTATGGTCTTAGCAAAATAGTTACAGTAATGAAAAAAATCAAGCATGTTTATTAATTTTTTATCTTAATTATAAAGCTTCAACAAAATATATAACTTAAGAATTGCCACCACAAAAAAATATAAAAAAAAAAACGTTTTTTTTACATTTTTAGCTTTTTTTTCGTGTTTTTTCATATTTTGGAATTTTGTTTTTGCTTTTTAATTACAGAACTATACATTGTTTAGGTTCCGTACTTAACATTTTTTTTATAATGCCAATAGTTGCCAATAGAAAAACTGTGTTCTTTGATTTAATTAAAATTTAATTCATTTAGTAGTTTCAGTTTTTCCATATTTACTCAAAAACTATTGGCATTATAAAAAAAATGTTAAGTACGGAACCTAAACAATGTATAGTTCTGTAATTAAAAAGCAAAAACAAAATTCCAAAATACAGCACACAAAAAAAATGTAAAAAAAACGAGTTTTTTTAAATATTTTTTTGTGGTGGCAATTCTAAGTTATATATTTTGTTCATGCTTTATAGTTAAGATAAAAAAATAATAAACATTCTTGATTTTTTTCATTACTGTAACTATTTTGCTAAGACCATAAATTGTAAGAAACAAAAACGGCAGATTTAGCTTTATAACACGCCTTAAGAGATAGGGTTAAGAATGAATGGGCAAAAAAAGCAAGCGGAAAGAAGATGTGAAAGAAATGGTATAAAATAATGAAATGGATTGGACATGTAGAAAGAATGGATGATGAAAGACTAAATGTATATACAGAGGAAATGTAAAAGAGAAAAATGGGAAGGAAAGACTGATAACAGTATGGCTGGATCTGATATGAGAAATTGAGAAAGAATGGGATATACTGAGAGAGTATAAATGGAGGAAATGCATGAAAAATGTGATGGGTAAGAATGAGTGAAAGAGCTATGAAAGGATAAGAAGAAATGGAAGCGACTCTTTCCATACCTAGTGAAATAGCGACAGAGTTACATTTACAGGATCTCATGTTTGAAAAAAATCCTAGATTTCAGCCTTTATTTCTTCACAACCCATATGTTCCTAAGCCCATAAATTTATTTTACTTACGTATTGAAGTCCATATTATCCAAATTTTTATTTATCCGAGGTAGGTTAATCAACAATAGTTCATATAATAGAGGTTCTATTGTATAAATGGAAATTTTGGTGTATTTTGTCTTTTCACAATTCATCCTTTCCCAAGTAAAGTCTAGTCGACAATATTTCATAGCTACGATCATTGATCAAAGTGGAATTGAAGGAAAATACGGAAAGGCTCTCTTATATTGAGTACTCAATGTCAAGGGAACTTACATGTAAAGCTTTTTTACAGCTAGAAAAGTTTATGCACCTTTAAATTTGTGTGTTCCTTAGTTGTTATAGATTCTTAACATAACTTATAGCTAAACATGTAGGTATTAATGTAAAAACAAAAGCATGTTAATGTCTTCCCATTTGAATTTTTTATTTAAATTGTAAATTAAAAGAATATATGAAGATAGTTTGAATATGCCCCAATAATGTAAATTAGAAATAATGTAGTAATATTTAAAAAAAAAGTATCCTTTCACCTTCAGATGATATTTTTTTTTCATTTAATAGTTTTACATATTGTATGTATGTAGTTCTTTAGATAAAAGATTTTTCGGTTAAAATTTTAGTGAATGCGATGTCTTTTTATGAGTGAAAGTTGTTGTAAAATTCTAGCTTTTTAAAGAAAAAATCTTTCTTGTCGGTTCAACAAGAAAATCTTCTGAAAAAGCTGACTATGAGGCCAGCAAAACATCAGAGACTTATTAAACTAATTTTCTCAGACTATCACTTTATATATTATGTCTTAATTTTGTTATAAAAAATTGGTGATTCAAAATTGTTTGCATGTAAAATTTAGATGAAGAAAGTAGACACTGTTTCCATTTCAACTAACATTTGCATGTGTTAGAAAGAGAAATCATATTTTTATTCATGTAAAACAGTGAAGTCTGTTTGAAAACTTTAATGGTTATTATTTATGTTGGGTTTTGGAAATTTTAAAGTTTGTGATTTTATTTTATTTTTGTAATATGTATAGGTACGTTAAATTATATATTTTTTATATTGTATCAACTATTCACATTAATTGTTATTTTAAACTGCTATGATTTTCCAAATGAAATACCTGTGAATAGTTTTTCTGTTATATTTTTATTTTTACAATGTGCTTCACATACATACTTCCTTCTTCTTTTATATATCTAGTCTTTCAATCTGTATTATTTATTTTATTGTTAACTTCTAAAATTGATTTTTCCTTTGCCGGAGTAAACCCCTCAACAGATATTGAATATTTTTTAAGAAATAAGTAGATAACTCTCGAGATGAATCTTGCGAAGTTTGATGTTGATTGTATTACAGACATTTTTCGGGATTTTATATTTTGCCCACAGTTTTTGCATGAGGCTGCCACTCTTACCTGAGGGAATAAATTGGTTCTACGTGTCTAGATTGCATTGTAGAACACCCAAGTACTGTTAGTTTTCTATAGTATTACATTCCTATTTGATATTTTATTTTTGAAGTATTTTCTTTACTGATACTCATATGAAAAATTTAAAGAAATGAAGTATTTTTGAATTGTTTTTAGAATTACAAGTATTTTTTACCCTCATTTTAAGTGATTTATTTTTTACTGTGACACAGTATTATTTTTTAATTTGTGATATTTTTTTTACAATAAGTTTTCTAGATTTTTCACAACATTTAAATAACTAAAAATTATTGATAATTTGAGTCCTAAAGAGGCAGAGTTTGCAATCGA
Source organism: Agapetus fuscipes (assembly GCA_951799405.1). Taxonomy (NCBI): domain Eukaryota; kingdom Metazoa; phylum Arthropoda; class Insecta; order Trichoptera; family Glossosomatidae; genus Agapetus; species Agapetus fuscipes. The sequence continues at coordinate 9,022,113 of OX637334.1, forward strand.
GAATTATATCCAAGAAAGGGTTAAACATATGGAATAATAACATCCGTGTTTCCTTTATAATATAATCGTAGATCGCTGCGTTTGATTCTATAGGATTCATTAAATAATTTATCCCTCCTTGACAATCAAAACATTTCAATGTTTCTATACATTTAACTAATTACAATAGTTCAGCCTGTGTAGATTTTTTTATGAATGGTCATATCATCTTTTGTATAATCTGAACAAAAAATATAAATATTAAGAAGTGTCAACTTATTTTGCAAGAAGAAAAATTATATTACAATTTCATTAAGTCTTAAAAATATTTATAATGTTGTCATCCTAAAAAAATTACCCTAATGTTCTGGAGAGCTAATTTTATCCTCTTTGTTACAGGAGTTATTATAGCAATGAAATTACTTGGAAAAAACCCTGAAATCACATTGCCACAATGTCAAATAGTCGATAATCCCATGTTGGGAAAAAGTGCATATGTTTTTCTAATTCAAATTTTGTGATTTTATTTAACACTTTTCGGTTATTTTCTGGAATCTGCTGTTATGATCATTGGGGCCTGGATCTTCCAAACGTTTCTCCCATGTATTCGATGGGCTTCTTCACCAATGTTATAATATAGTTAACAGTTACCCAAGAATCACATTGTTGAAGTAACCCATCGAAGACATGGGAGAAACGCCCAGACGCTCTAGGTTTGATGGACCTCGGCAACCTGGAAAACAACTCTCATGTTTTAACTGTCTTTAATTTTCATGCCTTAAAGTGTTTTTGTGTTATTGTTTTTCAATGACAGTATTTGTTTTTTGTTATTTGATTACTACTTAAGTAGAAAAAATTAACCATACTTTTGCCTAAAACATAAAAATCCTAATAAAAGTTAATGAAAACAGTTTTTTAGTATTTCATACTAAGAATGAGAAAATACATTTTATGAGACGGATAGAACCAATGGCAGTTATCTAGGAATATTACAAAAAATTAATAAATATGTATATACACAAGAAATACATGTATCTATCTCATTTAAAAAAAACCTGGATTGTAGCTTTTGGTTCTATAAGACTCATGTACCATTATGATAATAAGAAATAATAGTTATTTTTCATTCTCTTAAGAAAGTAATTATTCCACTTGAATTTCGTAACATTATTTCTCTATTCAGTAATGATATAGGAAAATATAATAAGTGATAAAATCAGTCAAAGCAATAAATAGTCTGTTTTTTTCTTCATTATGTAATATACATACATATTTTGTAACAGTTGATAATTTTTATCATTCAACATATTTAACAGAATATACTCGTATAGTGGTTATTATTAGAAGAAGTGACCCAATAATGTACACTTTTCTTCAATTTATGATTTTGTTGCCTAGCAATGGACTTGGCACAAATTCCAAAGACAAAAGAACTGTGACATCACTCGGTTAAGGGAAAATACTTATAATTGTTATTTTTTTGCTAAGGACTTTAGTCACATAAACCTGTGACGTTTGCCCGATGACACAATAAAACTAATTTAAAATTTTGGTCCGAGTCCATAGTTTCGGGGTGAAAATACATTTTTTTATTTTAATTTTATTAACGGACACGATAGTCCAATTACATAATTTTATGACAAGGTAATTACAAAGAATAACAAAGAAAACAAAATGATTCAAGGATTAATATTACATAATAGCACAGTCAATTTGAAGGTTATGTTATTTGAGACGTATAGAATCAAAGGCAGTATCTAGGATTGTTTTTGAAAATAAGATAAATGTATGGAAAAAAGAGAATGCCATTTTCTGTGCTAACGGAAATTTTCCTTATTTTCAGAAAATATTCTAGATTTCTGCCTTTGTTTCCATTGGAATCACATTTTTATTTTATTTGGTAACTATGTATATTAATTTTATTTCTTCAACAAGTCCATATAGATTAGGAACCTTAAAAAAACAAGTCATGTAATTCCTATCTGTGATGAATCCACTATAATAAAATGTTGTCAAAACTAATACTTAGCTTTAATACATGGTCCATTATGGAAGTATTTAATGCACATTTTCTTGACCTATGCAAATGCTTAAAATTCTTCAAAATACTCTCCCTCTGCACTTAAATATAAACTTGCGGAGACAATCTGCCATACCTAGAAAACACCCTGATAATTCTCAACGAGAATGTGTTTCAGGGACATTGTAACATTCTTTTGAATATTTTCCATGGCCTCCTATGCTTGCCTTCCAGCTCTCTCTTCAGTCGGGAAAACAAAAAAGTCACAATGTTTTGTTCCACGGGTGACGATCTATGTTTTCCATGGTTCTGGCCATTGTTGGGCGCGTAGAACGGGGTTCGTCGACGACCTCCTCCTGGCCCCCCTGAACGCTTTGTGCATGCTCCCGGTTTGTGGCACATCTTTCAGTTCACACTACTCGGAGAAAATTATGCAACTTACTGCGTTGGAAAGACAGACCCACCACCATATTCCCAATTGCTTGTACCGCACTGCCATGGATAGTCGGGTCACAGTTAAATCTTACGCATTACTTTCATAATGAACTATGAACATATTAACGCAACTCAACTAAAAAAATGCATCTAGCTGCACGTTCATTAACATCTTTATTTGTGTACAAAAATCATTTTTAAAGTGGAATTTTCATAGATAGGAGCTAGGCGATTCTAGTAAGAGTTTAGTTAAAATATTTGTAAGTTATAATAAAGATATGCACAAATACAAGTACGGGGAAGAGAGAAATATATTAATAACTTGAAATTCCTAAGGATATGTATCGAAATATGTTTGTATTGGAATAGATATTTACCCATGTTTGAGGCTAGAAATGGATAATATTATTTATGTTAGCTGATAATAAAGTAAGTAATTATTGTGAATTTGGATGTTGTCAAATGTTATAAAGATATAAATAGTTACATTTAGGTCTTTGGGATGCCTTGTATGAATTTAATCGACAAAAAGGTTATTGATGGCACCACGGAGCTTGCACATTTTACATAGACAAAAAAGTTGTGAAGTCATATGACTGCGTTGCTAGAGCGAAAGCCAAATAAAGACTAGTTACATAGATGTGTGACATTCTCTCTGGAAGAAAAAAACAAGTTTTAAATAAATTAGGATGTTAAAAAAAAGTGGATAAAAAAGGATCAAATAATAAGCACCTTTTAATGCAAAGTTTTTATTTGCAAGTTATTTTACAATTAGAGCACTAATTACATACGTCTTATCTCTATGATCCGTAATAATTGAAGATGGAAACACATTTTTTTAAATTCAACAATAAAAGGGTTTGTAATCAAAGTATCAATGAAATAGAATTTTAACAAAGTTTTGACATCAAAGTACTTTCAAGATATAAAAAGTTTCGCCCATCTGACCCTAGATGTCTCTATCTTTGCCCAAGTCCATTAATTTCATGCAATATTTCCCAAAAGACTATATTTATCATATTCTATTTACTATATACTATACTTAATAATTAACTGGGACCCAATGCTTATCACCGAAACAAAATAACTAAGGATAATTTTTTTACAAATTTAGTTTGTTAAACTATTTTTTATTAACTTGTCTATCCTATAATGCTAAGCTTAATATCCATTAAAATGTACGCATTTATTTACATTGGCATCATTTCTATTAAAACCAATGGAGTCGGCACAAAGTCTGGTTGCTAGATAAATAGCCGTGTCGTACAAGGACCTTCATGAATTTTTGTAACATTGAGCTAGGGAAATTTGTGGCAAACAATTTATAAAATAAATGGGTATAATTTTGTTTTTGATTCCTTAATCTTTAACACAGCCTGCCTGTCATTTATAACTTAAGGAATGCCAATAATGCGCAGCTAACTTCACTGTGAAATGTCAAAAGTGACATTTTACAAAATGGCACTGGTAGTTTTGATTTTGACATTGTTCATTAGGATCCATGTAGGTCTCTAATCAATATTTTGTTATTGGTTGCTATGACCCCTAGTAGCATAGATCTGTGATAAAAAACAAATTTGTTACTTTGTGCCGAGTCTATGGTTTTAAGATTTATCTGTAACTTGAAGTGGACCATTGCTTGGTATTAAGAAATGTTATTTTGTTTTTTATTAATTTTTCAGTTGTTTTTGTATTAATCCATCACCCGCGAGTACAAACTAATATATTACACATATTTAAATATACCTACTATGTGTTGTGAAGAATATTAAAATGAACAGAAATAAATATTGTAAATGTAGGAATTGGCGTTTTATTGAATTTTAAATTTAATTATGAGTCACGAAAGACACACATCAAAGCTAATGAGATGCTCATAGGTTAATGTCCAGCTGGAAGATTTACTAAAAGATGGAAAGATATCTGCACTTTCTCATCTCAGGATCCATGAGGCGATATGAAGTTTTCTTGTAAGTCACAGATCGAAAGATCCAAATCAGGAAAAAAAAAGTACTTTTTTTTTGCAGTTTTGTACTTTCTTGCGCTCCGGAGGGGTCAAAGTAAGTATTGCTTAGGGGGGAATTTTTTTACAGTTTTTTTTTCTGTTAAGGTTCTAGGTAAGTTCTAGGTAAAGCATATTCATAGTTAAAAAAAAAATTGAAATCCATTCTGTAGAGAAGTTCACTGAATTTATTATCACCGCTCATGGCATGTAAATCTATATGGCAGTAGCTCATGGCATGTAAATCTATTTCAAAATATTTTATTGAGAACCTAAGCAATTTATTTTAGTGGCAATTAAGTTGTATTACAATTATTGAAATAACCATGTTAATAACTTAGTTGATTAGCAAGGCTATATTAAATATACACAAAAATCTTAAATTTTTGGATAAATTCACGAAAATGTTAAAACAAAGGGCTTGCCCCCCCCCCCCCCCTAGTTTTAATTCTGGGTACGCCCTTGCTCTTGCACCCTTATATCCCTTCGGTCTCATTGTCTGACACGGACTTACCTACACATACGATGGCCTCTCTTCCTCTACATATTACCTTTCTTTGCTTTGATTATTTGTTGGCTTTGAGCAAGAAATATTACGGGTTTTCCCCAATTACTTATTTGACTTATTGTCTTAATTTTCTGCTTTGCCTTTGAGGAGCCCCAAATCGCGCGATCTTGAAGTGAAATAATCTTTTCTTTTTCTCCTTCCTCTTCTTGTGTCTCTTGCGTGAAGTTAGGCGATCTAATGGCGATTATCTTTTAACTCAAGATAATGTAGGTACCTATATCAAACTATCTTTATACACGAGAATATTTTCGACCATGAAATTACACAAGCCTAGTATAGGTACATATTTTAAAATTTATGAAAAAGTGTTTCAGGTCTGATAGGTGTATTATAGTAATTGGGTATGCTGATCACGAATCTATATGCTTAGTTTTTTTGCAGCACGTCAGATTTTCAAGGAAAGTGTGTAAAGTGATTTTGTAAATTTTCATATAAACGACAGTAAATAAGTATAACTTACAGAGAAAATATTTATTAAAACAATTATACAGATCGAAAGATGCATTGCAAAACAAAAGTTGTAGTGTGTACATTACACAAGCATTATTTTTTTAGAATGAAATATTTCCCTTTTTCCCTGAAAACTTCGTTTTGTTGTTTTCTTTTTGTGTAGTTTAGCCGGTGAATCCCTCTTCAATGTCCAGCAGTAGTGCGCCATCATTCTAACACCCCATCTTCCTTAATAACGTCTCTCCATCTCCTTTATGTCCTGGTGAAACCTCTCGCCTCTCTCCTTGTTCCTCGCTGACAGCCCCAAGATATTCAGGAAAACACTCCATGTCAAAGAATAATCTTATGATGATGAATTGATGTTTTTTATAGCGCCGTTTCGTGATGTAGTCACTCCAAGGGCGCTTGATTAAGCTGAGATAAAGATTATTATCTGTTATCTGTAGATAAGATGATGCTCAACTCAAGCATTATTAAAAGATACGAGTTATTTATAACTTTTCGGATTTTTTTATACGAAAGGGCGCTGTAGGGAAATCACCATCATCAGCATTCATTGTTATTGGAATCAGCTGAGATTCATCAGAATTAACTCCACAGGAATAATAATAATTTAAAGTGATAGTTCAAGCGGTTATCGCACCGACATTACAGCGTGCTCGTCGTTGTTTTTATCTAGTCAGGGGCGATCTCTCATATCGGAAACATGTCGCAAGACGAGAGAAACAAAACCTCTATTTCCTTTCACGTTTAAAAAGAGTTAACCGTCAAAATGACAAAAAGGAAATCGGAAAAAGAGTCGAGAGGATGGAGCTGGTTGTCATATACGTGTACTTGCTTATTCCTCGGAGCCCAATTCGCACTTCTGAGAAGGAGTAACAATTTAGCTTTGCAACTAGAGTCTGAGTACTCCACAGAAAAAATGCAAACTATCGTAGAAAAAAGACTCCAAATTATTAACGCAGAACAAAGAGAAAACATAAATAATTTGCTACAAGACAGGTTAGATTCGTTGGGTTTTATAACAGAAGAAAAAGCGGAAGTTCAAATTGAAAAGTGGATGAATTTAAACATTGGTGTGCAGAAGTTGAAACTGGATAATATCGTGAAAGATCAAGATGGTGTAAAGAAGACGTCGGTGTCTAATTATACTTATAGAAATGGTGTTTTAGAAGCGATCGATGAGAAAGTGGAGAAGCTGTTTGGGGAAAAGTTGGATGGGATTTTAGAGAAGAAGATCTTGCGTTTGATGAAAGAAAAGATCGATTGTGGGAAAAGGTTTAAGAGGAGTTCTGCTAAAGTGGACGAGGTATGATAATTTTTATTTATCATTCGAATAAGAAAGTTTTTTTATTTTTTATTTTCTAGAATGCACAAAAAGTTCTGTAAGTTATCATATTGGAAATGCTTTGCTCCTCCTGTATCAGTGGTTCTCAATCGGCAGTCCAAGATTGCCTATACAAATAGTGGAAGCAGTGTGTAATGAACGAAATGGTATGGATACATTATAGAAGCTGAAATGACGCTATATGAATCTGTTTCAATTAAATCTCGAATTCACCATGTTAAAATGCCTCAGGCTAACTTATTTTCTCTTGCGCGATTTTATTACTCGAGATTTACGCTTTTTTCTTCGTTGATGGCGGTACAGTTCCCATTGATTCTTGACCTACTTCAACTTCTGCCCCCAACCAGTGTGTCTTTCAGGCAAAATTATCTGGGGGGGGGGGGGGGCAAATAAGAAATCTGGGGGGGGCGGAGTAAATAAATTAAACAAAGTTATATGTAAATTTGGACATTCCGGGGAGGCAGTAGGGCTATTCCGGGGGGGCAAAGCCCCCCCGGAATAGTACCTGAAAGAAACACTGCCCCCCAACTCCGCTTGTCCTCCGACGCCGTCCTTCTCCGCATTCGCTACTTGTAGAAGCTGAGCTGCATCATTCTAGAAAATAATTACTGATTCACTAGTCACCCTTTGGTAAAGTGTACATTTTTTACAGTAAAAGTGGTTAGCCTTATACCATCGTAAAAGTCAAAGAACTTTGCACGTGTGATTTTTTAAAATAGGAATGGATTAAATTTGAATCTTAAATGTTCATATTTTTTTGCAACTAAGATTATATATTATTATAGAACCTGGTGGTCCCTAACAATAAAACTGAAACGATGAAAGTGGTCCTTATTCGAAACAAATTAATCAAATGAATTTCTGTAATCAAATCATACTGATGACCTTCTAGGTCGAAAACGTTCGTAATTTTGTTTTAAAGATTTTAATCTTTTAAATAAAGTCTATAGTGAAAATAAACAGTGTTTTGCTTGAAAAATTTCATCCAAAAATTATAAATTGAAACAAAATGAATTTTCACAGTGTTAATACACAAACAATACAAAATATACAAATTAATTAATGTGGTACTTGTTAGAAAAAAGGTTTGAAGCCACTGTCATGTATGTTTAGGTTCTGTAGAGAGAGAGAGAGCAATTGTCGCCACTTTATCAATCGCTTTTGTGAATGCAGTGATCACACACCATTGTGCCGTTATACAATGTCCAAAATATCAATAGGTATTTTCGAAGCTTTTTTACGTTCTAATTTTTTCTGATACATTGTAAGTAGGTAGGTACATTGATTTTTTTGTAAGTTTTAGGAAAAGTTAAAAATTAAGCATGCAATAATTACATAATTTGTATTTACGATTTCATAAAAGTTGTGTGGGAGAATGCGATACGGTCGTATTTACAAAAATACTTGTTCTTTTCGGGGAAAACCCTTTATGGTCAGGCTTAGCTTTGCCAATCAAATAACATTTAAGTAAACGTAATATTTCTCATCCAAAATAACTGAGTGAAAAACTAAAAAGAATAAAGTTTTACACTTTCACTTTTATGCTCGGTGTTATAAGACAAATTGTTTTTGCGTTTATTCGGCTTAGGCCTTAGACCAACCCTCCAAAAATCACCCATTGACCAACTCGCAACTCATAAATTGTAACTCGCATGGGTTAAAAAAAACTCCCGTGAACTGTTCCTGTTTATAATTTTTAACGCCTTTAAACATGTGATCGATTTTATTAAAAGGGGATTTAGATTTACGACATACAATTTTCAAAATTTCTCAGTTTTATTTTCACTGGGAATATTATCAATGGTATTATTGACTGGCAAAATGATACTTTCAGATAAAGAAAAGCACACTCGCAACCAAACAAAAGTCACTCGCAATTTAGAGAGGGCTGGCTTAGACCAGGGCTGCTATTCCCATTTCTCACAAAAATCTCGAGTCCCAGAAATCAAGATTCACAAAAAATGGCCGCCTCGTATTCTGCAATGCAAGTGTTTCTGTCTAATACGATTCTATCAAAACGATTTGGCAACGTTGTTTTTGATCATGCTGTCTCATTCTAAATCATATATTTTTATTCGCTCTCGCAAAAGTCAGCTGGGAATTTAAAATAATATTATTATTTACATATTTTGGACAGTGTTATAATTTTCTGAGATTATTATCGTATAAAATAACGTTGCATTGGAATTGCAATAAAAGTAGGTACTTATAATGTTTTCATCAACCAAGTTTTTCACCTTAAAACCACGAATTCTAAATTAAAAATATGATACTGAAGTACTTCTTAATATTATGATATGTTATTTTACGGAGGAATAACATTTCACCTTTTTAAAATAAATACTTCTCAAAATCTTCGCAACATAACCTCCGTAACATAGATCTTCATACATTTTGAGCGCTCGAGATGCAACTCACCGGCAAAATGGCTCATGATTCTTCTCTAATGACAAGAATCGAGGTGAGACCTTGTGGAATACCGTTTATGGCTTTTTTGACATATTTTCGTAAATTCTAGAAGATTATTGTCTATGGGTCAAATGGGAATAGACACCCTGTCCAACTCAAAATCGTGGCGGGCCAGATTTAGTACTTTCGTTGCGGACCAGAAAAAGCGTCGACGATTTGAAATTGTGCTCCTACCCCCCGGTAGGAGCACAATTTCAATCTTCGCCGAAAAAAAAATCGCGTGGGAAGACGCCCCCCAGTTTTAAAACCGCTGCTTTAGAAAGATGAAGATGAAGAACTTATTGCGCAATAACAAGATGTCGTTGCGGGCCGTATGTTGGACAGGCCTGACTTAGACCATGGTCAATTTTCAGCTCTTTTATCTGCCGACGTTTCGCTTTTACGAGAAAGCATTCTCTCGCCTTGAGATCTTTGCAACCTTATACTGAAAGAAATGAAAAAAAATACCATGTGAATTGTTTCGGTAGTGTTTCATAATATAATAAATAAATTGTGTGTTAAGACTTTTTTATTTGTTTGCAACAAATTTAATTCTAACCAACTATTTAAAAATATAGTTTTGCCAATTTTTTGTGCTTTAGTGATTCATTTTATTCAGTTGGATAAAATCAAAACCTGAAGAAACCCATTTTTTGGGCTAATAAGAAATAACGCAGGCCTTTGAAAGAATTGAACCTTTTTTTGAATGGTTAACTAAATCTAATCTAAGTTGCAAAGCTATGTAACATTGGGGATTCACATTACATGCATTCTCACTAGCAGACACGCACAAGTTCGCGCCTGCGCATGCCGGATGTGAACCTGCAACATAAAAACCAAATCTCAAATGGACATACACCCTGCAACTCCTGCCGACCTTCCCTGAAACAGGGGTGACATTGGCAAAGTGAACCATTTTCTACAGCATGGGTGGTCAGCCGCATACCAACCAAGGAACATACACAAGAAGTTACATTTTAGAAATGCAAAAAAATAATAATATGGATAAACATTAAAATCAAATACAAAATTCTAATTTCAAATTTACAAAAATTTGAAAAACTTGAGGAACCCTAGCCCTAGCCGCCAGCATTAAAAACGAAGGAAATATTTCGGGGTGGGAAGGTGGATCTTGCAATTAAGATTTTGAGATACGTAGGTACATGAAAATGGTTGACGCTCCCTGACATCATGGGTGATCGCCTCTGATAACTCAATTATTGGTTCATCTCTATATACGTATGTATTTACCCACAACCATATACTTACTACAATATAAGAGATATATACATTACTACGGACATTCATTCATATTTCTCATATTATACACGGTAAGTACCTACCCCAAGTTACGTTAAACCCTAATCACGGTGTTTACCAGTAAAATATGGAAGCTAAAACAGCGCCTCTGGTGAGCGTTTTTATGCTCTTGATTACTTTAGAAAAATCCCGAATGATATGGAATATTTGCACCGACTTTATTCTACTAGGGATACTTAAAATTTAGCCATAGACAGACACCCTCTCTGTACGACGACTGAGGATGAATTACTGCCTCCATGGCTGTAAATACAGTAGAGGAAAATCAGGTGTGAGTTTTTTATACCGATTACTCTATAAGTCTATAGCATATTAAGTCTATAGTAATGAAGAAGAAGAAGATCTAGAATAAATACCAACTGAAAAGAAGAATTGCTTATTTTTTTTATCGAGTTTTTACAGTAAAGAACTACTGGGCCTTCGCATGCTCTGTTGATAATCATCATCTTTGTCTCCACAATCTGGTCAAGGTTTTGACCTTCTTGATAAGCTGCCTCCACTTTTTCCTCTCCATCCCCTCTATCCGCCAATCGGTCACGCCCAGAGCTCACAACTCCCTTTCCACTCCATAGCTCCGACTCAGCTTTGACCTCCGACGCTTCATCTTCCACTGATCCTTTGATCACTTCTAACATAATTCTCTGTAACCATTACAGTGGCCGGAGTCTCTGAAGAGGTATCTCCAATAATTTTTGATTTCTTACATTATTGGCATATATTTTCCAGGCAGATGACAACAATGTGGGTCATCATGTGGAATTCTTCAACCCCAAGCTGCGCGGAGAGCTGCAGGCTAAGGGAGACCTGGCGCCTGGGGGAGACTCCTGGGTGGAACTCACCAGCTACTCTAGAATACCGGTAATCTATAATCATCCATAGTAAGGGTGGAGGGGGGCTGGACATGTTTACAGAATGCCAGGCACAGGGATTTTCTAAAAAATTATGACCAGCCACCGGGAGAAGAGAAAGAGTAGGAAGGCCCAGACTGAGTAGGAAGGCCCAGACTTTTATAAGTTGCAAACTGTACAGCGGCTTTGGAGGACAGGCAGAGTTGGGGGCAGAGGTTGAAGGAGGCCAAGGTTTTGCCTGTAGTGTCATAAAAGAAGACAAACTTTTTATTTTCTTATTAAGTTTTTTTTTAAACTAAGCTACACATATAGTATAACCTCTTGCCTGCGTTGTCCCCAAAGGAGTGGCATGTGGCGATTCAGACCTACAATTTTTTAAGGGTAAGGGGGGGGCCTCACACCAACCACTTTGGTTAAAGTGGGGATTTTCCAGTTCCGAGGGGGCTGGTTCTCATTTCTTGTGAAGGCTGAGTAAACCTTGCCGGTATTTGGGTTTGAAATAAACACCGAAATGGGTAATCATTTCTGACACCCTCGGTGGGGATCGAATCCTTGCTTTTGGTATAGAATGCAAGCATTCTACCAACTGAGCTATCGACCGGACTTTTTACGAGCTTGGTCGTTGCTACAAAGCGCCAATTCTCAAGCAAGATCCAGTTGCTATAAAGCTGGATGGACCTTTGGTGTCCGGTCATTTGGTAAAGGTTTATGAATTTGTAATCCAACAAAGAGCATATTTGAAAAAATATATAAATGGTATATTTTTTTGTTCTCCGCCGGGATTTAAACTCACAACCTTCCATTTACGAGTCCGAAGTGTTACCACTGGACTACGGACCGGTCACTGAGGTGCACATATTGCTATTTCTTACCGCATGGTCCCCAAAGAGGTTGTATGTGGCGTGGAACTTATAAGTGTAATAATAAGAATTCATTGCAAGTGCACTGTAGAGCCATAGCATTTCCTAAACTGACATATTTTAAAATTGGACTTAAAAACATTTGAATTCTCAGCAGCTCTTAGCTTGTGCAGTAAGACATTCTACAATAAAGGGCTAGCAATGGAGAAGATCAAATACAAATAACCGTCTGTGTTTGAGAACTCTGAACCTTTTCAGGAGTGGTTGATATCTCAGTTGGTAGAATTCTTGCATTCCATGTCAGAGGGCTAGGGTTCAATCCCACCAAGGGTGGCAGAGATGATCTCCAGTCTCGGTGTTTATTTCAAACCCGAAATAAAAAAAAAACAGACATGGTTTACTCAGTATTCACAAGTAATGAGAACCAGCCCCTTAGGGAGGTGGAAAACCCTCTCTACAACTAAAGTGATTGGGGTAAGGCCGGCCCCTTACCTGTAAGAATAAATGCCATATGCGTCCCTTTGAGGGCATCGAGGTAAAAAGTTCCATTATATGTGCTAATTAGTTCTGTTGCTGTGTGCAGACCTCAAAGCTGTCTGCATAACTTCTTTTGTTAAAAAATAAAAGTTAAAAGCATTAAATTAAAAGCATGAAGTACCCACCTGCATAGACGAAATACCTAGTCTTCAGCAACAACCACAGGTTACCAAGTAATGATGTCCTTTCTAACTACAGAAACAGCTTCTCCAGGGCTTCTGTCGTGCCACCCAGGAGTACTGTCCTCCAGGAGCCAAAGGTCCTGCTGGAGGTGTGGGACCCAGAGGGGCTGCTGGAGCAAGGGGACTTCCAGGAGCGCCTGGGGCTCCAGGACCTGCAGGACCTGCTGGGGCAAGGGGACTTCCAGGGGCGCAAGGGGGACCAGGACCTGCTGGGCCTCCAGGACCCAAAGGTGACAATGCTTTGTATTTAATCAGTGCAGAGGCTTAAGGTCCCGCTGGGAGTATGGGAGACTGGAGCTGGAAGGAGCTGCATATCAGAGGGCACACTAAAACGGTGCTCTCTTAACGTGTGTAATTTTGAAATTAAAATAGCCATATTCGAGTAGGTATATATGGGACCAGAGTAAAGGATGCAAATATATGTTGAAGAAGATACAATTCTTAATTATACAATGACATGTTACATTTCATTGAAGGTAGCGGACTGCGTTGGTTGGTTTACATCTTACGAGTCGACCATCAGAGCCTAGAAAAGATAATCATAATGACGTGTCCAGAAGGGCAAAAAAAAATGAGAAGACCCACATCAAAATTGTCGGCGCTATGGCCAATCCCATCAAGACAGATATCTCAACTTGGAGTATTTGAAAAAAAAACCCTGGTTTGATTCCCGTCCGGCCATTTGATGATAACTTTGACCGTGGTTCAACAGATGTCATGGAGTACATATTAAGAACTTAGTAATTTATTAAAATAAAAAAATAAGGAATTATTCCTTATTAATGTTTATAATAATTTCTGACCAGGCAAAGTAGGTTAGTGAATTGTATTCTTTTTACAATAAAAGTTTGGACATAATGGTGTAAGATTGTCATGCGATGTTTGTAACGTTTGATCATGGAGGCCAAGACCTATCCCAGATTATATCATAGGTAGCAGTAATGATAACAATGACTCTTACATTCCTTGTGATTCGATTGATTGCTTCCAGGAGAGACAGGCTGGCCAGGTCACCCTGGGTTGGATGGGCGTGATGGAGTGCCCGGAGAGCCAGGGCTGGATGGAGTTCCAGGCAGGAGCGGCGCTGATGGGGCGCCAGGGGCTGCGGGGAGGGATGGGAGACATGGACACGATGGACGCAACGGGACTGATGGTATTGTTGAATAATAACCTCAAAACTATGTAATAAACAATCTTCAAAGTCTCTTAACCTGGCTGTAAAAATGATCTGGAATGGAGAGATTTCAATGCCTTCTACTCTCTCTCTCTGTTGTTTTGATGGTGTAATTGCCAAATCAAGCCTTGGTCTAAATTTAAACCTCAAAATAAGCACTACTTTGCCTTATGTTGGGGAAAACAATGTTGAGTAGCGGTCATTTATCTGAATATATATATATTTGGATAATTTGTTTTTTTAAAAAGCGGCGTTTTCGTGTGTAGCACACCTCAAGGGCCCTTTTATTGTTTGAACAATATGTTTCCATGCACATAATTTTTACGCATGATGAGAAGGTAAACCGTGATTAGTGGTTTTAAATTCTGCTACTTACCTTTTATAAAAAGAGCACTATGATTTATTCACTCATAAGCCTGGAAGATATTTGCATATATTACCTACATCTTTTTGGGTACGTCTAACTAAGTTGGAGACGATGTGTCTACTGAGGCAGAATTCCATGAAAGTGTACCAAAATAGTTTTTTTGTGTAGGTACAATTTTAAATGATTGATAGATATAAGCGTGATTAGATTTCCATGGCAATCCTTTAAATCCTCATATCTTCAACCTCTGTCTTCTTGTTCACCTTTAGGACAACAACTACTTAGCTTTGCTGTCTATTTTTCTTTTAATAGCATTTTTTTTTAAATTTCAGGTAGACCAGGCCTTACTGGACCTCCTGGACCAGCTGGGCCCCCTGGACCAAGAGGTATGTACGGATTCTTTACTCTCCTCTCTGTGAAACTATGTGGCACCTCTGCTCTCTTCATCTTCCCACTGCAGTCTGGGTCTCCCCACTTATCCCATATCTATTCATTTGAAATCACACATTTTATAAATAATTCATATTTTTTTAGTTTGTTATTCAATATATAACACTTTTAAATTTTAAACACTGTTTTTAATTTCAAATTATTTAATTTTAAATTATACTACTAACGTTTTCGACTATTCAGTCATCATCAGGAGCGAAAATATATAAATAATGAAAATATATAGAATAGTCGAAAACGTTAGTAGTATAATTTAAAATTTAATATTTTTTTAATATATTATATTTGTGAAATTAAAAACAGTGTTTAAAATTGAAAAGTGTTATTTATTGAATAACAAACTAAAAAACATGAATTTTCATAGTGTTAATACACAAACCATAAAAAATATAATTAATATTTTATTTGTTTCCTTATGGTTTAGGATTGTCTGGTCCTCGAGGCAGAGCAGGCAGAGCTGGTACAGATGGACTAGCAGGTCTGCCAGGAGTCAGTGCATGGAAGCATAATGAGACTGGAGAACTGCTGATACCACCGTCTATAGCAGGTGAGGATTATGAATTACTGCTTCTTCTAGAAATTTGATTACTACCATATCAACTCCAATTAACTTTTCTAGCAATTTAAAAAAACAACAGAATGAGTCCATAATAAGTAATTGTCTAATGTAATCAAGAAACAAAAATCTGATTTTAAACCATGAAAAGCAGAAGTTACACGCATAAAATGTCATCAATTTATTGTAATACACAATGGGCTGAGATGGGAACCTTGAGGGTCTCCACAAGTTGGTGAGTATAGAAAGTATAAGAATAAAATTATTATGAAACTCCTAATTTTCATAAAGTAAGATTAACATCATAATCATACTGAATGGATTGAAAAAACAGCTTCAATAGATCATGGCAACAGATCCTGAAACCTATTCTTCAGTGTCAAACCATTATTATTTTGTTTTATGAAGAAGACATGCATTTATTTATGACATTAAATAATGAAGCAAAAATATTTTTTACAATTATTTTAGAATCTAAATAATGATCTTGAGTAATAATTTGTTATGAACTTGCAGCGAGTGGTGAGATAGTGATCGTCCAGGAAGGTGAGAGCATTCGCATGCGTTGCAGCGCCTCTGGTAAGCCTGCACCCACAGTCACCTGGTCAGCGGGGGCCGGGGGTGCTCTGAGGGAGGGGGCCTGGCGCGCCTCTGCCGCCCTGGGGCACGTCATGGAGATCCCCAGGGTGCAGCGTGCGCATGCAGGACCATACGTTTGCCGAGCCAACAATGGGGTGCCGCCTGAAGCCATCAGGATGTACAGGCTGGAGGTGCACTGTGAGTCAAACGAAGATATTATACTGACGTGTTTTTGTATATGGAATCAGAATATTCCAAATTTCCCTCAGCGGGGATATCAGAGGTCTATGTGATTAGGATTCTTGCTTGAAATTTGCTTATAAAGTCAACCAAGTGACATCAAAATTAGGTCCCACACACAAATTGACAAACACAAAATTGTGACATCCCAGGTTGCTAGAAAAAAGGCAAATAAATATCATAGGCCCATGCAAATGTGACATTTGCCCGCCGAGAAAAAAGTTCTAGATTCTATTTTGTGTTAAGTTCATTGTTTTTCTAGTTCTTTTTTCCGACTCCATTGTAAAATATTAAAAAGCTTCTGAAACAGACTGGAATGAATTATTTATCCGCTTACTTCTTTACAAGTTCAAAAGCATTTCTTGTACATTATTTTGTTTTTATGATGTATTTACAATGGGTATATTGTTTTTCAGTTTTACCAATGATCCGCATAAGGAACCAAATGATACCAGCCAGAAATGGATCCACTCTGGTGCTAGAATGTGAGGTGAGTTTCCTGGGTCATCATCTAATTACTTGGCCGCATAAGTAAATCTTCTCAAGAGAACAGGAGTAGTCTAGTGATTGGCCTGACCAGGTGAACTGGCCCACATATTGCTCTGCCCGCAGCACTCCTACCGCCAAGTTCCCTACTGCTGTCTTCACTTGATTGGTCCATCGTGAGAGGAATCTCACTATCTTCCCCTACAAGCTATCTATCGCAATCATCTGTTCCAGGCCAAAGACAATGTGTCCAAAAAACTGAAGAATCTGTGTTGTACACACACTGGCCAGAAGCAAGACATTCACGCACTGAAAGGATTAAGTACATAGTGATAAACAGCTCTAAACTAACAATAAGACTGACAATAAATAGCTCAACATCATTGAACAAGCGTAACCTGGCTCTAAACAATATTTCTTCAGGTGGAAGCATTCCCTGAGCCTCTCCGTTTCTGGGAGCGGGCAGACAAGCGCCTCTTGGAGCCGCCTGACCGCTTCCACCAAGAGCTCACCAGTCCTGCGGGTGCCCCCTACCGCTCCATCATGAGGCTCCGGCTGCACAGGATCACGCACGATGACTTTGGAGGATACAGATGTGTGGCTAAGAATGAGCTGGGCACTACTAATGGGATGTTTACCCTTTATGGTGAGTGGAAACTTCACTTTGAAACTATCTCATATAAGTGGAAATATAGATGTGTAACTTTTTTTTACCAAAGGAATAACAATGATGTGTCAGACTTTGTTAATTTCATAGATGAGGAGTTAGTCTCATATCATACATTTTATTTTCATGCAGAGACAAAAGGGGCATTACAAATTAGAAATCTATTTGCAAATATGATAAAAAGTCATATTTACAAACGTTACTTTTTTGGAAAATTGAAGCGGTTGAATAATCATATATTAAGATGTCATCATCATCACTATCATGATTGGCAAGATATCCTGAGGTGAGGCATGGAGTGTGACAATCCACCACTGCTTCATCCAATCACCTGGCTCTGGGTATCCTCACTGTCCTGCAACATTCTACTTGTAGGTTCATTATCAGAATGAAGTCAGCTCAAAAGAGTCAGAAAAAATAGTATTATCACCCTGCCATAAAAAAATAGATAATTATTCCGGCTTCATTATTCTCAAGATGATTGCATCACATTAAAATGCCACAGCTTCACCTACTTAATATTCCAGAACAAGACCCTTCGCTGGGTACTCCACCCCCATTGGATGCCCTGGGAGGCGGCATATCCTCAGCCGGAGGGGAGTGGGGCCCTCGCCCCCCTCCCATGCACACGCTTGAGGAGCTCTGCCCCGCCTGCCCCTCGTGTGGCTGCCTAGACGTGTATAGTGATGTCACGCTCCACGTGGAAGCATTAGGAAGGCAGACCTACTCGGGACTGCCTAAACGAGTCATGGGTAATATGAAAAAGTTTGGCAATGCTTGAAAATATTTTCTTCTTTTAGTACTATGTCAAGTTCCCCCGACGTCGACTATCGCTTTTGAGAATGTCTCCCTATCTCTCCCAAAAGTTCACCTTTTAAGAAGGATTGAAAGGCTGGGACTATTAATATAGTGGTGTTTAAAAATGCCCCATGGAATTGTTCTGGCCTTTGGGTTTTGGGTGACCAGAATAATTACAGAAGTCAGCATGCTTCCTCCCTCGTCTGGAATAGTTCTCAGTAAGGATCCCAAATAATCTTTAGAAATTCATGCCCCTTAACTTACGAGGAGCTCAAAGATTACGTGACAACAGCTCACTTAGTTACTGGCTGCAATATTTTATGAAGACACAAAGCTTGTTTACTGATATGAAAAATTATTAAATCATCAGATAAAGTAACCTGTACCTATATTACTTTTGTCAAAAAAAATATTTTTTTATATTCACCCATCTTTACTTTATAACCTATAGAAGTTTGAAGAAAATTACCTTCGTAAATAAGTCCTAAAACCAAGTTTCAGCTTTATTGTTATTTTTTAACAACTGCTTGTTTTGTATTGGTCTCGTATCAGATTGTGTGCTGTATGCCATTGGAAAGCCTGTGTACCATCGCTATTCTGATCAAATGTTTGGAGCATGGATGAGAGATGCTTCTCTTACTGCTGATCCCGGAGTAAGTACATAAATATTTCACAATTAACAATTACAGAGATATACCGAAGACTTGCAATGATCTTGGATTTTGGTTGCAGGGCGACAAGATCTGGGTGACTCGAGAGATGAACAACAAGCAACTGTTTGAATTCTCAAACAAAGTTGCTTTCAAAAAAGATCAGCATACAAAAGTCTATAACTTGGAACATGATTATGTGGTAAGCATTGAGGTGGTACCAAAGTCAAAAAATGGGAGTTTGAACGCATGTTTGTTCATTTAGGACCATTGTCCATTGTTTACATTTAAACTGAACATATTGTAGTGTTTTTAGGTTCGAAAAGTCTATAAATTAAAACACACAGGTCTTCTTTCAGGATCTTTATTTACACTTAATTTGTTTCTACAAATTTACATTTATTTTTAACTCTTTTGGTAAGACAAATTTATTTTTCACAGTTTGGTATCGTTTACACTCTTCGAATCAAATCCAGCTATCACACTCGCTTAGCACACTCAATTCTCCGCCTTATATACTTCACAGACAGTACTTTCCAGTGACTAATTTTGCCAGCACATTCGCGCACATTCTACCAAGTTCGAGACTACAAAAGGATCATTTAATTTCTAGATTTCTTAGGTCTATTGCTACCTACCATGGAGTTATAATATAGGGGAGCGGTAACTAAAGTAGGTACTGAATTGGTTCATACTTGTTCCCTCTTGCGCTCCTCTTGTGTCAAACGTTGCAGTGGTACCCCGAATGTACGGCGGCAACAATTACAAATATTACGCATAAAATATCACAATGGTTATAATGAAATGAGTGATAAAATTAAAATATGATTATACATTTTGAAAATATAAAATAATGGCATCAATTTTGGCAATCACAATATTTATAACGCGTGTTATCTGTCAACTTTAGGTATTTCCGGTCAAATCGGCAGCCATTTTTTGCAGTGGTACCAACATTCAAGTTTTTTTTTTGGGGTTTTGTTGAGTTTTTTGTACAAACGAAAATGCAACTGTGAAGTTCTTTGTTCTCTTTCTAACTAATGACAATTTTCGTAAGTAAGTTGAGACAGATATATGTATGTGTCTATTTTCCTTAAAATAACTTCTTGTCCACAGATGTTATTAGTCAATGCTACCTACGGTGTACACCTATATTAATCTACTTTTGACATAATGCTATAATAACTATTACTACCTACGATGTATACCTATATTAATCTACTATTTACATTACAATATGAAAAAATAATAATTTAGTGTCAGTCAAGGTTCTTATCTTGATCCCCTGCAATTAAAGTTAATAAGTTTTTCTTTGAAATGAGTAAGAATCAAACATGTATGTTAAATATATTCAAATTAAAACCTAGTTTGATTAGTCGTAGTCTAGTGGTTAACTCGCCAGACTTGGTATCAAAAGGGGGTCAAGAGCATAAAAATGTCATTTGATTTAAGAAAATCTGTGCTAAAGTAAACATTCATGGTATCTGACATCCTCTGCACATCCCAGGCTAATCTCGATCTAAACATTTTTATATGTGTTGAGATACTGTAGATGCTGTGCAGTTTCAAGTTGTTCTAAATGCGCTACTGAGTCTAAACAATAGCGCTTGCTATTATTTAATGTGAAATACAAAACATGATTAATCTTACCAAGTTGAATTTCATGCATTAGGTAATAAAGATTTGTTGAAGGATTTTTCTTTTCAACAAAAACTTCATTTAGAATCTTTTGGTTTCTTCTTCCAGGGAAACGGCCATGTAGTGTATAATGGCTCCCTGTTTTACCACGCTGGTGAGAGAGGTTTGGCTCGTCTTCAGTTGTCCCGTCTGAACACCACATATCTAGAATTGCCTGACCTGGCCAGCAAATCTTCCCCAGCTCTTTACTCCACTGGACACACCTACATGGACTTCAGTGTAGATGACAATGGACTGTGGGTCATCTATGCCATGAACAGCTCCAATTTCACAGCTGTTGCCAAGGTATAACCAAGCTGCTGCCTTTTTGGTCTTTTGAATGGAAATTATAAGATTGTATTAAATACTTACGTGTCTGCTTACATTTCAGGTTGACATAGAAAGTGGAATGAAAATTCAGTACATTTGGAATATTTCAGTTATTCATCATAAGGTGAGCTGAAAGTTTTTACTTTTACTGATGCTAATCGAAATCTAAATCTAAGCTGCAAAGATATGCATCATTTGAGATTCATATTAAATGCATTCCCACAAGCAGACATGCATAATTTCACGCTTACACATGCCGTATGTGGACCTACAGTATAAAAAACCCAATCTCAAATGAACATAAGCCCTGCAACTCTTGCCGACCTTCCCTGAAGCAGGGGTGACATTGGCAAAGTGAACCATTTTTTACAGTATAAGTGGTCAGTCGCATACCAACCTATCAGTCAAGGAATACAAGCAATTAATACCTACATTCAAATATATAAAACAAATAAACTCTTAACCATTAAACAGTAAAAAATTAAAAAACTACAAAACATATTTAAAAAAAAAAAAAAAGAATAATAATTTAAAAGCCTCAATATTTTTTTTTTTTCTTCGGCTCATAAGCCTTGAAGGCTCAGGGCCGCCGCACCACAATTCTCCAGGACTCTGTCTTGTGCTGCTTCCGTCCATGGTCCCCTTACTCCCAAAAATTTGGCGTCGACGTTGTCTGCCCACTGCACCCTGGGATATCCGAGTGGTCTAACACCTGAGGGGGCACCATCCAAGACAGTTTGATGCAATACTAATAAATATAAATGAGGACGAGGTGGGGAAAGATTTGGTGCGGCTACTGCATGTGCCAAGCTGAAGGACGGCGGCAGAAGATCGAGAAGTGTCCTTGAGAAATTCTCACTTAAGATTTTGGTGTAAAGCTCATCACCAAACCTGTGAAGATGAATGGATTTAGAAGTTGCATAAGCAACTTCTAATTGGTGTATGGAATATATAAAGATGTGCAGCTTGGATTACAAAAATAAAAAAAATGTGCCCGTTGACATCTTGACAAGCTGCAAAATTAAAAGTGTCTGGAGGCCAAAGCTGAGGAGTGAAGGGGTGGAAAGGGACTTGTAACCTGTGGGCAATCGGTGATGAGAGTGGATAGAGAAGGAAAAGTGGCAACTCCAAAAGCAGGCTGGCGGGTTGTTGCATCAATGGTGATGATGCTGCTAATAACAGTTTTGCCTCTTTTCAGGTTGGAGAGATGTTTGTGGTCTGTGGTGTGCTGTATGCAGTGGACTCGGCCACTGAGAGGACGTCTAAAGTCAGATTTGCCCTGGACTTGTACCACAATAATCCTCTGAGAGTGGAACTGCCCTTCACTAATCCATTCCGGAAAACGACTGCGCTTGCTTATAATCACAGGAATAAGGTAAATTACCTTTCCTATGTTATAATTAGACGTGATAGAAATATATTATTGTGGACCATTTACGAATATCAGTTGCGACCAGATCAATGGACTTGGCACAACATTTAAAAGGGTTTTGGGTTTTTTTCTCGGCGAGCAAACGTCACAGGTCGACGTGACTGGTTCCTTAGTAACCATTAACATAATATTTGTTTGCATTTTCCCTAGCAATACAGTCGTGTGATGTTTCATATGTGTTGTCTTTGTGAATTTTACTGAGTTCATATCTAAATATCTGTTAATATCTAAAGTACTTTAAAGAAGATTCCAGATAATGGATTTTTTCTAGTCAACAGCATTGTAAATCGTATGCAGTTGGCGGTTAAGCTAAATGCTGTAGTGTCTTTGAAACTACCCACGTAGTTTTGTATTGAAGTTATGACTCTCTGCACTGTTTAGCACGGCCAAGTAAAATCACATTTTTTCCCCACATTCTAAAGGTACCTACTAGTCCATTCAGATTATGCAATTGTTTTATTTTCCCAGGAACTGTATTCGTGGGATCGAGGTAATCAGCTGACGTATCCTGTTCGGTATAACGAGATAGGCTACAACATGACGAGCACAGATACGGGACAGTTCAAGTCACAGCTGGCGTCACCAATGGACGAGGATGATAACGATTGAGACTGATTAAGTAAACTAATAAAAATAATAACACTAGGATAATAGAATGAATGGTAGATTCAAAAAGGCACTATGCACGATAGTGGTCAAACTGAGAAGAGAAAGAAGACGTGTATGAGAAGGATAGCAATATTTATCAGAATTTTGTACAAAAATCAACAGTAAGTACCCCGAGTATAAGAAAATGAATAAATCTCCCCTCAATTCACTCGTAAATAAACACAATATGGAATTATGATGGCACTCCTAGAGAGTGATTTATTTTACTTACATTTTTTTGATTAATGCAATCGCAGTTAGTTAAGGCAATGTATTATAATAGGGGCAGAGAATAACTTGTTCATGCAACTCACACGACGCGCTCATCTCCATAATACATTTCACGACAAACTGACAAATAAACTTTATTGCACATGGTATTTAGTGCCTTTTTATTTAAAAAAATCCAACACTCATCATTTGAACCAGTTTTTAAAATGTGGGACTTATAGGTTGGTATGAGGCTGACCACCCAAACTTAAAAACATGGTTCACTTTGCCGGTTTCAGGGAAGGTCAGCAAAAGTTGCAGGGCTTATGTTTATTTGAGGTTTGGATTTTAATTTGTAAGTACACATGCAGCATTTGTAAGCGCTAACTTACATGTGCCTGTTATTGGTCATGCATTTCGAATTTTAAATGTTTATATATCTTTGCAACTTAAATTATAGACTATAGGACATATTTAAGGTTTTTGCTATGGCATAAAGAATCAAAGTATAAACTAGTTGTTTAAAATTGAATATTTTGATGGGTATTTAGTGTCTTATTTAAATTGCCCATTCAAATTGAGGGATTCCCACTGGTGTTGCTTAATTTCAAACATATGCCAGTCAAATATCACCTCCTTGTCTACTCGGTTAGAGAGTTGACTAATTTGTCATACAACTTTTTAAATAATCGGTAGTAAAGTTAACACTATGCTAGGCAAAGGGATCCTGAAATGTGGGTAAAATAAATGTTCCAAAAGATTTTTATATAAACATTTAATATAGGTAACAGAAGTGCACAAAGAACATCTAGAATATAACACATTAGAATGAGAAATGACAAAAACAACAATAAAAATATGTTTTTACAAATAATGTAATTATTATGTAAAAGTTTGCAGTTGTAACAATAGAATAGAGATCAGTGGTTACCAATCTGGGGGCTATTTGGACCCTTAGGGGGCAAAAGTTACGTAGGGGGCGATAGTTCTCTGGAATCTGTGCCCATCGACAGTTTTTTTGAGAAGAAATATTCTTATGGAAATTGCATGCCTACCCTCAGCCTGTTGGTAGTCATTTTTTGGGACAGGTTTGTCCTTTTAGTTCAGATTCAGTCGCTAAACTATTGTTCAAACCACACAAATGCTCAGGTGTTTCAAATTTAGTTTATACGAATGAAAAAAAACTGAAACTGAAAAAAAACCACACCAGCGGTTTCCAAACTGGGAGGCAACTTTTGAAAATTGCGTGCCTTAGTTAGAAATAGGTAATAAATGGATTTCATATTACATTTAGAAATTAAAAAATAATTTAAAATTATGTAATACTATAACAATAAAGTATTTTTATATTTTTGGATTCCTTAGTAAAAGTCGTTTATATATTAGCTTTTTTGTACAAAGCTCGATTTTTTGAAAAATAAATATTTGACCAAATATAGCGTCTTTTATTGGTTGATATTATTTTATAATATGTATTTAATGCCTTAGTTTCAATTGTAACACTTTTTATTTCATTATTTTGCTGTTTTTATAAATATAATTATTTAAGGTTTACTATCTTAGGCTCAATCAAAACTGATTGAATGATAATGACATCCGTTGGCCAAAACATGAAGCTTTATTTTCACAATAATAAATTTTGTGAACAACTCTAAAGGATTACAGAATTTGTTTTCACTGTAAAATCGATTCCTACAATTATTTACACCGAGCAGGATTTAAAATTATCTTACAGCTTTTTCTACATTTAAGTTATTGTATTGAGATAAAAAATGAATTTAAAAATAAAATGGACAAAATTTTTACAGCACACTGCTGGGTATTCAAAAAAAGCAAACTAATATTCTACTATTGGTTGCTAAGGATCCTAGTCACGTAGACCTATGGCTAATTTTGAATTTGTGCAGAGTCTGTTGCATTTCTAGTTTCATGACCGGTCCATAGTCCAGTGGTAACTCTGAATGGAAGGTTGTGGGTTCGAATCCCGGCGGAGCACAAAAAAATACCATTTATACTTTCAAATTTGCTCTTCGCTGGGTTGAAAAATTCATAAACCTTCACCAAGTCACGAAAGGTCCATCCAGCCTTACAGAAACTGGGTCTTGCTTGAGAATTGGCGCTTTCTAGTGACGACCAAGCTCGTAAAAAGTCCGGTCGATAGCTCAGTTGGTAGAATGCTTGCATTCTATAGACCAAGGGTTTGATCCCCACCGAGGGTGCCAAAAATGATTTCCCGTTTCGGTGTTTATTTCAAACCCAAATACCGGCACGGTTTACTCAGCCTTCACAAGAAATGAGAACCAGCCCCTTCGGGAGCTGGGAAACCCCCCCTTTAACTAAAGTGGTTGGTGTAAGGCCCGCTCCCTTACCCGTAAAAATAAATAGGTCCCAAATCGCCACATGCGACCCCTTCGGGGATAACACAGGCAAGAAGTTACACTATATATGTAGCTTAGTTGCGTTTTTTTAATGATTGTAGGATATTGTTATCAAGATGTATATTTTTTAGGGATGGGCTGAAACTCAATTGAAATTCGGTTCAAATGCCGAACATTCGGTGTAATAAAAGTTAAATGAAATACCTACTTGCATCATATTTTGACTGTTATAATTAGTCGTCATAGTATCTTTTACAACCGTAAATTCAAAATTACGCCTTTATTTTCTCATTAATGGTCATTATTTTAGTAGGAACAAGTGGAACATTAACTTACAATTTGATAAAAATGAAATCTTCTTCTACTCTGTTACACAGATATCAGATTGAAATAAAAATTAGTATTCTTCTAACAAATAACAGTATTTAGAAACTATAATGCGTAACTTTATTATCAAAACGAAGTTCGGCCAAATTTTTTATTTTAACCGAATTTTCAGCCAAAATTCGTATTCGGTTCAAACCACATTCGGCCCATCCCTAATATTTTTGCTACTTTATTCTTTGGTCTACAAAAGCGATTGATTTGAATAATTACTCAGTCATTTTTCTTTATTATCAAAATGTTATATACCTTAAGTATAGTAATATATTTTAATGAAGTTGTTTTGAGAAATTTATTAAGTGTGACGGTCATACTCACCAATACAAAAAACATGTGAAATATTCAAGTGTTGCTATGCTCAAAGTTTGGTGAATACTGACATCTATGTGATTTATGTTTTAAAATACATAACGAATTTTCTATGATCATAAATTTGGCAATCAGTCTGGTATTTTAATGAATAAACTATCTGTCTTACTTATTAACCGAGAATAACATTATGGTAAGAAAATTCCAGTTGCTATGGTTATATTGTTTTTTGCTGAATGTGCCAATTTTTGTTTTAGTGCCAATATGTTTTAGTGGTTGATACGCTCATTGACAACATGTGACGTGAACTACCGGGGCAAATTCAGAATGTTCTGACTTTTTAAAATTCCAAATTGAATCGGAACAGTACCTACCCACATATAAAACGTTTGCATAAACTCCCCTCAATTCTGTGAATCAAAAATGTATGAAATGTATGACAGCACTCCTGGTGCATGATTTAGTTTTCATATAAATGAAGTTTATTTACGCAATTGAGAGGAGTTTACACAATGTTGTACACTCGGGCTACAGAGTTCAAAATTTTGAACTTTAGTCCTTACCCACCAATAACAAAATATTACCATATAAATAATTATAAAAAATTATAAAAAACACAGAGTTTTATTTTCACAAATTGAGTTTTTATTTCCACCTCAAGTACTTTCGACTTATTTACGTCATTATCAAGAGGATACCTCTTGATAATGACGTAAATAAGTCGAAAGTACTTGAGGTGGAAATAAAAACTCAATTTGTGAAAATAAAACTCTGTGTTTTTTATAATTTTTTATAATTATTTATAAAAATGAATTTTCACTGTGTGAATACACAAACTTTAAAAAGTCAAATATTACCAATTGTGCTGTTTCATCGCCAAGAAAGTTGTCAAAAAGGATTCCAATATTGTTGAAATTGATCACTCACATATTTATGCTTATCCTGAACAACCGGCCTATGTACTTTCCCATTCATGGAACTGTAATGCTGACGCTGTTCTACTAGGAGTGACTAGAAACTCTGCAGTCATCATCTTCTAAAGACAGTGTCTTATTTTATTAGCCACTTGTCTCTGTTGGCTGCCACCTTCTTGAGCTGCGAATAGTAGACATAGTTTAAAGTTCTTGGGTGACCTCTTGTTCTTATTCCCAAGATTTTTTCTTAAAAGATGTTGCTCAGAAAGGTGCTATGTCTGAACGAGTGTCCTATTAGTTTGGCTTTCCGGTTTTAATATGTGACTTATAAGCTTTCTTATTTCTTCTACTTTCTGCAACACATTTTTGTTAGACATGCTTTCAGGCCATGATGTCTCGGCCATCTTCCTCCAAATCTACATCTCAAATGCCTATGCGTTTTCTTTCGTATTTCTGTATAGTCCAGGTTTCAGTCATAGAACAAAATACTAAAAAAAAAGCCTTTGTTTTTTTGTTTCCATCTTTCGATGAGTATTAGTCAAAAGGCTGTACTTTTTCATGAATGCTTGTTTGGCTAGCGTTATTCTCCTCGTTACAACTTGGGTAGACCTATTGTTGCATGTTAGGGTGCTACCCAGATAACAGAATCGTTCCAACTCTTCTGTTATTATGTTTCTCTGCAGAGTCTCCTTCACTTATTACTATCCTGACATATTTCAGTTCATTCACATCCATCACTTTTTGTCATACATTTCCTTGTTTTGGTATTGGTATTGGCTAGAATGCTCAGCAAGGTGGCAGGGCAGCTCTTGACGTGCCCCTCTGTATGACCCGGAACAGGCATATGGCGGCCAGGGCACACGCAGCGCATGCTGCCGCTAGTGCTGCAGCTTCTTCCCGGCATGCACCGGCACCTCCACGCACCACGCGACCCTGGAAAGTGTTTCATTATTTAGCAAAAGTAACCTGGAACTTAAAACATGTAACATAATTTGAATTGGAACTACAATCAACAATTTCTTTTAAAAAAGTAAGAACAATGGATATTTTTGCAAAACATTAGATGGGCAGATTTAGTCTTTTTGATAATTTTGTCGACTTTTCAATCAAGGGAATCTGCTGAAGACATTGGTTGAAAAGTCAACAAAATGTAAGGGAGATGAGCTCATTAGTTGAACACACTGTGTGACAAAACGTAAGCATACTCGTAATGAGAAAGTAAGCAAACAACTTCACTGGAAACATATGTGTCTGCTTGTGGGCATATATTTAATATGAATCTTAAATGTTAATATATTTTTACAACTCACATTACATATGCTTCTTTTCTTTAAAAAATGTAAGTTTAACGAGAATATTATGCAGCATACATTTTGTCTTGTTCCTGTCTTCTTAAATGCAGCTTCAATATTTTACTTTAACTAACACGGAAAAAGATAACATGGGCTCCACATCAAAGCTGGTCTCAGTTTACCCAATGCAACTACGTGACTAAGCTACACATATAGTGTTACTTGTTGCCTGCGTTATCCCGAAGGGGTTGCATGTGGCGATTCGGGATCTATTTGTTTTTATAGGTAAGGGGGCTGGCCTCACACCAACCACTTCAGTTGAAGGGGGGAGTCTATGATATTGTAAATATTGAGAAAGTCAGCAGGTAAAGCTAGACTGAGGTCTCACCCAGCCACCATGTCTGGCCACCCAGGGTGTGGAGCAGTCGGCGATGTGTCTGGCGGCCCAGTGAGTGAGGCGGCAGAAGTGGGCGCGGAGACCACTGCGTAGGGCGTGACTGGACAGGTCGGCCAGGAAGAAGAACAGCGCTAAGACGCGCTGCAGGGTGGCGCCTCCTTCCTGATAATACAATATGTAGGCAAGATGTGGAGCTGAATTTAACATGGTAACACTGTTCCATCTCTTCTACAACTTGAACTTACTCCCAGCTTCTTTTTTTGTTTTCCGATTCAGGAAAAATAAGGTATTTTACACAATTCCAACAGTATAGGCAGCACTTCATAGTCTTTTGCTAAAAGACTTACTGGGAGCCTATCAGCTATGTAAAAAACCCTGGCAACGGTTTGTTGATGGGTCATACCTTGAACAATCTAAGGTAACTGCATAGTACCTACACAACATTGCGTGAACTAACCTTGAATGCGTAAATCGAAAAAATGTATTCAAACTACATCTGGCGACTGCGGTGGTAACCTTGTTATTAATTAGTGGAGAACCACCAGGAGAGACACCAACCACAAGGACTGTGGGGCTCACTACAATTTACAAGAATAGATTTTGCCAGTAGCCTTGTAAAAAAAGAAAAGAAGCTTACAAATCTTATATTCAATGTCATTTATATTTTTTGCACTCTCTGTCGAATTAAAAGAACAGGAGTTCTGTCCTGGATTTGTGAAACATTATATTATCCAATTGTTGGTCGAACTAACCTAGTTTTCTGTTTACCCAGGCCCTACCTTCCTCTGTTTGTCTTAAATTCCTAACCCAAGCTAATTCTGACCATGTTCTGTCTTGAAGCTTTGTGACTTATAAGAGCAACACGATTTTGTAAAGATTTATCAATTTAAATGTTCAAAGCCAAGAGACATGCTACCTGGAAAAGTGTTTGCATGATGTGCTGAAAGGTGGGCAGATCCAGAGCGGCCAGTTGCACTGACGCTGCCCGCACGCGTAGTGCTGCGCGCTGTGGTGTGCTGCTGAAGCGCTTAGCAGCATGTCTAAGTGCGCGACACTCCCACCACCACTCCCACCAGCCCGCATTGTCACCTCTGAAACCAAACACATGGTCAAGTGTAATAAAATGAGGGGGGGGTATAATGTGACATAATTTCATCAATGTAGGGCGCCTGCCGTAATAAGAATGGATATTGTCAACTTCATTAAGCACTGTTAGAACCACAAGGCCCTGGAGACCAAAAATATGATGGACAGTGCCAGTCATGATGAAGCCAAAGCAGACATACACAGCTGGAGAGCAAAGGGGATGAACAGATGAGAGTAGAGGAGAATTCACGATTCAGCCAAGGTCCACCCAGGGTTGTGAAGCTCATGATGATGATGACATGATAAAATACTGTGATGCTTATTGGGTCAGGAATGATTGTTAAGTATAGGTCGCGTCATGTAAAAAGAACGCTGGCGGCGAGCTGCGCAGTAGGCGATTTAGCGGACTTTTTGGTACTTGCGCGACTGTAACCTATGCGCAAACACACCCCCTCCACTTCTTCTCAGCGTTCTTTTTACATGACGGGACCTATATATAGAATACGTTGGTTGATTGTCTTGGGTCTCTAGCTATAAGAATAATTTGTCAGATGGATTTTGTAGTCTATGGCACATAATGGTAGACGAAAAGAAGCAAGTTGTGGAAATTCCTCAAGGTGAGTGTTTTGTTATAGAACTGGATTGTTCAAAGATCAGGAATCTCTAAACTATGGCTCGCAGCACAAATGTGGCCCCCCAGGGTCATCCTAGCAGCTTGCAACAGCTGATATTAATAATAATAATATTAAGATTATTTATTCGGGGAGCACTGTATAGTGAATCACACCTCAACAGGCCTCGGCAAGTTTGGTCGTCACTACAGAAACTGCAAATTCTCAAATTCTCAAGCAAGACATAAGTAGTTGCTGTAAGGCTGAATAGACCTCTTGTGAACAAATGATTACTTTTGGACTCTGCCGGAAACTGAACACACAACTTTCCATTAATCTATCCACTAAAATGCAGACCAGTTTAAGAATGAGAGTGCACAAGTTGCATGCATTACTTGGTGGGGAGCAGGGCGCAGGCAGGAGGCCTGAGCTGCGCGGCCGTGAGGGTGTCCAGCAGCAGCATGCGGTAGAGGCGCAGCCCCCTCGCAGGCGCCCCCCCCGCAGCCGCCGCGCCCCAGTGGCCCCCACAGCCACGCTCCTCGTCCACCGATAGCTGCCGCCGCAGGGGGGCGCGCGCCTCGCGCTCGTCCAGCGACACCACACTGCACACTAAAGAAAAAACAAGGCAGTTACTTTTTTTTGTATTCAAATCCTTACAGAAATTTATGAACGATAAAAAATGCAATGAGGTCCGAACATTTCTGAATTTGGAACTTTTTCTGGGTGGGCAAACATTAGTCTTGTATTGGACTGCCGTTCTTAGTAACCAATAACAAAATATTTGTATGTTTTTTTATCTAACAACCCAGCAGGGTGACAATTTTGTCCATGTAAATTCACGTGCGGACCTCATCCTTACGCTCTTTCGCTAGGGGTAACTAGAGCCTCTGTAAAGTTGTCTCCACATCTTCTTACCCCATCAAACTTTTTTAATGTGTATTACATCCATTTATTTAATAACAGTACTGCTGATAGTAAATAATGGTGTCATTGGTTGAAATCAAGTAAAATTTAAATTAGAATTAAGTAAGTAAGTAAGTAAATAATTAAATTTATAATGAGCAAAATGCAATACAATTTTTTCTTGCACAAGATATAGAAGTAATCTATTCTTTAGTCAAAATTGATATAAGTCACTAGTTTGTTTACATTTAATACATGCTATAGTTGTGTTTTATTGTTTAAATTGCTTTGTTTACTCACCCCTCATGGCAGGGTCGCTGGCGGGCCAGCTGCGTCCCTGAGCGGCGGCCATCTTGTCACGCATGCGCACAACTGTCACGTAACTACTCGCTTCCCCAGTTCTTGTTTACCGTATACGCCAACCTTGCCAAATATGACTTTTTCATGCAGTTGTCTTAAGAATCAAATTCTACACACTCTGAGCTAAGAAAAACCGTAAAACTCGATAATGTGAGAGTTCTTTTAAATATTTTTTTAAATAAATTTATTGTTTTCATAAGACACATTGGTCCAGTACACATGCAAACATTGCTCATGTAAAATTTTCTCAATGGCGTATACGGTAAACAAGAACTAAGGCAGCGTACTGTTAAGTCAACGTAAGCACTGAACAATAATATTTATAACCTCACTTTATCGAGTAGATCTTACTACCAAATTACAAAAAATAGCTTAAATATATTATTTTTTAAACTACATATTACTTTAATAATTTAAGATGTCAATAATAAAGTTTTCGCAGGAAAAGTTACAAGGTTCGAGTCTTCACCGCAAACATGAGGGTAGCGCTCTCGTCTACGATTTTTGCCTTCTACGAGTACCTACATTTAAAATGTCGTAGACTCAGTTCTATAGTAACCAAAGTTTAATTTGAGATATCATTAAATATTTTTATTTGATGAAATAATGAGAAATGATTCTAATTGGACCGTGGTAAGTTTATTAATTTTCACAGGCAAGACTAAAGGCAAATTTATACAGGGTCAGTAGCTGTCGTCGGTCCACTGCCGACAGCTACTGACCTGGCACTGCGATTGTGTAAATTGATTCAAGTCAGTAATGACGCGACAGTTACTGTCGCGACAGTAAATATAAAGTTTTTGAGTCGATTTTTTCGAGTAAGTTTTCGGCGCCAGTATACCTACTGACGACAGCTACTGACCCTGTATAAATTTTACTTAAGTCTTTTTTCCCACGAGACGATCCGCTGCCGGAAAGGAAGTCTTAATAGGTACCTAGTGTACAAAGAAGTATGCTAGTTTTCACACGGTTTGTCTGGAAATTGTACTCATTTTGCGACCGGATCCGAACCGAAACTGGACTGTGAAAAAGGGGTTAGGCCAATCTCTTCATCGGAGTTTATGAATTTTCCCTCCTCCTGTAGGTGTAAGTTCCTACTCAAATCTACCGAAGAATGTGTAAGCTTTGCCTATAAGAAGACAACATCAAATGAGAAGGGATTCTTAATCTGTCGCTAGGTATCTTCCAACACAAAGAATTTGTCATGTAATTTCTTGTCGAATGCAGAAAATGATGCAATTTTCTAATTCGACAAAACTAGGTATTTTCAGCTGCTACATTCCATAACCAAACCACCACTCTCTACATTGCTCTGTAGGGTATGATATTGTACACTAGGTAGCTATACCATAATAATACATCACAAGTACCTACCGAATTGTCGTGCCCCGCGCAAGCGCAGTTTCGCGGAGAGAAATGGGTCGCGGATCTGGGGCAAGTTACAAGGTCGCGCCAACAATAACCCCGTCCAAACTGCTCCACATACAAAACGCCGCTTTCTGACATTTACATCCAAGATTACAATCTAAAAACCTAACTATTCTGCTATTTTACCATTTCTCAAAGAATCCCTGTCCAATGGAGTCGGAAGATTCGAAATTTCCCTAAGTGACGTCACAACAGGTCTAGGCGGCTAAGATCCAGACCAAAAAACAAAGTTAGGATGCTATTTGGTTAGCAATCCAATGGGATGAAATCACATTAATTTCTCTTGCTTTTATGTTCTGACTCTATTCCCTTTTATGCGCCTAATAATTTAATTACCTATAACATCAACACCCTTGAGTGCTAACTTGCTACATTTGAATTCATAAAAAAAATATTTATTTCAATTTGACTGTCGCTGTCACGTTTAGGAATGTTTATAAAACTCTTCATATTTTGCGCGAAGGTTTTCTTCCTGGCTTGTTTACATTTGAACTCGTCCGTGCTGAGGAGCTTTCAGCAGTCTGGGCTTGCTTATGTAGGGCCGACATAAACAGTCCTTAACGTTAAATAAACAATCCTTAACGTTAACTAGCAGTTGAACTCAAAACAAGGATGAAGGGAATCCATTTTGTCTTACCTTGATGCTATGAAATGTTTTCAATATTAACCATACGAATTGTTTTAATTTTTGCCGATCAAAAATTTAACTTACCTACTTAACTTTTTTAACACTTTTACTACCAAGTTTTTTTTTCCAACCATCATAATACTTTAATTCTAAGAATTATTTTTAAAGGCGCATCATTTAAAAAAAAAACTGCATTCATGAGGTCGGCACATAAATTGACATAAACAAAATTGTGTCGACACCCGGCCGGATTGCTAAGGAAAAGGCATACAAATATTTTGTTGCTGGTCGTCATTCCTTGACTTGTAGGTTGGTATGAGACTGACCACCCATACTGTTAAAAATGGTTCGCTTTGCCAATGTCACCCCTGTTAAAGGGAAGGTTGGCAGAAGTTGCAGGGATTATGCTCATTTGAGGTTTGCATTTTAATTTGAAAGTAAACATGCAGCATTTGTAAGCGCGAACTTACACGTTAATAAATTTATGCAACTTGTATTATATATATTATACCATTGAATATGGGTTGCTAAGCATACAAAGTGAGCATACAAGTTTGCTCACCAAGAGTAAAGTTCCTAATTCAAAAAATGTTCGGACATCATGTCTCTTTAGGTGTGGTTTATACAAAAAACAGCATTGACCAAATTAATAATCGTATTTCTTTATTAACTCCTCAAAAATAAATAAAATTGCTTGTAGAATGCAACGAAAAGTTTCATTTTTTTTTTAAGTAGGAAGGTACCTTGAAAATGTGATTTAAAATTCCTGGGTATTAAATTATAATAACAACTCGCACATATTCAAATAGGTACTTAAGTTTCAGGAGGAGTAAACAAGATTAGGTTATTATGTAAAAACTGTGTTTATAATTTTATTCATTATTTAAAAAAAAAGACATTACTCTAACGTTGTTCTTTTACTAGTTATCATACATCGATATAAATAAAATACATTTAAATCGATGTTATCATAATTATTTGTTACCCACTGCTAGCATTGATTTTATAACACCTCAGTCACCTCTCGACATAAATACGTACGTACATGCATTATACGTTCTCGACCTTCTTCAGAAAACTGTGATTTTCATTTTCCTCAAACAATGAAGATGTATGTATGATATTAAGTGCCCTTAGAGAATATATCTCGCTTTATAAAAATGTAGGCACATAAAAGACAAAGCGAGGGTCAAGAGATTGCTGGCATTTTCATTATTCTTCTTAAATATTATACAATGCTTTTGCTTTTCATTTTTCATCTCACTGTGTACTTAGTGCATCCTCTATATCATTATTTTTATGAATGAGGTCGGATTTTTTTCTGAATTTGTAACTTTTTTTCTGCGGGCAAATGTCAGGCTTGCAGGGTTTATGTCCCCTTTTCCTCTTTGTTTATTGTCCTTAGCAACCATTAAAAAATATTTTAAGTCTTTTCCCTAGCAACCTAGCCGCGCGAAGACAAAATATTGTATAATGCCTATTCAAGTTTTTTTTTATATATTGTTTTTAAATATATATTTTTATTCAGTTATGACAATGCAATATGGTAAGAAAGACTTTTAACAAACCTAGAAAAAAGAATAAGTGTTATTTTTTTACAGGCAACACTTTTCGAACACTGCTAAAATTTAAATTTGGAATACCTCTTTGTTTTTTTTATGAGCATCAATCACAGATGTTTCCAGCCTGAGAAAAATAAATACCGGCACACTTTCTTAAAAATGTTTTAATATTCTCTTTATTTAAAGGATTTCCATAATGAACTCAGCATTTATTTAATTTTTTTTAAGCGATGTACGTTTGTGTAACTAGGATTCTTGGCAACCAATAACTATTTTTTTTTTGTCTTTTCCCTAGAAACCCCACTGTGTAATGTCACAATTTCACTGTCTTTGGGATTTTTTTCTGAGTGTATTATCTTTTCTTTAATCATCTTTCTTATTATTAGAACAAATATATATTAACGTGTAGGTATTTTTTCGCAGCCTAGCAACTAAAAATATTTTTAACGAGTGTCTATTTTTATGAACAATTTTTCTAATCATGGGAAATTCAAATTAAGAACTTTGACAAAAAAAATCTTTTCTTACGTGAACCAATCTTTTAAGTTACTAGCCTACTAAAAATAAAATACCTACCTGCATTTCAAAATATATTGTAATTAATAGGATATCAGGGATGGACTTGGAAATAAAACGACATTTTGTTTGTATTTTGATTACATTTTTATAATATTGTCGGCAAAATGAATAACACGCTTTGGCGGTGGACGCCTGGTGATCTTGCCCGCCTTTCCCAACACCCAGAGCGGACCTGGATAGTGTACGTTTTATACCCGGGCGGCAAAAAATATAATAATAAAAATACGAGTAAACAAATAATTCTATTGTATTCTGAGTTTACTCCAACGGTAAAGGTAAAGAATGAAACCTTTTTTTTTAATTAAAATCTTTTAAAAATATATTTAAATGTATTTTTCAAGTTGTCCTTTTAAAATAATATCAAATTCGACTATTTGTGTAATAATAAATTCTATAATAATCTAAAAAAAATCAAATATATATTTTTTATCGTACAATTTAAGTTTTTTTTAATGGGTTAAAAGGTCTATATTACGTACCTACTTATTTTTTATAAATTAAAAATAAAAAATATGGGTAGAACTATTTTTTACTTGGTTAGTATTTATCTAAAAAAATGTAGAATAACAAAATGCTTCGTGATTTTTTTTTTAACTTGTATGTTTTGTTAATTTTTTGATAATGGATTACAAGACAAAATGCTTAGAGTTATAAAATTGATACCTAACCGACATTTAGTAGAATAAAAGAAACATTTTTTAATTTTTACTCTTTCAAAGGTGTTAACTAGATTATTTAAAGTAAAAGCAATATCTAATCAAAAGGAAACAAATGTATTTTAAAAGAGTACCTACATTGGGGTAGTTGAAACTCTTTTATTAAATTTTATTTTAATTTAAAATCGAAGATTTGTGCGCAGTTACAAATACTGTATTTATTTTATTATTTAAATGTCGGAAAACTTCGAAAAAATTGGAATTTTCTTGCATTTCTAAATTTGAGTATTTATTTTTCTCACCCATATTTTAATAAAATAATCATATTTTCTGTTATACGTTCTATTTTTTCTTTATTTTTGTTCTACGTATTGTTATTATGTTTTCGTTGCCTTAATTTCACTTATATTAAACGATTTATTAAAACTATACATGTATGTATTTTCAACAGTTGTCTACGGTGAATTGAAACTAAGTGCTCGTGCTTACTAGTTCTATTCATATTTTGTGAATTAATTATGTAAGTAGATACTATTTTTTAACATTTAAAAAAGTTTCAAAATATATAAATGACAACTACAATAAGAATGTAATAGTCTAAACGGAAAAATGTGTTCTCAAAACGGAAGTTCATGGAAGTACAACAAAAGTAAAAATATTCATTAATATTTTGAAATACGGCTGTATTGTATTGAAAGTTTAAAAAATCAATTCATCTTGCATATCAAAATGAAAGCGATTCCCTAACTAATCTATTCACTTACTTATGTTTCTTATTTTTATTTACTAAGTATGGCATGTAAGTTAATTGAATACTTAAGTATTTATCCATAAAGCAGGCATTTGAAAAATAAAGAAATGTTTTTTTTTTAAACCGAAGTAATGTAAAAATTAGGTACGCTCGGGTAATGATGATAATTTAGAAAGTAGATTTAAATATTTTTATTTCTTGAAAGTGTGATTTAAGTATTAATTTGTTCATTAAACATGATAATCTTACCAACTTTTCTACGATTAGGTAGGAGTGCCCTATGAAACAATTTTTAATAAAGAAATTAGTCACAAACTGACCTATTTATTGGTAGAAGGTTCTCATTTTTGTCAGGATTTTTAAGTGTTCTCTTCGAACGTTTTTGTAGACGTAAGAATCCGATTCTAAGATTCTGGTTTCCGGATCTGAAATTCTCTAAAAGTCTGGATGAATTAAAAAAATATGAGGTGTACAAATTATTGGATTTCGAGTTCTGGGAGTAGAGAAAGGGCGGGCAAGAAAACCTGTAAAACAATTTTTGAATCACAAAACACATTGCCTAGTATATAATCTTAGATTCTTCATAACGTCTCTAGTAACAAACTAAGTATTTTTTATTTATTTTTGATATATGATCTAGGTAAATATTTCAATGAAAACAAGAAACGCCTAGTACGGTCCCCAGCATGGAGGACCTGTACTCTAACTATAAAACTTCATGTTTAAGCTCAATCTTAGCGTTTTCAATGGTTTAGTTTAAACGTGATGTTTTATAATTGTGGCTATGGAGGCGTTTGTATACACGTGTACACTAGGGCGGGCACAACCGACTCATCAAAGGCAAATCTTCACAAATAATACGTCACAGGCGATCCACTCACTCTTGTAGTCACTATAAAAATGACATCGATTTCTGTTAAAAGGATTCTAATAAACATCAATCCTTTTTTGTGTCATATAACATGCACGATTCAATGTGAATTATATTACAGTGGGTTGCCATATTAATAGGGACACTTGTGAAAAACGTATTTATCTCACTTTGGTATTCAGAAAACATAATTTTTTATTATAAATTGTGATGTTTTTGTTATTTAATGACAAAAACACTTTATTGGAAACATTTTGACACCGCATTTCTTCTTAATTGTCATTTATTTTGATTGCTATATCATATTTAAACATTTTTGATGAAAAAAACGATATTTTGTGACATTGCCTTAAGCTGCGTTGATGGCTTATGTGAGTCGTGGCATGCTCTCAATGCAATTTTTGTGCACTGGATTTTATCTCAGGGTTATGATACCACACCTGAGTGAGGGTTTTGATGAGCTACTGCTTGGTTGTGATCACCTCCTGAGCAATCGCCTTCTTCGTGAGCTCCCACAGGGTTTCGATTGGGTTCATGTCAGGGAATCCCCTGGCCAAGGTAAAACCTGCAATTTTTTTCAGCCAGAAATGCAGTGGCACTACTGGTTTTATGGTATAATGCGGAAATATGCATAAATATGTACTCTTGGCCATCAGGGAACCATTCTCCGACTTCAGGTAGCAGTCAATTTTTCAGTATTTGTCTGTTCTGATCCTGCTTCATGGTCCATTGCTTGATGTGGAAGTGACGCATCCACTTGGAAGCGATGATTGACCACAACCATGATACTGGTCATCTGTTTGATTGTCTTCAAAGGGCACTCCTTATGGAATTTTTCTCCCAGGTGCCATCGAACGGATGATGAATTTTTAACCAAAATTTGAAAAATGGCTTCATCGGAGAAGCACATCCATAAAAGAGATAATCGCGCGATAGGATCTTTTAATGGATTTAAGCCCATTCAAATATCAATCACCTAACTTCTGCTCTCATTTGTAGTCATGTGGTGATGTGCTTTGGCCCATTGCTATCACTTTTTCTTCATGGCTACCAAAAGGTGAGTTTTCGCAGCTCGACCATGACCAATGAGTCTCTTCTTAGCCAGCCTCCTCTGGACTGTCTTCTAAGATATTTCAAGATTTTCTTCCTTGATTATCAAGGTGAGACGAGACACACTTTTTTTTCGATTTTGGAGACAGTTATCTCTGATTTGTTGGTCAGTACGACGTGTGGTGACTCGTTTTTTGCTACTTTTTCCAACCTCATGCAAGATTTTGATGTTTTTTTTCTAAATTTTGTTTTAAAAACACTTTAAAACACCTAGAATGTCTTTTATTTCACCTAAAAAATGTTCAGTGTAAAAAAAAAAAATTACTTCCTCATATTTTCTAGGAGTCGGGTCTTAGGACCCGTCCATACTGAAAAAACACTATTTTTTTACTCAACCTTGGAGAACTCTTAATTTTAATTAGTAATGATCAAAAAACTAAGTTAATCTAATACAGAGTTAATATTTACTTAAGTTTTTGTATAAAAATGCTGCTAAAATTCACTAAATTTATTGTAATGTATGTTTACTTATGACGCTCTCGATCGCTCGTTTTCACAAAAATGATGACTGCATGAGATCAACCTTACATGTTTTAAAGGTGTGACACTTTGCATGTGTTACTACGTTTTAAATGAGTCATTAGTGCTACCAGTAGTAAAAATAAAAAAGATTTGGCCATCACATGACCGTTATTTAGAAGTAATAGCAATGTTAACAGAAAAAATACGAAATATTTGAAGTGTCCCTATTAATATGGCAACCCACTGTACATAGATATTTCTCTATTACCAAAAGCAAAGTTAGGAAACATAGTCAAGTAAGGCCGTCAACTTAATGCTAAATACTGTATTGAAAATGGTATTAGGATAGGATCAAATAGGTTCCCATTTTTAGTAAGTTAAATAAAATTTATCACGGTTGGAAGAAACCGTCAAAATTTGTTTCATTTCTGATTTCCTTGGAGTCAAATTCAGCTCTTTTAATCAGAAAGCAGAGGTTTTGACAAACAATGAATACATGAAGTGGACTTTTATTGTGAAACAAATGCGTCTTGACTAGCCAATGATCAAATTGGTTGTCATGATGATTTTAAGGCGGTTTTAACTTAAAAGTAAATCTGATTTTGTACAATGAAAAAATTGTGATAATTAAGAAAATCAGTTAATAAAACGACGTGTTTTTTTCTTTTTTATTGGATGCGCCTTGACGTATTGGCTATGAATCGGCCTTTAGTCCCACGAGCGAGAACGATTTTTTCTTTTTTGTACCATCAACAGTTCGTCTGAGATTTGTAAAGAACCGCTCACACTCTTGGGCTCTCATCCACGCACATGTCAATTATGCATATTTGTATGCGTGTTTTTTTTTAAATTTATTTTGTGTGCAATTGGTATGCGTTCAATTTAACCTATAGGATTTCGAAAACGATTGGCTCACACAATTTTACATTTAAATCTTTATATATTTAAAAAAAATGTTTTTCGGGGACAAAAATTATCAAATACTTACGTGGACCTCAAACTGAAATCACTAATTCAACAGAAAAAAATGTTTATTATTTTTTTATTATGAAAACGAGTGTGTTTTCAAAATCTTCAAGGTCATATTTACCCCACCATACTCGATTGAGATTTTTTGTATTTATTTTGTAATGGCCCCCATATGGAAGCGTCGACAGGATTTATGTATGGGGTTCAGTTTGAAAAAACATCAGGAAAAATTCTTTTCAATTATTATTTTTACACAATAACTATAGGAATCATGTTGTTTTTAAACTTTTAAATTTCAAAACGTCAAGATGGATAAATAGCTATTTATAAGGTCACAATGAAATACCTACTTACTAACTAATTTTTTATTCTCTAGGAAATCAACACACCCATTAAAAATAGAATTGATTGATTTTATATTAATGTAACTGGAAATTATAGTTTTTAGAAGGCAGCAAGTGAGCGTTGTTTTTTTTTATCTAAGTACACCATACATGATATATATATATTTTTATAATGTTAAAAATTATATTTTTTAATACAATATGACAATTTGTAAGCACTGGATTTCTAAGTACATCGATCTATTCGCTATTCATTTTTTTTAAAGGGGTTTTAGGAAATGTTTTATTCATTTAAGAGTGAATAAATGATGACATACATTCCAGATTGGTCAAAAAAAAATCTAGAACTAAACTTATAAGCAAAAAAAGTTTTTTGTTGTGTTAGAATAAATCTAGCGAGGTATTTTGAAACCCAGGCTGCGTTTTTGTGCAGTTTTCGAAATCCCATATTAACACGCAAAATATGTACATGGTAAATGTATACAATTTAATAATAATAATATATTTTTTATTCATATAATATAATATATATAATATTTTAATATATTTTATAATCCTCTTTATAAAAAAACAATTTCTCTAGTAACAATGGACTACCTAGTTTAATATATTTATTTAATATAATCTCTTATTTATTATGTAATAATAGAGAAGAATGGAATAAAGTTATCGTTTGGTATAGAAGAAATGCAAAAAGTACTATTCCCTTCATAACCCATCGGGTCCCCACTAACCGCCATTGGAAAACAATTCATAGCCTTCTAGATTTATTTCTTCTTTAAAGCAGATATTTTTGTTATTTGTATTCCAGGCGACTTTGGGCCTATTCCGGAGAAACAGCTATTCCACTGTCCGGAAAACCCTGGAATCCTAGTGGAGCCGCGACCAGCTTTTATGCCATATTTCCTAAATCACATCAATGATATGTCCCACTCTGGTCTGTAGAAGCCACCACCAAAACACCGTAAAATAAGAATACATTGCCATCTTTCACAGTTTCATTTCATAATTATTTGTACGTAAAGACATTGTGCAAATCAAAATGGTGGCTTCATATTTCTAGCATCAACATGTTTAGGTTATGAAGGAAATAATTAGAAATAGATTTCGACCTAATGGGTACAAGTTTGATCTGTTAGCGTAAAGTGGGCCCACTTCACCCACTGATTTAACTGCAGATATATACTTCTCTAAAGGCAAAACGTTTAACTTGAACAAATGATTTGAGGTAATGTAACTTGAGGGGTAAAGTGGGGTCCACTCTGCGGTACAGATTTGAGCGGAGCATTATGTTGTCCGCTCTCCTATTCTAGTCTTCGATTTCTTAGTATGTAAAAGTTTATTGCTTTCCAGGCCGGCCGGCGAATGTATGTACAAAAAACAAACAGGTACATGTCATTTCATTTTTTAAATATATATTATCAAAAGCGTCGGTCGGCGATGGTTCACCGCGTACGGTGATACAGTATAGTAGAATACATAAACATCTGCACGTTTTAAGGGCATATTTAACCATTGTGCAAGGTTGCCCCGTTCTAAGGGAAACTGCGAATGCCGATAGCTGTATTTTGTTTAACACTTATCCGGTAACATTGCAACAAACATAAAAAACATACTGATCGAAACCGTTAAAGTTTATGGAGATATTATTTTGAATAAAAATAAACTTTCTTGTATGACTAAATTTTCAATAAGAACGTACTTACAGTCTATTGAGTTTAATCAGATTGACAGAATGAGTGGAAAATATTTTTTGAAGCCTGTTTCAAAAAAATATTAATGTTCTATGGAATACATTAAACTTTTTTTGAGTAAAAATTGACTTTTAAAAATAGAAAAAATATATTTTGTAGAAGGAATAAGAAACACTGGAGGAAAAACTATTACAGAAATACTTTTATTATCGTTCATCAAACTGACGAGTAGGCATACATATTTTTTAAAAAGACTTCTGGTTGAATATGATAAAATTGTAGATTTAAGAAGATATATTATTTTATTATCTAGGTTTTTGGCAGTTACTTCGTGAAAGTTCATTTTAATAGATTAAAATAAAAAACTTATTTGTTACAATTCACATGAGCTTTTATTATTTTTTAAACACTACCGGTTTCGGGAGAAGCAATACCTCCCATCGGTAGTGTTTAAAAAATAATAAAAGCTCATGTGAATTGTAACAAATAAGTTTTTTATTTTGATACTAGCAGACCAAACCGCGCTCTCGCACGGTTGGCTGCTAGGCCCTACGGTCAGTTTGAAGTCCGGCTTCGCCAGCACACTTTACCCCTGCTCTGATTTTTAAAAGATCCATGAGAACTGACCAACAACAACAACAAAATGTGGACAGTTTTACGGTAGAATCCCAGGCCTGATCGTGCTGTTTTCTATTGTTGTGCAGGTGCTGAAGTCTTTATACTGCTTTTTATTTCTGCTCTTTATTTTTCTGGTGATGGTTTATATTGATGCTCGACACGATCATTATCAATTAAGTGTATAACTTGTCGTTTCTGCTCTTTTTCGTTTTGCTGGTAATAGTATCTTAAGCGTACCTGTGTTGCTTGCAATTGCCTTATAGTGGCATGAAACATGACTGCGTTTGCCATACGGCATCGTTTTGTTGGTACTGGTGCTTTTGTTTTTAGATTGTTCCAGCTGCTCTTATTGTCATGAAATGCCTTCAAACTGCTCGTCCTGCTCTGAATTATCTTTTGACATCTTTAAACTGCTTGTGATACTTTTCACGATATTTTAGTGTCTGATACTGCTTGGTACCTGAAGATACCTTAAAATGCCTAAACTCACAATCTACAAAAAATCTAAGTATGGGAAAACGTTCGACCCATCGACAGAACTCTAAGAAAAAAATGACTTTTGAAAATTAAAAAAAAAAAAACTTTTTAACTTTTTTCATTTTTATATATAAGACACTTTGTATGAAATTTTACTTTTTAAATATTTGTTCAAAGAAATTTGCCGTAGAAAAAAAGTTTCTTCCAACATTTATGGGGTTTACTAAAATGCATTCAAAATTCGAGTATGAGGCCTATGAATTTAAAATGGCCGCCTGCAGAGCAATATATTTTTTTAGTTTGTATGGCGGGTATGTAAAATATACACTTGGCGGGATTTTCCTATTACATATCATTACATTTCGCTAAATTATAATTGTTTGTGTAGCATCAAAACAGTTGATTTTTTTACTTATAAATTTGACTTTTTTGTGAAAATCAGGTTTTTCAAAATTTTGTTGGAAAAAAATTGTCATTGAAAAAAGTTTTCTTTCAAAAAATGTTGACATAAGCAAAACCAAATTGATCATTGAGAAAAAACCTTCAGACTTTTAAAATGAACGCCAGGAGAATGTTAAATATTGAAGAAACCAAAAAAAATGTATGGCAGCTACTCTTAATCCTTCATGTATTTCGTTGTTCTTTTGAAAATATTTAAGTCTGTTTATGTTCAGAAAGCATGCTTAATTTCAATGTTCCAACTTTATGCATGCGCCCGATGTGCCACCTGAAAGTTATTGTTTTTTATTTTTTTCTATGTAGGTATTTACAAATTTTGTTTGAAGAATTTACTTTTTGCGAAAAAATTTCTTCCAAAAGTTGTTGAAATTACTAAGAGACATGACTGTTT
This sequence comes from Agapetus fuscipes, assembly GCA_951799405.1. NCBI lineage: Eukaryota > Metazoa > Arthropoda > Insecta > Trichoptera > Glossosomatidae > Agapetus > Agapetus fuscipes. Next base: position 9,067,007 of record OX637334.1, read on the forward strand.
CGAATATCAAGCCTGTAAATTTAAAATGGCCGCCAGCGGCAAGATTTCAATTTTCAGTCTGTATGGCAGGTATGCGAAATATGCACGTGACGTCATCCGGACCCTGACAGTTGTTTAGCCACTGACATTTAATGGGGGTGTGCAAAATTTCAGCATCGTGCTGCGAACGGTCTGGGCGCCTATAATGGTACAAATATACAAACACACAAACAAACAAACAAACAAACAAACAAACAAACAAACAAACAAACAAACAAACAAACAAACAAACAAACAAACACCAAAAAATCTGGATATGAGCGTTAGTTCAGTTTGTCAAGAGAAACACTTTTTAGAAAAACATTTTTGCAAATTCGAAAAAAACAGACGCAAATACCCTGTCCTTTTTTATATATAAGACTAGCAGACCAAACCGCGCTCTCGCACGGTTGGCTGCTAGGCCCTACGGTCAGTTTGAAGTCCGGCTTCGCCAGCACACTTTACCCCTGCTCTGATTTTTAAAAGATCCATGAGAACTGACCAACAACAACAACAAAATGTGGACAGTTTTACGGTAGAATCCCAGGCCTGATCGTGCTGTTTTCTATTGTTGTGCAGGTGCTGAAGTCTTTATACTGCTTTTTATTTCTGCTCTTTATTTTTCTGGTGATGGTTTATATTGATGCTCGACACGATCATTATCAATTAAGTGTATAACTTGTCGTTTCTGCTCTTTTTCGTTTTGCTGGTAATAGTATCTTAAGCGTACCTGTGTTGCTTGCAATTGCCTTATAGTGGCATGAAACATGACTGCGTTTGCCATACGGCATCGTTTTGTTGGTACTGGTGCTTTTGTTTTTAGATTGTTCCAGCTGCTCTTATTGTCATGAAATGCCTTCAAACTGCTCGTCCTGCTCTGAATTATCTTTTGACATCTTTAAACTGCTTGTGATACTTTTCACGATATTTTAGTGTCTGATACTGCTTGGTACCTGAAGATACCTTAAAATGCCTAAACTCACAATCTACAAAAAATCTAAGTATGGGAAAACGTTCGACCCATCGACAGAACTCTAAGAAAAAAATGACTTTTGAAAATTAAAAAAAAAAAAACTTTTTAACTTTTTTCATTTTTATATATAAGACACTTTGTATGAAATTTTACTTTTTAAATATTTGTTCAAAGAAATTTGCCGTAGAAAAAAAGTTTCTTCCAACATTTATGGGGTTTACTAAAATGCATTCAAAATTCGAGTATGAGGCCTATGAATTTAAAATGGCCGCCTGCAGAGCAATATATTTTTTTAGTTTGTATGGCGGGTATGTAAAATATACACTTGGCGGGATTTTCCTATTACATATCATTACATTTCGCTAAATTATAATTGTTTGTGTAGCATCAAAACAGTTGATTTTTTTACTTATAAATTTGACTTTTTTGTGAAAATCAGGTTTTTCAAAATTTTGTTGGAAAAAAATTGTCATTGAAAAAAGTTTTCTTTCAAAAAATGTTGACATAAGCAAAACCAAATTGATCATTGAGAAAAAACCTTCAGACTTTTAAAATGAACGCCAGGAGAATGTTAAATATTGAAGAAACCAAAAAAAATGTATGGCAGCTACTCTTAATCCTTCATGTATTTCGTTGTTCTTTTGAAAATATTTAAGTCTGTTTATGTTCAGAAAGCATGCTTAATTTCAATGTTCCAACTTTATGCATGCGCCCGATGTGCCACCTGAAAGTTATTGTTTTTTATTTTTTTCTATGTAGGTATTTACAAATTTTGTTTGAAGAATTTACTTTTTGCGAAAAAATTTCTTCCAAAAGTTGTTGAAATTACTAAGAGACATGACTGTTTCGAATATCAAGCCTGTAAATTTAAAATGGCCGCCAGCGGCAAGATTTCAATTTTCAGTCTGTATGGCAGGTATGCGAAATATGCACGTGACGTCATCCGGACCCTGACAGTTGTTTAGCCACTGACATTTAATGGGGGTGTGCAAAATTTCAGCATCGTGCTGCGAACGGTCTGGGCGCCTATAATGGTACAAATATACAAACACACAAACAAACAAACAAACAAACAAACAAACAAACAAACAAACAAACAAACAAACAAACAAACAAACAAACAAACACCAAAAAATCTGGATATGAGCGTTAGTTCAGTTTGTCAAGAGAAACACTTTTTAGAAAAACATTTTTGCAAATTCGAAAAAAACAGACGCAAATACCCTGTCCTTTTTTATATATAAGACTAGCAGACCAAACCGCGCTCTCGCACGGTTGGCTGCTAGGCCCTACGGTCAGTTTGAAGTCCGGCTTCGCCAGCACACTTTACCCCTGCTCTGATTTTTAAAAGATCCATGAGAACTGACCAACAACAACAACAAAATGTGGACAGTTTTACGGTAGAATCCCAGGCCTGATCGTGCTGTTTTCTATTGTTGTGCAGGTGCTGAAGTCTTTATACTGCTTTTTATTTCTGCTCTTTATTTTTCTGGTGATGGTTTATATTGATGCTCGACACGATCATTATCAATTAAGTGTATAACTTGTCGTTTCTGCTCTTTTTCGTTTTGCTGGTAATAGTATCTTAAGCGTACCTGTGTTGCTTGCAATTGCCTTATAGTGGCATGAAACATGACTGCGTTTGCCATACGGCATCGTTTTGTTGGTACTGGTGCTTTTGTTTTTAGATTGTTCCAGCTGCTCTTATTGTCATGAAATGCCTTCAAACTGCTCGTCCTGCTCTGAATTATCTTTTGACATCTTTAAACTGCTTGTGATACTTTTCACGATATTTTAGTGTCTGATACTGCTTGGTACCTGAAGATACCTTAAAATGCCTAAACTCACAATCTACAAAAAATCTAAGTATGGGAAAACGTTCGACCCATCGACAGAACTCTAAGAAAAAAATGACTTTTGAAAATTAAAAAAAAAAAAACTTTTTAACTTTTTTCATTTTTATATATAAGACACTTTGTATGAAATTTTACTTTTTAAATATTTGTTCAAAGAAATTTGCCGTAGAAAAAAAGTTTCTTCCAACATTTATGGGGTTTACTAAAATGCATTCAAAATTCGAGTATGAGGCCTATGAATTTAAAATGGCCGCCTGCAGAGCAATATATTTTTTTAGTTTGTATGGCGGGTATGTAAAATATACACTTGGCGGGATTTTCCTATTACATATCATTACATTTCGCTAAATTATAATTGTTTGTGTAGCATCAAAACAGTTGATTTTTTTACTTATAAATTTGACTTTTTTGTGAAAATCAGGTTTTTCAAAATTTTGTTGGAAAAAAATTGTCATTGAAAAAAGTTTTCTTTCAAAAAATGTTGACATAAGCAAAACCAAATTGATCATTGAGAAAAAACCTTCAGACTTTTAAAATGAACGCCAGGAGAATGTTAAATATTGAAGAAACCAAAAAAAATGTATGGCAGCTACTCTTAATCCTTCATGTATTTCGTTGTTCTTTTGAAAATATTTAAGTCTGTTTATGTTCAGAAAGCATGCTTAATTTCAATGTTCCAACTTTATGCATGCGCCCGATGTGCCACCTGAAAGTTATTGTTTTTTATTTTTTTCTATGTAGGTATTTACAAATTTTGTTTGAAGAATTTACTTTTTGCGAAAAAATTTCTTCCAAAAGTTGTTGAAATTACTAAGAGACATGACTGTTTCGAATATCAAGCCTGTAAATTTAAAATGGCCGCCAGCGGCAAGATTTCAATTTTCAGTCTGTATGGCAGGTATGCGAAATATGCACGTGACGTCATCCGGACCCTGACAGTTGTTTAGCCACTGACATTTAATGGGGGTGTGCAAAATTTCAGCATCGTGCTGCGAACGGTCTGGGCGCCTATAATGGTACAAATATACAAACACACAAACAAACAAACAAACAAACAAACAAACAAACAAACAAACAAACAAACAAACAAACAAACAAACAAACAAACACCAAAAAATCTGGATATGAGCGTTAGTTCAGTTTGTCAAGAGAAACACTTTTTAGAAAAACATTTTTGCAAATTCGAAAAAAACAGACGCAAATACCCTGTCCTTTTTTATATATAAGATATTATTTGTTTGAATTTCATTCCTAGGAATACGAAGTTTTCAAATAAATATCCACTCATGTAGCCGTCTTGGTTTAACATTGTTCATACATTTCTAAAATTATTAACAGGGGTGAAAGACATTGTAAAATTAAATTCTGAAAAATGGAGCTATGAATTCATTCAAAAGGATTAAAATATCATAATGTATTAAACGATCACATAAAGTCAGTTTAGTTCAATACGATTTAATGGAAATGAAAAATATTTTATCTCCATCTCGCAAAAACATAATGTGGGTACAAATTTCAGTTTTTTTTGCAATTTTTTAGCTCAGCATCGCACGTAACAGTGAAGTTATTTCTATTTTAGTATAAATACTGAATAATGTTTGTTTTGACATATCTCATAGCATATATATTTTTTTCTTATCGAACCTTAGTACTTCCCAAAATGAGACTCCATTTTACCACCGACTTATCAAGTCCAACACTGCTACTCCATTCTTTTATACAATCATGCGAACTTAAAAAAAGTTTTTTTTTGGAAAATTAGATTTTTTTAAATTTACAACTTTATTTCAAATTCAAAGTTTTTCAAAATAAAAACAGAAAAAAATGTTTAAGCAAATAATGAAGCCCCATTTTTAGCTCCATTCACATTTGAGGGCTATGAGCCAGTCTAAATAATGATATATTATATTAATGTCAAACATATTTATTAAGATTTCAAAAGAATAAAAAAATATATTTTAGTTTTTGATAATTTTTAAGTGTATTCGACTGAAAATCATTTTTTTTTTATAGATCTCGTACTTTAACATTTTACTTTATCCATTCAATACCTTAGAAGAAAAAGTTTTTTTTATTAATTTTATAGATTTAAGTAAATAGAATATCATAGGTATATGTTTAGAATATTTATGTATAAATGTAAGTATATTATATAGTCTGCAGATAGTATTGAAAATCGCCTCACAACTAGAGATATATTATAGTAAAGAGATGAAAAGAGGCGTTTTTTACATTATTTAACGATAGTATATTTTCCAACTACAGTAAATTGGTTTTCAGACAAAGATCGCTTATTTATTAAAGTGTTAAGATTAAGTTTGAGATTATTTTAAGCTGAATATCCGTAGTTTTTTTTACTAATTTTCTCACGGATTAGTTCTGAAAAAAGCATTGACTTTGCCGCGCACTGTTTTGCCTAAAAAACATTAATTTCATACTTACTTCATAGATCCGTGACATTATAACAAGTTATGTCGATTTGCCAACTTTTCTTTATGGGCTTGGTTAACGAGCGCTAAGAAATCAACGAGCTGCAAGGATTTGAAGTGTAAATAGGTAGATATATTTAAGTCCTATATTTCGAAAACAAGTTATTTACTTTTTCCAACCTAAGCGGCCTTTTGCTTACTATTTTCTTAAAGGTTATTTTTCTGTTTCATTTCCTGATCAGGTTTTCATTCCTTGTTAGCTGTATCAAGACGCTGGTAAGCTTCTAACATACGACTGCATGATAATTGTTTACTTTTCAACGTTGAGAAAAAGAGAAATGAAAAAAAAAAAAAAAAAAAAAATCATGACGTTTATAGCACTCATTCTGTATTTAGTTGAAATACAACGAATATTATGTCTTGTTCAGTTTCAGTTGCTTGTTGTCAGTTCCCTCCTGTCAAATTTGAAAAAAGAACAACAGTGTGATGTCAGAAAATATTTTCGTTGATTTAAGCATGGATTTAAGGAAATCTATTGTACTTTTAAAATTAACGTTCTTTTTGTATTTTCTCTTTCCGATAGCCTCAGTTCACTTAATATATTTTTTTTGAGACCACGGGTCCATTCAAGGTATATTTATTTATTTATTTTAATAATAAAAACTTCGAATTTAGTATAGAGTACCAGTCTAATATAGGAAGATCAAAGATACATACATTATTTATTTTTGCATCTGAAGAAAATGTTGGACAATAAATATTTCACTTATCAAAACAATGCCTTCTCATAGTTTTGAAAAACCAATTAGCGCATTTTTTATTGTAAAATTGAATAGCAGTGTTGACTTAGATAAAAATACATCAATTTTATAAATTCCTTTTCGAAACATGGCAATTTTTGTAACACATCATGCTTTTTTTTTTTTTACATTTTGCATGATTTAAATGACACATTGGTATAAACAATTGAATGAAATACTTATCTATGAACAATTTAAACGAATTGGATGATAAGAAAAAAATAAGATACAATAACGGATTCACAGTGATTTGATTTTTCATAACATTATCTGAAAATATTAATGTATTCATTTTTGTTAATGTTATGTTCATTTAAAAAAAACCATACATGCGATTACCAGTATTTTTTTGTGGAAATTCATAAAAGGTGAGTATAATTTTGTGTATCTACTTGTAATAAAAAAATAAGTTAAAGTATTCAAATAGGGTTTTTAAAACTAAAATTTGAAGTTACAACTTTTAGTCAACTTTTTCAGAAATCTTTTAAAAAAGACCCTCCTATAGATCATCGCTTTTGCATGACATTTACATCCCATGTATTACATTCAAGACTGATCGCGTGAGACAGAAATATAAGAGGCTCGCATGATAGTGGCTGATTCATTCACTTCAAGGGAAGAACGCTCATAAACGTGACAACCCAAGGAGCTGCATTCCCTATCGCAAGAATGACATGCACGATTGAATTATTGATTTTCGGTGTAATAAATGTTTTTGGACAGGCCGAAATAAGTTGGCAAATGGCATTATTCTTATCGAATTTATTGAAAAAGTACAAATACCAGGTAAAGAGTGATCCTTTGTAGGTGCACCTACATATGTTTTAACCACGAACGTGAAACTTTTATGATTGAAATGTATGGCTGGATTTAAAAGTAAAGTTTGTGTGGAATTCCATGTAGGATATTTTTCGTTGGCTTAGTTTACAGATAAGTATTTCATTATTTATGTATTTATTCGACACGAGGCACTCGTTTACACAAACATTTCTCCAAGCCTTGAACAGATGATGCATCAAAAAGTTTATTCTCACGACAACTTTCCGATAAGTAATGCTGTACGGATATAGTAATTAAAAGTTAATTTTAAAATTACTGAAAAGATCGCAGTAATTTAACATTCAGCGTTCTTGTAAAATGATACCTAAAAAACAATTATATGAATACACCTACATACATGCCAGTTTTTTACTTTTTTTAATCAGAAATATATTTAATAATACTGTATTCAATATAGTTGAGTAACATAGAATCAGTGACGGTAAACTACGAATAATTTTGAAAATAAGATAAAACAATACACAAATGGAAACAAACTAAATGCCATTTTCTCTGTTTCCATATATTTATCTCAATTTCGAAATAAATCCTTATCGCCTTTGATTTCATGCGACTCATACCTGTTAATTTTTTTTATACTTTTTGTTACATCATCTATTCGAAGTTATTCAGCATAGTCATTGTATTATATTTAGCAGTAATAAAAAACCTGAAAATTATATTTATATATATTTTTAATAGCGCAGTATATAAGCTATGACTTTTTTTCTAAAATTACCTACCCAACAAAATAAATGAATGAGTTATTATTTTTATATCCGAACGGGTTTTATCAATTTTGTTGTTTTTTTTTTGTTCAAATACGTGTTAAATGGACCCGTGATATTTTTTTATAATTATTTGTTTTACAAAGTTAACAATTTTCAGCTTACTATATTGTAATCTGTTAACTTTTCAATCAGAAAACGATTTAGACAATAAATAAAAAAATATATTGCTCAGTCTGAACCAATGTAAATTAAGTACCTAGTTGATTGTTTATTTATTTTCAATTGCCTATGGTACATTTGTTCCAAATTGAAAATTGATTTTTTTTAAATCTAAATTATTAAATTCCCTGAATTCGAGGAGATATTTTTTCATCTCACTTGAGAGTGTAGGGATTTTCAAAATCACGGGTCCTTTTATCAAATACGTAAAGATTTAAATGCTCAAACCGTATATAACTTGTATGCACCTACTGTATTTAAAAATGACTCTAATATTTATCTCGTACTGTTTTTGGTTTCCTATTTTAATGTTTATTTTTGCAGCCATTGGATTCTGCTCAAAAATCTATGAAAGGAAAATACACTAAAATTATTAACAAACAAAAAGTCAATATTATCAATAAAACTAAGCGTAGCTTTATGGTATTCATTTAATTGTAAAATTGATTTGATCCCAAATGGATTAACAACAATTTAAAAATGGAAGAAGCATTTTGTGTGTTTTTTTTCTTTTTTCTATCAATTAAGTACTAAGGTACAATTTTCAAGCTATTGTATAATTTAAAAATAACTGTTAATAATTATTTACACGTCTATTCAGTATAAAAACGAGTTTTTTAAATCTTTTTTTGTTGTCGTACCTACTTGCACAAACACCGCTATTTATGTTCACTATGAATTCGAATTTTCAACATCGATATCTAGCCGACGCCATGAAGGCGCCATTTTTAAAAGGAGCCTTACGGTTCCCATACAAATTGAACAGGGCCGTATAACGCATGGAAATTTAAGTGATAGAAATCAGGATTCACCATTGAAAGTAGCTACAAATATTATTAACCTTGTAAAACTCGCCATTTTTTTGGGAGAGGCTGTCTTTATGATTGCAAGGAGCAAGTGAATTATAGATGCCCTTGAGATTGCTACAGCCTCAAAAAAAAAAAAAATATCCAAGAACGGTATGAAAATATGACTCCCTTCTTTGTAATATTTTTCAGTCAGTTATATATGTACATTGAAAGAACTTTCCATCGGGCTAAAAAAAAACCTATTGAGTACACTGAAATCATTTTATTTCAGTTTTCTTTTCTCGTTTGACCAATTTGTCTTACATTTTCATTTTGTCGTTGAAAAACTTTGCAGTTTGAGTATTTAAAAAAATAAATATATCAAAATGACATAACTGTTTATGAACTTTTCATAAAAAACTGTTGAATGAAATTAAATGTGAAAAAGTTATTGAAAAAGGAAATACAAATTTAAAGTCATGGGGTACTCCTAAAACATACTCAAAGCTGATACGATTCAAAGTTAGATTACTATTGAAATCCCCGTAAGATTATTTATTCTCACTTGAAATTTCATTTTACAATATTTTGACAAAAACTTAATACAACATTATTTATCTTCAAGACGCTACGAATAAGATTTTTTTGGTTGAATCTGATATACATTACTAGAAAAACCATTCAATATACGATCTTGCTTAAACTTACATGGGAGCTCTGACCCCTTTCAATAAGACGAAAGGTAAAATATTTTTCACACTGGCAGTCCACAGGATGCCGAATTTTCGATTTATCATTATTATTTAAAAACCAATCCCATCTCTAATTTATCCTAATAATTGCATTTATTAATGCACCCTGTGAATAACGAGAAGATTTCTAAAATTTGAACTCATTTTGTGAGCAAAGTTAAACAATGAATCAGACGGTAATAGGGGGATAAATGCATACCTTGATCAATTTGAATTTGAAAAAGGATGCTGACAATTTTTAATTTGAACTTTTTGAATGCCATTTTTCAGTGATTTTAATTTGGATCAAATATTAAAAAAAAACTTTCACTTTGACTTTTATGTTTTCCATAAGGAAAAGAACTTCCTGAAAGGAAGATGCGGTCGGTATGTAGCTCTAAATTTAATGTTTGCCTCAACGGGTTGACGTCCCACCTCGACTAGGTGACTCATCCTTAATAACAAATCTCAAAATTAATTAGTTAGCAATGTGACCGGGTAATGTCATATTTTTTTCTCGACATATTTGGATAAACTGTAGTCTCTACTGAGCTTTCAACCCTGCGTTTTTTATGAAACAAAAGAAAAAATTGGGGACCGCGTGAGTTCATCAACAGTCCGTAAAAGTTCATTCAGCGCTTAATTTTTCAAATGTTGTAAGACCATTCCTTCAAATTTCTCTCGGTGAAATTACGAATGAGGCTTAGGTGACTCGGATCTTAAACAACTCAAGACAAAATATGAATTCCCTTTCTGCTCAGCAACCCTAGCAACCCTGCTGGGTGACGTGACATTTCTTTATATCAATATCATTTATGTTGACTCCATTTAGAACATCGCAGAGTCGACCCTGTGATGAATATGAATGAATTGAAAGAGGCATGCAAAAAAAACGCAACGCAACTAAGCTACACATATAGTGTAACTTCTTGCCGCGTTATCCCCGAAGGGGTCGCATGTGGCGAGTTGAACCTATTTATTTTTACAGGTAAGGGGGCCGGCCTTACGCCAACCACTTCAGTTCAAGTGGAGGTTTCCCAGCTCCCGAGAGTGCTGGTACTCATTTCTTGTGAAGGCTGAGTAAACCTTGCCGGTATTTTATTTTGGAGTTTGAATTAAACACCGAAATGGGAAATCATTTCTGACACCCTCGGTGGGATTCGAACCCGAGCTTTCGGCATGGAATGCAAGCACTCTACCACCTGAGCTATCGACCGGACTAATGCAAGGATAGGAAAAAAATCGAGGCAACTCTGCTTAAGCACCTAGCGGAATGGCGACTGAGTCACTGTTACAGCTACAGCTTTGAAGCGAGAATTTGTTTTTAGAAATCTTTTCAATATTCACAGTGACGCAAACGGTAGAGTTAAATTTCCAGGTTTTTTAGCACTCGCATGTTAATATAATGTTCCACTGGTATCGGAGGTCGGCTTGTGGTGCAGCTGTTCGAGGAGACGTTTCGCTAGACCGGACAAGTCACCAGCTCGTACTCGAAGCTCAGGCTGACGGCCACGAACACGAAATACAGCAGGAACATGGTGAAGCCGAGGCTCTTGTTCATGCGCCAGTGGAAGCACGCGATGGACATGATGACGAACAGCAGCATCATGAAGAGGATGGCGATGGAGCAGACCATGCCCACAGAGTTCACCTCCACTGGCTTGCCGTAGATGATGCCGTACAGGAGCCACGGCACGGGGAGTCTGCAACAAAACAAAGTAGTCCGTTAAGCTTAAATCATTTGTGATATTAAAATCAGTTAATCTCCAATCGTAGTGCAAAGAAGACGCCTCCTGGAGACGCACTACGAACATGGACAAGAAAAAAAAACTGAAGACATTACAATCATAAAGAATCAAGCTCTCTATTTCTTGCCGCCTTTCCCTGAAAAAGTGGTTTCATTAGAAAAAATGGATTAATTTTGTAAAGTTTGGGTGGCCAGCCTCTTATGTTCACATTATAACGTCAAGGTTTTTAGTAAATTCACATTCAGCACGTGTATTTTTTTACTTACACGTTTTTTTGTGTACGAAACATAAAATGTGAATTATATATCATAATATCCTGAAACTTAGCTTAAAGCTTATTTAAAATGTTTAAAGTACCGGAGATTGAGTCGTAAGAATCATTTTTCATATTTCAAAGACGCCATCCCATAAATTGATACGTCCAATAAATCAGAAAAGGGCGTTAAAATCAGGAAATAATGTCGTTCTTCTCGGGGATAACAGCTTTCAGGAGGACGCTCACAATTTTATTCTTTTCAGAAGGCCACATTGTTACAGTTTATTTTTCCGACGAGAAAATAAAAGATGTTTTCTAAGACCAAGTCAAATACTTTTACATGGAACATTATGTATTAGCAGTGTTTATTTTGTGAATGCTGTCTTGTGTGAATCACATCTCAACTGCTATCTACGAGTTTTGTTGTCACCATACATGAAAGCGCTAACTTTCAGGCAAGACTCAGTTGCTTTAAATTTGGATGGAACTTTACTGACCGGTCTTTGTTAAAATATGATTTTTACCCAGTGCAAAAAAATTAAATTGAAATGAAATTTTATGAGCTCCTCTCGAGTTCACTAATATCTGATGTACGACATTGTTTTTTTTTATATTGGTCGATGATTATGAGGTACGCTATCTCAAAAAAACTGTTATTTGCTCCATTTTAAAACAACTGCTAAAATTAAATGTTTTGTGCTGTAACAGATCACAAATAGACATATTGTTTCTATTTTACTATGCTCCTTGTGTGAAAAATTAAATGTTCCCATCTCCGCCTAGTGCTTATGCAATTTTTACAGCATTTTCAAGAAAGAAAATACCAGATTACAGAAAGATTCACGCTTTTCCAAATATTTACGAAATATGACAATACATACATACATGCACATTACATTAAATATCAACTTACAAATGCAATCACTTTATTGTCATCGAATATTTTCTTTCCCTATTACCTAATCTTAAAAATGATAATAAAGAAAAACCAGTTATCTCTTTTTAAGCTCTGTTTTATATTCATTTTTTTGTGTTGATTATAAATTATAAAGGTTTTCGGTCCTTAGACCATCTTCAGGTTAACCAAATTTGAATATTTTTTTTATAATCATGTCCCTATTGATTGATACCTTCGACACTTAAAAAGTTTTTTTTTTTAACTTGATATACTTAAGTGACCGTTTATATAATAAAATCGTGAAATTTATTCTTCTGGACATTAATCTGAAATGAATGTTCAATTGAGGCTGAGGAATTTGCACAGCAAAAATATTTTACAAATCTGTTTTACCAGTGACCACAAAATATAACGACCATTAACTTATAATATCTGTGGACTAGAAACTATTAAGCACTATACCCGTTTCAACTTAATCAACCGCACATCGTCCTTAGTTAGAAAGAGAACAAAAACCTTTACAATGTATTTGCGTTTTATACCAAAAAAAAATGAAATTGAACACTGAAACTACGCAATTTTTTCAAAAAGTTGGCAGCATTGAAATACGTTTCTGGTTATAAATGTTTCGATGCGTTTTGGTCGGTAACATTGCCAATTTTTAAAGAAAAATGGCATTATTGAAAATATATATGGCATTGGGTGTCGAAAAACAAAATGATGAAAGCAAGAAAACATAGGGTTTCACAAGATTATTAAGGATTCTTTGCTATTTGACAGCTCTGATCTGATCTGAATTGATGACAGGTCCGATTAACAGGTGAGCCATATGGTATGCATCAATACCGTAAACTATTTTCCACTCTATAGATATTATAACTCAATGATAACGACCTTGCTGAGATTCGTATCACGATCTTTGTGGCAACTTTTTTGGCGAGCAAATTCATTTTCATAATGTAACATAACTGGGAGTAAGCTGTGGGAAAACATACAAAACAAATTACTGCACCTAACATATCATAATATGTGAGATGTATCGCTCTGTGAAGACATCCCTCCAAGTATAAAACGTTGTGCACACTTCCTTTGATCATGTAAAGAGAAAAAATAATGGAAACTTATACGCTCACTAAATACGGGTCTCTAGTTTTTTCTACAGGTTTTTTGGTAAACGCTATGGCTGAGTTTAACGTAATATTTTGCAAAGAAAATATTAAGTTTCAGGGTCAAATTGTGTATTGTAAGGTTGTTGGAAAAATTCTAGAAGCTATGACGTAAAGTAAACCACAGTTAGGGATTGCTAAAATGGTATTCATGAAATCTTAAAACCGGGATTTAATATCAAGGCTGTCTTTTTTTAGATAAAACGGTATGAACAGGGACATAATTTTTTGAATTTGGAACTTGTTACTCGGCGAGCAAACGTCAGACTTGTATGGGACTGCCGTCCTTCGCAACTAATATAAAAATATTTGTATGCATTTTACCTAGGAACGCGGCAGGGTGACTTCATTATATTTGTATCGTGTCAAATCGGCAGCAATTATTAAATTTTAGAGAAATTGCACAAGGCTATTTCTTCTTTTTCGATGACAAAAGGTTCTTAGTTTGAATACAAATGATAATTTGAATTTAAAAAATATTTGTAATTTGTGCTGATTTCAACAAAAAGGATAAAAACTACAAGAATCATTGAAAAATTACTATGATCTGATGTAATATTATTGAAACAATAAATACGTAATATTTTTAAGCACTCCATTCCTCAGACACAGGCTTTCCTAGTTCAGGCACATGTATTTTTTCCTTACTTAAGTCAAAAAGCTGCACCTTATCTATAATCGACAATCTAATTTGCAAATATATTTTACATTTGAGATTCATATTAAGTGCATTTCCACAAGCAGACACGTGTAAGTTCGCGCTTAAACATGCTGCATGTGGACTTACAATATAAAAACCCAATCTCAAATGAACCACAAAAAAAAGCTACACTACTTCTTAACATTATTATTATTATTATTTGTAAATCATAACTGTTACACTAAACTGTAATTCTATTGAGCATTTATATAAAGTGTTTTATATAAAGCATCAAGTGTCGGTATTGCCGTCGACTTGGGATTCACGGTATTACAAATACCCCTCCCTGTTTGTGGTCTAACTGCGCGAAAAAGAAGAATGCCAAGTGGATGTAATCTTGGCTAGAAGCCAGATCTGGCATGGGAGATTAAATACGTAGTCATATATCATGGGAGACATCATCATTTCATCTGCAAGCTGGTGCACAACGGTTAGTGAGAAGTACATATTACGTGGTAAGCTGACTTAAGTGTAAAGTTTCAACTGACAAGTGGTAAGTTGTAAGTGACAAATGGGTAGTGACAAGTGCTTAATGTCAAGTGGTTAGTGACAAGTGGTTAGCGATAAGTGGCTAGTGACAAGTGGTTAGTGACAAGTAGTTAGTGACAAATGGGTTATGACAAGTGGTCAATGACAAGTGGTTAGTGACAAAGTAATTAGTTGCAAGTGGCAAGTAATAAATGACATTGCGTGATCGGGCTACAAATGAGAAAACCCTCCAATTTTTTATTTACAAAAACCTGTGACGTCATCGAGCAGAGGGAAATTTAAAATGTGTGGACTTCATTAATATAAAGCGATCAAACTAAAATGAGTGTCATGCAAGCAAACGGATAATTTGAAAAAAAAGTTAAAAGGAAAAAAACTCTTGTGCATGAAATTGCGACTGTTAATTTAGTATTATAATCTTCAATCTAAGCTGCAAAGATATGTTAACATTTAAGTCGCATATTAAATGCGTGTCCACAGACAGGCACATGTAGGTTCGCGCCTACACATTCTGCATGTGTGCATCTAATCTAATTTGCAAAGATATGTTACATTAGAGATTTAAATTACATGCATTCTCACAACCAGACACGTACAAGTTCGCGCTTGCACATGCCTCAAGTCAACCTACAACATAAAAACCAAATCTCAAATGGACATACACCCTGCAACTCTTGCCGTCCTTCCCTGAAACAGGGGTGACATTGGCAAAGTGAACCATTTTTACAGCATGGGTGGTCAGCCGCATACCAACCTAATGCATACAAATAAAAGATAAAAAATCTCACATGAACATAAACATTGCAGCTCCTGCCGCCTTTCCCTGAACCTGGGGTGGCATTGGCAAAAGTGAACCAATTTTTACAGTACGGGGAGTCAGCCTTATACCAACCTATCAGTCAAGGAGCACTACTGATAAAATACTGATAAGCTCCCTGAGCAGTAATAAGTATGGATAATAAATTAAATACTCATCTCTACGAACTACGCATTAATTATGAGACAACATTTTACGTTTAATACTAATGTCAGGATGTTACACGCCTCACAACTACTGTCCTGCTGTGAACAGCTTCTGTGAGTCGCCATCAGACTGCTAAGCGTTCTTGTGGTATAGAAATGCAAGGACATCCCGACTAGCGTAATATACGAGACTAATTGTTTGCGGTACATTAATTTTAGTATTCCTTGTTCATGCTTTTTCGGAATAAGATAAGAAAGTTGTGGTCTCAAGGTTGCAATTCTTGAGAAAAACCTTGTGGAAGAAATGTATAAAGGCTTTGATTTATTTTTTGTACTTTTATTATGACAAATTTAATAGCGGCTATACTATTTATTTCTACTGTTATTCGGCTAATAGGTAAATATGTGGCTGACGATCCATAAATTAAAAAAAATATTAACTTGTTCCGATGCCACTGATTTTTCAAGGGAAAGTGGAAAGAGTTGTCAAGTTTTTTTTTCAATTGAGAAGTTAGGAAATTAATCTTGGATTATACATTGAATTATGTTCATTGTTTTCTGATGGGTTGGTATGAGTCTGACTATATATTCTGTAAAAACAAAATTAGCACTCCGTTACAGCAAGACCTTCAGATTTTGATATATTTGAAATGAAGTTTTTTTGTAAGCACACAATATGCAGCATGTGTAGGCGAGAGCTTACACAGTGTGCTTGTGTAGAAGAATGAAGTTTGAATTAATATAAACATCGATATTACTTTGCAACTTAGATTATAGATAAAAATATGCAGGGTTGACCTGTCCGTAGCTCAGTGGTAACACTGCGGACTCTGAATGGGAAGGTTGTGGGTTCGAATCCCGGCGGAGCACAAAAAATATACCATTTATATTTTCAAATTTGCTCTTCGCTGGGTTGAAAAATTCATAAACCTTTACCAATGACCGGTCACCAAAGGTCCATCCAGCCTTACAGCAACTGGGTCTTGCTTAAGTGTTGGCGCTTTGTAGCGACGACCAAGCTCGTACACCTCTGCGGCACTACAACAAGTGTCATAGACCCCTAGAGTCTCTAGAATCTAGGGAGTCTCCCGCACAGGATTTCTTATATAAAAAAAAGGTAGAAAATTTGAGGTTACCTTGTTTTTACATCCTCGGAAAGATGGATCCTATTTATTTTTACAGATTTTGAAGTGAGCTTATCAATTCATTGTGAACTTTGTATTTTCTCTTCAAAAGACCGCCTACAGTGGTGAAAACTAAAATGCTTTTTCAGTATTACATATTAAATGTATTATTAAAGAGGGCGCTTGAGATGTGATTCACACTAAAACAGCGCTCACCAAATAAATCATCATAATATTAATAAATCATCAAGTATGTAACTTTGGTAGAAAGAGAACTCTCGTTTAAAAAATGTCAATTTTGGGTTTAAGCCTAGACTTCCACCTCATAAAGCAAACGCTCTACCAATTGAGCTATATAGATGTATAGCTCAATTTATTCAAACGTAGAAAATATCAAGTATGAATGTTGTATAATGGTTTGTAGAGAGCAAAGGAAGAAATGTGAGATATTTCTTTGGAGGATTTACGCAGGCCTAAAATACGGTGTACCAAATCATCTGGGAGTTAAGAATGAATGGACCAGATTCAGGAGAAATCATGAGTAATTTCAGGAACAAAAGAAACCATGATCTGAAGATTTTTAGAATAAAATACTCGTAGAAAGGACCAAAATAATACAAGATTTTTTTTCCTTTTAAAACTAGTTGTACAATCGATTAAAGAAATATACTTTTTACGTTTACTCTTTTGAGAGTGCAAGGGAAAGCAAGTGGTCGGTGCAATAGGAAGAATAGCAAAGAACAAGCGATTGACGATGGATCTGAGAACGGCGGTACACAATGGCATATTGTTACCGACTTTGATGTATGGAAGTGAAGCATGGACAGTGAACGATAGCGAAATGAGTAAAGTATGTACGGTGGAAATGAAGCATTTGAGAAGCATGACAGGAAAAACTCTGAGGGATAGAGTTAGGAATGAATGGGTAAAAAAAGAATGTAATTTGAAAGAGGATGTGAAAGTTAAGGTACAAAAGAATGTGATGAGATGGTTTGGGCATGTGGAAAGAATGAATGATGATAGACTGACAAAGTATGTATACAAAGAAAGTGTGAAAGGAAAAAGAGGGAAGGGACGACCGAGAAAAGTATGGAGTGATCAGATTGAGGAGATTGTGAAAGAATGGGATATACAAAGTGAGCGTAAAAGAAGAAAATGCATGAAAAAGGTGATGGATATGAATGAATTGAAAGAGGTATGTAAGGATAGGAAAAAATGGAGGCAACTCTGCAGAGGCTCTGGCCACCCCTAGCGGAATGGCGACAGAGTTACAGTTACAGTTACAGAGTCTAAATTTTGCTCAGTCTTATGTTATGTTATTAGGACTGTAGAGAAAAAAGCAACGGAAATAACTCGCAAACTTTATTTCAACACTGTTTTATCATCGAAATCCCTCTTTCAACTGAAATGGTTGGCGTGAGGCTGGCTCCCTTATTTGTAAAGCAAATAGGTTCAATACGCCATATGGGACCCCTTCGGGAATAACATTGCGAGAAGTTATGGTTTATGTGTGGCTTAGTTGCGTTTTGCGTATCAGGTATGTATACTCTAAATGTTAAAACTTTATTTTAAACCCCAAAATAAAATACCGGCAAGGTTAACTCAGCCTTTACAATAAATAAGTACCAACCCCCTCGGGAGCTGGGAAACCCCCACCTCAAATGAAGAGATTGGAGTAAGACCAGCCCCCCTACATGTAAAAATAAAAAGAGTCCACTCGCCACATGCGAAACCCTTCGGAGATAACGCAGAAATAATTTACACTATATTTGTAGTTTTATTGCGTTGCGTGGCGAATGCAAGCCTTCAGTCTTAGGTAATGATGATAGCTTTAAATTTTAACACATACCTTATGAAGGTCGAATGACTAAAAACGTTGTTTTTTTTATCATAAAAAAGAATTGAAAATAAAACAGTGTTGTTATTTTTGTGTTAACACACAAACCATGAAAAATAATTTGATATGCGTTGATATAATAGTATTGATACCAATATACATTGAAACCGATTGAAACCACTGAGTATTTAATTCTCCTTTATCAATTCACTCGTATGCTTTCTTATAACCAGAAATCTACCCTACGTTCACCTTACCTTTCTTCGAGATTCTAAATACCCCGCCGTACTCTTGTACCTCAAGCATAAAACATAGCCTTAGCGTTTTTTGAAAATATATGATATCTTAAACAGCGCTCTTAAAAATCCATAGATTCCTGATGAAAAGATATAGTTGAGTTTAAACGTAACGTTTTATACTTCGGCTATGTGAACGTCTTTGTTGGAAACGAAGGTTTCAAGAAGAAAGATTCGGGTTGGAGGCAAAAGAAGAAAGGGGCTTTAAGAGAAAGGAGAAAGCGGGTTTGGTAGAAAGAAGAAAGGGTTTAGTACAAAGAATTTAGGTGAAAGGGAAAAGGTGCCTGGCGGAAAGAATTCCTTTTTTTAAAGAACAACCACACATTTTGAAGTTGCGTGAGAATTTTAAAGAATTTCAAAGATTTTTTATTTACATTAAATGAAGAAATTTACTGGTAGCATGTAGGTTAAATTTTAATTAAACAAAAAAATGTGTGATGAATACCTTTGAAAACATAATTTTAAACATCTAAAACGAAAAAACGCCAATAAGTTGAACTTATAGTGCAGCTCTTACCGCGTTGTCACCGATGGGTCGCATGTGGTGAGTGGAAGTTATTTATTTAAGCAAGTACGGACGGCACTTTACTTGAAGTTACGGTGTCAGCGCTTCCAAGGGGGTATTTCTTTTACAGGATGTGTAAGCCTCCAATGACTTTAGATTTGAAATAAACACATAATAAAAAATGGTTTTTAACTCCGTATGTTGGGATTGAACGCAATAACTAAGCTATCGATCTATCGAAAAATTAATAAAAAAAGTATTTTTTTACAGTATGGAAGGTTAGTCGCATACCAACCTGGGCTTTAAATATCACTGAAATAGGAGTAACATTGGCAAGAGTGTTTTATATTTACTGTGCGGGCGTTAGCATCCACACCAACCCATTAGGAAAGGCTCGCGTAAGTATTTTTTACGTTTCCCCCAGCACGCTCTATTTATTAAAGTTGTAAAAATCCCGGATGAAATATCGCCGGCCATTTGCGGCTCCCAAATTATTTAACCAACTATTACGGCCCAAGCAGAAGCAGGGGTGGAGCCTTAGCTTACAGTCTGTTCTGACGCAGACAGTATAAAAGTCTTAAATGGCACTTGGTAAATGGTAAGTCTAAGTGAGTGCCGTTCCATTTTGAATTATATTCTGAAAGTGTTATTCACAAAACATTTAATCCATAGCTGATCCATGGGTCATCGTTTTTTTTGTATGGGAAATTCACTATAGTGGCAGATAAGTCATGGATTTGCTGTGTGTGACCAGCACCTTATGAGTTGAGTTAACGCTTTGTATTTTCCCAAGTAGGCTACAGTTGCTGTACGGCTAGTTAAACATTTTGTTGTCCATCG
Source organism: Agapetus fuscipes (assembly GCA_951799405.1). Classification (NCBI taxonomy): domain Eukaryota; kingdom Metazoa; phylum Arthropoda; class Insecta; order Trichoptera; family Glossosomatidae; genus Agapetus; species Agapetus fuscipes. The sequence goes on from OX637334.1 coordinate 9,087,193, forward strand.
CTCCCAATACCTAAATGAAAATCGTTGACAGCGGGTAGGCACAGGTTTCAGGGAAGTGTCGCGCTTTCTATCACTCTATGGCTCCCAGGCTAGGAAACACTCTACTTCGTGATGCACTCTACAGTCTACTCTACCGATGTGATCAGTTGATGATGAAGTACCTACAAAATTTATATAGCTTCTTTTATGACAAAGTGTCATTGCAAAGGAGCTTGTCTATATGATCGGACGAAGAGGTGAGTCTTGAGACGTCTTTTCCATCAACACTGCAGATGGTCGGTCACATTATTAGAATGGACGACGCAAACTCCATTCAGCGCATAAAATTTTCATCACCACAAGGCTGAAGGAGACTAGGAAGGATAAAAATGCAATGGATGGATGGACGGTGTCAACGCGAATGCGTCGAAGGCGAACATACGTGGCTGGAGAGTAAAGGTGATAGACAGGCGTGAGTCGAAGAGAATCTTGGATTCAGCCAAAGCCCACCCAAGATTGTTGAGCTCATGACGATGATGATTTCAACCTACTACTGTCTTCGTCAGAATGGCCTACTAATGTTTGCCACCCAATACGGAATATCACAAACGAAGAAATACAAAGCTCTCAGTCTATTTCCATAGCTATTCCTCACTTTCCCTGTTTAAATATTCAGAATGCATAAATAATGCTTTGAGAACGGGATTATAAACAATTCATCTTCAGAATGAATAATTTTGTAATTTATTTTGAGAATAAAATCAGTCCGAAAGGCGAAAATAAGAGACAATAATGCAAAAATAAAAGATAAAAATACAAGAAAACAACTTGATAATGGTGGGAAAACACGATGAAAGCGCTCGAGAAAATAAACCAACTCGTGAAGAAGAAGTCTGTTTTTATTTTTGAATTATTAATTAATAATGTTATGTAAATAGGTAATAAATAAGTATAGGTATTAGTTATAGCTATGTAATAGGAATCCTCATAAGTATGTGTGGGTAGGAATAATTAAATAAAGTACTTGAAGCGTCTAGAAATAATGATTACTACGTACCTACTTGAATCTTTCCTTAATTCTGGAACTGTCTAGCGAATATAGTTTCTAGATAAATCATTTTACTTTTAGAGTCATGGGCACGCCTCTGACCTAGAGGTTCTTGTTTTGTCGTGCCGTTGCTTTCACTTCACGGGAAGGCCTTTCGCCACTTGAGAAAATATATAGCTTTGCATGAGCGTCCATGTGCTGTGGGTCCTTCTGACACATACATACAGGACGGGTACGAGGAGGGTTTGAGCATATGTTGTAAAGAGTATATAAGACGCTTGTCGCTTGCACTAGGGGTCAGTCATCTGTGAGCTCAACCCATACAACGAACAAATTCGACCAGTGAACTAAAACCAGTGTAATGGAATAATCGAGACTGCCTTTGTTAAAATAAATTCAAAAGTGTAAAATAAATAACTGTAAAAGAAGACCAGTGTTGTTAATTGAAAGACTTCCGAACCCCAAAAAATCGTAACAATAAATAGTTTTCACAATGTCAATACGAAAACCCTTATACTTTAGAAAATACAGAAGAGTGTTGTGTATTTTTTTTTCAAGCCTTTTTCTAAAAGGCAATTTTTTTTTGCCTTTTAGAAATTAAGCCTTTTTCTAGCTTACTTCAATCAAGACTGGTCTAACTGGTTTCTGGTGAGATGGAGCAGATCCAGGAGGGAATTTTGAAAAGATACTGTCTCCAAAATTAGTCATGAAAGACTCGCACACATCGTAGCTAATGAGATACCAATAAGTCAAAGTTCAGCTGTACCTTCTCATAAAAATCATTCTCATTTTAGAATCATTGAGTCGAAATGATCATTTTTGGAATGACAAATAGAAATTTTGGTCGACAGGGGTAGGGTTTGATTTCTACAAAGGGTGTTAGAAATGTTTTCCAATTTCAGTGTTTATTTCAAGGACAACAAAAATTGTGCTCGCAAGGTTTATTCTTCGTTTCCAAGAAATTCGAGTCTCGAGAAGAGAAAAAATAAAAAAAGCAAAATAATGTATTGATATGGTTTGGACATGGTGTTAAAAATACATGATGAAATAATTAACGACGTTTCGTTGACGACGTAGCCAACGTCTTCAGGGGGAACCCTCTCTGCGCGATGAATGAAGATGAACTAGGCATGATAAAAGATTGACAGAGTATTTCAATTAAGTAAATGTGAAAAGAAAAAGAAGGAATTGAAGAAAGAAAAAGTAAATAATGTTATATTGATGGAATTGTGAAAGAATGGGATGTATACAGAGTGATTGCAAAAGAAGGAAATGCACAAAGAGGTGATGGATATGTAATAATTGAGGGGGCTTTGCAAATAAATGAATAAACGGAGACAATTCGGCAGAGGCTGTGTCCACATCTAGTGGGATAGTGATTGAGTTACAGTCTATACATTGCCAACAATTTCATGTCTCTTGAGCAAGTCGATGTGATATTGTCACCTCGTAGCAAAAGTCGTTATGTCCAGTTATTGTCGATGGCGCGGCAAGTGGGTCAAAAGAGGAATAAATCAAATAAATTTACAGAACAAGAGGACCCCTAAAGTTACCTCACAGACCATCGCTCATCATTCAACATTTTTGCATGATATTCAATAATATTATTTTGTAATGCAGGCCCTTGAGCTCACACGCGATCTTGTACGTTCAGTATTGTGCTTGTCATTCCTACCTTATATTGAATGAATCTACTTTATTAGATTGTTGATTGAGCGGTCGTGGTGAGGTGGCCAACGCTTTGGATTTAAAATTGAAAGAGTATTGTATTTTTTATGGTTTGTGTATTAACACTGTAAAAAATCATGTTGATTGATTTATGCTTTTTAAAAAAACACATTTTATTTATTAAAACACTGTTTTATGGTCATCTTCAGATAGGATTACATACCTGAAGATGACCATATAGGTCAAAAACGTTTGTAGATTGTAATTCAAATAAAATCGGTATCGTGTGTGAAAATAAAACAGTGTTTTAATAAAAAAATGTGTTTTTTTAAAAAACATAAATCAATGAAAGAGTATTGGGTTAGGTTCCTAGCTATGCACAAAATAATCACATCTAATCTAATCTAATCTAATCTAATCTAAGTTGCAAGGATATGTTACATTGAAGATTCACATTACATGCATTCTCACAACTAGACACATACAAGTTCGCGCTTGCACATGCCTCATGTGAACCTACAACATAAAAATCAAATCTCAAATGGACATACACCCTGCAACTCTTGCCGTCCTTCCCTGAGACAGGGGTGACATTGGCAAAGTGAACCATTTTTACAGCATGGGTGGTCAGCCGCATACCAACCTATAAGTCAAGGAACACACACACACGACAAATTACATTTTATACATCATTAAATAATAATATTCAAATACAAAATATCCATTTACAAACAAAAACAAATTCCAATTTAATAAACCCTATTCGCCAACATTACAGATCAACCGCCATTTCTTTTCATTTTCAGAAATGCTTCCATTCTTCCAAACTTCCATTGTAATGTTATCTGCTAATACAGATTTCCCTACCGGCAAGTTTTATTCAACATTCACAAAAAAACGAGATCCGTTTTCACACCTTCTTAGTTATTAATCTATAATCTAAGTTGCAAACATAAATTGATATTGATAATAAGGTATTTCCTTGCATGAAAAGATGGAGTAAGCAATATTGTTCATTACTCGTAACGTGCCCGTGGTATGTACACTTAAAACAAGCAAACTATACACTTTGCATGCCATTCATATTTTGACGCCAAACGATCACTCTTGAATGTTAAAATAAATGTAAGAATGTCTAGCGAAATTGATGGTCTGTGGAGGCATTGCTCGATACGACAGGGAAAATAATTTTTCATACCAGACAGTTTTCAAAGCTTTTCAGTCCACTATTATAAGGGACATAATGCCGGGAAAGGGCGATTCAATAATATATTTCAAATATGTATGCCAAAATATAGCGAGCCTACGAAATTATGGTGTGTTTTACATGATAAATGTCAATTAAATATTGTTCTATTTTGTCTATAAAAAAAAAAGGTTTTGGGAATCCAAACACTGTTTTCATTAGGACATAAAACATGTAACAAATGTGACTCATTTTCATAAGCTTGACAGCCCCTGTGTGGATCTTGCTTGAATTCCGTATTCTCCTCCACTCTCGCCTGTCCATCGCCTTTGCTCTCCTGCTACGTATGTCTGCTTTGGCTGCATCTGATACCGTCCATTCAACGCATTTTTGAACTTCCTGGTCTCCTTCAGCCTTGTAGTGCTGAGAATGTTAGATGTTTAATCGTCCATACGAATTATGTGACCAGTCCATCGCAGGCGGCCTACCTTCATGGAACTTATCACACCGGTCACTCTGTGGATGATTACAGCTCTTTGTTCTACCGAAGACGCCAACTATTGTTATCTTCTTTCCTATCCTATCTATCTAACCATTTTTGTGACTCAAAGCTCTTATATGAATAATAATTAATTGATTGCACTTTTAGTTTTCTCATTTAAACAACTTTTCTCTTCTGTAAGTTTTCTATTTTGATAATATTTACAGGTTTTGATAGTTTATTCGTTGAGTGTGATCCAACCAATACTGTCCACTGACTTTTATTGACCGGACAACATCAAAATCTCGGTGCACTTCATATAAAAACGATTTGAAAATTTACAACGTTCAATAAAATCCAGCAGATTGCATTGGCTGGGTCACGAATGGACCATAAAGTATTGAAAATATATTTGTAGGAATGGAGCCAGAGGGGCGCAGCGCAGTGGGAAGACTCAAATAGAGATAGCTGGACGGAGTGGTGGCAGACTGCCGTGCGGTAGGAGTATGGGACCGGAGGAGGAAGACGTTTAACAAACAGCACTGGCTGCGGTTGATCAAGGAAGTTAAGATCCATGCCAGGTTGTTGAAAGCAACTGCAGAACTGAGCTGCACATGTAGAGCAACTTCTCACCGCGTTAATCCAGAAGACATTGCACGCAGCCTTACAACGATAATTTAACTTGATGTGGAAGTTTCACTGCTCCCGAGGGTATAGGTTCTTATTCCTTGTGAGTAGACCTTGCTAGCATTATGATTTTAGGATGAAAATAAACACAAAAACTGAAAATCATTTGTCACAAACTCGGTGGAGATCAAACTATAGCCTTTTGGTATGAACGCAAATATTCTATAAATTGAGCTATCAACTGGAATATTTTTAAACAACGTTTAATAAAAAATAATTTGATTTTAAAGGAATATTTTTATCTCATCTTGGGAGAAGTCCTAGATTGCAGCGTTTGGTTGTATGTGACTTATTTACGTAGGAGCTTACCCTGAATTAAATACATACATTATTATGAGGATATGATATATTAAATGACTGGTTTGTATTCTAATGGTAAACACTACGAACTCATAATCCGAAAGTTGTGAGTTTGATTCTCAGCGGAGCACCAAAAATATTTTCATAATCAAAATACCCTTTTTGCAGGGTTGATTTTTTTTTTTAAATTTGAAAAAGCTTTAAAAAAAAACCGGTCATCTTGGGTCCATCCCGCCTTACAGTGAATGGGTCTTACATAACATTAAAATATTGAAAAGTCTACACTGACGCTTGCAAGTTTTCTAAGACTGCAATTTTGCAGAATCGAAGCCAGTCTTTGATGCCAAATATGAAAATGCAACTCGGTAACTTTGTAGCATTTTTTAATCGATAAAAAGCGCTGACATTTCCCGAAGGGCATAACTCGGCTGCATGCGGCGCTATCTACAATCACTGAGCTCTTCCTCCGAGTACAAAACATGCCGTTTAAACTAAATAATAACGTTTAACAAAAAATCCATTGAAACTAACAACAAAGCGTCTAGTGAGTTTTGTAGTTTCCGTGTATTTTTTGTGGAAACTGTGAACGAGCTTACACGTAGAGTTTTATGTTTTAGGTGGCTTATACTTGTAGAACTATTGGCGCAAGGTCGAGTCGTAGATGTGTATCGGAGCGCCCTTTGTAGCTAGCGTCTACGAGAAGCGTAGAGCTTATCAGGGACCAACAAAGTTTCTTGCTGCGAGACATATTGTAATATAAACATAATAACTATCGTTGTAGTATAATAATTTATGTGATTAATTAATAGTTATACGTAGATATACTCGTTATTCGATGATTATTATAAAAGCTGCATTTAACTGTCGGTGTTATGGCCGAGGGAGTAGAGGCGCGTGTTCGACTAGCGTATTTGGGACAGAATAAGGTTGGTTCGAATCTGCGTCTGGCCCACTTGACCATAACTTCTACCCTGGTTCAACAAATACCATTCCATGCACACAAGCTTCTGATTTCGCATGAAGACAACTGGCCAGGCAAAAGAGGTTGGTGAATTGCATTCCTTTTCACGAATCCATTTAAAAAAAACTAGTAGATGTAACAAGCTGTGTGATCAGAGTCCTATTGAACGTACTGGAATATACTTGAACTCGCCAGAATAAGCGTTCAGGTACTAGGCAAACGATTCAGACCTCTTTGTACCCTTTGTGACAAATGATGTACTTTTTGTAGAAAACCACGTATTTTTTTTGGAATTCCATGTACGTTTTGTGTCAAAACTGCACCTTTTATTGTGGTAAACTATGCACCTTTTTTGGCACATTTTCTACCTTAATTCGCAAACTTTGAACCTTTAATGAAAAAAATGACTATTTTCAGTACTAAATATAGTTTAAACAGCACAATTTCTTCCCACAGCACACTATAGACATTGTCTGGCACACTTTGCATGTTTTCGGCACACTCTAGTGTCACGGCACACAGTTTTCCAGGCACTGGAGGCACCCAGAGGCCGGCACAGAGTTTAAAGCCAGCCAGGATTTACTGGGCGAGCTTGGGCCCTGAATTTCACTGACCTAGTTTTTATTTTATGAATATAGCGCGATGTACGTTATGCTGATTTGTACAGATATGATTGTGAATGTTAGAGAGCAGTGAAAAATACTTCGATAGTTTACACTTTAAATGGGAATATTATACCTTTCCTTGAATAAGAGGTTAATATGATGTGGCTTCCCATACTGTAAAGAACTTTGCTAACGTCACCCTTGTTTTCAGGGAAGGCTGGCAAGAGTTGTAAGGTTTATGATCATTTGAGGTTTCGGTTTTTATTTTGTTTGTACACATGCAACATATGTAAATGCAAACTTACACTTGTATGCTTGAGGGCATGCATTTAATACGAATCCTAAATCTTAAAAAATATATACAGAACAACAAGGATTCTATACCTACTCGTATAAAAAGCTGTTTATTTTATTTTATTTTTACAAAGTAACAAACGTTTTCAGCCCTCAGACCATCGTCAGGTACACGAATCCTAAATGTTAATCTATCATTGCATCTTTATTACAGATTATGGACAAACATTAAAAATAGCCATGAGCGTCAAGGTAAACCTTGTTTAAAGAAAAAAGTTGAATGTTAACCTTTGGGATAAGGGTAGTCGCTGTAAGCCTGACCCTATGTATATTTGCAACTTAGATTATCCGTCACTCCAGGGGGCAATTGTGAGGTCAGGTTGTAGCACCGCCTGGTAATGTCAACTAAAAATACCCCATTGTGGGGGAACGCGCCTCTGGGGGGACCCTTACACTTCAGCCCATGTACAGCGCTGTCTACGAGATACTTGGACTAATTTCACACTTGCTTTAGACCACTAGAGAACGAAATTGAAGTGTTTATACTGAAAAAGCGGGTCAGCTTTTACAAGTTGTGAACTAGACGGCGTCGGAGGACAAGCGAAGTTGGAGGCAGAGGTTGAAGGACGCCAAGACTCGAATTGGGCTGTACCACCAGTGAAGAAGAAGATATTGATCCATATACAAATAAGGAAGTGCTTTGAGTCATGAAAATAAGTCTGTTATCTATTTTGAAAAGATATAAAGCAACGAATGCCAACAAACAGACTCGTACCTATAAGTTTGAACCAACACATGCGCATGTGTGCTCACAAACAAAAAATGAGCATAAATCCTGAAACTTTTGTCACTCTTCTCTGAACCACGGGTAACATGTGTTATGGTGAACAATTTTATACAATGTGAATGGCCAGCTTCTTTCAAACCTATTGACCATGGATATTACACCATGATAATGCGCCATGGCACGCGTCATAGCTTGTTCATGATTCTCTGGATATAAACAACATTGTATACTCGCCTCAACTCCAGTATTCACTGTACTGGCCCCTATACGACTATTGCCTGCTCCGAAAACAAAAAAAACCCCTATGAAATTACGGTGTTTTGCCAAGATTTTAAAGGGATAAAAACCTCATCGACAGAAGAGCTCAAATCAGAAGTGCAAATCGAAAGTGCGTTGTGAATTAGTAAGTGCTGGCTCAAGTGAATACTGAGAAGGATTATTTTGAGGGTGATAAAATTAAAATAGATATAAAAAATTGAGAAAAGATAAGAATAGATAAGAAAAGACAAGAATTACAAAATGCCACCGTATTTTTTCAGTCAACCTCGCATGCACGAAGTGATGAAATTGTTTTGAATTGGTCGTTGGATTTGATTTTGAGTCATCATTGATTCACCATCACATGGCACTATGACGTCAGAGGGCGTAGGGCTATTTATGTGTTACCTGCAAGTCATGGAAGTTGAACCGGGGGGAGGGAGGGAGAGACCCGGCAAGGCTAATCCGTTCGCTTTCACTAAATCCACAATGAGAACCGGCTCTGCGTAAGAGTTGTTAGAAATTACTTTTAATTTTCTTTAAAAAATGTAAATACAGATGCATTTTGAAAAAATGATGGAATTTGCGAAGGAGAGATCAGACGTCGTATCGAATGTGTCATGTCTTAGCTAGATAAAATCTGGAAAGACCGGGGTGTGAGTAACAGCACCAAGATAAAGCTTGTCAGGAATTTGGTCCATTCTATTCTTATCTAAGCTGTTGCAATTTTGACAATAATAGCAGCAAAAAGGAAAAAAAATGACGCGCTTGACAAGAAACACTCTTAAAAGAAAAATACTTGTAACTGACTGTGTAAGCGTGAACTTACGCGTGCCTATTTGTGCGATTTCGTTTAATATGAGCCTTAAATGTCAATATATCGACGGTCAAATGGCAGTATAAGCGACATTATGGTATAAAATTAGTTATGTATGTTATCCGCTCTTTCTAATGCGCTAACTCCCATCGCTCTACGGTGATTTTTGTGTTGTTTATGCTCAAGCAAACAACTGCGTTTTCGAAGTATGGTTTTGGTGTAACCGAAAAGATTTTGGCCTATTTTGTCCCAAAGGCGCTTGTGACATAAAAAAATCGTAAAATTACATTAATAGGAATGCCAATAAATGCCTTTATTTTGTTTGATTTTAGAGCTGTTTTGATTTTAACGATATGATAAACAATAAAAAAGATATGCCATTTTTCTGCAATCTCAAACTTTAAACTGCTCTCCTGAACAATTTAGTTTATGTCGCTTGTACTGCCTTTTAACCGTCGATATCGTTGCGACATACATAGATTAAAGATGGACGCAACTTTGACATCCCTAGTTGGTATTTGCACAGTATGTATAAACTGAATTTAAATGCGAAATTATGGCACGCATAGTGATGGGATGGACACAGCTGCTGACAGCAATACGCATACAACACAACTTCAGGATATTCAAATACGATTCAAAATTCGGTCGTAGTCTAGGGGTCAACGTTTCCGATTTGAAATTAGAAGTTGTAGGGTTGGCTTTGCTGTGTGTGAATAACATCGCAAGTATCTTAATACAAATAAGTGAGCTGATTTAAATCGCCATGAGTTTCATTCACAAAAAAATATTGTTACATCACACCGCCAGGTAGCTAGAGAAAGGTAATATATATATTTTTATTTTTGTTGCTAAGAGCCCTAGTCAAAATAAATCCTGTGACGTTTGCCCGACGTGAAAAAAAAAATGTTTAAATATCGTGCCACGTCCATTTGGACATTCTTTCTTTTGTCATATGTTTTTAAAAAATATAAAATGTGAACTTGACTTATAGGTTGGTATGACGCTGACCACCCATACTGTTAAACAATGGTTCACTTTGCCAATGTCACCCCTGTTTCAGGGAAGGTAGGCAAAAGTTGCAGGTTTTATGTTCATTTGAGGTTTGGTTTTGAATTGTAAGCACACATTCAGCATTTGTAAGGCGAACTTACATGCTGAGCAGCATGCACTTGATATGAGTTTTGAATGTTAATATATATCTTAGCAACTTAGATGATAGATTAGGTATTATAGAACTAAACGTCTGTGAATGTTTGTAAAATTATAATGGACTCGGAACATTACTGAATTTGTAACTTTTTCTATGGGAATTCCGTCCGTAGCAACCTATAACAAAAAATTATATGCAGTTTCCCTAGCGACCCGGCCGCGTGATAGTATTGTCTATGTCGATTCAAGTTTGGACGTCATTTATGTAACTGAATTGATCCCCATTTTAAAATTAACAGAGGCGTACTAAGGCATGTAGCGCCTGCGTCACAATAACCATAGTGAAGAAAATACGCAGTTTTAACATCTGCCTGTTCTCTTCCGGCCCTGCCTTTTCATAGATTTACTGCGATAAGACAATGCGTGGGGCGGGTGACCACGAGCCAAAGAATTTCAAGTTCTGATACCGGAAAAAAAAATATATAAAACAAATGTGTGGTGTAAATTTTTTAATCCGTTAGTCAAGGTTGATTGAAGTATATGATAAAAATTTAACGTATTTTTTTGACAAAAAAAGTAAGGGTGACAATATGTGCGATTTATTTTGTTCTGTTAATGTTTCTGATAAGTGATTTATTTGCAAAGTCCTGTTTTCTTTTTATTCACACCTCAAGAGCTATGTTCCTTTATTGCACTATTCAGTGCCAATTTCTCAAGCACGAGCCTCTGAAAGCTAGATGCCCCGTTTTTTGATAGAAAATTATTTAATAATGTGTTTTTTTTTTAATGCGGTAGATTTTTTTATTTATTAAATGATAATTCGTTTGTACTCCACTAAAAAGTGAACCCAATACTTTCTGTTTACGAGTTGCAGGCTTTAAATCTTTTGCAATTTTCATATAAAGTAGAAAAAGAAAACATTCATTCAATGAAATATATAAAAAAAAAAACAAATTATACTTCCTTATCTTAAACTTCTAAAGTGCAAATTTTTATAGTTCCAGTTATTTTTTTAAAAATAAGAAAAAATAGTGCCATAAATATTTAATGAAATCATTTCCTGAACATTTTCAAAGCGAAGAGAAACCTGGATTCAGCCAAGACCCACTCAGGGCTTCCGAGCTTCTGATGATGATGATAGTAATTTTTCATTTTTTTATATGAATATTTTTTAATTTCATATTCTGTTAAAATGCCAAGCATTAAATGCAATTTTACAAGAGCGTAAACACTTTTGCGTTGGCAATTTTGTAGGCGACTTGAGACTCCATAAACAAAGATTGCCTGACTTTACCGCCGTGTAAAAGTGTGGTCATCTCTGTGTTTTTTATACCGGATCGATAAACTAAGAATAAAACGGGGCTATATACAAAAGGTCTTCAGGTTTTTTAGATTTTCGGGCCCTGAAATACTGAGCGGAGATCCGAAACAAAGAGGTGGCTTTTAAAACACATAACTGGGATTCGAAAACAAAGAATGGGATTGAAAGTGGAATCTTACAGAAAAATATAAAGCAACTTAGAGTTTGAGCTTATATAAAGATGGTATTTGTAACAAACTAGAAAAAAAAGGCTTAGAATACCGGATTGGTTTTTACTTCAAACAGCTGTAAGTTAGAGCCAGTATTTATATCAAGTATCTACGGAACAATGATTTAAAATAGACAACTGAAGAAAAGAAAACACTGTTGGAATTCGGAACAGATAACTGTTAATCAAAACAAAATATTTTAATTTTATGCATGCCCACAAACAAACAAGTGTAAATTCGCGCTTACTGCTGCATGTGTAATAACAAATAAAAATCTAAACCTCAAATGAACATCAGCCCTGCAACTTTTGCCAACCTTTCCTTCAATATGGGTGATATTGGTAAAGTGAACAATTTTCAAGAGTATGGGTGGTCAGCCTTACATCAACCTAGGCAAGAAATAGTAACATAAATACAAATTACAAACCTTAGATTCGAAATTAAAGTAGCCAAGTTTTATATATTGGGTGACATATAAGTATTAGGGATTCGAAAATATACTGAAATATAATTAGAGCATCCAGGGTATGGAATACTTAAGCGGAATCCAAAGAAGATACTTAATAAATGTTTTCTTTTTAAAAATATTTTGACGGTATTCGAATCACACACTTCATCAATCATCCGGGATTCGAAATATTGAAATTCGGATCGAAATATTAAAGCCGGTTTCGAAATATTGAGCCGGGCGGTTCGCAAATAAAGGAAATGCCTGCGCGGAGTGGCCAAAGGCGAAAAACATATTTGCAGGTTGTAAAAAACACAAAGCCAGGTGGGGGAGGGGGTGGGGAGGTGGGAGAGAGTAAATACATTCTACGGTGCCTGAATGTAAGAAAACCGGGAACCTGATGTAGAGGGCGAAAACATTGTGTGTGACATCACTATCCAATGTGAGGAGTTTGTTTATAATCTTAGTTATAATGAAAACATATTGACTGATTTCACACCATTTTGCTACTTTTTGAGGATAAAATTGTTGCATGTTTGAATATTATCGGCATTTGTTAATGTTTATTAATCTCACATATTTTAATTTTATTTTGTCTTGAATATCTTATAATCCAAGTAAAATTTAAGATTCATATTTAAATGCAGGCCTGCAATAAGACGCACGACAAGATTGCGCTTAGACAATACACATTGCATAAAATAATAAAAACAACTCTCAAATTAACATAAACTCTGCAACTCTTATCGACCTTTCCTGAAATAGGGGTGACATTGTCAATCACACTAATCTATTAACTAAGGAGTCATAATAATGCACGCTTATTAAACACGTCCACACATATGCCATAGCTCTTTCAAGATCTTTGTATGGTAAATTCTTCGCAATGTTTACGGCCATATAAAGGATAGGAACATATAATTAAGGATATACAACTCTGAACTGTACGATCTGAACCAAGACGTTTATGTTGTCCGATCAATTACAGTCAACAGGCTGCATTAGCTAGTTCACATCCAGCGAATAGACCATCGGTTGTGATGATGGACCCAAAGGGTCGCAGGACAATGTGAAGATCCATATTAAGGTGACTAGGCTGAGTGGTGGCAGACTGCTGGGCGGTAGGGGGATGGGACTGGTGGAGGAAGACGTTTGACAGCAGTGGATGAATAAAGCCAAGACCCACCTCGGGATGTCGTGCCAGTTATATTGATACGCAACGCAACTAAGCTACACATATAGCGCAACTTCTTGCCGCGTCATCCCCGAAGGGTTTCGCATGTAGTGAGTGGTACTTATTTATTTTTACAGGTAAGGGGAGCAGCCTTAGGCCAGCCGACCACTTCAGTTGAAGTGGGGGTTTCCCAGCTCCCGAGCGGGCTTATACTCATTTCTTGTGAAGGCTGAGTAAACCTTATAGGTATTTTATTTTGGGTTTTTGAAATAACCACCGAAACGGAAAATCATTTCTGGCACTCGCGGTGGGATTCGAACCCGAGTTCTTGGCTTGTAATGCAAACACTCTACCAACTGAGCTATCGACCGGAATATAAAGGGTGACTGGGTAATGACTGGAATTAGTCAACGTATTTTTTATAATAAACTTTGGAAATCTTAAACATGTGACTGCGCACGTAGACATGAAATATTAATGTTGATTAGAATTAACATAATATAAGGAGAGTGTGGTCAATGAGCAATTATTTGCCGCCATGGTGAATATGCCAGGAAAGATATCTTGTCTAAGTAACATGAAGCTGTGTTCACTTGAATAAACGCATTTGATTATCATAATAAGATGTATAATCAGTGTTCGACAATCTATATAACGAACACAATATGATCTTGATAATTTATGATTCATAAATGACGAATGCCCGCAAGCAGACACGTGTAAGTTCGCGTTAGAATTATGTGAGCGCGAACGGAATGACATTTTAATTGATCAGCTATACTTATAAAATAATATAAAAAAAACAAGCTGAAATGAACAAAGCCCTGCAACTCTAGGCGCCCTTCTTTATAAAAGGGGTGATATTGGCAAAGAGAACAAATTTTTGCATTTTAATTCAATATTTACATTTGAATTTCAACAAATATATATTTTTTAAATCTTTTTCGTTCCTATCCTGTAAGTTTGTGTCTAAAGGATCCACATCACATGGACGCTCATTAAACATATAATTTTACAAGTTTTGTTAAGTTAAGACATATCATTGCAAAACAAGAAACTCAAAAAGTAAGTTATTAAAAAATGATAACAAACTTTGTTTAGTTCTACTTTATTTATTTTTATTTAGTTACAAACAAAAATTACGAGCTGTGACCGGTTTCGGCCTCTTGGCCATCCTCAGAGAAACTTTTTAATAATTAAAATGGAGTTCTACAATGTTTCCGCTAAAACTTTTCAAAAATTGCAAAAAGTAAGTGTTTCGATGTTACTTAAGCTAATACCATACATCGGGTGGCACTCGGGAGGCATGCAAGAATAGGAATAAGTGAAGGCAGCTCTGCACTAGATTTTTTTTCAGTTACAAGTGTCTTCTTGTGTAAATGCACGGAGTGTGAACCTCGAATATATATGTATCTATTCAGCTTCCATTACAGATGACAGAACTGGCATAGCACCACCATTTCTCTGGTATTTTCCCCGTCCATATATCAATCGCCTTTTTGAGAGGCAGCCGTTCGTGCGGTAATACGTAATTTATTATATTCTTGTCAAAGGAAAAACCGCAAACAATCGCTTGTGAAAGGAAAACCGTTTCCCGAAAGCCTTACAACGGAATCTCTCGAGCGAAAAACAACGAAAAACATATCATATCTCTATGTGGGTGTGTGCGTTTGCTTTTTTTTGAGCGTGAAAAACTTCTTAAGGTTTTGTGGAATGTTGGTGCTGAGTCACAGATATATATAATTAAGCGTGTCACGAGAAATCAGTCAAAGATAACTCGTCCACAGAAAGCTCTTCCATAGACAAATCGGTCGCACGACAGCTCACACGACAATTCGGTTACATACAGTACCTAAAGGCCCACAACCAGCTCCATAACAAAAGATTTGCACTTGAAAAAAGCTAAGTAATTACTGTAGTTTTGATTAATTCTGTTTCCTCTGATGGCGCAGTTTGTTGACCTATGTTGTACCTATGTAACTGAAATGTCTGAATAAAAAGTTGTGTGAATGTACTGTCGTATGATCAATTTATGCATAGCTGAGGGGTCTGTAGACGGGTTGGTTGTAACCGATACGTCGTGGAATCATAATTGGGGCAACAAAAAAAAACGGCTCACAACTTTAAGCAATGTATTTATAATCTGATTCTGTAAGATGACTGCAGAGACTCTGGCCACCCCTAGAGGAATGGCGACTGAGTTACAGTTACAGTTACACCCTTGTGCCATACATGTTTTAAAGGATAAAATAAGGAGTCGTAAATCAGATTTTAGTCTGTACTTTCTTTTTGAGTATAATTATTTTGATGCCATTAGTCCAATCAAAAGCTTACGTTCAAAGCCAGAGGGCTAGGATCCAATCCCCACCAAGTGTGCCAGAAATAATATCCCGTTTCAGTGTTTATTTTAAACACAAAAATCATAGAACCGCCAAGGTTAACGCGGTTTTTTTGAGAAAAATAACCTACCTCTCGAGAGCAGGGAAACCCCTCCTTCAAAATGAAGTTATTGAGTGAGGCTGGTTCCACTCGCCACGTGTTAACCAACGCGGTAAGAAGTTGCAGCATGTGTGCAGATTAGATGCTATTTTTTACAGAAGTACTCAGGTCATCGAGTATCTCTGACACTTATAAGCAAGGAACATTTTAGAGATCTTTACAAGATACATATCTTTGCAACTTAGATAATTTAGATTAGATTGTGAATTCAGCATATCCCAAAATTATTCTCGAGTAATGTTGAATACTGAACAATAGCTGTATGACTTGACATAGTTGCCTAAAATAAACTTTGAATGAATAAAAAATACTTAACTAAACTTTATTGCTGGGTTATACAATATACAATCAAGACGTGGTATCCCCGTTAAATAGGGCCAAGGAAAAAATTACCAGAATTTAAAAATCGACTGATAGGTTGGTACGAGGCTGACCACCCGTGCTGTAAAAATCGGTTCACTTTTGCCAATGCCACCCCGGTTCAGGGAACGGCGGCAGGAGTTGCAAGGTTTATGTCCATGTGAGGTTTTCTTTATTTGTATGCACACATGCAGAATGTGTAGGCGCGAACCTACATGTGCCTGTCTGTAGGCATGCATTTCATATGAGCCTTAAATGCTTACATATCCTTGCAGCTTAGATTATAGATTATAGATTTATAGAACTATCACTATCAGTATTCAGAATAATATGAGACTGATTTCTGTAACTTCAGTATTTTAAATTTTTTATTACAGTAACAATTCTGTCCGTTTCCTTTATAATTGTGAATGGTATCGCTAAACAAACCATGTGAAAGCTTTCATACTTCCCCATACATTATTGACCTATTGATAAAGTAAAAAAAAGATAGAATAAAACCGTATAAACACTGGACAGAAGTCGTTCTGTGTGAAATGGCACTAATAAATAATGATTGGTAAGTTCAAGAGTAGCCCACTAAACGCGTTATTTTATAATTTGAAAAAAAATTATACTAGTTTTTTTTCGTCAAATAATCATGCCAAGTTACTCGTTAATCGCCATAGGGAATAGCGATTACTCGTTATTTGAATATTCGCTACAACCACTATTCGCGGTATCTCTAATACAGATGAGATGCAGGACATATTGTATGCTGTGTATTCACATAGTTTGTGAATAAGTGATTCAGAATTCAATACGACTCACTCGACTCCAAATCCGTTGTTTGTTTACTGAAATAGCTACTCAGTACCTTTTACGTGTAAACTTTATACTCAATCACGGCGTTTATGGAAACTAACACTATCACTTCAGGCGCTGTTTTAGTTTTCTTACATTTTTTGTGTAAACGCGATGGTAGAGTTAAACGTATTGTTGGATCCTTGGGTTAGTAAGAGCTTTCAAACTGATATTATTGTCTGTCTTTCATTGTCAGACATATAAACTAGATGTCTGTATTTGGGTTTAACGACAAATGTTCACAGAGACAATCCGTCCACAGACGGCCGTGGACGAATCGACCACACGATAGTTCGTTCACACAACTTTTGGACAATGACTTAAAGCCATCAATGGCTTGGCTCCACCTTATCTGACTGACATGATTTCGCCTGTTGAGATGGGTGTGAGGAGGCAGACACTCAGATCCGCGGGCGATGGTGCAATCAATTTGGTTCAGCCGCATCGTCAGATCCGTACAAATTTTGGAGACCGTGCTTTCCGTGTTGCGGGTCCGGTGGAGGGGAACAGACTGCCACCCGGAGTGAAGAACTCCAAATCTATGGGTATATTTCGCGGAGCTCTCAGGACGCACCTTTTCAAAAAGTCTTATCCGTGATCGGAGAGGGCCCTTGAGGTGTGACACACACAAAAACGGCGCTCTCTTATCATGTGTAATTTAAAATAAATAAGCCTGACATATAATATGTATATAACTGTGACGTTTGTGAACGAGCAATCTTTTACCGATTTATCGTGACACGGGCGTGTGTCACTACGCCATTTGGCTTGTGATACCAATTTATTTCTTGATGCCACTATCTACAATCGGAGTGGCAAAGATATATTAATATTTATGATTAATATTAAATGCATGCGCATAAGCCAACACGTGTAAGATTGCGCTTACACGTTACCGTCTTGACTCGCTTGGCCAAATCGCCAATCCACCGATCTAAGCGCTAGTGTGGCCTAAGGGAATTATTATTAAGAATCCCGAATACTCGGGTAAATCTTTTATTTTCACACCTTTGTATTCTAGTATTTTGTATTCATTGCTTCAAATTTCTGCCAATCTTAGTGCATTTCTCTCACATAAATGTACTGTTTACATCTAATGTATAGAGCAGATGGCTTAAACGCTCCCGAGAGAGCCATCCAGGAGAGTTTTATGGCCCGCAAATACTGTTAGTGCCATCTATACCGGAAATAGAGGTACAGTCCGCTTGGATACACTCTTTATAATATTATTCAAATAATATCGTACATTTTAGATTACGAAAAACGTCTTTTAAATACATATATCAAGTATTTAGATTGGATTTATCGGTATGAATCTTAAGCCTACCTTACATTAAATATTTATTATAAATGTGTCATATATTGTGGAAATGAAGACACAATATAGCTTGAAATATGCAATTGAATCTGAAACAGTAGATATATCTATTTTTTGTTCTGTCGTTGCCAAATCCTTTCATCTCCTCGACATTTCACCATTCTATTCAGGCATACTCTCCAATTTTTCTCACTGTGCAACTTCAACAAAACATACTGGAACGGTTTCTGTATCTCTGACCTAAGGTTGTTAAAGTTCTTTTAAATTTAAATAAATCTATAACGTTATGAAAAAAAAACCTTAAATTCCATTCCTTTAAATTTTAATAACTTGATCAAGGTATACTTGTATCGGTCTTCCGTTTCCTTTAACGTCTTCTCTGTTAACATCATTTCGAAGTATTTTTTCAGTCTTATTTATAAGTATTGTGCATTTTTAATTTTCTTACCTACTATGTCTGTGTAGATTCCTCGTTCCTGATAGTTACATGAGTATTTCAGTATATAAGATCGGTTACGTAAGTGAGTACATAATATAGGAAGAAGTGAACTGTATGAAATGAATCAATTCGCTTCAGGAACCTAAAGGCTATGTATCAAAAATTGAACGAAATATCCTTCCAGCGGATGAGAGGGTCTAGGAAATAGGGATGAAGTTGGGTAACTCGAGGTCATTCATATTTTGTATTTTTAAGAAAAAATTTGAGTGTGAAAAAAATCTATTTTTCAAATATGCTCTTCGCTGGGTTGAAAAATTAATCTGCCTTTACCAAAAACCGGTCAACACAGGTCAATCGCGCCCTACAGCTATTGCTGTAGGTCTTGCTTGATAATTAGCACTTTCTATAGCAACGTCCACGTTCGCAAAAGGCTCTTGGGGTGTGATTTACACAAAAACAGAGCTCAAAAAATAAATCATCTTGATATTATATTATTAAATCGCGACTGTAAAACAACGAAAATCATCTGTATATATTAATAAATTATTTTAGATGAAAATATGTATAATTGAGTAATAAAAAATAAAAGACGGCAATCTAAAAATAAGAAAAGAGATGTCCACCCCTGTTTCAGGGAAAGTCGGCAATAAATGCCAGGTGTACGTTAGTTTCAGGTTGAGGCTAAGCGCGAATTTTCATGTGTCTACTTGTCGTCATGCATTAAAATGTTATTCTTCTATAATCTAATCGACAATCCATATTTCAAAGATAGATTAACATTTATGATTCATGTAAATGCATGCTCACAAGTAGACACGTGCTTTGTATATGCTAACTAAAAAAATCCAAATGCGAAATAAACATAAGCGCTGCAACTCTTGCCGACCTTTCTTGAAACAGAGATGACATTCCTTTAAGTGAGGGAACATGTTAGATAAATTAGAATCGAATACACTTTGTATTCAATTAAGTACTGCAACAGCTTTTTGCCTTTATTAAATTTTCGCCTCTGCCTTACAGCAACTGGGTCTTGCTTGAATTGTCGCATTTTAGTGATGATACAGCTCGCAGAGAGATTTAAGGATAATAATTACGCTCGCCAAATAAATCATCCAGTCCTCTTATGGGGGAATTTTTGCAAAGCGGCAGTTAAAAAATGCCCATTTATTTTTTCCAGAATCACGTCCTGTCATTTGACAAAAAAAAGTTTTAAAACTGAACCTCCTTTTTTAGGTTCCAGTCGTCCCGTATTTTTTTTGCCCGTTCATATTATTGTCTAAATCGACATTGTATGAAAAGAAATGACTAAGTCAATTTGTACAAAAAAATATACACGAAAAAACATAATTGTGGCGGATTAATTTAATCCTTTTTACGCTCTTGTAAAAAGTATTCCAACAACTTGACACTGGCGCCCCTGCTGAATGCGGGAATCCGCCACAAAGAAGAAGAAGAAAAAGTATTCCGATATTTAAGAAAATATTTTTTTTTACAAATAAATATTGAAGTGACATGGTATCAGCTAATTATCCAAAGAGTTTTTCGCAACGAAAATAAGCTATATGTATAATGTAACTTCTTGTCGCGTTCTCCCCAAGAGGTTGCATGTGGCCAATATAACCTATTTACTTTACAGGTTAGTGGGCCGGCCTTCCGCCAACCATTTCATCTGAATAGGGTGTTTTCTAGCTACTGACAAGGCTTGTTCTCATTTTTCGGGAAGGCTGAGTAAAACTTGGCGGTGTTTTATTTTGGGCTTGAAATAGATACGGAAACCGAAAATCGAACCCTAGCTCTCGGCACGGTATTTAAGCACTCTACTAACTTAGCTACCGACCTATAAAAACAATTGAAAAAAAATCCTATTGACTTTCAAAAAGAGAAAATAAATGTGTCGTTGTCACGTTTTTTAAACAAAAAGTACTGCCTGCTCCAAATGATCATATAAGGGAAGTTTGACAAGAGAAGGAGCCGAGCACAATATAAAAATCAATATAATCTAATGTTGAGAACAAATTATGCAATTATTTTACTTCATCCTATACGATATAAACGTTATGGGTATTCGTAGAATCATCAGAAATAACTTTAAAATAAAATATTCTTTGTTAAAATTCACATGAGTTTTTATTTTTTAAACACTACCGGTTTCTGAAGATGGGAGGTATTGCTTCTCCCGAAACCGGTAGTGTTTAAAAAATAAAAACTCATGTGAATTTTAACAAAGAATATTTTATTTTAATCTATTAAAATGAACTTTCACGAAGTAACTGCTAAAAACCTAGATAATAGAAATAACTTTTCTGATTCCAATTTTAGACTCGTCTATTTTTAGTGTGATCCCCATTCCGGGTAACATTGTTATAAATGTCAAAATAGATCGCGCATCTCCTCTAATTCTGTTGCCATCTCGCTTACATTAGGAACATGTAATTCACCCTCAGGATCAATTTTGGGAATTTGAGATGTAAATTACATTACGAGGATTTATTCGGTGAGTGCTAATTTGTGTGAATCACACCTCAAAAACTTTCAAGCTTAGTTGTCGCTATAAAAAGAACCAATTTTTAAACAAAACCCAATTGCTGTAAGGCTGGATGGATCTTTGGTGATTGATTTTTATACAGGGACGTGAATTTTTCGACCCAGCGAAAGCAGATTTTGAAAAATAAATTATATTTTTATATGCTGCACCGGGAATCGAAGTCCGTCAGTAGCGTTAACCAATATACCGGTTTTCATCCAACTTTTTGAAAATCCAAAAAAGTCTTTGTGAATATCATACATTCATAATCTATCTCTCTATAATCTGAGTTCCAAAGATGTACTCGTATAGACATTTAAGATGGATATAAAATGCAAACATAGACACGTGAAAGTTCGCGCTTGTACGAGTAAAAAAAAAAAAAAAAACAAATTTCAAATGAACATAAACCCTGTAACTTTTGCCACCCTATTTTGAAACAGAAGCGACATTGGAAAGTGAACTATTACATTAGTGTAATATCAAGTAGGTACTCAATAATCTAATTTTGGGAACAGATGCATTTGGTCACTTCTTACCATGCGACGTTGGTATATATTATTTTTCTGGTTGTCACGCAATATGGCTGCGTTTGTTTAATTTCCATTTTAGAATAAAAGCTCCCACACAGACGGCATATTAATTCACTTTTTTCCCGCCATTATTTCATTCAAACTTTCAGCAAACGGCAGCCATCCTACTCTCAACTTTCACGACTGAATCGTTTTTATAATTCCTTTACGAATAGGTTGCTATGAGGCTAACCACCCGTGGCTTACTTTAGCCAATGTCAACTCTGTTTCAGGGAAATACGGCAAGAGTTATGGTCAAAGGGCCAAGCGTGATTCGAACCAGCATTATTCTGTTCCAAATACGCTAGTTGAGAATAGCGACTTGACCCTCGACCATAACACCGACTTCATGCTTCATAGTATATATGTCTTCATCAAACACGTGTAGGTATCTACTTACCTGTAGTGCTTATAAATTGCGAACTTACTGAAAAAGACCCAAACCTCATGTGTGTGAACCTTTATGTGCATTAATATTTTTACATAACTACTAAAAGGAAACAGCATATATTTACTTGAAATTTTCAATTTTTTTGAAAGAAAAGCAACATTGATCATTTTACTCGCTGTTGATTTTGATTGAAATTCAATTAAAGAATTGGCTAGTGCACGAGTTGTTTACAGATCATCGAAGCTGAATTTCTGGATTCGTAGTAACTCAATCGTCAGTCGTAACTTGATACAAATAAAAAATAACAAAATAATGAGCCCCCAATAATGTGTGATATTTTTTTCATCTATCTTTACTCCAAGTATAACACATCGCGTAGCTAGGAAAATGGTATGGAAGACGAAACAGCAAAGGCAGTGAGTGATTTTTCCATTTACGCAATGGTGAGGAATTAACATAATGTTTATACTAGGAGTTCAACTATGTTTTAAACCTCTTTTACAATCACAAAAACAACGATATTTTTTCCAACAAATCCAACTTAATTTTGAAAAAGGGTCAAAATGTAACGTAGGTTCGTTTTACAATTTCGTAGCACAAAAAGCGTTGGTATGAATAGGAAATGCAAGAGGGTCTACAGATGGCAAAAAAAGGCTATAATATGGGTTCCGTAAGTGCTACATACATATCCTCTACGACCCTCGTTGCGTTGTATAAAAGGAACATTTTGTATGGCGTAGACCCTGCGATATATCTACGTACGTAGAGATTGTAAGTAAATATAATATATTTAATAAGTCGCACTTTAAGTATATGAATTTGTTAAGTAGTAAAATGTCTGTAAAGGAAGCTTCTCCACTGCATTTACGGCAAAATGACGGACGGAAACATGAGGCGAAAAATAATAAACTCTCAAGTTTACGATGTCTACTAAGATGTTGATGTTGCCCGGTCAATTAGAGTCAGCAGACTGCATTGACTGAGTCACTATCTAGCAAATATTGTACGATCAGAACCTGAATAAGATGGTTATGATGACGGATCCAACTTTGGTTACAGGTCTTTGGTAACGACAAATGTATTTTTAAGCTCAGCAAAGAGTGCGTTTTAAAATTTAAAGATATTTTTTGGTTGACAGATCGAACTCGAAAATCAGACTCACGAAATTTATAATACAAGTCCCTAGCGTTTATTTAACCATGTAGTTTCGTACATATATACATAGAAAATAAGAATCCAAAATAAAAATGAACAAATACCCTGCAATCTTGATACATTACATTGGTACGAAATACAGTTTGAGTGGTCAGACTCATGCCAGGCTATAAGTCAATGAACTCGAGGTTTTATTTATTTTGTTGTGGTTTCCTTGGATTTTCTTTTAAGGTCCGGCTAAATTTTGTCAGTGCTTTAAAAATAAAGACCTTGATTAATTGCTCTTTTTTGTAGTGTTGGACAATTTTCCGGTTTAAAAAGTGACTATTTCCTTGAAATTAGCGCCTCGGGGACATGTATTCTCTTACCCTGCTCTCTCTTCAGGCTATCGATCGTCTGTTCCTCTCCACCGCCCCTCGCAGGCCCGCTGCCAGAATCCGCCAACGAATTCCGTGCCTGGGACATTGCTGAACTAGATATAGGCGCACTGAGATATGCTGGGATATAATATGGTACATAAAATGCCATTACATCGCACTCAAATAGGAAGAGCTGAAAAGTGTTTAAAAGAGCCAAAAAATCATTTTTAATTTTTTGTTTCTGGTCGATAGTTCAGTTGGTAGAATACTTGCGTTGAATGGCAGAAGGCTACTGTTCGGTCCCTATCGGGGAAGGGGGGGGCAGAAATGATTTCTCGTTTCGATGTTTATTGCAAACCTCAAAATAAAAATACCACAAAAAATATACTTAGACTTTACAAGAAAGGAGAACCTTCCCCTCAGGAGCATAAAAATACTCACTTTAAGGGATGTGGTGGGCGTGAAGGCGTAGCTGTAAAAATAAATAGAGACACCTTCAGGGATAATGTGGTACGAATTTGCACTATATGTGCAGCTTTGCGTGTGCAGATCATCATTTTCAACACCTAATGCTATGTACTTTTAGTTAAATGATGGCAGATAGTATATATGATAAGAAAGCACGAATATATGCAGATGCCATTTTGTAAAGGCAGTGCAACTCAAGTCCCTAAGCAAGCAATATTTTCAGTAGACTAGACCACCAACCAAGAATGTAAAAAGAGCCTGTTATAAGTAATCTGAAAGAGCCAGTTTACGTCCACTACTTATATTGTGTTTGGCGTGAAAACGAAATAAACCTAATATGATGTGGATTAAAAGAAAAAAACAAATACGAGAGAATGTTATGTTAGTTTCGGTGGAAAAATCCTAGCCATTTTATTAATGTTTCCAAAAAGTGGATGAAAAAATACTTCAAATAATATCAATGAAATACAAGAAATATAATTGCGCATTCATAAAACAATGCACAATATTAGCTTTAAAATTAACTGCTAGAAATAAGTTGTACAAAAAGCTTTTTTTGCTGGAAACAACAGAAAATTCCAGAGAACTTTTTCAATAGGTACTAGTGTTGCATTCTGCAACTTTTGCATGAAAGTAGCTTTTACTGTTTCACACTTTTTGTTCGGACGAGAATCAAATGTTTTTCATTCGAAAATACTTTCAGTGCTATTCACAAAACATTTGATCTATTGCTGATCTACGGATCATCGTTTTTTGTATGGAAAATTCACTGTAGGCTTCGGACGAGCTATGGCTTTGCTGTTTGAGAATAACACAGTTTGTTTCTAGTTAATACGTTTCCAACACTGAATTTAAAATATAAATTGATAAAAATACTTCAATACGAACGCATCTACGCTTTACATGCAGCGCTACTGTTTACCGCGATGTCCCCGCAGAGGTCGCATGTGGCGTGTGGAATATATTTATTTTTACAAATAAGGTCCTTAGACCAATCACTTTCGACGAAGGGGGGGTTTCAACTTCTTGTCCAGGCTGGTTATTATTTCTTGTGAAGGCTGAGTAACTTATAACCGTATTTTATTTTGGGTTTGAAATAAACACCGAAAGGGAGAAAAGCAAATACATAAAAGTTTGTTATTCGCATGCAAAGTCCATTCAGCTTGACAGGAGTTAGGCCTTGCTTGTGTAATTGACGCTTTCTACGTATTATTTCATTTCACCAATACCACCCCTGTTTCAGAAATGTTAGCAAGAGTCGCAGGGCTTACGCTCATTTGAGATTGGGGTTTTTGTGTTGTAAGTCCACACGCGGCACGTGTAAACGCGAACTTACACGTGTCTGCTTGTGGGAATGCATATAATATGAATCTTAAATGTAATAAGCCTTTGCCACTTAGTTTATAGATTAAAGAAATAATAAAACTAGAATATGCTCTACATTACGGGCTGCATTGTAAATTTTGAAGAGTGCATTTTTATGCGCGCGCCCTTAAGACTTGATGTCATGTTTTATGCAGGAAATTCATGAGAAGAACATGAATACTAATGATTATGGTCGCAGCATAAAGTGCATGCAATATTTTATAATCTAAGTTGCAAAGATATATTAACATTTAAAAATCATAATCAGGCCCGCATTAAGACCACTGGGGGGTCCCCAAACCCCCTACCCCCCCGTTCTCCCTACGTCTTTCAAAAAATTTAATTTTTGGGAACCCTGTTCGAGAAGTCTATGACACTTATTGGAGGGAACGTCTTGTCTTTTTTGTAAAAAAATATGTTGAAATATTGGTCGGTGGCCCTTGCTGATTTGGACTCCAAAAAAATATAAAATAAAATATTTTCTTTATCTAATTTCTAAACAGTCTTTGGGGTCAAACTTCAAATGAACATAGGTACGCCTTGCAACTTTTTCCGACCTTCCCTGAAACAGGGGCGACATTGGCAAAGTGAACCATTTTTTACCTATGGGTGGTCTGCCTCACACTAACCCATAAGTCTTAGTTTTGTTGTAAATGTAACACCAGACTTCACGTATTAGGTACTATTCACCTTCATGCCGCGTTGTCCTTGAACAGGTTACACTTGTCGTGTGCCTGTTTATTTTCACAAATAAGGGAGCCAGCGTCTCTCCACCTGTTATTTTTTTTAGATAGGTAGCTTTTTTCCGCATAGCAGTTACCAGCAAATAAATATTTTACAATATCAAGTCAAAATTTGACCAAAACATAAGGAAGCAATCTATGCCTTGATCGATGGTTCTAGTTTTTCCATTTAGGAGTATTTCCATTTTTTGAAGAAATAATAACATGTTCTAATTTCTTAATTCCTTAGAACATGTTCTAGCATTTTAATTCATAGTTCAAATAAGTCGTACACTTTTATTGAGCTCGCAAGGGAAGCCCCAGTAATGTTCAACATGTTGGCGACTCGGAATAAACGGTTATGGTGGAACATGAAGTGTCGTTAAAAGTCAGGTTATGTTGATGGCGGGCCGCGCGGAATAAGTGAGGTTATGTTTGATGACATTTCTAGCACGCAGAGCAGCATTGTAACATTATTATTATGATTAATAAAATATTTTCTTTGTTATTCTTTCAAATTTAATATAGTTTGAAATAAAGGGAATGAAGGCGGAACAAAAACCCCGCAGATAAAATGTGATAGGTACCTACTTGCTAACCATAATATTTATTCGGTTTTTGAGGACCCTCGTCCATAGACAAGTATACTATTATACCACGTATTCTCTTAATTTAGGTACAAGTCGGAAATTAAGCAATTATTTTTTTGATAATCACATTTTTTTCCAGTTAACAACATTGTAAATCTATGGAATCAACGGGCATGCTAAATGCAGAGCGATACGCATTTGTATAATTTAAATCTAGCTGCATAATTTTGCATCGAAGTTATGACTCTCTATCCTACCTATAGACTGCCCAAGTGTTGTCACATTTTTTTCCTACATAAATGTGAGCGTTGTTAATTGTCGCTTGTTATGCTACTTTTTGTAGTGCTAATCTCCACCATTGGACGGTGTGAAATGGTTTTCTCAGCTCTGCCCCAAATATGGAAAAAATCAGGTCAGCGGTGCGGCCCTGTACGTCGCCATGTTTTAGGGTGGACATGCCGCGTAGATTAATTATCCAACCGTGGAAAAATAAAACTGGTATGTGTAAAAAATATGGGGAAATAATTGTTTAATAATCATTTTAATTGACAATCAAAATACGTGATGTGAAAATGAGTTAGCCCATATAACATGAAGGATGTTTGATCCATTATAAGCTGAGCCATATAAGGAAATTCTTGGTAAACGGAGCTTATTTTTGGTGTTGCAGCGATCACCCTTTAAAAAATATTAAAATCCGAAAAAAAGATTTGTACAGCCTTTTTTATAATATCTCATTTGAAAAATTCATGATCAACTTTTGATATAGCTTTTCAATAGAGACATTACTTATTTTCACAAAAGAATAAAATATCGCAGCAGAGTGTTGCCGGGATTTCACAAAACCCCTACATTTATTATTTCCGGAATTTTGTGAAGACGGATTTTTTGCCAGTTTATGAAATCTATTTTCCCATTTTATTTTTTCTATCCATAGAATAGATAATAAAAAAACAGACACACATTATACAACTTTTTGCTGTATTGTCCCTGAAAGAGTAGCATATGGCGAGTGGAATCTATCTATTTTCAGGGAGAAGGGAGACCTTGCGATCACCACTTAAATGATCCCTGCTCTAAAGATAGTAGGCTTTATTAAGTAAGGCAGAGTAAACCTAGGAGATATTATAATTTTGTGAGAAAAAAAAAATATATTTAATCCCTTGGTGAGAATCGAACCCTGGACCAATGATTTTGAAAGTAAGTGGTCTACCAACTACGCGATCGAGTATGACGATCTGAGAGGAGACAGTTCTAAAGGGACCACGTAGATCGCATGAGTGAAAGTAGGTTAAATTGGATCGTTGTACGGAAGTACCAGACGGCCAGCGTCTACCAGGCCGACCATCTAAAAGATGGAAGACCAGCTGGTTTTCCGCATCACCAGGGGGAAGTGACGAATTAATGGATCAATAGATCTAAGATAAATAGACGAGCAAAAAAAACTATGTGCCTATAAGAGTCGTCCCTGCTATTTTGGGTGTCCCGGTCTATAAGTCTAGTGGTAAGCGCTATTAACTAGTAACCGGAAGGTCGTTGGTGCGATTCCCGGCAGAGCACAGAAAACTTATCACTTGCTTTTATTAATTCATATGATTTTACCAAAAACCTTCCAACAAAGGTCCATCAACCCTTACAGTACGTGGATCTTGTTTGTGTAATTGGAGATTTCTAAAGCGACGACCAAACTTGCTGAAGGCTCTTGAGGTGTTATTCATTCAGAAATTAACGCTCATCAAATAAATCATCCTATTATTCATATTTATTGATATTGACAAAAGGATCAACATGAAAAGGGTGTCGAAAGTTACAGGTTTTTATGTTAATTTAAGTTTTTTAAATGTATATGCAGCATATGTAAGCGCGAGCTTCCACGTGTCTATGCATGAATTTAATTTGAATTTTAAATGTGTTTATATTTTGGAATCTTACATAACAGTGTTCAGATCGATAGATTATGAATGTATGATATTCATGAAGGCTATTTTCGATTTTCAAAACGGTGAATAAAACGTTTACGTATCGAATTCCCAAAATTGATCTTGAGGGTGAATTACATGAAGTTACTGATGTAAGCCAGATGGCAACAGAATTTGAGGAGATGCGCAATCTATTTTAACATTTATAACAATATTACCCGCAATGGGATCACGCTGAAAATAGGCAAGTCTAAACTTAGAGTCTGTACCCCAAGTATATTACACGTTTACTTTTCAAAACGTAAACGTAGCGTTCATCTTCAAAGTAAGACGCTCCCTTGGGGTGCTTTTTAGTTTCCGAACATTTTTCAGTAAACGCAGTTGTAGTATCGAAAAGTTATTTCTATTAATGTAAGGTCTATATTTTTGCCCATACGAAGTAAAATAAATTTGTCTGGAAAAAGGTATATTTGGGCGTAAAGATTTATTTAGGATAAAAATTTCGTGGGGTCGATGGTTTTGTTTCCTAAATTGGACATTAGTTTATAACTGAAAGTGAAAATAGCCCGTTAAGAGTGGCCAGAATGGACCTCTATTTTGGGATGAAAAAAAAACGCTGAAACAAGAAAGTATGACAACTGTATATTTGAAAGCTTTGCGGATTAAGATATCGACCGAATTTGATTTAACTTATTTTTAGTGTAGGTAAGTTGCAAAAGTAGGTATCTTGAATTTTGAGTTACAATTTAAACTGTAGTTACCCGACATAAACATACATCTTCAGAATTTTTCGAATTGTATTCACGCAATGCAAAGAAATCGACACATTACACTTAAAGTAAAATATTGAAATATATTATTTCATTTGTGCTATTTTTAGCACTGATCTGCAATCAAGATGACTTTATTTTGCTTCAAATATATACTAGGAAAAAAGCTTTAAAGTCTCTAGACTCAAAATATTCAGAAAAAACATTTTTTCTGTTTCAAGAAAAAAAAACTAGGATTTCCGTCGTTTTATCTCGGCTTGCCGTTGGATATAAAGCGAGGCAGTTTTCGTTATTGGATTTCCCACGTAAAGGTAAAAGCGAGGGAAGCCAGCGACCTCTGGGTTACGGCTTCCTCAGGCACAACAGTGTATCCTCCCACTTGGCTATGCGCGCGATCACTTTAGATGTACTATAGAGATTCGAGAAATACTTTTGGGATTGCGTTTTGGTAGCTTTGACTTATTCATACATGGAACTTACCGGAAATATATTTTTTAAGATATTAATAAAGAAAATCATAGGTTCGCATTAAAAGATAAACTTTATATTTACGTCTGAGGTCATTGAATGAGGTCCGTGCGTGAATTGGCACAACAATATTGTGTCATCACCTGGCCTGGTTGCTAGGGAAGTTCGAAGACGGAAGTTCCATACAAGACTAACGTTTGCAGTCGAGAAAAAGGTCAAGATTTAAAAATGTTTCAACCTCATTGGAGTTTTAATCACAAATATAGGAAACATAAATTATAAGAATTACCTATTTGATGAATCATGATTTTTTATGAACCGCACCTTCCAAGACCTTTGCTAACTTGATCGTTGCTATAGAAAGCGGCAAATCTCAGCAAAACCCAGCTGCTGTACGTCTAATTACCTTTTTTGTATGTACACCGTATGAACAATTTTGTGGTGGAAGATAATCTAAAATGTCAGGCCTCCTGTAGACGTTGGCTGCAATGCCAGTGAAACGTCGAGAAAAATGTAAATTTTGCGACGAAGGTTGTTTTTTATGTCAAAAAGTGCTATTCAATTTTAATTTGGAATGTTTATTAATTTGTAAAAATGAGTCAACCTTATCGGTACAATGATTTAGGTTTCAAGAAAACGACGATGGAAAATTGTCACGTAAAAGGTCACGCTTACAAAAGCTGCACACGCACTTACAAAATAAAGCTCAAACCTCAAATTAACATCATTTCTGTAACTCGTGCCGCCTTCCTCTCAAACAAGGGTAAAATTGGCAAAAATGGCCTTCATTCATCTTTTATTAAATGTTAAATAAATCCAAAAACCATGTAACCGTAGCGTTATTTAATTCTCAGGTCAGACGCTACGATTTGTGACGCTGACCCAACAGATTTTCTTCGTAGCAGAATGCGTAGCAAGGAAAGAGATCCTATAAAGAAATCCTAGCTAGCGATAATGCAACGCTCACAGACCAGTGAATCTCAACCTTTTTTTGTTGTTGTAAAAGAGCGCTTAAAATATTATGTCATTATCGAAGACTACTCACGTTCTATGGTTCACTTTGCCAATGTCAGCTCTGCTTCAGGGAAGGTCGGCGAGAGTTGCAGGGCTTGTGTTCATTTGAGATTGGGTTTTTTATATTGTTAGCCCACCTGCGGCATGCGTAAGCGCGAAATTATGCGTGTCTGCGTGTGGGAATGCATTTAATATGAATCTCAAATGATACATATCTTTGCAGCTTAGATTTAGATTTAGACTCAATTTCAAAATAACAAATCTTTTTAAGATCTGTCCGATTGATAGCTCTGTTGCGAAACGGGTTACATGTTCGATCTACATACATATAACATAAATTCATTTTTGTTTATTTCGAAGGGAAAAGTATAGAATCGGAAAAATTTACTAAGCTTTCACAAAAAATAAGAGCGGGGAAATCTCCATTTTAAGTGAATTAGTGTAAAGGCGAGCACCATAACTTGTAAAAATAAAAAGGTTGCATAGGCTATAACGCGGTTAAAAGTTTAACTACTTGCGTAGCAAAATAAGAAATGAAATGAATTGGGTTTCTGTACGGAAATATACAGAAAGGAATGGATAAACAGCAGAATGCAAACAAAACTTTTCGATAGTTGGCAGTTCAGCCATTGATTTGATGTGTGTGAATAACACCGATAGTGTTCGCTGTTCTTATTCATTAATCTATAATAAGAAAAAGGAGGAATTATTGCAATCCGCTTATGTTTCCACACCATCTAGTTTATCACTGTATTATATTTATGTTAGTATTTATTTAGTTAATAATTAATAAAATAGTTTTAATAATTAAATGGTTTATTAATGTGCTCTTTACTTGGCGTCCGCCGTACAAGTGATGCTTATATATCTCTGTATCTATATAATCATCATTAAATTATTATATTTAAGTCCAATACAATCTATGTAGGTACAATACATCATCCCTTCTTCTTCTTTTTTTAATTTTTTTTTAATTATGTGTACATGATAACTTAAAATTACGACAAACTTGCAATAAATCTAAATACAAGTTAACATTTTGATATCTTAAACCTACTCCATGGCCGTTACGCATTCGGCCCTCGGTTTCCCGGATGAATCACAGGGTCACAACTTAAGCTGGTCGTATGTGGAAAGAGGTTCTGGTATAGCTGACATCGTTGTTATCTAAAACAACATATGATCTGTATCCCTTACATCCTATTATAGTACCTTTTACCCAAACATTTTTATCTACATTCTTTTTAAACCATACATTTTGATTTATTTCAAAATTTTTCTTATATCTACTACTTTTATTATAATTTGTTATGTTTTTGTTTAATGTCTTATCGAATTGCTCTCTGACATTGTAATTTAGTTTTGGCTGTAAATAATTTGTTGTAACCACTAATTTAGTTTTAAGGTTTCGGTTCATCAATAACTGACAAGGTGAAAATTGAGTATTTGATACAGGTGAAGTTCTATATTGTAATAAAGCTAATCTAAAATCTGATCTGTCCTCATGACATTTGATCAGAATCTTCTTGGCAATCTGAACGCCTCGTTCAGCCATGCCATTTGACTGAGGATATCTAGGGCTAGAAAATTTAAATTTAAAACTGCGCCATGTATTATATTTATGTTAGTATTTATTAAGTTAATAATTAATAAAATAGTTTTAATAATTAAAAGGTTTATTAATGTGCTCTTTACTTGGCGTCCGCCGTACAAGTGATGCTTATATATCTCTGTATCTATATAGTCATCATTACATTATTATATTTAAGTCCAATACAATCTATGTAGGTACAATACAATCACATAATGCTTTCAAAATTAATATTCATCGGATTTTTTTGTACGGTGCATAATCTTGTCTTGGACCACCTCTGGGCTATGGCTGACCGCTGGTTGAGTTCCCCTGTCGTAGACCCTCTTCACTTGCTATCTACGACTCGGAGCGGACAAGCGTACAGCTACGACATATCCTGACGAGACTTAGACGCGTAGAAGGGGATTCACATGTTAACGTCACATGTGTCAGATGTATAAGTTTTTTTTTTATCTTTTGCCAAACATAATATCAAGGATAGATGAATGTAGTCGGATATTTAAGACGTGCAAGCAGAGGCTAACATTACGTATAAGCAAAAATAGGCAAGATAATATATATCCATTTATTTATATAATCTTAGTTGCATTAAATGTACGTCCATTAGTAGACACGTGTTAGCTAGCACTTAGAAATGCTAAATGCGCACTTACAAAGTAAAGACAAAAATCTGAAATGAATAGTATCCCTGCAAATTTTGTCAACCTTCCCTGAAGCAGGGGTGCTTTTACAGTATGGGTATGCAAAATGGGTACAGCACAAAATTATAATCTTTAATCGAAGTTGCAAAGATATTTGTTACATTTGAGATTCTTAAATGCATTCTCACGAGAAAACACGTATAAAGTCGTCCTTAAACATGCCGCATGTGGACTTACAATATAAAAACCTAATCTCAAATGAACATAGGCCCTGCAACTCTTGCCGACCTTCCCTTAAACAGGGGTGACAGCTTTAACTGAGAGATTCCTTGCGCTTTATAAAGTTATAGTTGTCTTTATAAATAAAATAACCATATTTCAACTTTAAAAAAACTTAATGTCAAATAAAAATATAAACCTCAGTGAGTATTTGAAGATAGACGAATTAGGACCGATAGCGCTTAGGTATTTGGACTCAATATACGGTGAAAATAAAAGTGTGCTTTTCATAAAAAAATATTTTTATTAATATTTAAAACCATAACTTCAACAGCAACAGAATTATTATAAACACTAGATTAATCCATGTGAAACTGTCATAGGATAGTGGCTGACGCTTCAGAATTGTGAAGCGGAAGAAAGTGAGTTCTATTCCCAACGGTACGAAACAAATAATAAACATGCTCTGCGATGAGGTCAATAACCAATCTATGTTTAATAAGCTGATGACAAAGGTACCTACTGTAACTGTGTCTTGTTTAAGAAATTGCTTCTCACTAGCGATGGGTGTTCCTTGACTTATAGGTTGGTATGCGGCTAACCACACGTGCTGTAGAAAATGGTTCACTTTGCCAATGTCACTCCTTTTTCAGGGAAGGTCGGCAGGAATTGCAGGGTGTATATCCATTTGAGTTTTGGTTTTTATATTGTAGGTTCACATGCGGCACGCGCAAGCGCGAACATGTACTGTCTGCTTATGAAAATGTATGTAATGTGAATCCTCAATGTTACATATCTTTGCAACTTAGATTTGATTAGATTAGCGATGATAAGCTTGCCTCTTTATACTAGTAATTCGAGTTTTGTAAATTACCTTTCGCATCACATGTACATCCTTCTTTATAAAGTGACGTAATTGTATAGTTTTCACGGTGTCGTGCGTGCTAGAAAACCTAATAGCGATGTGACACTCATAATGGAAACAAGTTAAATGACATATCATCTGATACTGATTTTATTACAGCAGAAACGTATCGCAACTAGGCTACACATATACTGTAACTTCTCGCCGCGTTTTCCCTGAACGAGTGGCATGTAGCGAGTGAACTTAATTATTTTTACAGCTAAATAGGCCAGCCTTACACCAACCACTTCAGTTGAAGAGGGGGTTTCCCAGCTTTCCAGGGGGCTATTACTCAAATAGGGGCTATCAATCAAAATAGCTATGATGATCGCCGATCTTCGTTAGAAGTGGCACAAGAAGAAGAAGATTACTCATTTTTTGCGAAGGCTGAGTAAACCTTACCAGTATTTTATTTAAGGTTTGAAATAAACACTGAATGAGGAAATAATTTCTAATACCCTCGGTGAGATTCGAACCCGAGCTTTCGACATAGAATGCAGGCATTTTAGTTTTTTATGTCCATGTATATATTGTTATTTTTATTCTTTGATTTTAAAAAATGTAATTTGTCATGTATGTTCCTTGACTTATAGGTTGTTATGCGGCTGACCACCCATAATATAAAAATTGGTTCACTTTGCCATTGTCACCCCTGTTTCAGGGAAGGACGGCAAGAGTTGCAAGGCTTATGTTCATTTGAGATTGGGTTTTTATATTGTAGGTCCACATGCGGCATGTGTTAGCGCGAAATTATACATATCTGCTTGTGGGAATGCATTTAGTATAAATCTTAAAT
Source organism: Agapetus fuscipes (assembly GCA_951799405.1). Taxonomy (NCBI): domain Eukaryota; kingdom Metazoa; phylum Arthropoda; class Insecta; order Trichoptera; family Glossosomatidae; genus Agapetus; species Agapetus fuscipes. The sequence goes on from OX637334.1 coordinate 9,122,498, forward strand.
GATATATATCTTTGCAGCTTAGATTAGATTAGATTAGACATTCTACTAACTGAGCTATCAACCATACTTTTCCTTTATTCATTTGAAATAGGATGTGTCATTTTTTATTTGTACTCAGAGATGAGGGATTAGTCAATCGACACGCTTGAACCCCCAAATATAGTTCATTGGCCAATAATTTTTCAGAAAATAAGGAAAGACAGTTAATTAATTAAATTTCTTGAGACCAGTTTTCCTACATAATTTTAGCCGCTTTTTAGTTTTCAATTTCAATGCGTAAATTTCCCATTATTTTTACTCATCAAAAGTGTTGTCGTGTGTATAAGTGGTTTAATAGTCAAGTATAGCATCCCTTGGGGACAGACTAGGGTTTAAAATAGTAATTATACACGCATTAAACATGCAATGGCCACACACGGGCCCCGCACGGACTAATTGTACTTTAAATGCCTACATTATGTTCTGACGTGTATTACAACTTCATTTTGCAATTACTTCTTTTAACTGTTTTAGTGAGTCGATGAAAAATATAATGGCATAAAACATTTAAAATGGCATAAAACATTTAAAAGGACAAGTCTTGCAATCAAATTAATCTATAATCTAAATTGAAAGGAGTTATTAACATTTACGATTCATATAAAATGCAGGCCCATTAGAAGTACGTATAAGTTCACGCCTACAACTGTTGCATGTGTACCTAATTACAAATTAAAATTCATAAGTCGAATGAACATAGCCTTCCCTGAAACAGGGATGACATTGGAAAGTGAACCGTTTTTCACAGTATAGGTAGTCAACCTTATACTTACCTAAGAGTCAAGGAAATTAAATGTAAATTAGGAAAAAAAACATGAATTTTCATTTAAATAAAAATACCTTTATTCGCTTAGTTTATAAAAAGGAAACACAACATATTTGCAAGAATAAATTCAGCTTTTAAGCGTCTATGTATTACACAGTTTATGTTTAAGTGGCCTGAAGTACACAAGGCATACAACTTTACGTTTCAACTAAACCTTAGCGTTTAATAACAAATGTACGGAAGATTAAGTGCTCAAGAGAGATGCTGCTAAGGTATACATGTATTTCCGTTTAAACGCAACCTTAGCGTTTTATATAAAAAAAGTAAAAATGAAATACTCACTAGAGATGCTGTTTAGTTACAATGTGTTTTCGTATAAACTTTACCTTAGCGTTTTATCAAAAATGTACGGAAAATCAAGGACTCAATAGAGATGCTGTTTTGGTTTTCATGCATTTTTTGGTAAACGCTCTGGTTGACTCTAAAAGTAATGTTTTATTCTTGGCGAGCTTATACTGGGGCAGGGCTGCCGCTTTTTCTTTGTCTGCAGTGCAAATGCTTTACGAGCTTCTTCCTGAAGTTGGCAGCCCTGGGACTAGCACTAATTCATAGCATTCGCTGCAACTGGATGCAGTGCCGTGTTTAACTAGGAAAAAAGGGCCCCACAATTATTGTGGTTTTTTAACATCTGGAGAAAATTAGGAAACATGTAACTAGGAAAAGAGTTTTGTTATAATTTTGAATTAATCGTATAATTCCAGTAATTTTGAGTCGATGCAACGTGCAATAAAACAAAACAATAAATTTAAAAAAATACTGTGTATCAAGCGAAAATTCTAATTTAGAAAGAACATGTGATGGATGTTTTGATTCTTAATTCGACTTTATTAATTTGTTTATCAGAGTAAAACCTTAATCGGTTTCAAAATACTTAGAAAATTACTAAGAAATCTATTGAATTTATCATTTTTGATAATTCTATGTGCATTTTGTGTACTTTTTGTAATCCTGTTAATTTTGTGCATTATTACAAAAATGTAAAAATCGAGAAGCGAGAAGTCATATTTTTTTGTGCATTTTAAAATATTTCTGACTGGTTCACTTTTTTCAAATGGTGCATTTTTATCAACAAAAATGAAATTCATACTTCACTAAAATATTGCCGATATCTCAAAAAAATCTTAGTCAAACAATACACAGAAATACTTTTTTTTTTTACATAAGCATTTTATTTTCTTAAATTAAAATGTAAAACGCCTTTTGTTAGTTTTATGTAATATTATTTGTATATCGTAGACCGTAGCTCCAGGAAACGGCGGCGTAGACTGCATGTCTTTGTTTTCACCTCGGTAACGAATGTGAAGCAATCAGCTACACACTCACACAGGAAACCAGCTACGCTGCCAGGAAATCACAACAATTGCTACTTGCTTATAATTGAACTGACTCGATATCATCCACAGTTTAATTAAGCTCAACTTTAAACTCCTGTTACATGTCAACAATGTATTGAATATGAAGAAATTAGCTACAAAATTATACAGACTCTAGCTCCACTTCTACACAAGCTCTTCACGGTGTCTCTTGAATGTGGAATTGTTCCTTCCAATTGGAAGGTTGCAACTGTTCATCCCATCCCTAAAAAAGGGAAACGCTCTGATCCTGCGAACTACCGTCCTAAATAATTAATCATTTTCATAGCTAAATAATAATAATGTCTCGCCGATCACCTTTCAGTTGTTATAATGCTTGCATTCCATGCTGAGAGATAGAGTTAAATCCCTCCCGAGGGTGTAAGAAATGATTTTTCGTTTTGTTGTTTTTTTCAAAACCCAAAAATAAAATACCGGCAAGGTGTACTGAGCCTTCATAAGAAACGCAAACCAGCCGCCTCAGAAGCTGGAAAAATTTAATTAAACTGAAGTGATTAGCGTAAGACCACCCCCTTACCTGTAAAAATAAATTGGTTCCACACGCCGCATGCAATCCTTTTGAGGTTCACGCGATAAGAAGTTGCAATATATGTGCAGCTTAGTTGAGTTACAATATTAAAGTATGTAAGAGAAAAACGTAGCGGTCTACGGATCGTAGGCCATGAAGAAATGCTTTAAGCTTGCCAAATTTCCCTGACTATCGGGAATTTACAATGGGTGATGTCACAAGCTGTAACTGTAACTCTATCAACATTCCGCTAGGGGTGGCCAGAGCCTCTGCAGAGTTGCCTCCATTTTTTCCTATCCTGACATACCTCTTTCAATTCCTTCATATCCATCACCTTTTTCATGCATTTTCTTCTTTTACGCTCACTTTGTATGCTCACAAGGCCTAGAGGTATTTTGAATTTCAGACCTCATTGCTATGAATCTCGTTTCTGAGTCTGTCCACGTATTTTTAAGAAGTTTCTTTAAGCACAATGTCTTTTCTTGCACCATTGATTTGGTTACCTTTGCAACATATACAATGAATAGACAATTACGTAAGTATAAAATATAAATTAAACCATTTTCCAACAGTTTTTCACATGATGACATAATTTAACATCAAATAAAAAGGCACTTGCAAAAAATTGGTGCTTTTATCTCCGCTTTAAAAAGAAAAGCTCTTCCCGCACATGTCGCGTCTATAATCTAAGTTGCACGCGCTCTACATTCAGATTCGGTAATAAGATTTACAGGTTGTGGTATCAGGGGTTATGGAAGCGTGCGCCGCCTTATCGCTTCCATAACAAAATGATGGCTGCCTTAGATTGAGCCCGACTGTACCTAAAAGCTCCTTCACATTCTAAGTGGCTAGTAGTAAAGTGGAAGAGGCAAGTGGTAAGTGGTAAAAAGAAAAGTGATTAAGTGGTAAATGGTAAGTGAAAAGTGGTTAGTAAGTCATAAGACGCACCTTTTTAGAAAGTCTTATCCATGATCGGAGAGGGCCCTTGAGGTGTGATACACACAAAAATGGCGCTCTCTTATCATTTGTAATTTAAAATAAATTAGCCTGATATTATTTTAAGTAAGTGACGAGTGATGAGTACGTGGTAAGTGGTCAATGAAAAGTGATAAGTAGGTGGTAAGTCAGTGACAAGTGATAAGTTAGTGGTTAGTGTTAAATAAAAAGTAATAAGTTAATCGTAAGTGAGTGACAAGAGATAAGTGAGTGGTAAGTGACAAGCGATAAGTGAGGGATAAGTGACAAATGATAAGTAAGTGGTAAATGACAAGTGATCAGTAAGCAGTAAGTGGTAAGTGATTTGTGGTGTCATTAAAAGTAATTAAAAAGTAGTAATTTTCTATGTACTCCTTTGCAAGTGTCCATTATAATTGATCACGTCCAACTGGAAGACCTTCTAAATAGTGAAAATATAGTTGGACATCCTCATCTCAAGATACATGAGCCGATATGAAGTATTTTTGTACAAGAAAAAGAAGAAGGCTCTTTTACTTCTATTGAGATATTGTAAAGACAAAATAACACTACCCAAAATTTAAGCATGTATTTATTTAATACTGACTTAATGAAATGTTGGTGTGAACAAGCTTTGGGCGGATTTCAAACCACGCCTCAAAAATGGATTCCAAATCCCATAAAATATCATTACCAAGCATATTTCTGGTTTATAAAAAGAAAAGCGAGTCAGTTATACAAAAAAAGCATTTGTGCATAACCTTCGATCATAATATCTGATCGTATCTATATTTCACATTTAAGTATGCGGATTGGAACCTTGTAAATTTGTATGGAAAAGTTTGTTTCCAACTACTGATTTAATACATGGCACCACAATCCTCAAACATCACCTTGTCCGGTTGAAAGCTCAATTAGTAGAATACTTGCGCTTAATGCCAGATGCTAAGGTTTGATCCCCACCAACGTTGCTTAAAATGATTATCCGTTTTGGTGTTTCTTTCAAAGTCAAAAATCAGAAAATGGGCTGGATTTACTCAGCCTTCACAAAAAATGAGCACCAGCTGGGGTTTCTCAGCTCCCGAGAGGTCGGAAGCGAAATGATGTGATGGGCGTAAGGCCGGCCTCTTAACCTGTGAAAATAAATAGATCCCACTCGTCACATGCGAAGTCTTTGAGTAAAACGCAACAAGAAGTTGCTGCGTTTTACTCAAAGTACATGTGCTGAATTTCTTGACAAAAATTTATGAAAAAAAATAATGAATATCAGGCCAATTTATTGTGGTAATAATGAGAAGGCAGCAGAGCTCTAAAAAACTTACTCACAGTATATAAACGAAACGAAAGCAGCATTAGGAGAAAAAGGGAAGAAAAAAAAATGACCTGGAAGAACAATTTCAAGCATCGGAATCCGGCCGTGAACACATTGATGTAGAAAAGACATGTCTCCTGATGATGCAGGATACGACTTCGAAGTAATGTTTAGAATTCGTCTTATTCTACATCACGGTACGAAGAATCTGAGCTGAACTGAACTGTCAAGGAAGGTCAGGTGACAAAATAGTATTGTCTATGTCAATTCATGTGCAGACCTCTTATTCGTTAACTTAATTTATTCCCTACTTTTATTGGTGTTGCAGTAACGTCCTCAGGAGACACCATTGTTATGCGGCAATTAAGGATGAACTCATTTTGTTCCATAACACATGTCAAACGATCGTTTTACCAGTTGAAATTCAATCTCAGGATGTCAATTCACGTGTGGACGACATTTTGAATGTACTCTTTCCAATTGTTAAATCCAAAAATAAATTCTCATACATTTCTTATATCGGTATGTACCTACTTAAGAGTGGTAGCATATAATCAAATCCAAAGGTCAAGCCGTAAAGGTAAAAGTACGTAAATGTCAATTATCTTTCCTTGCCTTGATTGATGGTCACTTTCTTCCATACAAGGTTCAATTACCGCTGACCTTTCATATGCGTAGCTCGCCTGTACTTAAAATAATGTTAATGAGTACCTCCTCAATTGATGGCACAAATGACTGTGGTCGTAATCATCGACCATACTCGAGTGTTTGATTCAATCTGAGAAAAAGAGGAAAATTTGTTTTTGACGGTAAGAAATTTTGTAACAGAGTATCTTGTTTAAACAGCTCAACCGCTACTACATAACTATATTACTACCCGTATAGTGTAAAATCCTGCCGCGTTTTCCCCGCAAGGGTCGCATGTGGGCGAGCGGAACCTATTTACTTTTATAAGCATAAAGGCTGGTCTTACGCCAATCCCTTTAGTTGAAGTGGTTTTTTCCCAGGTCCCGCGGGAACTGGTGCTCATTTTGGTATTTGATTTTGGGTTTGTAGTAAACAGCGAAATGGGAAATCATTTCTTCGAACCTGAGCTTTTGGCATGGAATGCAAGCACTTTACCGACTTAGTTATCGATCGGACGACGATACACAACACGCGACATGTTTATGCCCGTTGCAAATTTTAGTGAAAACTGTCGTTTACCGTGTGTAGTATTAATTAAATACCTATTGAAATTTCAATTTGTAAATTTTAAAGAAACGTGTTGTTTTTCAACAGCATGCCACTTTTCTCGTTGTATACAATATTTTTCTTCATGTGGTGCCACTTCGAAGGAAGATCGGCAATCATCATGAATACCTTGGATGCTGCGGCTCAAAGTAAGCACTTGAGGCTTTTGTTGAAACATTATCGAAGGTTTTTCAGCTACAATGCCCTTCGCCGTCCCTGAGATCTTCTCCTCTCAATCCTCCGTTGTTATATGACAAGATGGAGAGGACGGTATTTTCCATTCCTCATAATGCGACCGAAGTAAATCAGATTTCTCTGCTGAATGATTGACAGAAGTTCCTTAGTGGTACGCATGCGTCGGAGGACTTCTTCATTGGTGACCCGATCACGCAAACAGATCCGAAAAAAAAAATCGGTAGACACACATATCGAACACTTGATTCGGCTGTACAGTATACAATTAACATTAGAATTAATGAAGAATGTTATGAAATCATAAAAAGCATGTTTTATTTTTAAATTTCTGACTTAAGTCCTAACAACATTTGCATTGACTCATTGCGATATTTCTGAATAGTGCTTTAAGTATCCCTTCGGTTGGTGAATACGACCACAAATAACTTAGATACGTCATTACTCATAAGTATCAAATATAGAACTTAACCACATTAATAAAGTTTTTGTATTAAAACTTTACATCATTCAATTGTTAAGTGTGATGTTTAATTTCTATGATCTAGTTCAGTGTTTCCAAAACTCTTGTCGCCCATCGACCCTTTATGTGTAAAGAGATACAATCATCGCCTCAAAATCGCCCTACAATCGACACTACATAATTTTTGCCCCTAATAGAGCGCAAACCGCCCCCAGGTCGGAAACCTCTGATCTAGTTGGTTCGTGTGGAAATCTGTGCTTTATATGTAAGAAGGTATGTACATGTGTAAGTACGTATATACTTATGCTCCCTATGGACAACTAAGCCGCTCAAACGGTTTTTAAAAAAAGTTTCAGTAGTCATGTTCAATAACCTGAACTGTTCATGTGTAGTTTAATGTCAATCGGATAGCAAAAAAAATCAGCCGTGTTGTGTAAGTCTCAACCAATTTAAATATTTTTTTCATTAACATGCAAAACTTTCTCGCAATGGTTCCTGTGAAGTTTAATGTCGATCAAATTAAAAACTAGCCAATTCAGCCCTGTCTGTTGCTGCGTAGGACTGTTCCCATACTTGTGGAAAAAAGGGATTCCACGTGCCCAAATAGCGTAGTGAAACCCGCCGGGTACCTACTGTTAGTACTATGCAAAAGCGCTTGTACATTTAGTGGTGATAATTAATGTTTTCGTTTTATTAAGGCTGTATTCGTGCGAATGAACCCATAAATCAACACCTTTTCTTCGCGCACCCATTGAATACCCAACTCAAAACCCATGAGTAAAGGTTTCACTCAAACTCAAACACCCATTCTTCAGTGAACCATTGAATACCCAACCTCACACCCAAACAAGTTTTACCCAAGTACACGTATAATGTTTATTGAGAACGCATAATACGCCGAGGGATCTTTCTCGTTCATTTAGCTGTCAACCGAGCACAGTAATTATTTATGAATATAATTGTACTTGAATTAGTGTCATGTTTGCTTTTTATATAACTGAAGCAACAAAATAAACCTCCTTAAGAATAAAGTCCATACATGCTTATTTTATTTCATTCAAAGTCATTATCTTTTTCAAACGAGCTCATCTTTTCTTATGATTCTTGATGTCGTACTCATTAGCTCTTTAAGAAATTTGACCCACCCATTATTTTCTTGATCTTCAAATTTATCTATTATTGCAATGAATACTTTCTTCGTCAGTCTTTCATAATTCATTCTCTCCATATGTTAAAATCATCTTAATAAACTTATTTTTATCTTCACTGTCACACTATTTCTTGCACTAAATTCCGCTCTTACGAAATCATTCCTCACCCTATTATTCCGTTTTTTCAAATCATAATTTTTTTAACCATTTAACCGAATGAATTTGCCTAAAAATATTATCAAATAACATAGGCTGAATGCCATTAAAATGAAATATATACGAGTCAGTTTGAAAACACGAGCAGAAGCGCTCGGGTTTGGTGTTAACCAAGTTTGCGTAAGTCTCTATTTCAAGCCACAGCATCCAAGGTGAAAAAAACCATGATGATCATTGATCCTCGTTAGAAATGGCACCAAAAAAAGAAGAATAAGGTCTGCGTAACCTATTAAGTAATCTGGGTAAAGCTTAAATAAATATAAGGACTTACCCAACTGTGACGTCGAAGATATTGCTGCCCACTGAGCTGGATACCGCCATGTCTCCGAAGCCCTTCCTGGCGACGATGACTGACGTGATGAGGTCAGGTATTGACGTCCCCGCGGCCAGGAAGGTCAGTCCCATGACCTCTGGCGGGATGCTGGCGGTCTCTCCCACCACGTTTGCCCACCAGACCATCAGGTAGGAGTAGGCGGCGATCCACAGGATGGAGCCGAGGAAGGTCACAGGAAAGAGGCGTTTTCCTACGAGAAAGAAGAAAATCTATATGAATAAAACAATAGTGAAATTAGGGGAAAATGGATTTGATAAACTGTAGCTACTAATAAAGCCGATTCAGAAGCTTTGACAGCTGCTAAAAAAGGCTTATGAAGTTGAGGAAGAGGCGCTAGAAAGAAAAACACAACAACAGAACATGACATGAAGATTCGTTGGATTGGGATTAAGATGTTGATCAAAAGAAGCTTTGGCAGCTGCTATCTAAGACCTATAGAGGCGAGAAGGATCACACAGAATTGCCGCTTAATCTATAATAACCTTTAATCTAAGTTGCAAAGATATATTACATTTAAGATTTATATTAAATGTATTCCCACAAGAAGACACGTATAAGTTCCCGCTTAAACATGCCGCATGTGAACCTTCAATATAAAACCGAATCTCAAATGAACATAATCCCTGCAACTCTTGCCGACCTTCCCTGAAACAGGGGTTACATTGGCAAAGTGAACCATTTTTTACATTAGGAGTGGTTAGCCTCATACCAACCTATAAGTAAGGAATTCTTTCCTTGGGATAAATAAGGCAGCAAGAGATGATCGAAGATTTAAAAACAAAATCAATCAAAAGTTCCCAATCCAAACCAAAAATTAATTACAGAATGTTTGCGGCCGTATTCAGAAAACTAGAATAAAGAAACAAAAAAATGTTAATTAAAGCAACAAAATATATCCAGTTTCTGTTAACAATGAAAATAAAGTTATTTATCTTGAGAATGAAACCATGTTACGAGGCCGACACCTTTGATATATTGCAACTTAAAGTACGATTATAATGTTGATTACATATAACATTATCTCGGAATTTTCATAATTCATGCTTTAGTATGAAATATGAAAACATGACAGAAATGCATTTCAGGCAAAGATAAACCATTCCTTTTTAAGAATTGCGCAGTAGCTAAAAGACTTTGTTGTGAGTGCATAAAAAAATGTCCGATAGGAATGCTTGCATTTCATAACGACGCGACGGCTAGGATTCGATCCCCATCGTAGGTGTAAGAAATGATTCCCCACGCCAGTACTTATTTCAAACCCAAAATAAAATACCGGAAGGCTTACTCAGCATTCACAAAAATGAAGAACCAGCATCCTCGGGAGCTAGGGAATCCCACTTAGGCTAAAGGGGTTGGCGTAAGGGTTACTTACCTGTAAAAATAAATAGGCTCCACTCACCAATGAGAGCTTTTTGGAGACAACGCAGAAAAAAGTGGCTCTATATCTGGAGCTAAGTTCGTGTATTCAGCCGTCACAAGAAATGAGAGCCAACCCCTCGGGAGCTGCGAAACCTACACTTCAAGTAAAGTGGTTGGCATAAACGTGTCCCTAACTTGTAAAACTAAATAAGTATTACATCAGAAACATAGTAAAAGCAAGTGTCTAAAGACCCTGCCTTTGAGTTGCATCACAACTCATTATAAGTAATGGTTTACAGGCTTCACATAAAAGCAGACAGCCCAGCGTATGAAATGTGAGAACCTGACAGAAAAGCATTTCATGTGAGTTGTGCTGTAAAGAATCTGAAATATGCAAAATAACAGAGTGCGCTACAAACTGCTACAACTTAAAACTCTGCGTTCAAACTCAACACTGGAGTGTGGGTGGGGACGGTGGGGTGTGACTTACACATTGGTGAGTGCTTTTGTGATGTCCTGAATCGATTCTTGTCCTACGCGTTAAATCAGCCAGTCAAAAAAGCGACTGAACAGATTTCAGTCTGTTCTGAATGCGGCCGCTAGTCTGATCTTCGGGATGTCCATTTTCTCAAATCACTACGATGTTGAAAGAATAATGTAGTTCTTCCTTTTCCTGAGAAGGTGGTCTACGCGTGTGTGTTTGATGGTATTTAAAGCCCTAAATAGTATGGCTCCGTCATATCTGGCAGACATGATTTCCGCCGTTGAGGTGAGTATGAAGGGCGGACACTGAGGTCAGCGGGGAGTGGTGCTGTCAGGTTGACACAGCCTGGCCGTCAAATATGTATTAATTTTGGGGATTGCGCTTTCCAGATTGCGGGACCGGTGTAGGGGAACAGAGTGCCACTTGGAGTGAGGGTTTCGGAATCTGTTGTCATTTTTAATGGAGCAATGAAATGCCACCCGTATCCGATTATCAAAGAATCCCATTCGTGATTGGGAGGACCCCGTAGGTGTGACACACGAATAAACGGCGTTTTTTTGTCATGTAGGAAATAAAAATAAAATATCCTCATTTATGTAAAGAGGCACTGTGTTACTTTCCATACTTTTTATTTGTAAACTCTGTGGTTGACTTTCAACGTAAAGTTCATACTTGGAGCTCTGGCTGATATGATTACCTGATCTAACTCAAAACTGGCGCAAACTATGATAAACTAACTTACACATGCTATACCTGGCATAGTGTACAACTTTCTTGTGAAACATCTATTCTATCTTACGTTATGCGGAGTCTAAAAAGATTCCACTCTCCAAATACACTGAATAACATAACTGGATCTTGTTTCACTTCCATACATTTTTGCCCACGACAATTATCCATTTTCTACCGCCATTTTCAAATTCTATCGCGTTTTTTTGCTAATCGCTACAGGTTAATATAAACCTTAGAATGAATGCACAGTTTGGTTATTTGATAAAAAAACTATACATAATCTAAGTTGCATATATATATATTCACATTTAAATTAATATTAAATGCATGTCAACAAACAGACACGTGTAAGTTCGCGCTTACAAATGCTGCATGTATACTAACAAATTAAAATCCAAGCCTCAATAGACATAAACCCTGAAACTTGTACCTTCCCTAAAACAGGGGGGACATTGGCAAAGTGAACCATTTTTAAAGTATGGGGGATCAGCTTCATACAAACCTATGAGTCATGGATTTATTAAAAAACATTATTTATTCTTGACTTTCGCTGGTGTTGCAGCAAACTTCTTCAAGATACACCATTGTTGTGCGGCGATTAAGGATGAACTCGTTTTGTTTCATTACACTTGTCAAACGACCGTTGATCCAGTTGAAATTCAATCTCAGGAACTGTAATCCTTTATTTGACCGGTTCGTAGTCTAGTGGTTAACACTTCTGACTCATAAATGGAAGGTTGTGGGTTCGAATCCCGGCGGAGCACAAAAATATACTACTTATATTTTCAAATATGCTCTTCGCTGGGTGAAATATTCATATACCTTTACCAAAGATCGGCACTAAAGATCCATCCAGCCCTACAACAACTGGGTCTTGCTTGAGAATTGGCGCTTTCTACAGCGACGACCAAGTTCGCAGAGGGCTCTTGAGGTGTGATACACACAAAAACAACGCTCACCAAATAAATCATCCTAACATTATTATTATCGCCTTGAGAGGCACGATGGCTTCGAGCTTGTAGCTCATTTAAAAGTTTAGCCGCAGTTTGACAGAAAACCTCATGTATATTGCATATTATATGACCAGAAAACATAACTTGGATCGAATTTCTGCGGTCAAAGAATGCGCTAAAGGTTTCCATTTATCTGTTATTTAATATTGACTTAACAGAAGGGAATAATCTCGTCTTCTAAACCGCAATGTTGACCACTGACAAGTGTGAGTGTTGCTAGTCTAGAAGTATTGTACGGAAACGTAGTCGCTAACTCATGAAAACACTTGCTGTCGCTCAGCGTGCAAATGCCAGTCTTAGTTTCACTGCGTCATCAAATTACAGATGACAGATTCGTGAAGGAAAAAACGGTGCCGATGCAGCTCATCGAACTACAAACCAGAAGTAGCTTGACAGGTACATACATACTAAATAGACACAATGGCTGATGGCGGAAGATGCTTTTCAATTGGCCGGCATGAGAGTCAGCGTATGCAAACGCAACGAAAACACAACAAAAACGCAACTAAGCTACACATGTAGTGTAACTTCTTACCGCGTTATCCCTGGAAGGTTAAGGGGGGCCGGCCTTACTTGAAGTGGGGGTTTCCCAGCTTCACCAAACCACCAAACTCTTAAAAACACTAATCATAATTACTACCTTCGCTCGAAGGTATGCCGTGATTTGTGACAATTGTTATAGAAAAAAAACAGTTCATCTTCAGTCGTCGTGCGGAGAGGGTGTCTTCTGAAGACGTTAGCTACGTCGAGAATAATGTAAGTTCTCTTATAATGGTTCGTCTAATAACCGATAAATAAATTTGGACTGTGTAGTTATAATTATTATAAATATGTCAAATGACCGTAATTCCAACCTTAAACTAACTACAACACACTCTGTCCTCACCTCTAGGAGTCCTGGTGTCAGGCAGCGTCAGCCACAGGGGCAGGATGATGGGCATGACGAACAGATAGGTGAGGCGTTTGCGGGTACCCTTGGGCCAAGACATGTCTAGCGGGGCGGGCGGAGACTCATCGTCCTGGAAGAAATAATCAAATAACATACTTTAAGAATTATGATAATTGGTGAGCACCTTGCATGTTTTTAATATCCTCATAAGATGTCAGAAATGTTTTTTTTAATTTTATTATTTTCGGGAGCATGGACTCCTTTACTTTGTTAAGGGCCGGTTTGTTAAGAGCCGATAAGAAATGTTTGGAAAGCGTGTATTTGCAGTTGCTGGTCCTCTGGGCTCGAACCACCAGCCTTATCACGTGAGAAATGCTGGAAGACTATGGAAAGTTCCGAAATGCACTGAAGACAAGCCAATTCCTGGCATCATTTGCAAAAACACCCTTGGAGTGACTACATCACGTAATGGCGCTATAAAGAAATCACTAACTCATCATCATCATCCGGTATTTTCAACGTTAGCATTGCGATTGTATTCTGAAAGAAAAAGATGAACTTATGTCTGTATGTCAATCGTGTGGCTAGTTTTTTTAGCTAGTTTAAGTCACATATGTTAACGTTAAAAATACCGGGTTTAAGTAAGTGGTTGAAATCAGACTACTCCCCTTGCCTTTGAAAATAAATAGATTACACTCTCCATATGCCAACTCTTTGAAGACAATTTGCCGAGAAGCTTCATGTAATAAGTTCAGCTTAGTTGCGTTTATGTAGCTAGCTCTCCTATTTTCTTTGAAAACCAATTTGTTTTTCGTTTAATTAAAAATACACTCAGATTACAAAAAGTAAATGTGCTAGTAAGTGAGCGTTTATATGTAGATTTCTAGCAGCGGGGATCGTGTAATGAAACTTGAAGCATTATTGATCGGCTCCCATTCACCGAGGAAAATAACACATTGATGGAAAGAGCCGTTTGTTGGGTGAGCGTGTATTTAATCACGCCGCCTGTAAACTGATTGTGTATGGTACCGAAGGATACTAATCAGTTTCTGGCGTAGACTAATAAAGAACGGACAAGAGAAACTTTGTAAGATTGTATGGCAGGTAAGTATGGTTGCTCAATCACTCTGAACTGATTGATTGTACTTTTCTGTAAATAACAAGTTGATTTTTTGTTCGCAACATTTTTTGTAAGTAGTAGTTTTTACTGTATGATTTTACTGAAAAATTTAATGCCCAATTTAGTGTTGTTACCAAAACCTGGGTAAAAAAAAAATACTGAAACTTTTCTGAGAGTGCATGGAAGCCTCTTGAGATAATTTTCTTCATATCTGTGTATTACCATGCCATATAGTGCCCGTCATGGCTCTCATCTTGGTCCACTGATATTGTGAAAGATGGCGAACAATGACGCATCTGAGGCAACGATGAGCTGTATACCATCTACCAGAAACCTAAGGTCTCTACACATATGAAGGATACCCAAATCACAGGTCACCAATTGCATGATAAATAGACCCCCAGGAGGAAGGGGAAGGGGAAGAGTGGAAAATCCAAGGTTGAGGAGAGATGCGGCGCAGCTACTGCAGGTGCCAAGCTGGAGGACGGTGGCCGAAGACAGAGGCGGATGGAGGCTCAAGATAGAAGAGGCAAAGGAGAGATATAAATTGTAGGACCATTGATGATAAGAAGTTTATACTGCTCATACAAAATGGTCTCCCTCAGGGCTTTCATATTGGCCCACTTCTATTAAATGTCTTTATTTTTGACATGAGACGTCGATCAACAAATTAAAAATGTTTGCTTTATACACATACAAACTAATAAAGTAAGATAACTAACAGGCTCGGTATATTCAACATACTTGTCTTGTGTCCAAACACTTCGATAAGTCGGTGCTTTGCTCGATATTTAATTAAGGCGCGCCTACCTAGCGCAGTAATTTCTTTCTGCAGAGATGAAAAGCCCGCCACACTCGCTGGAATCACTTCGCTAATGAAGGCCAGTGATTAATCGCCGGATCACTAACACAGTAATCACTAACACAGTGAACAGCCTCACGCCCAAACTTAACCTTAGCGTTTCAACAAAAATGTGGGAAAACTGAAGTACTCAATAGAAGCACTGCGTACACAATTAAAAAAAAACAGATAAACTTCTTACCACCTTAAACTCAAATTTCTCGCATGTATCTTTTGTAGCCTATTTATGTTTACAGGTAAAGGGGCAGCCACTTCAATTAGTTCTCATTTTTTTTGGTATCTGAATAATATTTTTATATTTTGGGTTTGAAATTAACACCAAAAAATCTAGGAGAATCAGTTTTGACACCCTTGGTGGAGATCGAAACCCACCCCTCTAGCATGAGCAAGCATTCTACCAACCAAGCTATCACCTGGTTTTACAATGCTGCGATTTTTAAATGAGTACTAAGCCACGAAAAACAATTTCAGTTCTATCATTGAAATATTGACAATCTGAAAATTTATTTATTTTACCTGTAAGGAGGTCAGCCTTACGCCAGCCACTTAATGAAAAACATACAAAATATGTACGAGTATGTTTTTCACTTTTCTAATTTTTTTAAAATAATTAATTACACATTGAAACTATGGAAGTTTGTAAAAGTTAAAGAAGGGTTTGTACTAATGTTTCTTGTTCACCTAACTGTAACTACTCATGAACTTTATAAATGAATTGATTTTCTTACAAGTACCTGATTAAATTTAACAAGTGGAATGCCTATTGGACGCTTTTTTTGCTTTACTCGTAGATTGCCTACCTATCGCCAATGACTATAATATGGTTTAATCTATAGGTTTAAATGTAGGTAGTTAATTAAAAAATGAAAAAAATATGAGGTCTTTATATAAGAAAGTATATTTTTTAAAGACAAGTTTAACCTTCAACATATAAAATGTCATCTATGAAGACAGGGTCAAAGTTACAATCAACATATTACAGCTCATGATGTCTTGGTCAGACACACTTATTCCTACATCCTACTTCAGATACCACATCTTCCTATTCTTACATATGCTCGAAAACTTAACAACAATAACCTTTTCACACATTGCCTTATTTTATATTTACTCTGTACCAGTGGCGAAGGGTGCCATACAAGCCGATTCCCATCGGCTTCCCGTTTAAAATGAGGCAAAAATGAAAATAAAGTAGACTGCATGGTTTCAATGGGGAAAAAATACGTATTTTTTATTTGGTTTTAAATGTTTTTTTTTTACTTTGACCCTATATTTTTTAACTACTTTGTTACAAAATTTTAAAAGGGAAGCCGATGGGAACCGGCTTGTATGACACCCTTCGCCACTGCTCTATACATATATCCCATTTTTTTGCAATTTCACCAATATGATCCAGCCATACTTTTCTCGATCTTTCCTTTCAAGTTTTCCTCTGACATTTCCTCTGTATATTCCATTCTTTCAACATGCTCAACCCATCTCATCACATTATTTTACATTCACATTCTTATACAGTTTATATTTATTTTTAACTCATTCATCGCTAGCTCTGTCCCTCAGAGTTTTTTTTCAGTCATACTCCTGAAGTGTTTTATTTCCACCGTAAACACTTACTTACTTCACCAGTAGCAAAAGTCTCACTTCTACACATCGGTGACAATATTCCATTATTTAATGCCATTCTCGAATCCATCGTAAGTCGCCTTTTTCTTGTAATTCTTCCTATTGCACCTTCAACATTCTGAATAAATATATTATCAAAGATTGAATGAAACTAAATTCACCATGAGCCCACATGTGAGCATGCATTAAATACGAGCCTGTTGCACCAAACTCCAATCAGACAACAATAAAAATTAAGTGTAATTTCTCCCAACAAATAAAAAATTTGGTTGCATGCACGTAAATCAGTTGATGTCCATCATTTTTCCTGTTCAAATTCCATCATATTATTACCCATTTCAGAGAAATATTCAACCGAGGTCCTTACCAGAATTCAGCAATCAAATTTGATGTGTCGATCGAATATTGATTGGAGGTTGGTGCAACAGTCTAACTGTCAACTAAATGTCAATACAGATGTTGTCAACAAAGATTACAGATCATAGATCCCCTCTGGTGGCAGAAAAATCGAACATCATAGGATATGGTAGGAAGATAATGCCAAGACCGACGTGGAAGTCCTAGGAGTAAAGAAAACATGGAAGGAAGCGACACAAAACAGAGAACCCTAGAGGATTGTGGGGTGGGACGCTTTGGAGGAGACAGGTAAATAAGTAAGTACTCACCATGTCTATAGGATCGGGAGGCATCCCGTTGGGAAGGTCGCTGGCCTGCCCCGCGCTGGCAGTGCTGGCTGTGGACAGAGCCGCCCCCGCAGCCCCTGATCCTGAGCCTCCTCCAGCCTCTGGACCTCCTCTCCCTGGAGGTTTTGTGGCGTCTAACAGCACCTTCAGGGAGGCGATGGCGTGCAACTGGGTCGCCTTCTCGTCTACCTTGCCTGGAACAAGACAGATAAAAACGCGTTCAATAGTGTAATGTAAGAGGTATTATTTATCATCATGTTCTTCATCAATTCCTTGACTTATAGGTTGGTATGAGGCCGATCCCCCATACTGCAAAAGATGGTTCACTTTGCCAATATCACTTCTGACCACTAAGCTACAAATACAGTGCAATTTGTTATCGCGTTATGCCCGAAGGGATCGCATGTGGCTATTGTTGCCTATACAATACGAATAAAGGGTATTAAGGAAGTTGTACGTATTTCATAGCAATCAACATTCGTTTCATAAAATACTTCACACTGTGATTCATCAGGAGATCAGAATATAAGCGAGGAAGACAAAGGATTCCAAAATTTGGTCCGTAAGACCTTTGGAAGAGAAAGATTATTGTTAATTGAAATAAATTAAAGTTTCTGAACAGCTTTAATGATTCGGAGTTATTTGTTTGTTGATATAGATTCTCAAGGCATAGAAAAGTAGGGTTATGGTACATGAAATTTTTAAGGAACGGTAATAGAACATTGACCTACAACAGCCCAAGTAAGAAATCACAAAATCAAAGAATCGAGTAAACGACGGAAGAAGAAACGGATTCAAAAGCACATAACAAACGATGTGTTCTGCCCTTGAAACATCTACTTAGCGATTAGCGTTGGCTCTATTGTGGAGACATTAAATGTCAAAGTCAAAAGAAACATATTACAACAAAAAACATGATGAATTGCCTTGTAAAGCCATTTCGTATAAATGCGAGCAAATATTACTAGTACATATCTGATTTCAGAAAATAAAGAATGGGGGGAAAACGTCCAACGAAGGAATGCTTTGAATAAAAGGCTGATTGTGTAATGTGTAAATTCATTTGCTAAATATTGTACGTTTAAAAATAGGAATTCAAAGATTTATACAACGTTTCATGCACATGTTTCGCTTCGCTTCCCGGAGAAGGTGGTCTACCGTGTTTGTCTGATGGCACATAAAACCATCAATGGCTTAACTCCTCTTTATCTGACTGACATGATTTCGCCTGTTGAGATAGATAGGTGTGAGGAGGCAGACATTCAGATCTGCGGGTGATAGCGTGATCAATTTGGTTCAGCTACGTCGTCAAATACGCATTAATTTCAGAGACCGTGCTTTCCGTGTTGCGGTTCCGGTGGAGTCAAACAGACTATCACCCTGAGTGAAAAACTCCAAACCTGTAGGTGTATTTTTTGGAACACTAAAGACAAACCTTTTTAAAAAGTCTTATCCGTGATCAGAGAGGGCCCTCGACGTGTAACACATACCAAAAACGGCGCTCTCTTATCATTTGGAATTTACAATTCAATAATCGGGATGTATATAATCACAAAAGAGAAAACTCTTTTATCTTGTATATTAATTAAATAAACAAAGTTTTAATTCACTTTTACAATTTTACTTCTGTCTAGCACTTTCGCCTACAAGGCATCTTCAGGACAGGACTTATTTTATCTTGGCACAAAAAATACCATCAACTTCATCTTATTATACATGAAGAGTTTGAGAGAATAAAATCTCAAGGACGCCAAAAAGCATCGACTCTTCATGACAAAGCTCCAGATTACATGAAGCAACTAATTGTCCGGAAAGTGCTCACCGAAAGGGATCGCACACTCCGATCGGCAGAAAGCGTAGCAGACACCCTTGTGAATCAGCATATAAGGAAGACCAACCCAGTCTTTGGAGACCGTGCGTTTGTAGTGGATAACCCCAGTAACTGGAATCGGTTGCTTTTAGATGCCCGAGGATCAAGGACAGTTCATGACCTCAAAAGGACGGTGAAGGCACATCTCTATGTGCAGTGAACAAAAAGCACCCTTTTCAGCAAGCACCCCTCATCAAGTTCATCATCATCATCGTAGCTAAAGACTCTACGACAAAAAGATTCGTCGTGTTTCTTCATCAAAGAATAGACACATCTCCTGATGACGTCGGATATGAATTCAACGAATCGTTTCGAAACCTGTCCAGTGTCCATCTCTTCAACATCTTTCATAAAATCCGTTGTTTTTTTTTAATTATGTACAAAACATACCTTTGAATGCCATTTTCTCTGTTTCCGTTTTTACAAATTTCATTCTGAGATTTTGATAGTACGTGACTTAAATATGAATCAAGGTCCGCCATTGAGATGATCAAATTGGGTCATTCTCCAGCTCAGATTTATGCTTAATTTGACTTTTTCTGGAAATGTCCAGAACATTTATTTTTAAATGAATTTTCCTCTTTGCAATGCACGAGCCTGCTTTAATGAACTCAGAACATTAAAAATATCTCTCGGCTATGTGACGTCACCCACAGTAAAATATAAAAAATGGATTCCTGATAATCAGGGGTTTTTTTTTCTATTTTACAGCACTGTGAAACGCATGCATTTGGCGGTACTGCTAAATGTAGCACAATGTACTTTAGTGTCTTTTAAAACTACCTACATTTGTATTGGAGTTTTGATTCACTGTCCTGTCTTTATCCCGGCCAAGTGAAATAATATTTTTCCCCATATTTTCAATTTGCTGAGTCCATTAGTATCAGAAGTACACGTTACTGAGTTGAAACTTTTAACAAGGTTTTTTTTTATTAATAACGTACATAAATACTCAGGTAAGATCTCACTTCGATTACGTAGCTATTTTTAGCTCACACATACATATAAACATACTCACACATACGTACGTTCATATATTCATATTTACACATTCACTCACACTTTCAGGTGGGTAATTTTAGCAGAGAGCAGTGGCGGAGGGGCGATACATCACGTCTACTCCCATCAATTTATTTTTCAAAATAAGTTTCAAAACTGTGAACTAATAACGGTCAAATTTAAGTGGAGTTGCAGTACATAGTTTGAAAAACATACAAATTATAATTAACTTTAAAAAAATAAAAAATGATTTACACTTTCTGGATATAACGTGAACTGTTATGGGAGAATTATAATATTTTCGACGTTTTGCTGCAGTCGTAACAACGTTTTTTTGGGAGGTACCTTTTCTGAACCACGATCGGAGATGAACTCGAAGTCCTGTAGGATTGTGGAGAGCGATGCTTTGGGATGTCTCACGCTTACACATGCCGCATGTGTATTTACAAATAAATAAAAAGCAAATCTCACATGAACTTCCTTGACTGATAGGTTGGTATAAGGTTGACCACCCATACTGTAAAAAATGGTTCACTTAGCCAATGTCACCGCTGTTTCAGGGAAGGTCGGCAAGAGTTTCAGGGCTTATGTTCATTTGAGATTGGGTTTTTTTATATTGTAGGTCCACATGCGGCATGTGTGAATGCGAAATTATGCGTGTCTGCTTGTGGGAATGCATTTAATATGAATCTCAAATGATACATATCTTTGCAGCTTAGATTTAGATTTAGATTTAGATTTAGAACATCAGCCCTGCAACTCTTTCTTCGCCACTGGTACAACAAACGATGGGACGGGTAGTCGTGCGCTCGCCCCCTACACTATCGACCAAATAACGAAAAACGCAAAATGCCCCGCACATAATGAGTGCGCTGAAAAACAGATACTTTATTGAAAATAATTGACTATTAGCAGGTTTTTTGCAAGTTGTGACGAAGGTAAATAATAAAGAAGGAATATTTATGTTTATTTCAGGTTACATGAAACAATAGAAGTAGGGGGAATTTACAATTCTAATTTTATTTTGGTGAGTTTTTAACCAAGTTTTAAAGGTGTATTCTTGTAGAACTTTAAAAAAATTATGACTTATTAGTTATTTAAAGGTTGTTATGCGGTAGAAAACTTTCAAAAGTTACATATTGTAATTGACTTTCATGTTACTTCCGATTAATGCTACTTTTTGGTCCGCAGTTCAGTGGTAACACTTCGGACTCTTAATGGAAGGTCGTGGGTTCGAATCCCGGCGGAGCACAAAAAAATACCATTTATATTTACAAATTTGCTCTTCGCTGGGTTGAAAAATTCATAAAACCTTTACCAATGACCGGTCACCAAAGGTCCATCCAGCCTTACAGCAACTGGGTCTTGCTTGAGAATTGGCGCTTTGTAGCGACAACGACCAAGCTCGTAAAAAGGTCGATAGCTCAATTGGTAGAATGCTTGTATTTCATGCCGAGAGCAAGGGTTCGATCTCAATGTTTACTCAGCCCTCACAAGAAATGAGAACCAGCCCCCCCGGGAGCTGGGAAACCCCCACTTCAACTGAAAGTGGTTGGTGTGAGGCCGGACCCTTACCCGTACAAATAAATAGGTTCCGAATCACCAAATGCGACCCCTTCGGGGATAACGCAGGCAAGAAGTTACACTTGCGTTTTTGCGTTTCGGACGTTGAATGAAAGAGAAGTAAATAAGGTATGCACCGTAGAAATGGCTCATTTGAGAAGTATGACAGGAAAAACACTGAAAGATAGAGTGAGAAACGAATGGGTTCTAAATGAATGCGGAGTAAAAGAAAGCGTGAAAGTGAAAGTTCAAAGAAGTGTGATGCGATGGTTTGGACATATTGAAAGGATGAGTGAAGACCGACTGACAAAAAGAGTGTATAAAGGGAATGTAATGGGTAAGCGTGGAAGGGGAAGACCTAGGAAACAATGGACTGATCAGATAAATGAGATTGCGAATGAATGGAATCTACAGAGTGGAAACAAGAGAAGAGCATGCATGAAAAGAGTGATAAAATTAGATGAGATGAAAGAAGTATGCAGGGACAGAGTCAAGTAGAGGCACTTGTGTGGAGGTACTGGCCACCCCTAGAGGAAAGGCGGCAGGATACAAGACAAGACAAGACAAGACATTTAACAAACCGTTATGGAAGAGCTTAGATCATTTTGTTAGCGACGTGACCAACGTCTTCAGGAGGCATCTATTCTGCACGACGATTGAGGAGGAAGTGATGATGAGCTATATCGCTAACACTTAGACCCGGTATTTTCAATGTTAGTATAAGTGATTTTAAAATGCTAAGAAAATACCTACACAATCGACCGAACAGTGTCCTTTTCTCAGTACAAAGTCGCTTTAATGAAGTTGAAAAACCGAACTTTAGGGCGCTTATTTTCAACGTTAGTCTTGCGACTTTATCCTGAATGGAAAGGATGCACAACTCTCAACCGTTTAAGAAGTTTTTTTATCAGTTAAAAGTCACATATATGTTAACGTTGAAAATACCGGGCCTTAGTATAGGCCTCACTTAGTATAGGAAAGTGCAGGACTATGACTGTAAAAAAACTAACACCTGTGTTAGTAAAGAAGAAAGGTTGATTTATTTAGCAGGCTAATTTATTCACTGTACAGTTGAGAAAGCGCCGTTTTTGTACGGTTCACACTTCAAGAGCCCTCTCCGACATTGGTTCGCTTAAAGCTAACTAAAACGAGCCATGTACATTTTATGATGTGTACTGATATTCGAGCACTGAAAGCGCACGGTCTTTGTAAAATGGCTCATTTGTCATGAGGAGGGCTCATAATTGAGGTGTGCAAAATAATATAAATTATCTTCATTTATAGTCTATTAAATTGACGCTTAAAGAAGAAAAAGAAAACAAATTAGTTTCAAAGACATTGGGAAGACATATTACAAAACTCTGCGATGTAAGAAAAATGCTCTCTGTAAAGTGAAAACTCGTACTGGAAGTATACTACTCCGAGTATAAAACATTACATAAACTCCCCTCGATTGCGTAAATCTACAAATTGCATGAAAACTCAATCACGCGTTAGAAGGGCTGTCGTAGTATCCATATATTTACGCGATAGAAGGGAGTTAACGCAATGCTTCATACTTGAGTGTACGCAACCATTGCGTGCTTCCATATTCGACACGCAAACCTCCCTGCAAATTGTTTATGTTTCGCACATTTCGGATTATTGATTGATCGAAATCCATTCCTGGAAGGGCTCGATAGTCAACTGTTTGTGAAACATGATTGGTTCTAGGAAACAAGCTTTTTGATTGGGATAAAAAAACACTTGCTTGTACACTATATGTGTAGATTAGTAGCATTAAACTTAGCGCATGAAACTGGAGATTTTTGTTTGTTCATACAGGCATCGCCCCACATAGCTAGCAAGCATTTCTTCATCACAGAAGAAATGTTTTTTATACCTTTAAAGAATGACTATTGACAAGTTTGCCAAAAATGCATTCAGTTTCATAGAGGTAAACCACAGATCACATAATGAAATATCTACGTCTGGGTAAACCTGAGAAAAATAAGAAAAATTAACCGAGAAAGTCGGAAATGTTTCGGTTTCGGGAGAAACAGTACCTCCCATCTTCAGGTGTAAATTAAAACGTATTTACTTTTGAGCATCTCAAATTTTTTTTTTGGGATTTAGGCCATATTGCAGTTGACATCGATAAACAAATACATTGACATAGTTTGATTAAAAATTGAATATTTAGGTGCTTTTTGCCTTGTTATGATAACCTGATGCAAGGACACGACTCTTATCAAGGAGTTGCTATGGAATAAAATGTCTGACCGTCACCCCAGGCCAGAGTACTTTTATTTAGACGGTGGAGCGAGGTTGACAGGTGGATGGAGCCATCTGAGAGTCTCCCACTACGGGGCCATCTTCCATACTCCACCTGGAAAGCCCTTAACAGACTTCGAACTAGGGTGAGAAGATGCAGGACAAACTTGTAGAAGACGGAGCACTTGACCGTGGACAGATCACCCTGTGTAGCTGCGGGGTTATCCAGAACCCTGACGCGAGATGATGATGATGAGTTGGTGATGTCTTTATAGCGCCGTTTCGTAATGTAGGCTTGTCTTCAGTGCATTTCGGCACTTTCCATGGTCCTCTAGCTCTCACATTATAAGACAGGCAGTATCAGGCCAGAAGATCAGCAACTGAAAATGAACGCTCTCCAAACAATGTGTTTACTTTTCTGATCGGCTCTTCCATACGTGACATGGTTTGGACATGGCTCCGTTCCTGCCGAGCGTAGTGTGAGACTTTTTTGCCGAGGGCGACGGGCTTGATTAAATCCCCGTGATATTTGGATGCCTTTTTAAATAAAGTTTTGTGGACCATCGAGCATACATTAAGCTCGACGCGCTCTGGGACACGGAGCCAGTGAAGCTTGAGATGACATGTGATGACGTATTGTAGGACCTACCGTCGTGCATGGGGTCTATGGTGTGTATCATGAGTTGCAACAGGCCGTGCCTGAACTTGGCGCCCCCGGGGTGCGGCGCCCCGGGCTGCAGGTCCGCGGACCCCCTGGCCGTGCTAGGAGCCGCCCCTGCCCCTCCAGCCCCGCCTGTGCCCCCCGCGGTGCCCGTGCCCACGGAGGTCTCGCTGGACGTGGCGGCGTTCCCGTGCTGAAACAGGGACAACAAACATCTTATTAATATTAACATTGAAAAAATATATTTTAATAATGAGGGTCCGCACATGAGTTGACATACGGCACTCCTAGAAAGCGATTGGGTTTTCATACATTTCTTCTATTTACGCAATTGAGGTGAGTTAACGTAATGTTTTTCACTCGGGGTACTGATGACCTAAAATGTCTGTTAGTTCCTTATTTTTAACAAAAACGAGTGAAATAAACAGTGCAGCGAATACAGAAGAGCTAGGCTTTCTATCTAGTATAAACTTATCTAAAAAAACATTATTTTTACATGACAATGTTTTAAGTGACTTTTTGTATAAAATACTCTTCCAAAACTAATTATAAAGAACTTAATTTTGTATTGTTAATTTGTGTACAATAAAACATGACTACGCATAAACAGCTGAACGATGTACCGTGAATCGTATGAGTATAATATGTAAAACATATGTAAGTACAGCAATCTGCGTTTTCTTTTTTTTATTGCTTGCTATCTTCAAATACATGTACATACTGTAAAATCTACCGACGCTCATTAAGTCTGTAGTTTGTTAAAATAACAAATTGCACTCGAAAAAAAATCCGTATAAAATAATATTATCATCACCATCCTCATTACAAACACCCTCCATTCTAACAAGAAGAATTATGTAGTTGACAGTGTGTGCCGATTCGTGTCACGACATATCCGTCAAAGGTATCTCGTCTACAAACAGCTCTTCCATGGACAAATTATTCACACGACAGTTCGTCTACATGACTTTTCGGTCAACGACATTTCGGTCATAGACAAATCGGTCACAGATAACTCGCCCACAGACCCATCTGTCATGGGAAATTCGGTCGCACGACAGTTCGTCCACACGACTTTTCAGTCAATGATATCTCGGTCACATACAATATAAGTCCACAGACAGATGCATCACAGAAAATTTGCTCTCCAAAAAACCTCCGGCTAGTCCTTGGTCCTTCAGTCTTGTGGTGATGAGCGCTTAATGGGGTTTACGTCGTTTATTTTAATTATGTGACCAGCCCACTTCAGGTGCTCTATTTTGATGGAAACCATCACATCGGGCTCTTTGTAGATGTCATAGAGCTCCTTGTGTACCGAACCTATAATGTATATGACCGAAATGCCGTTGACCAACAAGTCGTGTGAACGAATTGTTGTGTGACCGTATTCTCCGTGACTGATGTGTCTGTGGATGAGTTTCTGTGGGCTAGTCGTAATGCAAAGAGTGTAGCTCCTGAAATCGTTTGCTGCGTCACCAAATTAAGGTCGAGAATTATGTAAGTTCGTCTAATATCCGAAAAGTTTAATTACCTAACTGTGAAGGAATTATAATTGTAAAGATGTGTTAACGAACTGTCGTGTGACCGATTTGTCCATGACTGAGCTGTCGTTGGATGGATTGTCTGCGACCGATGTGCTGATTAATCAATCACTATTACAATATAGACGTTTGGATATTTGCAGAACAATGTGACCGAAACATTTGTGTCGCATAAATTCTTAGCGAGACAATACACGCTCTTAGCAAATATCCCTTTCACTCCCGCTGAGATATACTGCTTTAGAAAGACCTCAACATGTGTTGAAACTCTGCTTTGAAAGACGAACTACGCGAAAACCAAAAAAGAATTGTGGAAAAATCAATTTGCGAAAAAGAATCAAATTCACCGACCTATTTTCCTTGGCCAAAAACAGGCATTGACATTATAAACTAACAATTCAGTATTTTATTAATCATCACTTGATATTTCAAATCTCAATTGCACATAAGTCCTGTGCAACTCTGCCGGCCTTTCCTATAACAGCTTAGTCATATTGGCAACGTAAAACATTCTTTAGAATATGAGTGGTCAGCCTCATGCAAACCTATAAGTCAAGGAACCATAGTTACTAAATTCATTAAACTGAATATAAAAATAAAATATGATAAAATAAATAACAAAAATGTCTTAGCCGCCAACATTACATATCTACCGCCATTTAATTCTATTTCTTTTTTACTATTTGATTCTGATTGTTTCGAATTGTTACAACTTCGACGTATATAATTGTCGAAGCGTACGAAAATTGGGTCTACTATAGTCGAGGTTTTACTAGACGAACATACAACATGGGTAGCCAATTAAATGGTTGCGGGAATGGGGTACACATTCACAGCCAGCGTGGTTTTCATGACCCGGAGTAGCAGAAACAGGATGGTAGAAACAGGGTGGCAAAAACAGAGGGTTAGAAACAGGGTGGGAGATTCAGAGTGGCAGCTTAAGGGTGGTAGTTTCAGGCTGGTAACGTGGAATTGCAGAATCAAGGTGGCAGTTGAAATAAATGATTAATAAACAAAAGGATGTTTAATTTAGTGAGCGCAGTTTTTATGCGGCTTACACCTCAAGAGCAAGCTTGACCATCGCTGTAAAAAGCGCCTATTACACAAGCAGTACCCAATTGTAGTAAATTTGGATATACCACCGGTATTTGGTAAAGGCACAGGAGTTTTTTAACTGGACGAAGAGCATATTTTGAAACTTAAGAGCACTTTATACCCTAAATCTGCGGTTTTTGTTTCTTACACTTTATGGTCTTAGCATAATGGAAGACAATATCATGGCTGAACTCATGCACTTAGGGCGGACCTGGCGGCTTTATCATCCGTAGGAGCCGATATTAAGGCGATTAGGAGTGACCTTTCTTCCCTGAAGGAGTCCATGACCTTCATGGACGCCAGAGTTGGTGAAATTGAGACGAAGCTTGTCAGTATGAGCACCATGGAGAAGACAGTTACAGATTTAACATCCAAAATCACTGAGATGGATGCAAAGATCAACGACAGCGAGCAGCGGGCACGTCGTAATAATATTGAGGTGACAGGGTTGCCACAAGTATCAAATGAATCGCTGATCGACCTCACGGTGAAGATTGCGAAAAGCTTGAAAATCCAGCTTACACCGGGGGATATAGACTTTTCAACAAGAGTCGCCGCCAAAAATGCGGCCTCTGGTCGACCTAAGCCCATTGTTGTAAAATTTCATAAATCGGTCCACCGTGACATGTTTGTCACCGCCATCAGACGGAAGCGTGGTCTCATGTCTGACGAGCTGGGTATTCCGGGGTCTCCAACAAGAATTTTCGTCAATGAGCACCTGACACTACACAATAAAAACCTATTTCATCATGCGCGGCTCAGATGCAAGGAGTTGGGGTTTCGTTACACATGGTCCAAAGGAGGCACTGTGTTCGTACGCAAAGACGATGGTTCCCCAGCCATGGCAATAAAGACTTTATCTGCGCTTCAGATGATCGGCGGCTGATTCTCTTCTTGCTTCCTTATTTACTTTTTCTAATTTATGCACTAACTCTCTCATATTATATTTTCTCTGATTTTCTTAGTTACTCTAAACTGTGTCTCTTATTTTTTGTTGGTACTGCCGTGTGCTTGCTTCTGTTTGCCATTTACTTTAAATACTTCAGTGTTGTATTTTCCATTAGGCGATTGTTTGAGTATATATACACAGAATACCAGAGGTTTGCGAACAAAGACCGACAATTTCAGTTTAAATTTTTCCTCCAGTGATTTTTCTGTCGTAGCTCTTACTGAGACCTGGCTGGGCACTGACATTGATTCCCGAGAGTTAATCGATGACAGATACGATGTCTGGCGAAGTGATCGTGGTTCTCGGGGAGGAGGAGTGCTTTTGGCCGCACTTTCAGATCTTAATGCACGAGGTAATCCGGAGTGGACCTGTGATGCAGAGTCTGTTTGGGTTACCTTGCCAATCAGCTGTAGTGGTAACACTACCAAAAACTTACACTTGGCCTGTGTTTATGTAACTAAAGGCACTGAATACAGTTCGCATATCGAAAGCTTCCTTAAGCTCCTTTCCAAACTTACAGAAGACCTACCAGATGATATCTTCTTAATTCTTGGTGATTTTAACATGTCAGATATCGAGTGGTCTGATACCCCGGGTGAGCAGTTTCTCTGTCCCACTAACTACTCTTCTTCATGCTCGAGTAGTTTCATAGATACATTGTCTTTTCTCGGCTTTTATCAATTTAATTCCATCAAAAATTCCCTTAATCGTACTCTTGATCTTATTTTGTGTAACGCTCCTCTAGTGTCGGGGATAATTCATTCTGGTCTTCCTTTCGTACCTGAAGACTCTCACCACCCAGCGATAGAACTGGTTTTGTCTTCCCAGCCACTTCTCCAATTACATGAACCTCAACGCATTATATACTTATTTAAAAAGGGTGACTACAAGGCACTAGGAGGTTTTCTCGCTGAGGTCAACTGGTCCGATGTTTTGACAGCATCTCCCCTTAACACCGCTGTGACAGCATTTTATGATATATTAAATTACTCCATTGATCAATTCATACCTACCCGACGCTTAAACCGCAACCACCATTTTCCATTATGGTATAGTGCACCCTTGATAAAGATCACTAGGGAAAAAATTCACTACCATAATAAATTTATGAAATTTAAAAACCCTTCTGACTATCATACTTTCACATTACTACGATCCCGTCAGAAAGCTATGGCCAAGGAGTGCTTTTCTCAGTTCATTATTTCCGCTGAAACTAACATACAAGAAAACCCTAGAGCATTCTGGAGCTTTGTTAAAAGCAGACTCAAAAATAATTCACTTCCCATGTGTATGTCTACTGATGGAACAAATTCTGTTAATGGTAGCAAGGAAATCTCCATCGCTTTCTCCGATTACTTTTTCTCTATGTTTGATCATGACACCCATAGTTCCACCGTTCATTCTTCTGAGCCAGGAAAACCTAACCTGACTGGCCTTGGTTGTTGTTCTACTGACAGAAATATTTTAACTACATATCTCTCCAACCTTGACGTAACGAAGGGTGCTGGTAGTGATGGGGTGCCGCCTCTGCTTCTTGCCAGATGTGCTGAGGTTGTGGCGGAGCCGCTCTCCATACTCTTCTCACGCTCCTTAAGAGAGGGTATTTTCCCTGACATATGGAAAGAGGCTCTAGTGTCTCCTATTTATAAATCTGGTCCCAATAATTTGATCAAAAACTACCGTCCGATTTCAATTTTGTCTGCTATAAGTAAACTCTTCGAGCGTGTAATATACGACCAACTTTATGGTTCTCTCAAATCATCATTCAGCGACCAACAGCACGGTTTCCTTCGCAATAGATCTGTTTTATCTAATCTCTTACCTTTCACTGACTATGTATTTTCTAACATGCACAGTGGATTGCAGACCGACGTTATCTACACCGATTATGCCAAGGCTTTTGACAGAGTAAATCATAGCATTCTGTTGAGCAAATTGAGTAAGCTCGGAATCCACGGTGATCTTCTAAGATGGATAGAATCCTATATCCGTAATCGTCGTCAGGCAGTGGTAATAGGAGGCTAAAAATCAAACTTTGTCACCATTCCTTCCGGTGTTCCCCAGGGATCGCATTTGGGACCCCTTTTCTTTACTTTGTATATCCACGATATTGGTGACTGTTTTCTTCATGCAGAGCATCTCCTATTTGCTGACGATATGAAGATTTTTTTGAGAATCTCTGATTCATCTGACTGTGCATGACTTCAATTAGATCTCGATCGGCTTTCAGAATATTGTGCTGCCAATAGACTATCCATTAATGTTAGCAAATGTCACAAGGTCTCGTTCTCACGTAAACTTTCACCCTTAAATCATATTTATTATATTAACGATTTTCCTATCGAGTCTGTTGACCGGGTACGAGATCTGGGTGTCATAATGGATAGCAAACTCACCTTCGTGAATCATATTGACAATGTCTTGGAGAGATCATTCAGGGTGCTCGGGTTCATTTTGCGAACTTGCAAACCCTTCAAAAAAGTTACGGTATTAAAAGTTCTCTACACAACAATGGTTCGCTCACTTCTTGAGTACATGTCCCCTGTTTGGTCCCCCTCTTATGCGGTGCATATAAAACGTATCGAGAGAGTACAAAAAAGATTTATAAAACACATAAATTATAAGTTTAACTTATCTTTTCCTGATTACAAGTCAGCCCTTGACTATCATAAGCTGGACTCTCTAGAGGATAGGCGTGTTGTTTGCGACATGATGTTAATCCACGGCATTTTGCACAACAAAATTGATAACCCTGATATCTTGTGTATGTTATCCCTCAACATTCCAACTCGCAGAACCAGGCACACGGTAGACCAACTTTTTCATCTCCCTGTGTGTCGCACTAACTATGCTCAGAGCGCGCCAATTTACCGGGTGTGTGAAACTTATAACAAGTGTTTCAGTAGCATTGATATTTTTCATTTAGAGACGGCGCACTTTCGCAAAGCGGTGGGTGCTTCACTCAGGGAGAACTGATTTTCTTTATTTTTAAATTTACATCATATTCTGTTTTGAGAGCAGTATTTTTTTTTTCTTGTAATTAGTTACTTGTAATTAACATCTTGTAATTATTTCCAACTTCCTAAATTTTATATCCGTGGCAACATATAATTGGCCATGTTTTTTTGTAATTGCTACTATTATATTTCTTATGTAACGCTGTTTGTTGTCCTATTAAAATAAAAAAAAATAATAAAAAATAAGAATTACAGTACAGAGTTCATAGCGTTAAGCACTAGGCTACAGAACAGTCTGGTGCTAATTTTAAGGGTACTTATCTTAGGAGGGCAGTTTTAAGGTTGTATAAATAAGGTGTTAGTTTTAAAATATAAAATTAGCGTTAGCGTGAGGTTGTTAGTATCAGTGTGATAGTTTGAAGGTGGTAGATTGAGGGTAGCAAAATTGGAGTGGTAGCTTCATCTTGGTAAAGCCGCGGTGGCAGAATCAAAGTAGCACCTTTTTTTTTTAATTGTTAGTTCAGTAGCTTGAGAGTGGTAGATTCACGGTAGCAAAATCAGGGCAGTAGCTTCAACGTGGTAAAGAAAGGGTAGCAGCATCAATCTGGCAGCTTCACTTTGTCATTTTCAGTTCGGTAGCATGAGAGTGGAAAAGTTGGGATAGCAAATCTGGGTGGTAGCTTCAGCGTAGTAAAGTCAGAGTGGCAGCGTGAGGGTGGTAGATAGATATAATGGGCCACCGCGACCCCTTCACGTTTTATTCTGCGGCCACTGTTGAAAGTGATTAATGAGTTTTGCCCACAAATATACACATACGAGCATGTACAAATAGGCAACGCGGTACTGTGGCATGATTATAAAGTTCTGAAATATTTTATCCATACGCCTCGTCCAAAGTAAAAATTGTGGTACATGTACCTACGTGTACCCGCCTTGTATCTTTCCCGCATAAATGTATCAGAAAGACCCCATACGAATATTTATCTTTTATTGAATATTTTAATTAAAAAACAACGCAGTTTAAATTCATTTTTATATTTCTTAACTTTGTCCTAACTTAAGGACATTGATTGTCCTAATGATGCCTTTTTAGGCGAAAACGTTTGACAAAGTTAAGAAATATAAAAGTGAATTTAAACTGCGTTTTATTTAATTAAAATACAATGAACTTCCACCGTGTAAACCACCAAACCCTTAAAAATATTTTTATTGAATACTTAAAAAAACATTAACTCTAAAAGATAGTTTGTAAGTAATAGAAACACCGAGAAAACAAAGACACGTTTTAACCGGTTCTTACGTATTAAACTATCTATCTACCTTTCATTTCAAAACTCGTAGTTATTCAAATAGATTTTTTTTATTACTTAATTTTCCCAATGACGTTCCGTGCCTAATAAGTTGGTATGAGGCTGATATCACGCTGTAAAAGCTCGGTTCACTTTTGCTAACGCCACCCTGGTTTCAGGGAAGGGCTACAGGAGTTACAGTACAAGGATATTAAATTTTTTGTAAATACAGATGCAGAATTTTTAAGCGCGAATTTACACATTTCTGTCTGTGGGCGTGCATTTTGATACTATAAGCCTTAATTGGCAATATATCTATGCAACTTATATTAAATAGTCTAATACGTAATACTTATATTCATTAGTCATCAGGGCACCGGTCAGGAGTCCGGTCGATAGCTCAGTTGGTAGAGTGCTTGCATTCCATGCCGTGAGCTCGGGTTCGAATCCCACCGAGCGCGAGGGTGTCAGAAATGATTTCCCGTTTCGGTGTTTATTTCAAACCTCAAAATAAAAATACCGGCAAGGTTTACTCAGCCTTCACAAGAAATGAGTACCAGCTCTCTGGGGAGCTGGGAAACCCCCACTTCAACTGAAGTGGTTGGCGTAAGGCCGGCCCCCTTTCCTGTAAAAATAAATAGGTTCAACTCGCCACATGCGACCCCTTCGGGGATAACGCGGCAAGAAGTTGTTGCACCAAGAAAAAAGTCCTCCAACGCATAAATAACAGTAAAGAACTCTCATCAAACATTAAGAAGAGAAAGCTGAGGTATATTGGACACTTTATGAAGAATGCTAAATTCCATGTATTTTAAAAATAATAGTAATAATAATAACAGTAGGATGATCTACTTGGTAAGCGTTGTTTTTGTGTGAACTATAAAAAGCACCGATTCCCAAGCTGGTTGGATCTTTGATGACCGGTCTTATAGGTAAAGGCGCATGAATTTTTCAACCCAACGAAGAGAAAATTTTGGTTTTTTATCTGCTCCGCCGGAAGTTGAACTTGGATCTTTTGGTTTAAGAATCCGTAGCGTTAATCACTAGGCTACACACCAGCCAACTATCATAGCACACAAAGAAAAATTAAGAAGAGAATGACTCAAAAACGACAAGCGACATCGTGTTGTAGAACCTACGAAAACGGTTAAACAAAAGCCCTAAATCTTTATTTACGGATGGGGCCGTCCATATATTACGTCATTCGAATTAAGGGGGGGGGAGTCTGGTCTGCGGATGATGGCAAATGACGAACGAGTACCAAAAGTGACGTCGTTCTTGTAAATACCAATTTCTACAAAATATACATAATATCATGTAAGATATATAACATTATTAATTATAAAGCTCATCCATTATTACAGCAAGAGGGGGGAGGGGTCATTAGATAATGGCTACAGGATGATTGTAGGGGGGGGGGGGGTCGAAAATCGGCAAAAATCGATGACGTAATTTGGAAATAAAATGGACGGCCCCGATGCAGTATTTCATGAAAACATTGTTTTAATTAAAGATGAATAATAATTTTCACGAAATGACGTCGTACATTTTAATAATATATTTAAACGTCTTACCATATATTCAATTAACATTTAGTGCAAATACAATATATCTTATTTTAGTTCAAATATAATAATGTTTGATATTACTTCCATATACGCTTTTACACATATCGCACGATGTATATAACATTAATATATTACATAATATGTACTAAAGCAAATCGTCTACGAATAATCAGATGGCTTTAGTTACCGAGGCTCACGCAAGAAATCGTAGTGCTTTGATTGCTTGAATTGGCTCTACGATCCGTAGACATAAAATATACAGGAATTATACTCAACTCCGTAAGTCAATTTTAAATGCCAAAAAGCAAATTTTAGTATTTTAGTAATGTTCTAGTGAAATATATTGTGCCAGCTAGCAAGCGCCATTTTTGCAATTTGCTGTATTTTGGTTTCAATTTTGGAACACGTTTTTGATAAAGTTAAATGATTTTGTTAACCAAGGAAAAAGTATCTATGGAAATATAGTGATTTGTTGCTAAATTTGGAATCATAAAGACTACCTTTTGATTACGAGTCCGTATTGTTAGCCGCGAGACTAGATACCCAGAGTAATTTATAATAGGAAATTATAAATGGATGTAAAAATAAATAGGTTCCACTCACCACATGCGAAACGGTAATAAAAGGGGTAACGCGGCAAGAAGTTGCTCTGTATGTGTAGCTTAGTTGCGATTAGTTGAGTTGTATGAAATTCGAACTTTTAACATCAACCTGTTAATTGCAAGGATAGAGGAAGTCTAATAAAACAACCATTGCAGGATTTTAGTATTTTTCTTTTGAAATATTTTGTCCATGGTCATCTTCCATATTTTCATTCAAACCTCCCTCGATATATTATAATATTATCGTAGTAAACAGAATGGAATAATCGATGGTAGGCATAGTTAGCATAACAATCTGCCTTATCTGCCCATCTCGTAGCCTTTCTTCATGCAAATAAGTCTACGCCATATGCATGGTGTGATCACAAAGATTCAAGACAGATTTCATAAGAAAAACGCAGCTTAAACGCACATAAACACATAAACATAAACAAAGGAAATGTTTCAACTCCGTTGGACCACTGCAACACACTTATCCTACCCAATAGAACTAAATTGCTTATATAGTGCATTTTTTCACAACGTTAAATCTGAAAATATTAATCTGGCGAATGAATGTTATTATTTTTTAAGATTTTAGCAGATTATCAGATCTTACAAAAGCTGATGATCCAAATCTATTCTAGTTATACTTTCATCGTTATAATGACGCTTGATTTATTGTAATTTCATCCGTTCCTGTTGGCATCTCAGATTTTAGAATAGGTACTTGAGTTCCATGCCAGATGGCTAGGGTTCGATCCGCACTAAGAGTCTCAAAAATTATGTCCCGTTTCGGTCTTCATTTCAAACGAAAATCCTTCACAACAAATGAGAACCAGCCCTTTTAGAAAATGGAAACCCAAAAATGGTTGGCCACGTGCAAAAATGAAAGTCACAACAAAAATACTATTAGAAAATATTTTGTATGGTTTGTGTATTAACACTGTTCATGTTGATTAGTTTTATGTTTTAAAAAAAAAACTAATTTCTGATTAAAGCATTGTTATTACTACCTGATAATGTAATCCTACCTGAAGATGACCATATTGGTCGAACACATTTGTAAATTAAAATTCAAATAAACCAATATCGTGTGTGAAAATACAACAATGTTTTAATCAGAAATTAGCATTTAAAAAAAAAAAAAAAAACAATCAAAACTTTTAGAAAAGTACCTATGTTTAAAGTATTTTAACGCTAGATTTTCAAAATATTAAATAATACTCTCCGTTGAGTGTGCCTAGAGATCAGGAAATATTAAAGCTTAGACCCAGTTTTCATACATAGAACACAATGTTTCTGTCCTTCCTTTAATTTTGACCATTCCTTTTTTGAGCATTACACCATATTGTCGATACACAAGAAGGCGCGAAGATATGGGATGTATAAGAAATGGAAAAAACGTCGGTAGGTGAGTATTTTTAATTTCAAAATTTTAAAATTTCCGTTTTAAAGAATTTTAATACACTGTGCAAAAATTTTCATCATTCAGGATTAATTCAACTGTCTTGAATCTTTACAGACACACTCTATAATACGGGTCTACTCAGTACATATTATAGGGTCTACGACACGTAGAACGCAATACGCGCTACGATTCTCAAAGAGAAATTGATTATCTGAGTGACCTTTTCCACTGTTACAATTTCGACCTTGAATTTGAATGTGTTTTGTGCTCTATTTGAACATTCAGCATTAAAAAAAACCTGAATGTTTTTTGGAAAATAAATTCTTTAGATGCCTATTTTTAAAAATGAACTGCTACCTACGTACTTTCTACTGTTTTTAAATTCTGTTTGAAAACTCATAAATTCAGGTTTATTTTTCATGACCGTATTTATGCTATTTTTTCTCATATTCATTGTACTGGAAGTTCGATGTGTAAAAACTTAATTTTGAGAAAATAGGAATGCAACTCAAAAAAATATATTTTTGCACGCTTAAAAAATGAATTTATAATTTATAAATTATTCGCCCGACAACATTTGGATAATAAGAGTCAAAAATAAAATAAATGGGCTTGGAACGTGTTTCTATGGATGTTCCATTAGATTTTTCTTGTCGGCAAACGTCACAGATAGCAGTAAGTAGCAATATTCCTTGACTTTTAGGTTGGTATGCGGCTGACCACCCATACTGTAAAAAATGTTTCACTTTGCCAATTTAGCCCCTGTTTCAGGGAAGGACGGCAAGAGTTGCAGGGCTTATGTTCATTTGAGATTGGGTTTTTAAAATGTAGGTCCACATTCGGCATGTGTTAGCGCGAAATTATACATGTCTGCTTGTGGGAATGCATTTAATATAAATCTTAAATGATAAATATCCTTGCAGCTTAGATTAGATTAGATTAGAATATAATATGCAGAATAACACACTTCTTGTTAAAATCAAATGTGAGGAATCCGTCACCTGGAGTTAAAAATTTTAAATCGTGTGAAAATAGAAATAATAAAGCTTAAAAGAAAATCAATAAAACTTATAAAAAAAAAAAGTATAAACATTAGATTTTTATTCGTATATCGTTGAAAAGATGATTATATATCTTTAACCTACACTTAATCCAAGTTGCAAAGATTGACATGAAAGGTTTATATTTAATGCACGCCCACAAGACCCGTGTGCTTTTAAAATAACTCAAGCCAATTTTTTAGCCAAAATGAACCAATTTTTTATAAAATTAAGAAAAAAAGATTTTTTTTTTGTAGGCAAGAATAGTCGATTCGAAAAGCAAGGAAATATAGCTGCGCAGCTTTATCTATGAATTATTGACACATCCTCAGCTCTCATAAACACACAACTGTATAAGTTTCCACCAGAGAGAAAAGGATGCTTTTTGAAAACTTATCAAAAGTATCACAAATACTTTCCTGTTTATTTATAAATTACTTTCACTTTCATACTGTAAAAACGGTTCTCTTAGCCAATGTCACCCCTGTTACAGGAAAGGTTCGAAAGAGTTGCAGGGCGTATGTTCATTTGAGATCGTTTTTTTTAAAGTTGAAAGTTCGCATGTGGCATGTATAAGTGCGAGCTTATACGTGTGTATAATCTGCCGTACAAAAAACCTTTATAATTACTGCAGTGTTATCCGAAATGTCGTTGACCGAAAAGTCGTGTAACCGATTTGAACCTGGCTGAGCTGTCTGTGCACGGGTTGTCTGTGACCGATTTGTCGAGAAAACCTACGGTCCTTAGTTACCATTAACATTTTTTTTGTTTGCCTACCATCCCGGTCGTGTGACGTAACAAAATTATTGTGTATGGTGCCTATAATCTACAATTTAAGTTGCAAAGATAAATGAACGCAGGCCCACAAACAGACACGTGTAAGTTTGCGCTTAAAAATGCTGCTTGGGTATTAACAAATAAAAATCCAAACCTCAAATAAACATAAACCCTGCAACTTTTGCCGACCTTCTCTGAAAAAGGAGAAACATTGGCTAACCTCAAGTCAAGGAGTACCCATTCTACAAAATAGTGAATCGAAGCAAATTAGATTTAGGGAATATCTAAGATACTTTTTACCCGAGTATCTTCGGTATCTGATATCTTATAGTACAACTCTTTACCAAGTGTCGTACACGCATGAAATAAATATTTTTCCTTCCGTAGAGTTGGTCCAAGTTTTCCGCAAGTCTATCTATACCCCGAGTATAAAATAGTTACAAAAAATCCCCTCGATTGCGTAAATCGAAAACGTATGAAATATACGATGGCACTCCTGGAGCGTGACTTGGTTTTCATACATTTTTTCGATTAACGCAATCGAGGGGAGTTAACGCGATGCTGTACACTTGGAGTACTGTTGAATAAGATATGGCCACAATCCCCGGCAGATCTCACGGGGTCGGGTTACTGACCAAATTATCGGGAAAGGATCAGCCTTGGGTTTGCCAAAGAGAAATCTGACAGAATTGTGATGTTTCTGAGCGTAAATAAACACAAAAACAATCAGTGCTATTCACACACAGAAAACCCATGGCTCATCTGCCGCCTAAAGTAAATTTTACACTCATTTTCGACAAAAGCTAAATTATGTAATGAATATTTTTTAACATTGAAAATACTTACACTGTTGTAAAACATGGAATATTTGTATTGAAATTAAAATCTCGCTACTGTGATTTTAGGTTTTCACGGCCGGATCGTTATTGCTCTTTCGGGATTTGACCGTGGTTCATAGTTTTCTTCTCTTTTGTCTCTTATTTTTCTTCTTCTTTTGCTTACGTGTCGTCACTATCTTCTGGTAGCAGAGCTTCGAAGGAGTTACACACAGAAGTAACTAAACGTAAGCAAGACGAGAAAAAAAGAAGCATGAAACTATGGACCAAAGTCCAAAAGAGGAATATCAAGGATATAAAATATATGTTTCATAATGAATGAACCAATAAAAGCCATAATTGATAAGCACGAAGGTTATACAACATAAATAGGATTTCTAGTGACTGGATGTAGAAGAGAAGGCCTACGTTCAGCAGTGGATAAGTTATTGCTGATTGACCTTCTTAGTTCTGACCTTATTCTTATTGCAGGTTTTTCATTTCTTTGCATGAAAAAAAATGAAAATATTTTACTAAAATTTATTAATTTTTTTGGGTGCTAAAATTGTAGAAGTCACCCTAAGAATTTGTTAACAATCTTTATGGAGACGAGTATACATGTGTGACTGCACATGTATGAACTTATAAACATTATGTGCTTTTTTTACAAACCGAAGATTTTGACAGAATAGTCAGAAATGAAACAATAATCAACTTGACACTTGACAGACGCTATGACGGTCGAAAAAAAACAGGCAATGTAATCAAAGTATAAAATAGAATCAGATCATAGAATATAACAGATAGCAAATAAATTAAAATATTAGACAGGTCTAAATGCTAATTCCTACCATATTCAATTAATTTAAATCAATGTAAGTTAAAACATACATGACAGGGTTATTCATGACAGACATTGACATACATTAAAACATGACAGGGTTAAAAAGAAAAAGAAGATAAATGATAAACTACTTTTTTTTAAAGTGGACCGAAAAAAGTATATTAAACTTCACAAATTAATGTCCATTAAAAAATATAAATCAAATTGTGTTACCCAAAATAATTTTACTTGTAAAAACCCACAAAATGACCACAACCCTCGTAGATGAGAATTCTCAAGAGACTGAAGGATTTGCCTCCTAAGTAAAAACCATTTTGTTTACGCTTAACCATAGCATTCCACCAAAAATGTATGGAAACTAAAACAACGCTCTTGTTGAGTTATTTAGTTTTCGTACATTTTTAGGGAAAACCAATGGAAAGTTGAATGTTCGGGGTACGGAAAGGGATGTTTTAAGTAAGTCACACATAATCAAAGCCAGCGATCTAGGATTTTTTCTAAAATTAAAAAAAAAATGTAATGAATGAGAGGAAATTCTTTTCTCAATATTTCTGTATTTTTACTTCGTCAACAAAAAACCCTAGATTGCCGACTTTGATTGTATATGACAGTGTGATTCGTGGTGGACATAATATAGATTAGAAAACACCCTCTCGTGATAAGCCTCGAGAGCTGTGAAATCTGGCACCTTGAAGTAAGGGCGGCAATACTTGAGGGAAGTATGGGATAAGGGTAGAAAAAAGGAAATAGAGAAAGAAAAAAGGCTGTATTGATGGTTGAAAAATAGTTGACTAAAAAACTATATATCAAACTCAGACCAGTCTGGAAAAATTGATTACCAACTTTATTCATTTGATGACTATCATTCTTCGGCTTATAGCTTGGGATGAAGCTGACCACCAATACTTTTAAAACTGATTCATTTGGATGAGGATTCTTGAGGTGTGATTATAAAAAAAGGACTTCCGAAAAAAGTTATCCCATACAGTTTTACAGAAGCTTTGTCTTGCTATCAAAATTGCCGCTGACTAGTGAAGACCGACCATAAAAAGAGTTCTTGAGGTGGGATTCGTATAAAAAAAAGCGCTCACCAAATAAATCAGCCTGAAATTTATTAATTAAGTTATTTACATGCTTTCTTACGATGATCATTATTCAAAAAATCTAACTTCACGAAACATGTATATTTTTGTTGTTGTTTTGAACTTCCTTTTTACGTGATATTTGTCCCAAAAGCTCTACTGAGAAGCCAGCAAGTGACTGTGTATAAGTGGTACGACTAACTTTCGGTATTTGAGACACAAGTTGTCTAATGCATTCCCAAGTCGCTGGCGAAGGTGCAATATCGTCTACCACATGTCTAAAGTGTAATATTCTAGCCTCAATGGCACCGAACTATGGCACGTTTCTAGAAATCAAACGAATAAACCAAAAGTTCGATAAGTATACGAGGCAGTTAATGGTAAGGAAATTGCAAATAAACGGTTAATGAACCTGTGTGTTATTAAAGAATGGAAACAATTTGTTTATATCTTAAAAACTAGGTTATTTTTTGGCAATGCCACACCTTTTTCAGAGAAAGCGGGCAGGGCATATCAGCAGAAGAAAAGATTGAAGATGGAGCAGGATTTTTGGAAAAGTGGTCCAGAACTGGCGAAGAAATAGTCGATCACTTATCGATTCGATGGACGGACGACATACAGGAAGCTGATGGGATAATGGGGATGGGAAGACATGGCAAAGAAAGCCCCAGAACAGGAGCAATTGGAGGAGATCGGAGAAGGGCTATGTTAAACAATAGACTAGACACGGCTTATGAGAATAAATTTTCACCCAATTTACTTGGCATTTTCACAATCTAGTATGATTTGAATACATTAAAGATTTAAAATAAGAACTTCCCTTTAATCCAATGTCATCTGAAGTTGTATCTTTTCTACGGCAATTAGGCACAAACTCCTAATGACAATTCCAACGAAACGTTGAGAAACTCAATTCTTCTTTTCAAAATTTTATTTTTCGCGTTATATTTTGATTGTATTATAGTTCAGTAAGAACGGACGTTAATAATATCATACATATTATCATAGATCATTGTAAGGTGAAGCGTAGAGCTAAATTAAGAAAACGTAGACCCACTAGCCTGTTCTAGCATTATAAACTCAAACATAGAGTTTCACCAAAATGCCTAGAAACTAATGCACTCACTTGAAGCGCTGTTTAAGTTTCTGTAGATGTTTAGGTGAATGCTACGGTTGAGTTTATACGTAGTGTTTTATACTGGAGGTGGTAGGCACATGCACGGCAGAACTAAACCTTCCAAGCGATAAATTGCAAAATGCTAAATGGGTTCACGGAAAATTTGTACTGAGGATAATTTACTGGCGAACACTCTCCGATACACTTCAGTTAGAACCAACTCAGACGGGGACAGCACAGCAGAACCTTGATTATCCGAGTCCGCTTTGTTGGAAATATTGCCTTATAGGTTGGTATGAGGCTGACCACCCACACTGTAAAAATGGTTCACTTTGCCAATGTCACCCCTGTTTCAGGGAAGGTCGGCAAGAGTTGAAGGGCTTATGTTCATTTGAGGTTGGGTTTTTATATTGCAGGTCCACATGCGGCATGTGTAATCGCGAAATTATGCGTGTCTGCTTGTGGGAATGCATTTAATATGAACCTCAAATGATATTGTGGTTTAAAGCCTTTTTCCATTTCTTTCTTTTCCATTATCGATATGTCACTTCACAACAAGAAGGTCGATGTTCAACTGTTCGGTCTCTTGTTTATTGACAGTGGAACATCAATTATTCAAATCTGAATAATATTCCAAATAGTCAGTCTTGCCAACACTACAGATATATATCTTTGCATCTTAGACTTAGATTAGATTTAGTCTTGCTTAAACATACACCGTTCTTAACAGCGTGTAAAGGTTAAAGAAGAGGAAAGATCTGATGAAGAAATAATCTACAAGAAAATTAAAGGCTTAGAAATTTGGCCATTAGATGAACTGTTATTAGAGAATTCACTTTATTTAACCTGTAAAACAAAGTTGTCTCCTGAGGACATTGGTCAAGAAACTTACAAAACGACGGGCTTACAGAAAGCTCCCCAATAACGATAAGCCAAATATCCGGATTTGTAAATAAGTCAAACAACCGCATTTAAAGTTGAAATACAATTTTACGTTTTGGATAATAAGCATGTTAAATGCTTATTATCCAAAGAAAGATTGAGGTTGTATTTGACAACGTCAAATATGGTTTTGATAAGATTATTTAATATTTTTTCATCCTTAGTTTGCTTGCCATAATTTTATTAACAAACGGATACCAAAATACAAAAAACATTACTGCGTTTATAAATAAAACCCAAATTAATAAAATGCAACTTAATTTACAGTGTAAGATTTCGGTTGTTTGACTCATTATTATATGAGATAGAATTGGCCCATAATGTGTCGGATAATCAAGGTTCTACTGTTATTGATAAGTGGTGAGTTGGCGTGGACAATGACAGAAAATCTGCGGGAATGTTGGAGAGATCTGAGAAAAGTGGAGAAGAGAGTTGGAGGCGAGGATAAACGGAGGCTACTAAGGCTCAATATGAGCTGTAGGGCCATCCAAAGCGAATGTATTATTTGACGGAATGAATTTTTATCTATAATCTAAGTAGAAAAGATACATAATATTCAGAATTCATATTAAATGCATGCCCACAAGCAGACGTTTATAAATTCACGTTTACAAAAATGCCCCATGTGAACTTACGACATTAAAACTCAAAGCTAAAATGAACCTGCAACTTATACCGACTTTCCCTGAAACAGATGCGACATTGGCAAAGTGGACCAGCCTCATGCCAACTATAAGTCAAGGAACTAATGACTAAAATAAAACAGTCCGAGTCGTTGACAGTTCAGCTGGTGAGTTTTTGAAATAAATACAAAAGCGTTTCAATTCATCAAACGGCGAGCCATAAAGACAACAAACAGAATGATTTCATTTGTTGATTCTAAATTCAAGACGTTTGACTTACAGAATTTATCTTGAAAATGATCCTTTGAGACTATTTGATTTGCTGTTTGAAGTCCTGGGAGTCAAAGACAATAGAAAGAAACTGCACAAGACAGAGAGTCCTGTAGGATTGTAGTGCGAAAAGTTCTAAGCCTTCAAAGTATGTGAGCTGGAGAAAGCAAAGTAACAAAACTTCTAGAAGCCATGGTACCCTGAGATGGCCCTGGACCATTCAATGGCGCCACAGGAAATAAATCATCCATCATCATCATAGGGACTTTAAGAGATACTATGGCTCTGTAGTGCTCTTGCAGTCAATTCACAATACAGCACTTAAAATTATTGTATGAATGTTGGATCCCAGTGGTTCACAGTTTGTATAGATCTGATTGTCTGCAGGTGTGTATGAAGTGGGCGGCGGTGGGCGGCGGTGGGCAGTGTGTTTATCTGTTAGGGCGGCTGTAATCGATTAGGGGATGAAAGGGAGACTAATTTATGGGCGCCGGTGGGCGGATTACACACCAACAGTGGAAAACCTGAAGCTTTTCTTTTCCGAGCGCCACTTAATGTGCTAACGGACACATTCTGCACTTCACTGGGCTTGAGTAACACCGTATACCTATATATGCCCGGTCCGTAGTCTAGTGGTTGGCGCTTCAGACTCGTAAATGGAAGGTTATGTGTTCGAATTCCGGCGGAGCACAAAAAAAAACATCAATTTTATTTTCATGTATTCTCTTCGCTGGATTAAAAAATTCAAATACTTTTACCAAAGATCGGTTACCAAAAGCATTGCCAGTCTTACAGCAACTGGGTCTTACTCATCAAACTCGCAGAGAGCTAAAAAATGCTCACCAAATAAATCATTATAATATTATACCTATACCAGGCAGATTTATTGCTTGAAAAATGAAACATTATATGATAGCAAGCACCGTTTTTT
The DNA here is from genome assembly GCA_951799405.1 of Agapetus fuscipes. Classification (NCBI taxonomy): domain Eukaryota; kingdom Metazoa; phylum Arthropoda; class Insecta; order Trichoptera; family Glossosomatidae; genus Agapetus; species Agapetus fuscipes. The sequence goes on from OX637334.1 coordinate 9,167,042, forward strand.
GTGTTTCACACCTCACACGCTCTCTCCTTTTAAATGTGTATCATGAGCGCTGCACGTGTCTGCCTCTGGGCATGCATTAAATATTAATCACAAATGTTAATATACCTTTGCGTCATAGATGAGACATCTACACACTTGAAATCCACAGCCATACTATAATATCTAATAAGACTATAATTTACAAATGGACTTCCTCTCTGTACTATTAAACGCTCAAGGGTGTTACCATACGTGAAAGGTGCTCGGTTCAGGGTTGCAAGGCGGCGAAACGAATTGGGTTATTCGGGGCCGCGGGAAGTTGGCCGGGGGAGGAAGTGGGGGGAGGGGGCGGGGTGGAGAGGTGCAAAATGAAATTCCGCATTTACCGCGATATTTTGTCGGGAAAGCGATCACGACACGCAGCACCGACACTACGCCGGCCATTTACAAGGGACGGTCTTACAGGTGACGGCTTAGTGACAGAAAACTAGCGGGTTATTGCATCTTACCAATGTTTTACATGGTTCAATACATTGAATTATAAGTTTTTGACAGCTGTATGTCACCCCTGTTTCAGGGAAGGTTGGCAAGAGTTGCAGGGCTTATGCCCATTTGAGAATTGGGTTTTTTATATTGTAGGTCTATATGCCGCATGAGTGAGCGCGAAATTATGCGTGTCTGCGTGTGGGAATGCATTTAATATTAGTCTCAAATAATACATGTCCTTGCAAACTAGATTTAGATTTAGTATCCTATTCCGTCTCTCTCAAACCTTTGTGCTAGCAACATATCCGCTTGCGTTCATCCAAATAAATAAACTACAATCGTGTGCTAATTTTGATTAAATGTGTTGAATAAATATTATGAACAATGGTACAACAGTATTGCAGACATTATTTGGATGGATCCTCTAAAACCCAGCGCCTAACTTACATAATGGCTGAATTCGGACAATATTGATGGAGAAAGAACTAGATTATGGAATTATGGCGCCCTTGAGATGGTCCTGGACCATTAAATGGCGCCACAGGAAATAAATGATCCATCATCATCATCATCATCATTTATACCTACATACTATATGGCTCAACTGTCAACCGGACCTGTGAACTACAAAGCTGTCAAACACCACAGAATACTTAATAAATGTAATATTGTGTCTTCTGTCTTTCTCCATTTGGTGTTTCGACACCCAATGCCATAACGTTTTACAATAATGCCTTTTTTTCTTTCAAAATTCTCAATTTTGTTGACCAAACACCTCAAAACATTTAAAACGTGTGTTTTTTTGTGTACAGCAAATAGACACTGTGTTAACAACAAACATATTATTACACTTCGTTCTCTTTCTAACTAAGGCTAATTTGCGTGGTTATTTTGTGTACGATAGTGTCTATTTTCGTTAATATAGTTTCTAGTCTACACATATACAAGTAAATGGTTCCTTATGAAAGTAATGCGTATTTTCTGAGGTTAATAGGTTCATTGATAGAGCCTGTGCAAATACTAAAACATCTTTAATATACCTCCTCTCCTTCTGCATCAGTTAACTTACGGAGAGCTGTCTGCCATGCTTAGAAGGCACCTTGATACTCCTTGAAGGGAAGGGAAGGTCTCACGGGAACTTTCTAACATGACTTTAAATATTTGTGTAATAATCAATTTAAAATTAATTATTTCAAAAAACAACCCTATTTTAGTTCCCTTTGTCATTATTTTTATTCTTATATTTGCTCTTCAGGAGCAGTGATATTAAGCTGTTGTTTTATACGTTGCCCACGGTCTTCCAATGATTTAATTTCGGCTGTCTCTCCAGTCAGAGAAACAGAAAACGCACACGGATCCTGAGGTCCCTTCTTATGAGATATGGGTCCGGTCCGGAGTCTAGTGGCAACGCTTTGAATTCGTAAATGTAAGGTTGTGGGTTCGAATCCTGGTGGAGCACAACAAATAAAACATTTATGTTTTCAAATATGCTCTTCGCTTCGTTGAAAAATTCATATACCTTTACCAAAGATCGGCCATCAAAGGTCCATCCAGCCTTACAGCTACTAGGTCTTGCTTGTGAAATTGTTATTCACAAATAGGGGTATTCACCTAACATTTCCTCCATAAGTGATCCATGAGTCACCGTTTTCAAATTCACGTTAGCTGGCTGTTGAGACATGAACAAACACCATTAGAGTTTCTCCCAGCTTTTATATAAATTTGCGAAGATGCACTGAAATAAGGGAAATCTTTTGTGCTAAAAAAATCTTGAGCTAAAGGAAGAAGACGACATTAAGCATCACATATTTTTCAAAAGCACTACTCTTGGATATTTGATTGCTTATTACGTTGTTAAAGGAGTCGCTTAAAAAAGAAGAAGACAATGCTCTTTTATTGGTTAACCATTACAAAGTGTATAAATTTCCTGTTGGACATAAAATGTAAATAAAGACTCGGAATGTCTGTAGGATGAGCTGGTTCAATTTTGGCGCCAAGCCAAGTCTACCCGTTTGCCATTTTGCGGGGCGAGTGCATTTTGGGCGGGAAACGAGAAAAAAAATGGCCGCCTGTGCGCTATTGATTCACAGCTGTTCTGATGCGAGTGTCGTCTGTTTAAAAACGCAAATGAGGTTGGAATTTTTGAATTTGGAACTTTTTCTCAGCGTGCAAACGTCAGTCTTATATGGGAATCCTTAGAAAATAATATGTATACGCCATTTCCCTAGCAGCCCGGCCGGGTGACGACACAATATTGTCTGTTTAATTTTACGTGCAGACCTCATTGTAAAATGAGAATCAAAACTGGGGCTAGTACAAATGACATTACCCGGCCAATGACAGGTGACGTCACCCGACCAGGTTGATAGAGATGGATGTAAAAATAAATGTTGGTTTCTTAAGGCCGCAGTCTACTTGTCCTAAATGTTACCCTGAATCCATAGCATAAGGGTCAAAGATGTATTGGCATTAAAGGCTTATATTTAATGCACGCTGTTATAAGATAATAAACCAAACCTCACTTGAACACAAACCTTGCAAATCCTGCCATGAGAAATTTGAAATTTGTACGTATTTTTTCTGACAGCATTGTAAAAGAATGCATTGTTTAAGGATCTCTGGCCACCCCTAGCGGAATGGAGACATAGAAAAAGTTGTTAAAAAATATGAAATAAATATAATAAGTTATGAAACCTTTACAATCGTGCAACACGAATATTTCAGAATATGTAATCTACAAATTAAAACATGTGTTTATTTCAATGAATGAGAGAATTTCGTTATTAATTATTACAACCTTTGAATTAATAATTCTCATACCATTTTCATGAGAGTCAAGTTCATTTAATTAACATTGATAAAAATAATATGAATAAAAGTTTTATTTTTTAATTACATATGGTCCAGTATACAATTTAATAAGTTGCAAATACATTCTCGAGTAACAATCTCACATCATGCACGCCTACAACCACGTGTAGGTTCACGGTGCCGTATACTGCAAAAGAAAATCCAAAGCTCATATGAACATAATATTTGCAACTCTAATCGCCTTTTCCTGTAAGGTGGCATAGTGAACATGCATATTTTTTTACACCATTGATGATCAGCTTCATTTCAAACTATAAATCAAGAAAATTATTTTTATAACTCTTCCAGAAATATAGCTTTTTCAGATACTATAGTTTTCGTAGAATGATCATTTTTTTGTGTCTATCCTCTTCATCTGTATTTTCTTTTATACCATCCTTGATAAGGAAAACCCAACTAATAGGTCACCTGATAAAACATATCACCTTTCTTAGCATCCTTGAAGGAAAAATCCTAGGAAAACGAACAAGAGGTAGCCCAAGAACTTCATACTTCCAGGATTTGAAGCGGCTCATGGATGTCTCGTCCTATTCGCAGCTCAAGAGGATGGCAACCAGCAGAAGCAGATGGCTGGCACAACCAGGCACTGCCTTTAGAAGATAACAATGAATTATAACCTATATTTATCTACATGTTATCTAAGTTGCACAAATATATTTAAAAATAAAGGATTAGAATAAAATGCATGCCCGCAACTACGAACAGACACGTATAAGTTCGCGCTTACATTATCGCATGCCGCATGTTTCAAAAGCTTATGTATTGATTACAATGAAGATTACAGATACAACATAACAAGTTAATCGCCATTTTTTCTGTCCTTGCATAATTCGTCCATTTCATCCAGAGCCGCAGTATTTTCGTCATTTTTATTTATTTACTTTGGGTGACGTCACAAAGCCGAGAGATATTTTGAATGCTTGGACCTGAATCCCAAAAAAACTGCTTTGTTATTTTCAATAAAGAAAGCTCGTAGGCTTGCATGCGTTTTATTCGCTCAAGGTACTCGTGGGAATTATGTAAATGGAGCATAATTTATTAAAATGCAATCTCGCGAAATTTAAAAATAAAACTGCAAACAGCCCGCACGCCATTTCCTAATAACATTTCCTAACTTTGCTGAAAATAGTACCTACTTAATTTAAAACGTTAGGTACGAAATATTTTGTATTAGGTACCAACCTATTTTTTATTTATTTCATTTAACAACACTAAAAACACTTAACTTTTTATGTTTTATGTGGGTATGGTATGGTTTTATGTTTTTTTGATGTCCATGTAAGTATATATTATTATTTTTTGATTTAAAAAATGTAATTTGTCATGTATGTTCCTTCACTTATATGTAGGTTGATATGCGGCTGATCACCCATACCTACTGTAAAAATGGTTCACTTTGTTAATGTCACCCCAGTTTAGGAAAGGACGGCAAGAGTTGCAGGGCTTATGTTCATTTGAGATTGGGTTTTTATATTGTATGCCCACATGCGGCATGTGTTAGCGCGAAATTATACATGTCTGCTTGTGGGAATGCATTTAATATAAATCTTAAATGATATATATCTTTGCAGCTTAGATAAAATTAGATTTAATTAGAAAACATTTTAATTGTATCTATACTTAAATATGAAGTATGTGAAATAAAAAAATGATTTAACAATGAAATGAGGTCCGCACATGAACTTAAATAGACAATATTGTGTCGTCACGCAGCCGGGTTGTTAGAGGCATATAAATATTTTGTCACTGGCTGCTACGGACGGCACTTCCACACATGACTGACATTTGCTCGCCTAAGAAAAAGTTGTGTATAAAAAAAATCCTCCATAATGGTTCAGCACAAATTTGAAATTGGAATTATAGCTTGGCGGGCAAACGTCACTCGTCGACGGGACTTAGCAAACAATAACAAAATATTAACTGTCTGTTTTTCCCTTGCAACCCGGGTGTGTGACGTCAATTTTTTTTATACGTGGTTTTGGTTCCGAGTCAATTTATTGATGTGCGACCAATTTCATGAATAAGCTTCTGATGCTGTGAAGTTTGAGCCCAATCTATTTTTAAAATACTAAAGCTGTACCTTTGTATTATGGACTCGGAATTTTTTTGAATTTGGATGCTTTTCGGCCAGACAACATCAGTGTTAGTACCCAATAACAAAATATTTGTTGGTAAAAATGTTGTCTATGTCAATTAACATTAACAATTAACATCATTATAGCAATATTATGTAGCTCTATTATTCGTGAGGATTTTTACTAACCGAGATGTTATTGTGGTAATACTAAAGCTAAGAAATGTAGGACTACCAACTTGAGCAAAAAACGTCAGCTGTCAAAAAACTAAAATGGCGCGTGAGGAAAATAAATTCGTTCCCGCTCATTTGTCATTTCGAGATCCGAATCTTTAGAAATGTGACGTCACGCGTGTGGGAGATGGGAAAACGTAATTTCAGAGAGAAAAATGAAAATACTTTGTTGGTGTGTACATAAGTACCGGTCTGTAGTCTAGTGATGAGCGTTGCAGACTCGTGAACGAAAGGTAGTGGATTCAATTCCCGATGGAGTGTTAATCAATTTTACAAATAGGTATGCTCTTTGCTTGGAATCATTTGTAGGTATTTACCAAAGACTGCTCATCAAAGGTCCACTAGCCTTACAGCCAGAGTTTTGCTTGGGAATCGGCGCCTTCTGTAGCGACGACCATGCTTGCGGATAGGTCTTGAGGTGTAATTCACACGAAAAAGCGTTACCAAATAAAGCGCTGTAGGTAACTTAAGCTCTGTCAATATTCCGCTAGGGGTAGCCAAAATCTCTACAAAATTGTCTCAATTTCTTCCTAACCATGCCCACTTTTGTAAATTCATTTATATCCATCTCCTTCTTTATACATATTTTCCTTCTTTTGAATTCACTCTGTGTAGGTACTATACCATTCCACAAATTCGCTAATCTCATGAAGCTTTACTTTCCTACATCTTTCTTTTCTTCTTGTTCATTTTACATTTCCTATCCCCCTGAAATTTATTTTTAGTGACAATTCCTCTTACCTAAATGTGAAAATGAAGGGGTTCTACACCAAAAAAAACTACATATGTAGGTACATAAGTACCTATATAATAAAAAATTGGCTTAAAGCTACGTGATTTCCAAATTATTTGAAAAAGAGACGTATGTTTTGGTTCTTGAAATGGGGTGACAATATTTTGATTTATTACTCGCTTGACGACATGACGGGAGGAACTAAATTCAAGCTTTTTGGTGACGTAAAAACAATTTAAAAAATTTCATTGACAGAAAAGAGAATCAATATGTGTCAAGATCCACAACGAGTATTATACTGTGTTTCTTCTTTTATTGTTTCATCTTTTACTTTTTTTTCTTGAGAGTTCAAACTTTTTTTTCTGTAAATACAGGTACCTAAGCTACACATTTAGTATGCAACTTCTTTTCTTTACTCCTGAAAAAAAATGGCTTGTAGGACTCTTTAGCCGCCACCTAACGTGAATTCTCCGCACAAAAAAATGATGATCCATGGATCAGCTACGGACAAAACGTGTTAAGAATAACCTTGTTTGAATTAGTTTGCAAATTTAACCAATTTAGTAGGTGCTAATGTTGCTGTTCTTGCAACATGCAGCAACAGTTTAGACTTTTCCCTCCAAAAGATTTGAGAGATAAAAAAAGGTTTGTATTGATGACAGACTAGCGCCTCTGGCGGTCAGATTTGGAAGTAATCCTGCCGAATGACCAGGTTTATTTTCGCGCACTTTTTAATGTTCAGACCTCATTTCACAGTCCCGGACAATATCCTTGTTACGTTTTTACGTATAAGTAACTTCCTCTCTCGTTATCCGTGCGTTTACTCAATTATCCGTGCGTTTACTCAATTATCCGTGCGTTTACGCAATTATCCGTGCGTTTACTCAATTATCCGTGCGATTACTCAATTATCCGTGCGATTACGCAATTATCCGTGCGTTTACTCAATCATCCGTGCGTTTACTCAATTATCCGTGCGTTTACGCAATTATCCGTGCGTTTACTCAATTATCCGTGCGTTTACTCAATTATCCGTGCGTTTACGCAATTATCCGTGCGTTTACTCAATTATCCGTGCGTTTACTCAATTATCCATGCGTTTACGCAATTATTCTTACGTTTACTCAATTATACGTGCGTTTACTCAATTATCCGTGCGTTTACGCAATTATCCGTGAGGTTGTTGCATCAAATGGTAATGCAATATAATGGTTCACTTTGTCAATGTCAACCCTGTTTTCAGGGAAGGTCGGCAAGAGTTGCAGGGTGTATGTCCATGTGAGATTCGGGTTTTTATATTTTAGGACCACATGCGGATGTTTAAGCGCGAACTTGTGTATGTCTGTTTGTGAAAGTGCATATAATGTGAATCTTTAATTTTAGATATTTTTTGCAACTTAGATTAGTTTAGATTAGATTGTTATAAATTTTACGCAGCGTACACGGACATGCTTTACTAATTCCCGGTATTTTCAAGTATAGTAAAGTTAACTATACTTTTAAAAAGCTTATTTTGTTGGTTGGAAATTTGACAGATTTAAGTGTGTTAATTTTCTTTCGGTAATGCGTAACCATGGCAACATAATGTAGGTCCGATGACAAAGTTACCTTCATATTTTTTGTTGATGAATCCATATTTCCTTCATTTGGTAATAAAGATTTAATAATTGTACTAAGCAAAGCTCGTTATTCTTACATTAGGGAAATAAGTGTTATTTATATGGATGTCCTAATATCATATTTGATAGATTTCGCTTAAGTTTATTGACTGTATTTTCACTGTTTACCATTAGCTTAGCACACATTTATACGATTATTACGAACTAGTTAGTGATCATAATATTTTATTTTAGCGTGGTCACGCAAAGGGTGCAATGTGTGACCAACAATATAAAAAATTATTACTCATTACAATGAAAATAAAGAAGGAGTAGCATTTTAAAAACAAAGATTAAAAGGACCAAAAAGAAGAAAGGGGCCGTCCATAAATTACGTCATCGATTTTTGCCGATTTTCGACCCCCCCTTTCAATCATCCTATAGTCATTATCTAATGACCCCCCCTCCCCCTCTTACTGTAATAATGGATGAGCTTAATAATTAATAATGTTAAATATATCTTACATAATATTTTGTATATTTTCTAGAAATTGGTATTTACAAGTACGACGTCACTTTTGGTACTCGTACGTCATTTGCCATCATCCGCAGACCAGACTCCCCCCCCCCCCTAAATTCGAATGACGTAATATATGGACGGCCCCAAAGTATATGCTAAGATGTGAATATCTAAGCATATACTCGTAATTTTCGTGATATGGGTCGTTATGGGGCTCACCACCTATTCTGTATTTTTTCTTAAATTTTTGTCAATACACCCCTGTTTAAAAAAAGTCGGCATGAAATATAAGGCTTATGTTTATATGGGATCCGTGGGTCTTATTTTGTAACTACACATGCAGCATGTTAATGCGCAAACTTAAACACGTTTCCTTGTGGATATGTGTACATGGTTACGAAGTTTTAAAGAAAGTCATATTCTGTGTTTCTCTATGTCTTGAAAAGTCCTAGATTTCAAAACAAAATGATTTTCATAATCATGAAAATGACTGATTTCAGTTTGAGGTATATCGTTGTCAAGATCCGAGTACCTACGTTTAAATATGCAAGAAATATAACTTTTTCATGATTTAAAAACCATTAATATCAGTTGATATACTCGTATTGAGTGAAAAGAAACAGTTTTTAGTAATTTGTTTTTAAGAAAACATAAATAATCAATCATTATTATCAATATTAAAAAGTAAGTATATTTGTGTGTATTGCTTAGTGATATTTTATTAAAAACTAAAAATAATATTTAGTGTGTTCTTTGACTGACTAAATGCTGTTGGCTAGGGGAAATTCCCTGATTATCAGGAATTTACTATGGATGACGTCATATAGCCGAAAAATATTCTGAATGTTCGGAATTCATTATTTTCAAAAATTTACACTCTCATATCGCAAAAGTTCCATTACTGTTGAACAGACGTGCAAAAGAGGAAGATAAATTTCCCCTCGCTTAGCAAACAAAGAGGAAAAAGAAGGACATGTATCTCTTTTTCGGGTTGGAGGAATATATAGGTCAAAGAAAGTGTCGTATATATGTGTGTATAACGCGTCCCTGCTTATACAGGTCATTAATCAAGGCAATAAAAACGAGAAAAAACGAATAAAACGGAAGCAGTATTTGGCGTTCACGTCACGAGCTATAAAATACCAAACTGCCACCAATGTCTTACTTTTTAAGCGCTATCTTTAAAAAAAAATAGACTTGTGAAGAGGAATGCAATTTATCAACCTATTCTGTCTGGCGAGAAACAAGTATTTATATTATCAATTAATAATTCATTCTTGTATTTTGTATAATGAATTATTAATCAATAATTAAGTACCCAACGACATCTGTGGAACCAGGGTCAAAGTTATAGTCAATGGACCCAGACGGGGATCGAACTAAGATTATTTTATTCTGAATACGCTAGAAAGCTCGGCCACTTGACCCCTCGGCCATAAAACCGACTTTATCTTCATGAAAGATCATTGATCTATGTGTAACATAAGTTGCAAAGACATGTCAACATTTAACACAAATGACGGTAAAGCAACGCTTAGATCTGCGGGGTGTGGGGTGGTTGACTGAGTTCAGCAGTCACGTTAGACACGCACCATTTTTTTTTTAATTTACAATAACAGATTGATGTGAGAAGAACTAATGGACGCCGATGAACAGCGTCGCCGAAAAACTTTTAGTGGTTTGTCGATAGTGGTCCCTGGTTCGTCCCTATTTTGAGCCGCAGCATATAAAATGAAAATAGTCATGACCAGGCCCGGATCTAGGGCGGTTCGAGCGGTGCGACCGAACCAGGGCCCCGCGCCAGGATGGGCCCCGAAAGACTTTAAAGGAATTCTAAAAAATGTCGTAGGAATTGATATTGAATACTTTTGACTCAAAAAGCTGCGTTTTGCCCAGACAAAGACACCGATAATAAAAGTTTCTCACAGCAAACGTTCGGGGCCCCCGACAATCTGAATGAGGCCCTTAACGACTTGAATGGGCCTCCAAAAATTTTAAACAAAGCCTCCAGTAACAAAGAAAAAAGTTTCTGGGTAGGAAGTCAGAAAAAAAGTAAAGGTAAACAAAGGTATCGAATGCGTATGATTTTATGACACCTGTTCGTGTCTTATAATGAACTTCTAGGATAATAGCTGCATAACTTGCCTTTGTAAAGTCCACAGCGGAAATATAAAATAAAAGGCTCCGACGGCTGTAAAACATTTATTGCCATTGGCGCCGAGAGAGTAAACATTGCAAATTTAAACAATGGATGATTTATTGAAGATAGGCGGTGTCGAAAATAATGTAAATTTGGTTGATAGGATGTCAGATTTTTTGAGCTTTGTGATAATAATATTAACTTGATTTAAGTAAATTTTTGATGAACAGGTGACCACCCTAGTAATATGCAAAGGCGATAATTACACGTGACGCTTGTGGACAACGCAACTAAGCTACACATCTACTGTAACTTCTTGCCGCGTTCCCCCAAAGGGTTTCGCATGTGGCGAGTGAAACCTATTTATTTTTACATGTAAGGGGGCTACGCCAACCCCTTCATTTGAAGTGGGGATTTCCCAGCTCCCGAGGAGGCTGGTATTTATTTCTTGTGAAGGTGAGTAAGCCTTGCCGGTATTTTATTTTGGGGTTTGAAATAAACACCGAAACGGGAAATAACTTCTGACATTCTCGGCGGGATTCGAACCCGAGCTCACGGCATGGAATGCAAGCACTCTACCAACTGAGCTATCGACCGGTAGTGCATTAAAATGAGCCTTGATGTCAATATATCTTTGCGACTATGACTATAGATTATAGAGGTCAGTTTCACACAAACTTATGTGTCAAATAAGCTTTATCTATTATGTGTGAATCACACCTCAAAAGACCTCTGCAAATTCGGAGGGAAAATTGCTAAGAAGTAGCATTGTACTTGCATATTTTTTTACCTAATTAGTACCGTTTTTATTATAATCTAAAACTAAATCAAAGATGAAAATCAATTGAGATTCATATTAAATGCATTCTCACAAGCAGATACGTATAAGTTTGCGCTTACACATGCCACATGTGGACCTACAATATAAAACCCAATCTCAAATGAATATAAGCCTTGCAACTCTTGCCGACCTTCCCTGAAACAAGGGTGTCATTGGCAAAGTGAACCATCTTTTTACAGTATGGGTGGTCAGCCTCATACCAACCTAAAAGTCAAGTATAGAATTAAGGAATTCAACCATTCAATTAGCATGTTTGTAAATTGTATATTTTGCGTTCTAAAAAAAATAAGCGTGAGGGGAGGGGATTTTGTGATAAGGGGTGAGGGGGGAGGAGAAGGGGGGGGGGCTATAGGGGGCCCCGAGATTTGTTTTCGCACCAGAGCCCCCACAGGGGTTAATCCGGGCCTGGTCATGACGATCGCCCATCTTCGTTTCAAGAGAAACTGAAAGAAGAAGAAGAAGTTGAAGATACACCTTGTAAGTTTTGCCAATTTTTTTTTGAAACAGGGGTGACATTGACTAAGTTATACATTTTTACATTATTGGTTGTCAGTATATTTTTTAAATAATTAATCATACACCCTGCAACTCTTGCCGACCTTTCTTGAAAAAGGGGTCACATTATCAAAGTGTTTTTTTTACAGTATGGGTGGTCAGCCTCATACCAACCTACAAGTCAAGGAAAGTGGGACTGAAAATAGAAAGGAGTGGTCGCATGTTGGCCGTCATTAGATCATCTACAAGTCGTCTTTGCATAGTTTATTATTTGGAATGATGTTCACGGTACAAAAGCCGCTAATGATGCGGCGCTGTGACGTCACTGGGCCGGGAGACAAACAGGCAAATTATGCGGGAAAAATTACTCCCATCATATCATAATATACGCTACTTGTAGAGCTTCAGTGTTGTTGGAAAATAACCTCTTGATTCATATAATTCATATGAAATGAATGACGGCTCGTTTTCTTGATTTTAATGACAAGCTTTGCCTACATTATTTTTTGTCATAAACTGATTGTGGTAAAGTGGCTAACGCTTCAGGATTGTAATCGAAAGGTATTAAGCTCGTTTCTCAGCGGACAAAAAATGGTATCATTGTTTAAGAATGCTTTTCGCCAGCTAGAAAAACGGTTGTGAATCAATAATCTAAATTTGCCTGTGGAATATTTGTGTTGTGAGTAAGGCAGATCCGTCGGTCCAATGGTCATAGCTTCAGACTCGTAATCGGAAGGTAATGGGTTAGACTCCCAGCGCACACCGAAAATTTGATGACATTTTCAAAACTGTCTTTGGCTTAGTTGCAAAAGATACATTTAACATTAATTTTAATGCATGCTCACAAGTAGACACGTGTAAGTTCATGCTGCATGTGCTTTCAAAATATAAATTCAAATATAAAATCAACATAAACCTAGCAACCGTCTTACCACCGTTCCTTAAAACAAGAGTATCATTAGCAAAGTGAATCAATTTTATGAGTATGAGGGCTCATCCACATACCAATTTTTAAGAGGAAAAATTATAAAAATTTAAGAATTACCTATTCATTGATGATTAAACCTGTTACTGGCTAGGACGGAATAGAATGGTGAATTGCATTCCCCTTCACAAATTGATTAAAAAATATATGTATAACGCAGGCGCAGATTTAATGGTCAGATTATGGAAATGGTTGTTTACCAGGTTTGCGCTTACAGCGACGATGAGCAGTTAGCGCTTTAAGCGAACGATGATGAAGTGTATAAAAAAAACACGACGGAGTTAATGATTGGGAAACAAAAATGGCGTAATTTAATTAATTGAGACACAAAAAATATAACAACAATGAAAAGTGTTGTTTGCATCTGAGGAATTAATACCTCAATAAGTAAGTGCATATGTTATATAAAAAAAATGTGTGAAAATAAATTTAAAACTTGTTAAACGAATCTAAGCTGTTTTTTTTACTGTTAAGGAACTCAGACAATGCAACAATATTTTGGACAAGACAACATTGTTTCTTTGACCATGTTTGAATAGATTGTCATTGGGTAAGTATTAATTAAAAATTCATTAAAATAAAATAAGAATTATGAATAATTTATTTCAAACGTTAATATATCTTTCAAGCCAGGTAAAAACGGTTGATGGATTGGATTCTTCGTCACAAATTAATTAAAAAAACTGGAATTGGCACCAAAAGATCCTTGAAGACACGTACTTCAACAATAGAACATTGCGTAAACTCCCTATAATCGTGTGAATAGAATAAGAATGTGTGAAAACGAAATCAATTCAAATCAACAACAGATCGTAGATCTATAACAAGAGGAAGAAGAAGAAGTGAAATTCGGTAAGTAAATTATTTACTAAAATTTAACTGAATTTGCAATTTACTTAACTTTACTAAACTTAAAAATACCGGGTCTATGAGTAATGTTGTATCTTCCCTATATTTTTATAAGTAGGCGACTGAGGGGAGTTTGTGTAATGTTTTATACTAAGGGTAAAGATGTCTGATGGGTTTGCATGTTAATTTGAGTATTTTAAGGAAAGCCTCATCCCATGTTGGACTGAAAGCATTTAAGTAGAGATGCGATTATCCGGCAATCATTATTATCTGAAATTTTAATTATAGCGAGCCGGACTCTTTATTAATTAAAGACGAAGGGCTTAATTCGGAACGCCTACTTTATCGTTCATTTAGGGATGCCCAAAAACTTACTGAAAAATAAAACCCCAAATACTCCAAAAAGAGCGTAAGCCAAATCGTTGTGCTGTTTTGATTTTTTTTTAAAAAAATTTCAGCACAAACTCTAAATCCAAAAAATGTGTCGTCAAAAGGTTGCTAGTAAATAGGCAACTTAAATTATTTTGGCTGTGTGACGTTTGTCGGCCGAAAAATCTATTTAATTTAAATTTTTGTTAATTGTTTTCGTTGTAGATCTCATTCATGTGGGCAGAAATAAAAGCAGAATGGATCATCTAGACTAATATCTAAATCTATAGTCTATGTTAAAAAGATACATACTTAAGATTCACATTTAAAGCATGCTCGTAATCATCAAATGTAAGTTGGCACTTACACATGCTGCATGTGTACTTATAAAGTAAAAACCCACACCTCAAATTAACATAAAACTCTTGCCGATTTTTCACAAAATTCATAACATTGGCAGTTAGATCCAATCTAATTGAGTTAATGAACAAAAAATATATATTACAAATACATTACAAAAAGTCTCATTACGAATTTTGTACAGAGTTCATTATTTCAGTTGTAGATCTTATTTATGTAGCAGTACATAAAATTAGAATGGATGGTACTGTATAAAAACTTATAATCTTAGTTGAATATGTACATTGGCATTTAAAATTCAAATTTAAAGCATGCTCGTAAGCATCAAATGTAAGTTGGCGCTTACACATATTGCTGTAGGTACTTACAAAATAGAAAAAAACTCCAACCTATGTATTATGAATATGAAACGCTGCAATTCATGCCAACCTTTGAAACAGGTCACGTGACATTGGCAAAATAAATCAACCATATACGTATAGCCATAATGTAATTAGCATAGATAAATTATCATTTAAAATTAATATTAAATAAATGCCTACAAGCCCACAAAAAGACACGTGTAAGTTCGTGCTTACAAATGCTGCATGTGCACTTATAAATTAAAAGTAGATAAAGAACACCGTGGGGATCAAGTCAGGTTATTTGGAACCGGATAACGTTGGTTCGAATCCCTCGACGATAACTTCGACCCTGGTTCAACAGATGCTGTTGCATGCACACAAGCTTCTGCTTTCGCATGAAGACAACTGGCCAGGCAAAATAGGTTAGTGGATTGCATTCCTTTCCACAAATCTATTTAAAAAAAAAAGCAAAAATTATACAAAAGTCTGATTAATTTTTTTGTGCTGAGTTTAATTATTTCAATTGTTGATCACATTCACATGTAGTGGTACATTAAGTCGGCATGGATCATCACGTAAAAATGTCAAATCCCTCTTTGGGGATTTGGGTATATTCCTTTCAGGGGTTTTTAGCACAACCCTGTTTTCAGCTTAGCACCCTTCCGTTTGGACCGAGCGCTGCCCGTTTATTTGTAAACTAAGGATGCGCACCCCTCAGGGCTTAACCAATTAAAAGTTTGACATAAATTTCGGCGAAAATAATCATTTTTAATCTGCTTGTTTTTCGGATAAATCTCCCATAACTCAGCCGGACATATTGGTGTGACAAAAAAGTTTTTTTTTGTTTCGTTTTAATTAATGCTCTACACCTGTCAGAATGTTGGCACAACAATGGCGCTTTATTCTGTTTGCTGAGATCTGTTTTTTTGACACATTTTTAAGTCCTGTAAAAATTACGAAAATAACAAAAAAAAGTTTTAATCGACATAAAAGAAAATTGCGTATTTTTTACAATTCTTCTTGAATCATGATTTTGATACTTTCTGCTTTCTGTGAATCTGTGCCATGCCGAAGGAGATGTGTTGTTCATAGGTCTATTTATTTGTATTAATGGAATTAGAACACTCAAAATATCCCTCGGCTATGTGACGTTATCAATAGTAAATGAAAAATGGATTTCTGACAATCAGGGTTTTTTTTAGCTTACAGCATCGAGGCGACATCCATAAAAGAAAGCTCTAATAATACGTACATAATATTTAATCTAAAATATTACGAAGTACGCATAAATAAGATAATAATTAGAAAAATATATATTGTTGTGAAATTACTACGTAAAATTACTTTCAAGATGAATTTCTTGCATTTTAAATATAATCATCTAAGTTGCAAAGATATGTTACATTGGAGATTCACATTACATGCATTTTCTCAACCAGACACGTACAAGTTCGCGCTTGCACATGCCGCATGTGAACCTACAACACAAACCAAATCTCAAATGGGCATACACCCTGCAACTCTTGCCGTCCTTCCCTGAGACAGGGGTGACATTGGCAAAGTGAACCATTTTTACAGCATGGGTGGTCAGCCGCATACCAACCCATAAGTCAAGGAATGTGGCACTCAGAAACTCACTCAGGAAAATGGCACTCAAACAAAAAAATAATATTACAAACTTCTTAAGTATATATTTGCAACTGAGATTATTGATTAATTATAGATAGGGCCGCCATACAACATTAAATATATTTAGTATACGTAAAGTAACGCAACTAAGCTACACATATAGTGTAACTTCTTCCCTGGAGGGTTTCGCATCTGTCGAGTGGAAACTATTTGTTTTTACACGTAGTCTATAATAATCTAAAATAATCTATAATCTAAGTTGCAAGGATATATTCATTTAAAGCTCTCAGATGTATGCCCACAAACCAACAAGTGTAGTTCGCGCTTACAAATGCTGAATGTGTACTTACAAATAAAATCCAAACCTCAAATGAACATAAGCCCCACAACTTTTGCCGACCTTCCCTGAAACAGGAGTGACATTGGCAAAGTGAACCATTTTTTACAGTATGGGTGGTCAGCCTCATACCAACCTATAAGTCAAGGAAATTACGTAGTCACCGGTTTTATGGCGCATCACACCTCACAAGCCCTCTGAAGTACCTACTTAAGATCATTTTGAAGACTGCATATTTTTGATTAGTGACTGATATGTGCGTAAGGTATTTTTATTAGTAACAGAAGGTACGTGGTGCATGCCTTAACCAATAAGGTCAAAATGTCAAGTAAGCTAAGAATTTAAAATCGAAAAAACATCGTGAACTAAGTGCCTCATTAATCGTTTAATTTATTGGTGATGATGATGATGAGTCACTTAACGGATAACAATCAATTTAAGGTTAGGAGTTGTGACGTCAAATATCAATTATAAACAGAACCCGCTTTTTGTTCAGCAAAAAACCGTTCATATAAACTTGTAACCCTAAATTTAAGATTTGTTCAAAATATAACTTTACATGAAGTTTTTGCTTAAAACAAAAGAGCATTGGTTCGATCCCCGCTTAGCTCGCTGAATTAAAGCTTTGACACTGAGTTTACAGGTATTTTCATTAATTGAAAATGTTTTTAATGCTTTCTCCGCTGTTTTCTGTTAAGGTTCTGCATATTTTTTTGATAAACGAAAACCTCAACTTGATTAATTATTGATTTATATATTTTAAGGTCAATACCTACCATTTGAACGTTAAATATGCCGCTCGGGCGCATGTTATGATACTTCATGGTGTGTAAAAAAATGTCATTCATTATTGAGGTGTGCATAACAAATTATTATTTCTTATTGACCGGTCCGTAGTTCACTGGTAAAACTTCGGAAATTTGAAAAATCACGCACTATCAATATATCGCTTTTTTACTGCTTTTACCGAAATATGTTTTCAAATTATTGTAAAAGAAGAAAAACCTTGTCAAAATACAATAAATGGAATCATAAATACGAGTATCTTAGTTTATTCTTGAATTTCTTGACCAAAGAGTAAATATGAGACTAACCCCCCATGCTGTAAAAACTTGGTTCACTATTGCCAATGCCACCTCAGTTTCAGGGAAAGGCAGCAGGAGTTGCAAAGTTTATGTTAATGTGAGGTTTAGTTTATTATATATGGACACATGCAGCATGTGTAAGCGCGAACACACATGCGCCTGCTTGTGTGCATGCATTAAATATGACCCTTATATGTCAATATATCCTTGCAACTTAGATTAAATATATTCGTGATCTTTTACCACATAAATATTTTACACAATTCTTCAGTTTGCCGTGTAAACTCTTGAAACATTTGCCTTTATATTATTTTTATTTTAAACTTCTTGAAAAAACACTTTTTTTCTTAACTGCATAAAATTGTTGTTAGTGACAATATAAGTATTCTTCATAAAATAAAAACATGAACCAACATTTGACCGCATATATCAACTAAAATCACTTCAACGGATCAGGTAACAAATACTTTTAAGCAATGCACAAACTATTCAGAAAACCCTGAAAAATATATTTAAAAGAAAAATGGATATAGTTGAAGTGATGATGAAGTCAACATTAATGTATTGTAAGATGAATGAGAAGCATATGTGAGAAGGATATATGTACGTGTCTCTACACTGTGGGTGAGATAGAAGGAGAGGATGGACGTGTCACTACACTGTGAGTGAGATGGAAGAAGAGGATGGAAATTCCACTAGTAGGATAAAAGAAGAGGATGGACGTGTCACTACACTGTGGGTGAAATGGAAGAAGAGGATGGACATGCCACTACACTGTGGGTGAAATGGAAGAAGAGGATGGACGTGTCACTTCACTGTGAGTGAGACGGAAGAAGAGGATGGAAAGTCCACTAGTAGGATAGAAGAAGAGGATGGACGTGTCACTACACTGTGGGTGAGATGGAAGAAGAGGATGGACAAGCCACTACACTGTGGGTGAGATGGAAGAGGAGGATGGACATGCCACTACACTGTGGGTGAGATGGAAGAGGAGGATGGACATGCCACTACACTGTGGGTGAGATGGAAGAGGAGGATGGACATGCCACTACACTGTGGGTGAGATGGAAGAAGAGGATGGACGTGTCACTACACTGTGAGTAAGATTGAAGAAGAGGATGAACGTGTCACTACATTGTAAATGAGATTGAAGAAAAGGATGGACGTGTCACTACACTGTAAGTGAGATTGAAGAAGAGGATGGGCGTGTCACGAGATGGAAGAAGAGGATGGACGTGTCACTATACTGTGAGTGAGATTGAAGAAGAGGATGGACGTGTCACTATACTGTGGGTGAGATGGAATAGGGGGATGGACGTGTTACTACACTGTGAGTGATAATTATGGAAGAGGAGGATGGATATGTCACTACACTGTAAGTAAGGTGAAATAAAAGGATTGACTTTTCAGTACACTGAGAGTGAGATGGATGATGTGTCACTACACTGTTAGATGTATTAGAAATTTGAGCTCACCGCAGGCATCAGTTGATCCGTACTGCGCACCCTGGTCACTCTGTTCTTATAAAGCACTTTCTTTAGCAGTCTTTCCACGCGCCCGTTCCAGCGCATGAAGCTGACATAGGCAATATATATGCTGAAGAGCACCAGAGCCTCGTGCCAGTGGATGTGGTTGTCGCGGAAGAAGTAGATGAGCGCCAGCAGGCTGGCCGAGTAGAAGGTGCAGTCGCGGAACAGCGGCCACCACGTGAGTGTCAGCACGGTACGCGAGAACAGCGCACACATGCCGATCACGAACAGGATGTTGAACACCGCGGAGCCCACGATGGTGCCGATGCCCACATCGTCAAATGAAACAAACACGCCAATCACAGACGTAAACAGCTCGGGCGCGCTGCCTCCCGCAGCCATGAACGTGGCTCCAGCTACGTCATCGCTGATCTGGAGCTTCTCGATGATGACATCAAGGGAAGGAACAAAAAACTCGTCGCACACTACAGCCAGCGCGACAAACATGTAAACCAATCCCAATATATGCAAGAGGATGGCTCCGTTGCGTCTCTGTTCTAAAGTGAACAAGTCTTTAGGGAAGAGAGGGTCTTTTTCTGTGTGGTTTCCTATCGGGGATTCGCTTGTGGTGGTCGGGTAGTAGTCGTAAGGCGGGTGGAAGTAGCTGGGGCTGTCATCGTTGTCCTGCTCGTGCTCCACCTCTATCTCCACGTCCTCGGGCTCCGGCTCGTCGTAGTCGTGGGGGGTTGGGTCGGCGCCGGAGACCAGCGCGGTTAGCAGCGCGGGTAGCAGCGCGGTCAGCAGCGCGGCCGCGAGCGGGGCGCGCGGGAGCAGCATGTCGCGCCGCGGGAGCGCGGGCCGCACTGCCCGTGCCTGAGGAGGAGGCTCGCACACCACCAGCACACCAACACACCTACACACCTACACCAGCAGGCTCCGCACACACGCAGACAGATACACACACACGCGACTAGCAAGCCCTGCTGCTATACAACTGTGAAACAAACAAGTCACCTCAATCTTACCGTCATTCAAAAACAAAAAACCAATGTGAGCAATACTGTTGCCTCAGGGAAATGTAAGTACGGAGGCAAGACGTATTTGTTCGTACCTACTTTCTGGACTTTCAATTCTAATCATTTCAATCATGTATTACTGAACATAGTATTTGTAAACGGCGTTTTCTGACGCACTGATTTCTGGAGTATTTTTTTTAAAGTCACTGAAAATAACCTCATCAATCTAATGTGGATCAATACTGCTCTGTACTGTATTATGCCACCGTTCCACTAGAGGTGGCCGGTACCTCCGCAGATGTGTCTCCACTTTTTTCTGTCCTTGCATATCTCTTTCATTTATTCTACATTCATCACTTTCCTCATGCATACTCTTCTCTTATTCTCACTCTGCAGGTTCTACTAAGCAATCCCACCTATTTGGCCTATCCTCTTTCAAATTTCCCGCAGCAGAGTAACGTCATAGATCTAAGTGACTTTATTGTCCATGGCTTTAGTGTCCACTCTTTTAGTTAGCAAATGGCGAAATAACAAAAAAAATCCACTGTCTTCAAAAAAGTGTTTTTCTCAAATCGCCCTACAGATTGCTAGCAGTTTGTCTGGGAAGCGCTCGATAGCGCGGTCGCAGTGCGCGGTGTGAGGCGCAGGCGCCGCCCCCTCAGTACCGCCCATCTCCTAGCCGCCTCTTTCTGTCCTGCGCCCCCTACCGTGAACCACCTCTCTAGCTTACCGCCTCACTCTACGTCCTGCCGCTCTAGCTCACCGCCCCTCTTCCAGTTGCCCCTTTCTGTCCTGCGCCCCTCCAGCTGTGTGCCACCGCTTTAGCTTACCGCCTCACTTTGCATCCCATCGCTATAGCTCACCGCCATTCTCTTTAACGCCTCTCTGAATACCACCCCTTGCTTTAACGCCCCTATACTAGCCGCTCCTTACTGTGCTGTGCTTCCTCTTGTGTACCACCTCTCTAACTTACCACCTAAATTTGCGTCCCACTACTCTAGCTCAACGCCCCTCCAACGCCTCTCGGAATTCCATCCCTCTCCCATCTACCTCTTTCGGTCCTGCGCCCCCTCACTTGTATAAACTCTCTAGCTTACCGCCTCTCTCTGCGTTCAACGCCCCCTTACTGTAACTATCGGCCCTTTTCTCTACCGCCTCTTCTGTACTGACCACTTCTCTGATCACCCTTTTTAAGAGCCCTTTCTTAAAGGCACCTTTTCTCCACCGCCCTACTCTATCTCCCTTTCTATACTGCTCCTTTTTAGCGCCCTTTCTCTATTGCCCCTTTCTCAAACGCCCCCTTTCTCCACCACCCCCTGCTCTCCACCACCCCCTTTCTCCACCACCTATCGCTCCCTTTCTCTACCGCCCCTCTCGCACCTTTTGCACTCTACCCCTTTCTATCCTTGCACCTACTACCTGAGAGACAAGTCTTCAGGCCTGGAAAGCTTCATGATCTTATAGTAAACCTCAGGTTCATTTACTAATACCTGACCCCCCATTTCATACAAGCTTTGTTCATCTAAAATGCAACCCCGTTTCATTCAAAGGCGACAGAAGCGGCAAGGTGTATGTCCATGTGAGGTTTGGTTTATTTTGGAAGTAAACATGCAGCGTGTGCAAGCGCAAACTAACATGAGTTTACTTGTAGGCGTGCTTAAATGTTAATATATCTTTGCAAGTTACATTTTAGATTAGCCATATAGATAGATCCATTTAATCCTGAATTTCCTATTGAGATGCAGAAGACCAGCTGTTCCTCCATCTGATCGGTGGTCAGTTTGGTATATCGCGTGCAACGATCCTAGTTATCCTACTCTCTCTCTCTAATGCGGTCTACGTGGTTCCTCAAACCATTTCCTCTCCCTACTCCAAAGTGAAGAAATGCACAGCTGAAAAAAGTAAATATAAGACATTGAGGTTTGAAACTTCCTGCTGTCACAATTTTTTTATGTTGGGCTGAGTAAACCATGCCGATACTGAATCCTGGGCAAGAAATAAAGACTAAAAATCATTTCGTTCAGAGCCTAAATCAGAACACGAAGGAAATTTTACCGAAAATCTTTCATTCAATTGAATAGAAGTTTTGGGCTTTCACGGCCGGTGGTTGACACTGGAGAGTTGCTTTCCGGGATCTGTTGCCGTGGTCTATCGGAGCTGACCGATATCTAAATACCCGTTTTATCTAAACCTAGACCGTTTTATCTATCTAAATCTAAGCTGCAAAGATGTGTATCATTTAAGATTCATATTAAACGCATTCCTACAAGCAGATATGTATAAGTTCGCGCTAGCACATGCCGCATGTGGACCTACAATACAAAAACCCAATCTCAAAGGAACATAAGCCCTGACACTTTGTCGGTTTGCCTGAAACAGGGATGACATTTGCAAAGTGTACTATTATTTCAGTATGGGTGGTCAGCCTCATTACAACATATAAGTCAAGGAACAATATAGATGATAAATGATAGGACAATGATAAATTTCCTTAAAAATCCTTTGCAATTTTGATTATAGATAATAGATCTTTGCGCCTTAAATACATTACAGTCCTCTTGTTTGCTTCTATAACAAAATTATTTTACAAAATTTCAGCAAAGTTTTTAATTTTTTTTACACTGTTTTATTCTCACTTACTATTAGGTAAAGTAAAAGTTCTTACTAGCGGTATAGATTATAGATTACCTCACGCCCCCCACACTCCTTGTTTCCCCCCCTCCACCTTCCTTTCACTACAGATTCATTAATCTTTTCACAGAGCATTTTTCATCCAGTGGTCGAACACAAAGGAGCATCCTCATCGCCACTACAAATTGTCACACATGAGTGCCATTTTTGTATGTAGGTATATCCGTGCTCCATTACTTTCACATTCACGTGTGGTGTTTTCATTTAAACTCTTCATGGATGGATATCCATCCTTCAATCCATTCTGTTCCTATGATTATATTTGTGCGGTAATTTAATATTGCATGGAGATAGAGCACATGTGAGCCTTCCCTCAGATCAAATTTGTAATCTAAGTTGCAAAGATAAATTAACATTTAAGATTCATATTTACCATATTCACCATACAAAGTGACAAATTTCCATACAAAAAATAATTTGAATATTTTTGGTAGCAAAACGTCTAATACCCATAAATAAACCTACATAACAATTTGCCCAAACAAGTGCTATTTAACAACAATAACCATTGCCTCATAATATTCTTTGTTTTGGGGGTTACGATACAAAAGAAAACAATAATTTAAAATTTCTCGGCAGAGAACGGATTAACTAAAAAATAATGTTGCACAAATGAAAAGGTCTTATATATACCTACATGGGTAAAGCCACCAATTTTGCCACATTTGCCCTACTCAAAAGTTTCCAGTAAAGTTTCTCAAAAATATGAACTCGTACTGTTTTTGAAGTAATTGAATTGAAATAAGTAGTTCATCGTCTTAAATGGCATATAGAAATGTTTTAGAATACATTTCTATTTACAGAAATATTCTAATGCTTTCCCTAAAAAGCGGGTAAAATTCGGGTAAAAATTCGGTGAATTTTGGGAGGTGCTGACTTTGACCAACATTTTCGTAAAGTTTTAGGTATTTTATACATTAAATATTGAATATTTTGGCATAAACATATAACTAGCTAGCCTTTCTAAGTACATTGCATAAGGATACAAGCACTGTAACCTATTTTTTTCTGTGCTCGAATAATTTTACGTGTTTTACTTCTTTTTCGACACCTCATTAACGCGACCATTTCCATCGTCAATTTGTACGTGAATCGTATTGATGTGTGTTTTATCCGACTGGCTACACTTAATGATTTATAAAACACATACACACACAAAACAATAACGTCAATTGGCGTCAGTAATTTGTCAGCTTCGTCGTGAGGAAGAATGGTCAGTTCCTCGGGACACACGTTTTGGTGAAATTTACAAAAGTACGTTAGGATTTTATCCAAGATCTGTAGTGCTCTAGGTTCCAAAAACATTGGTTATTGAATTTCATTGATCACTATGACTTAAATACACTGTGTTTGCGAGCAATCTTTATTTACACTAACGCGACCGGCTATTTTTCGCTACTTTTTTGACACTTCATCGACACCGGTGGCGTGATTGTCTTCATCACTTCTTTTTCGTCACCTTGTAAAGGCCAGCTTAAACATGAATATTTGTTTACTTTTCATACAAATTTTTCATTAAAACTTTTCATACAAATTAAGGGAACACTGTCCTTATATTAAAATATATTTTTATATAGTTTTAGTCACCCTCACGCTACGGTAGCGCTAAAGTTTTCGTCACTTTCACGTCATCGTCGCGAAAAATTATTCAACACTTTTTAGCGACTTGTGGCAAAATTGGTGGCTTTACCCACATACGTTAATCATTACTTTTTCCAAATAAATATTATAAGGTGTAGCCACCATACAAAGTGACAAATTTCCGTACAAAAAATTATTGTAATATTCTTGGTACTAAAACGCCTAATTTAAAATACTAGGCTGCGAGTCTTAAAATTTAGTAAGTACACATAATAATCAATCATAACTTTCCAAAATATTAATGAAAAGTATACCCACCAAACAAAGTGTTAGTTTTGATACAATCAGGATCAATGATAATACTGCAAAATAAATATTACTTCAAAAGATTAGCTTCATTACTTACACACAACTAAATGTTTTGTTATGAAAATTGACTATGACCTAAACATGACCGTATTTTATGCTATAAAGTCATGTGCAGCCACTGTACAATTTATTTTATTTTCACATGCAAGTCAGCCGGGTTTACGAGAACCAATCCGCTTGGATCGGAGGTTTTCCCTGTTCCTCAAGAAGTACGTTCTCAGTCACTTTAATAAATTTAACATATGGGTACCTAAAACTCCAGAACGGTAAATCATCTTTGACACACAGACTCAAACCCCAATTTCTCTGCTCCGAACACACCCGTTCTATCGACCGGATCATTGAACTTTATCATGAATTATAAAACAGTTATATTAAAATGAATCCATAGAAATTGATTTACTTTGACAGTGTTTCATTATAATTATTTTGGTTCTATAAAATTGAGTAGAAATCAGATTTAATTTGACATTAATTTTAATTAAACTTAATTTCTGGCACGCAAAATTGCAAACCATCACACGCATGCATGCCCATCTGCAGCTGGTATCTTTACAAGCTGGGCTTTGATGAAACCAATCATTTTACCATTGTTATACAAACATAGGTAAGACTAGTTTTACTGTATATTTAACCCGAAAAACTTTTTTTTTTTAAAACAATGTTAAGAAATTAATGTGTTTTCGACATAGCAAAACAGATTATCCTAGAAATAGAATTATCTAATTTTCACTTCATTATCTATTTGCATTTCATTAATAAGTAATCGATGAAAATGTTGACTAATTCTTAAATGGAGGTATGAGAGGGTGGAAAAAAATCACCGCCTTTGAAAAGTGCGTTTACCATCGGAAGCTAAAATCTCCTGCATGGATCGAGTCCTAAGGCAATTTTTTGTTGATTTTGGGTGCATAATGAGAGATCAGAAAAAATGGATCATTTATCTCAACATACATATTCGTACAATACGGAAGAATGGATGGACGGCAAACTGCAGTTCGAAGGAAAACATCTTGGTTGAAGAACTTGAGATATTGTTTTGAAAAAGAAAGCAAAAGATCGTTCTCTTGTCCAGCAGCATCCCATGCGCAAATTGCTATGATGATCGCCAATCTTCATTGAAGAGGCACAAGAGGAAGAAGAATAAGAAGCCAAGGGGGAAACAGGGTTAGGACTATTGGTCAAGATAAGATTGCTTTTTGATTTCTAACTAACAATTATTTTTCTTTATCTTATTTAGACAGACACACAAACAAAATGAATGTATGATTTTTTGCCAATTCACGATTCATCTCTCGTACTTTACTATGAATAAATATAGAAATATATTACAGGAATGGTTTATTAAAAGAAAGCATTAAGTAACACACTAGGACTAATCTAATCTAATCTGAGCTGCAAAGATATAAATAATTTAAGATTTATATTAAATGCATTCCCACAAGCAGACATGTATAATTTCGCGACATTTATAATTTTTAACTATCAAAATGTTGTTTAGGTACTTTCAATGCGTCTATCCACTTTCCTCACTTTATTATTTTCAATGCATATATACCTCTTCCTTATTTGCTTACTTGCCTTGTATCTATCCCCTTCCCTCGTGAAAATCACATAGTGATAGTTAAACTGGCATTGTAGGCCAAATCAAATGAATTTCTAGTCTAAAATACTAGATACAGTTAAAGTCACATGATTATGATTAACTTGATTTTTTATTGGTTCTGTTTCGTGACTGTATCACTCCAAGGGCGCTTTCAAAAATAAAAGATTCAAAGATTCAGTCTTTAAAGAAAATCTTTAGAGAAAAAATAAAAGATCTAAAAGATTCAGTCTTAAAAGAAACGTCTCTCGACTAATCTTGACGGCTGTCAGAAATCTTTCAAACCACAGGTGGCAGTGGGTTTGCTGCTCTTGGAGCTGTCGCTGCAAAAGCACGCTCACCAATCACAGTTGGAGATTGCTCACAGGGTTATGTATTTATAGATAAAGTGTCCCGCATCGATGCTTGAAATTAATGGCATGTTGTGTAGGTAGTACGTTAGGTAAGGGAGGTAGGTTAGGGGTGGTTTGGGTAATAGTGAACGGAGGGGGGGGGGGGGTGAGAAAACAGCTGCCGCCTCTTCCGGGACACAAATGGTTCCCTCCAATTATTCCTCAGTCAGTACCCCAAGTATAAAACTTGACGTTTAATGTCAATCATAGAGTTTACCAAACATGTGTAGAAAATGAAACAGCGCCACTAGTAAGCGCTTTATCTTCGTACATTTTTGGAAAACGCTTTGATTGAGTAACGTTTTATACCTGGGAAAAGTTATAGCGACTAGTTACGTAATGTATTATGCAGGCAGGCATTTGTAACGCTTAGTACGACTGCTTCTCGTTTACTATGACGATACGTTAGCTTAAATGCTCTCGATTCCAGAATATTATTTTTGTGAGGAAGTACAATCCCTTCGATACCTAAAATTAGTTCCAGATGAAAGCTCTGGATTTTCAATAAAATTATGTACAAAAATCGGGGCCTCTTATCTGTAAAAATGAACACACATATTAGGATCACACTGAAGGTGGTGAAAATCCAAACTACTTTAGATGGCATCTAAATTCATTTAAAGTCGTGTACAGCTGTAGCTGCATTGTTTAAGTTTGAGAAGTAATTTGTAAATGAAAAACTAAATAATAGACATTGTTTATATCAGTTTGTAGGTCCTGCATCCATAATATTTTTAAAGGTTCATAACATCATAGATCTGTGATATCACAACAGCGCTGGGCAAGCGCGGCTGGCCCTCTAATCTAATCTAATCTAAGTTGCAAAATATATGTGACATTAGAGATTCACATTATACGCATTCTCACAAAACAGACATGTTTAAGTTCGCGCTTAAACATGCCGCATGCAGTCCTACAATATAAAAACCCGAATCTCAAATGAACATACACCCTGCAACTCCTGCCGACCTTCCCTGAAACAGGGGTGACATTGGCAAAGTGAACCATTTTCTACAGCATGGGTGATCAGCCGCATACCAACCTATAAGTCAAGGAACATACACAACAAATTACATTTTTAAAATCAACAAAATATTATAACATGTATGGACATTAAAAACTAAAATAAACAAAAAACCAATTTCAATTTAAAAACCCTAGCTGCCAAATCACAGATTAGCCGCCATTTCTTTATGTCCTTGCACACTTCTTTCATTTCCTCCAGAGTCATAACCTTCTTCATACTGACTCTCCTTTTATTATGACTCTGGATATTTCATTCATTCCCAATTTCGGAAATTTGGTCAATCCATACCTTTCTCAGTCTTCCTCTACCACGACATCCATCTATTCTACCAACATATTATACTTTCTTTGTCAGTCTTTCATCATTCATTCTCTCCATATGCCCAAACCATCTTTACAAACTTCTTTTAATCTCTACTTTCACACTTTCTCTTACACCACATTATTTTCTTACAAAATCATTTCTCACCCTATCGCTCCGTTTTTTCCCAATCATACTTCTTAGAAAGTCCATTTCAACAGTATGGACTTAACTTATTTCACTTTCATTCACCGTCCAGGCTTCACTTCCATACATCAAGGTGGGTATAAGTATCCCACCGTGTACGGCCAGTCGAGCATCTTTAGATATGCTCCACTGATACTAAAGTTGTACAAGTACAAACAAATGCAATGGTATCTACAGATGTATGTAGTAGGTACACTGATATTAGTGAATTTAGATGAAAGCTAAAGCAGAACGCTGATATGGCTTTGCAGGCTTCACACTCCTATAATAAATGGGTAGGTACTTACTATTTTGTTTTTCTTCAACAAAATGCTTCTAAAATTGTAGCAATGAGGTCTGCATATATGACAATTCACGAGCAGGCCTCATATATTATAGACCTCACATAGAAAAAGTTTTGTCTTCACCCGGCCGGGTTGCTAGGAAAAATTCTAACAAATATTTAGTTATTTGATGCTAAGGACTATAGTCCCATACAACACTGATGTTTGCTCGCTGGAAAAAAGGTCCAAATTTAAAAATGTTCATTCTGCCAACTTCACATTGAACTATCAAAAGTAATGTTTTACAGGATGGCGACGCTAGCTCCGATTGGCACCACGTTCAGTTCAGGCAGTGGCGATCTGTATAAGCGGTGTGAGTCATTTATTTTAAAAAGTTAAAACTTTGAGTTATGGAGAAAACATGCCGCTTAGATAAGATGCCTTTGTTCAATTTTCGACTTTACATACCGAATGGAAGGGAATACCTTTTTCTTAATGTTTGAAACTATAACCTACAACAGTACCCATCTTCTTTTAGTTGTTATCAAAATAAAAAGCCCATCGGAGATGTATACAATATGCACGGAAGCTCCAGCTCCGATGGACCCAGCAACAAATCTCAGAAAGCAACCTTCCGGTATCAAATGCCTACAGCATTTATTTGTGAGATTTAAACCACAATGGCACCCATTATAATAGAAATTAAGTATATGCGGCAATTATAACCAGGAGAACATTCATTCTTTGTCATGCATATCATGTGCTATCCCCATAACTATAGAGTTTTAGGTAAATGCAAAAATAACACAGAGAACTTGGACGGTGAAAAGAGAAAGAAAGAAGGCTTTTATAGAAAAAGAAGAGATTTATTTACTTATTTTAAAGGACATATGTACACAACGGCAGATATGAGAAGTAGAAAAGTCAACATGTTGAAGAATAGAGTCAATATTATGAAGATATAATGGTTTCTACATGGATGTTCTTTATAGTTAGTCAAATAAATGTGCAAAATATACATTACTTTAATAAACAAGAAGGTAATTTATTACGTTAACACAATATTGAAACTAGTTTTGTAATCCAGCCTGTCACAAAAAGTTATTTTAAGAAAGAAAAAACTCTATTGAAAAACGTCAGATTGTTTATGGAAAATATGTGGAAGAGAAAAGAGGTTGGTAATGTTGCTTTGTCAGTCATGATGAATTTTATGTCCAAAATACTAAAATAGTGGTAAACGGATTATACTGAACGTAGGAGAAAGTTGAGGGAGGGTGCTTTTGTGATCTTAGGGTTTACAAACTGATGAAATCAATGGGCATTATTGTTTTTCTTTAAAAAAATACTTCTTAAACTTTAACAACATAGCTAAAGTCATGTTACACTAGATTAAAAGTGAAATTTTACAAGATGGCTGTGGTACCTATATAGTTTTAATTATTCCTACATTCAGTATATTTTAGCACAATCAAGAAATTTATTATCATTTTGATCGCAGGGTACATTTGGCTCCTGGGAAGAAGCTTGGAGACCTCTGACATGGAGCCTAATTGTTAACAACATTGTGATGCTGAAATTGTGATTGCAACATTGCTGAAAAGTATCTTAAAATATACCTATTTAGTTAAACAAATAAATAAAATCATGATTTATATGGTGAGACCTTTTTTTGGTTAAACTTGGTTGTTGCTATAGAAAATGACAATTCTTAAGCAAGACACAATCCCTGTAAGGCTGGATGGGCTTTTGTTAAAGGGAAATTAATTTCTCAACCCAGCAAATTTGAAAATATAAATATATTTTTGCGCTTCCCTGAGAAGCAAGCTCATAGCCTTCTGATAACGAGTCCTGAGTGTTAACCACTAGACTAGAGACTGGTTAGTGATGCATCGCTTGTAGCCACAACAGATAAAGAAGGAGCTCACAATGTCAAGCTTCAGTTGAAAGTAAACTTATGAGGAAGTCAGAAGACAAATTAAATTTATACAGAATAGTCAGAGTTAGGATGGAAGGATAATATTAAAATTAAGGCAAAGATGGGTGGTCATTTAGGTTTTATATTACTTACATAATTATTCTTTTTACTTAATTCTATTATTTAATAATTATGGCAATATTATCTCATAATATTTATCATACATTTATTCATACATCCCGGTTCTTAGCTTTTTAATTTTGGTTTGGAAATGAACATATTTCATTATTTTTTATTTACAAATATAGCTGTACCTGTTTCATTTGGATAAAATTCAAACCAATACTTATTTGGGGTCTTTTAGCATAATACTATTTATTTTTAATTTGAGATAATGGAGTCAGAACAAAAAAGCAAGAGGAAAAATTGTGATGTCATCCCACAGGGTTGTTCAGCAAGTATAATTCTGCAATGTGTTTTTGTTAGCTAATGACCCTAGTTACCTAGACATTTTTGACCTCAGTTCGCTCAGGGAAATTTGGAATGTTCGGACTCCATTGTAATTAAAATATCATAATAAGTGATGTATTACTTTGATATGTTAATGGAAAGATATGGTATCTGTAAAAAAATATTTGAAAACATTTTATGAAATAAAAAATAAACTTCTGTCATGTGTAAGTAATTTTGAACTGAACCCATAAAATAGGAGAAATATAATTTGTTAACAGCACCAAAAAAATTCATATTTCACAGAATTTTTCGACGGCAATGTCAAAAGTTTCTCCCAGTTCGCGGACACACGAAATGTGAAGTAGGCTAGAAAAAACACACTTATTTCATCATCTCAAATTGTAATTTTATTATAAATTTTTATCTATTTTTTTTTTTTTTTTTTGACATCCAGGGACGTCGGACGAAACGGCTATTGCCGTGTTCTTTGGATTTCTGTAGGGACGCACGGATGCTACATGTATGCAAGTTCTATCAGAAATAGCCGTTTCGTCCCTAGTGATAACGTTTTATCACGACGGCTATTACCGTTTCGTCCAGTCCTAGACAAGCTCATAGAGCGGCTATAACCGTTTCGTCCGCGAACGGGTTAAGTCAAGCAGTTAGAAATGATAAACAAAAATCTGAAAGAATATTCCTTTTTGAACTAAGTAAATAACCTATGTACTTAAATATTTCATTTATGCTTATTCTTTCACTATCATTTTAGGCCAATTATGTTTCAATCACTGCTTACTTTTCTATCCGGGATTTTTTGATATCAATATAGCCATGCTACTAAGGAACAAGGTGGATGGGTAAAGGTGGGAAATCTAGTATACCTGCAGGCTGCTTGTCCAACAATAATATTTTTTATCATCTGCTTTCTAAGCACAAAGAGAAACTAGCTCATATTTGTTGTAATGGTGTTTGATCAATCGGTGCATTACATTGTGTTTTACGTGAGCCAACCTTTTTAGAATACCATTAGCGCTCTCAAGCAGGACAGGCGGGCCATCAACCAAAACTGCCAATTTTACACACCTTACATCCGTACAGTCCGGTCGATAGCTCAGGTGGTAGAGTGCTTGCATTCCATGCCGAGAGCTTGGGTTCGAATCCCACCGAGGTGAGGGTGTCGGAAATGATTTCCCGTTTCGGTGTTTATTTCCAACTCCAAAATAAAATACCGGCAAGGTTTACTCAGCCTTCACAAGAAATGAGTACCAGCACTCTCGGGAGCTGGGAAACCTCCACTTCAACTGAAGTGGTTGGCGTAAGGCCGGCCCCCTTACCTGTAAAAATAAATAGGTTCAACTCGCCACATACGACCCCTTCGGGGATAACGCGGCAAGAAGTTACACTATATGTGTAGCTTAGTTGCGTTTTTGCATTGCGTTTACATTATATCCACATTACTAAGAAAATTGTTCGCCATTTGGATGCAATGCTTCCACCTTGTTTATGATCTTTTCCTCCATTTTTATTCGTAATTTAAAATTTCAAATCTATTCCACAAAAATACATTTATTGGTTCATATATTTAATTTCATTTGATTCTCAACCATCTTACAATTCACTTACTTATACATAAAGATTCTTACATCTATTTATTGATAATTTATTGTATAAAACTATCTAGTTTTAAATAATATACGTGGCCACATCAAAGATCACAATGGTAGGGGTTTAACATACGACATTAGTTACTAATCAGTTATTTCAATGATAGTTTAGTCAAATTAACCCATTTAGTACCGGTAGCATGCATAGATTTCATGAGCAGATTTGCACTCAGTTTTGTTAGCATCTATGCATGTTATTCGAATTTGAAGGTAGCTCTGCTATCTGTCTGAAAACATGTAGAGTGTAGACTGTGATAAAAGGTAGGAAATCTATTAAGTACTGAAAAGAAATAAAGGTCAAAAGATATTCTGCAGTTAATAGGGTTTCGAGATATGTTTTATACAGCAGTGGCAAAACCTTAAAAAAGAATATTACAAAAACTATCCTGTACCCATAGTACTGATATTAAATGACCCTTAAACACAGAGCATACCCATAATTATGTACTAGCATAGATTTGTACAATGTATTCATTTGTACATAATACAATTTATTAATATTTGGTCTTCCAGGAACTGGAAGAAATCCTTATGGCTGCCTATGAATGCTCATGGCCGTCAGAAGAACACAATCTAGGGGGGGGAAAAACACTCAAAATTTTTGTACACGTACCTACTTATCAAAAATCTAACTTACCTGATCTACGTCGAAAAGGCGAATACCAGTTTTCTTGGTGGGTCGATGGGTCGGCGGTAATCGATGGGTCGGCTGTCGGTTAGATCTGTCGGTAACTTTTCACGGAAATAAAATAAACGGATTCTTTTAAGACAAAAAATGTGACGTTTGTATTATATTTCGGTAAATTTGGTACGACATTGAACTAACGGATGTTTAAGACCGGCCCTAAGACTGACTGAGCCTGAAAATTGCTAAATTGGGAGAGTTAGTTGGTACCATTTGTTTGTATTCATAGCATAAATTAAACATCTTTTGTACAAGGGATGTTTTCAGTTGGTGACAAAGCTCTTAATGAGTTTTAAAAGCCGACAAAAGCAGCCGACGCTTTTTTTTTTGTAATAGTCACGTATCTGCCTGCGCACGTATGTGCCTAAATGTAATTTTTACGTATTTACGCAGAAAAATTCATATCTATTCACAAATTGGTTTAATGCACCTCAAAGATTGAGCTCATTGTTCATTGTAGGTGTTCGCCTTGATGGCGCCGTCGCGTTAGTGGCAGGTACATCATCCTTAGTTCATTCATATTTTAGTAAAGCTTCTATAAAATTTACTTACAAGAAATCATTGGGAATGTTCATAAATATAATTATTTTCCCACTTTGTTTGCTTGCTGCTTTGCTGGTTCTATCACCTTTCCTGCCCTTCGAGGGCCCCCCACTGCCCTCCCCCCTTCCGACGGCCATGCCAATGCTTGAAATTCTGTGCACCTCCCTGTTTTAAAGTGAGAAGCTACAGCAAAAGGGTTAAATTGACAAACCATCATTGAAATAACTTAATCTAGGGACTTATTGACTAATCTTTTTTCTTATCAATTTTAATGGGTAGAATTCAATTCATTTTCTTATTTGTTTCTATCTATATCAGATTACAATCAATATCTTAACATCTTAGGAAGATAACTTAAAAATATAAGTAAATAAGTACTTTTTAAAAAATGGGTAAGTAAATGAAATTATTTTACAAAATAATAAATAGTCATACTAAACATGAAAAAATATGTATATATAAGTGCCTATTTTATTGAAACATATTTTTTATGATTCAAATATATTTTAAACTTTCAGATTGATAGCTCAATGGTTGAGTGAGCATTATCTTTTTGAAGGGAAAATCAAGTAAGTACCCCCAGTATAAAACATTGAGTAAATTCACCTTGATGACATAAATAGAAAAAAAAATGTATAAAAACTAAATCACTCACTAATAGTGCTGTTGTATCATTCATACATTTATCTGTGATTGAGGTGAATTTATGCAACATTTTAAACTAGTGGTAAAGGTTTTATTTCATTTTTGCTGAAAATGATACAATTCTGCATGAGTAGGACTAGATGATAATGAAATCGGCATGTTTCAATTGGGGGGAAAAATATGACATCCCTGGTGAGAGCCATTCATACAAAATGAAATATAGCAGTAGAGCCAGAACATGCAGTTGTATCTTAATACAAAATAATGTAGATAGATTGAAAAGACGCTAATGCACTGCGTGCTGTATATATCACATCTATTGATCATCAGATGACATTATGTGTAGATATGTATTTAACAATGTTGTAAAAATAAAAATAAAACCTGATTATCTGGAATCCAATTTTAGATTTACTCTGGACGACAACCTGTGACGTCATCCAGCCGAGGGAAATAAGTAAGGGATAAGGGTAGGCAACATTGACTTTGAAAAATCTCAACGAATAAAGCATCTATCTGCTTGGCATGCAGAAAACTTGAGTTTGAAAACCAAATGCCAGTTTATTGTTCTTTTGAACATTAAAAATTTGTATTGATTGCAATGTGATGAGATTAAATCCTATTTAAGTAAAACTAAGTCACACTTATATTATTGGTTTAGTAAAACTATGTGTATCTTTTTACACTATGGTATTTAAATATTTATTGCTTAAAATTTATGGTTGACATTCTTAAGTACCTACTTATTTAATTCATTTTTTTAATATTATGGAAAAATAATATTTAATACTTTATTTATTCTTTCGCTAAGATAAGTACAGTATATTATGTAATATTTAAAGTGACTTGATTTTAAATTAAAAATGAATTTTCACTGTGTGAATACACAAACCCTAAAAAGTTTGACTTGATTATTTAATTGATAAATGGAAATTCTTTAAAATTATTTGAGTCGCATAGAAACAAAGGCGGCAGACTAAGTTTTTTTGTTGTAAATTACACAATATTTGGAAATGATGAGAAAATGATTTCTTGTTTTCAATAAATTTATCTCAATTTAAAAAAAAGCAAGATTGCCTATAGGACTAACGCACTTAAAGTTATATTTAAGTTATGAGAAAAAATCATGAGACTCACTCTAAAACGGCTACACACAATCCAAGTGGGAATAAGTTAGTAGGAGGGTGTATGAGTGAACTGCCATCATTCATACGCATACACCTTGAGCTTGCATTAGTAGGTATATAAATGTGGAAACATAGCAGACACACATATTACATCTCTCTATTAATGCCCTGGCACTTGACTGGTGAGATTAGCACATAATACTTTTTTTGATAAAATAAAACATATAAGTACTTAAATATTGCTAAAAATAATGCATTTGAATATCCCCATAATAGGGTAGTTGCAGTGGTAGGGAAAACGGTTGAAAATAATATGGTTCTGTGGAGGACATTTCAAGGGTCACAACCATATATTTTTTGTGTAGTAAAAATAAAAATAACATTGATAATTTAAAAAAATAAAATGCGGTGAATTTTAGTCGCGCCAAAACGCAGCGCGTTCGACTTCGCGAATCTTGACGTCAAAATGACGTCAAGATTCGCCGCTGGGCCCGCCGATACCTACACTCCGAAAATGCATCGGCGTCATATCTACCTAAATAAACAAAATGACCTTTTTTCCGGAATTCGAGAATACGCTAATTTTAAAGAGCTGTAGTTTAAAAACTAAGCAAGATATTTTTCTTTTGAAAACGCAGATGCATTTTAATAAATGTATTCTTCCATTTTATACAATGAAAAAAATATGTGATACTTCCCTATTACTACATAAGTGATATTTTTCAATTACTATATAATATAATTTTTTGCACAACATTATGTACGTATTTGAAATAATTTTTCAGTTAATGTAAAATAATAAAAGAAAAACAAAAATCTACTCTTCTAAATTATTTCATTTTATTGTCTCTGATAGCTTTCTTTATTTCATTTATGATAATAACAATAAAATCTACAATAAAAAATAAAATAAAGTGCAAGATTGATAAGTTCGTATAGGTTTTCTTAGTGCAACTACTTTTATTATTATAAATATGATTTTACAAATTTGATTTCATGATTTATACCTACCAAAAATAGACAACACCTACTGATTGATTTCTCACTATCTGTCTCATTGTTTTCAAAAAAAGAATAATTTTTAAATTTGACATTTCGCACGTTTAATAATAAAGAGCAATAACTCAAAAAATAAGAATGTTGGGAAATCAAGGGTTGGGAAGTTCAGATAACCAGTACAACTTGTATGGGATGAAAAAGGCAACCGATGTTATATTTCGGTCATATTTCTCCAAATTGAACGTCTGTCGCATTCTACCTATTCTTCTCGCATTGTTCTTGCGTTTTATTACAAAATCTCGATTTTCCCAATTTTTGAGTTATTGCTCTTTATTATTAAACGTGCGATTTGATGACTGCCATTTTTGTTTTCCTAACCTATAAATGTATTGTGAATGGTTTTAAGTAAATTATTAATGTAAAAAGCCCTTACATTTCTATGCCTTTATTGTTTATGAATTTCTGAATAACAATATGACGT
The DNA here is from genome assembly GCA_951799405.1 of Agapetus fuscipes. Taxonomy (NCBI): domain Eukaryota; kingdom Metazoa; phylum Arthropoda; class Insecta; order Trichoptera; family Glossosomatidae; genus Agapetus; species Agapetus fuscipes. Next base: position 9,204,401 of record OX637334.1, read on the forward strand.
GCTTGGTGTTGTCAGAGGGACGGCAGTGTTTTAAAAGTTCAGAAAAAAACTATTAGGTACTTATGTGACAACATTTGCGGTTAGGTTTTGAAGTACACAATGAAAGAGTTGTGTTTTTTATGCAAATACTATAAAATGACATCATAAACTGTTTAAAAGTAGATTCAATCTATATAAAATTGAAGATTGCAGTGATTTTAGCACTTTGATATTGCTAGTCTGGTAGATAACTCAGTTTCTTCTAAGACCAGAGGACAACAGTTCAATCTTCATAAAGGGTGTCAAAAATACCTTTCGAAATCTTCATAAATTTACAATTATGAGAAAGTCTCTATTTCAAATATTTTATTTAAATTTCTGTATACTTTGGTGTACGATTGGGAATGAACAACTACTTATTCAAATTAAAAATTGTGAAACTGTTGTTGTCAACATGTTTTTAAACATTATTGGTACCTACATATATCTTACAAAGAAAGGGCAGTTTTATGTTTTTAGCATGTAAAAATAAGCTTCCGTAATAAATTAATCGCCCTCGTTGCCTGATATTGAAAATGCTCAAAAACCAAAACAAAACTGCATTTTCATGAATGTTGTGGAAATCTTTTGTGTTTAACTGGCTTTACTAACACGATTGCTGAAGACATTTCTTTTTTATTCCATGCAAGCCAAACTCCCATGTAAACACTTAAGTATGGCGTATACCTTTTTGTGCAAATATTCCAAAAATAATATCGTAAAGTGTTAACAATTACGTTCCCATTCAGTAAACTTAAGTAACATAAGTACCTATACAAATGAATTTTAATATTACGCCATTCTATTTCTGTTACGTGTGCAGTGGTATGAAATGCTACGTCATTTTAGTCCTTTTTAATATAATAATAATATTAGGATGATTTATTTGGTGAGCGCTGTTTTTGTGTGTATCAGACCTCAAGAGCCCTCTGCAAGCTTGGTCGTCGCTGTAGAAAGCGCCAATTCTCAAGCAAGACCCAGTTGTTGTAAGGTTGGATGGACCTTTCAGTGACCGGTCTTTGGTAAAGGTTTATGAATTTTTCAACTCAGCGAAGAGCACATTCGAAATATAAATGGTATATTTTTGTGCTCCGCCGGGATCCGAATCCACAACCTTTCATTTACGAGTCCGAAGTGTTGCCACTGGACTACGGCCCGGTCCAAGATGCCAACGACACGCGGTGTACCTGAGCGGTACTATCCAAGTACTATCCTCGCCCAATGTTGCTTAACTTCGGTGATACATGGGAACGGGTGCTTTCAACATGGTAACGTCGTTGGCATCTTTACGTTTTACTTAGACAATGTCATTATATTTACGTCATTCTATTTGTTATTAGATTAGATGCCATTGTTTTAAATTTCAATACCTAGAGGTATTAAAAATTAAGCAAAAAAGAAATGTAAGCTTTGATGATCTCATTAAAAAAGTTAAAATACAAAAATAAAATATCTGAGTATAGTATGCTTAACTAAAGCAGGATAGAGTCACAAAAGTGATGATATCAATACATTTTACGTAGATATGCCGAGTTCTATGATGTATAATTTACAAAAAATAGTAAAATATTCAACAAATGTAAATAAATATATACAGGAATTCATTTGATATTAAATGGTAAACATAATGATCATATAAAAATAATCTGCTCCAAAAAATAAACCTTTGTTTTCATGTTGTTATAGTCTACAAAAGTAAGAATCACTACATAGAGGCAAAATTAGACAAAAAAGGATAAAAATGCATTTCACTTTAGCACATGTAATGCAGGGCTGATTAAGTATAAGTAAATGAATGACATGGGCGTCTTCTGCACCTAAAACGTATAAATTGTGTGGAATCCATTTCATATTTGCCTCTATGCAGTGCTTACGCCTTGCTGGTTAAATCTCTCCACTAGCACATTGTCTCCGAGTTGGGAGGCTGAACTGCAGGTGGTGTGGGGTTCTCTCTTGAGTCGTGCAGAGGCAGAGGGGGGCGCTGCAGGGCAGGGGGCAAAGATGGCCGACGCTCGCTTCCCAGACGACACAGAGACGCCTCGCTCGACACATTTGTCTCGCCTGAGCTTTGTCTGTTGTTGGGAGGTTGTGTGTGGCCGTGGTTAGATGGTATGGGCAGTAGAAGTTCACCCTGGCTCACTCCTCCAGATGCTTGATGCCCTGAAGTTCCGCTGGTCTGTCCTGCTTGTCCGGATATGCGTAGGGGAGATGGAGGTTCCCTCACTTCAAATGCACTCGCTCTACGTAAGCATCTGAAAACAATGAATGGGATTTACTGTAACAAGGGATTCAAAACATTTAAAATTTGATGTCACTTGGCCGGGTAAGAGGTAGGACAGAGACATAATTTCAATACAATATAAAGAGTCGGTGCTATGGTCAAGAGGGCCAAATGCCTAATCTTGGCTAGCGCATTTAAAACAAAATAACGCTGGTTTGAGTCCCATTTGGCCGCTTGATGATAGCTGAGTCAACAGATGTCATTGGGTTATAATTAATTTTCTTATTAAAAAAGTAATGATTATTAATTGATAATGTGACTACCTGTTTCTGGCCAGACAAAAATAGATAAAAAACAGATAGTAAAAAAAAACTCCTTTAATTCTTGATTATGATGAGTATAATTACATGTTTACCTGTTGGGTATTCGCATGGTCTAATTAAAAAAAGGTTAGTGCCTTGCATTCCTCTTCACGAATATCTTTAAAAAACTATGACATTTTATAACAGAGTACCATACCTTCCCTGAGGCATGCGAAACTCTCTAGAATCTGTGACGGACAGTAAGTGTGTGCTGATGGGTCTGCGCATGCTCAAGCCTGGGTCTTCCACTGGACCTTCCCCACTTCCCCCAGAGCCCTCCTCATCATCATATCTGGAATGCCACAAAAAACCATGAGTTCATCAACTTTCTCAACAGATGTCAATTGATGTAAGTCATCTAAAAGATGGCAGTCAATTGATATAAGCCATCCAAAAGATGGTAGTGTCCACTGAATTATTTGTGTCGCGTGGGATTATCAATAAGTACAAGTTGATTATTTAAAAAATGAATTTGATGTACATATTTTTTTTACCTTCTCTGTATTAAATTTTCCATCAATAGGTAATCATTTTCTTCAGCGTCTCTCAGATGTTCCTTCTCGATGAAGAGGGCAAACTCAGGGTTGCTCATTTCAGAGGCATGGCGGCGACGCGGAGACTCCCCAGGCCTTGGAGGAGACAGAAGACGGCCTGCGTTGTTGCTGGAAACATGAGATGTAAAAAATTTGGTATAAATGTCAAACGAAAATAATGGAAACCATAGTTATCCTGGTTGGAGAAGCCCAGTTATTCTCTATTTTCCAGCACTGTTCCAACTCATTGCCTTGGTAGGCTTTTGGGACAAACCCATCTCATTCATAATAGCTTTCTTCTATTGTGTTATTTCTTTTCACTGCACTGTTGAGGTTTGAGCCCTGTATTTGTAGTAGTATAGTGATTTGATCACAGTCAAAATGTTGAAAAGTGAAAAAACAATTATGTTGAAAGAATAAAAAAATAAAGTTGTACATGAATGTAAGGAGATAAAAGTTATTTTCTTTTGACATCAGCTGTACCGTCTCCCACTTAACGGGTTTCAGAAATATAAATGGTCCATTTTGATTACAATTCAAAAGATTCAAAACTACTTGTGAGTTCTACCTACAACAAATGATTTGGCAAAAAACTAATAAATGAATTTGGTTCAAAACCTCATAAGTACTAATTTATGTTTGATTAAAAATAAGTGAATTCGTGGACATTTTAGAATTATAGGTAACGGATAATAAGGGGAAAATTATGATAAAAGCAGTCAAACAAAAAAAAACAGCAGGCCTGGGTAGACAATGTCTTAATGAAATAATGGTCACACTAAATCTATTTAAACTTCAATTCAAACAAGGATGTGTGTTTTTGATAGCAAATTTGATTGTTTGTTACGTAATGATACAATGTTTGGTGATATACATTGGTTTTCACAAACACTATTTATCTTTGCTTACTAATTATAAAATAAGCGATCTAGGTTAGCGTGGAACGTTCTGCCCCATCTGAAAATAAACCATGTACGTATTATAACACATTTAAGAAAAAAATCACTACATATATCCTGCTGTACAAATACAAAAAATGTGATTTTTCCTTGGTTGCTAAGGACCGTAGTCACATAGAGCTGTACCATTTACCCGTAAAAACAAATTAAGTATTTAATAATTAAAAAACTTTTTTATTTAAAAAACGCATAGTTTTTATTTTCACATATGAGTTATACTGCCTAAGCGCTGTCGAACCTGCTCGGTTCATCATCAGAGGCTAACTGAAGTTTTTAAAATTAAAATACAAGGGTTAGAACAAATACATTTTGGGAAGAGAAAGTGGGGTTTTTAAGTAGGTAGGTATTGTTAGAAAGGAATGCGTATTTATTTAAAGAGGAGAAAGTGGGTGGGTTTTTTTTAAATGTGGGCTTTGTTAGAAGAGGCGAAGGAGTAGGTAGCGGAGTAGGAGTAGGAGCAGGTTCGACAGCGCTTAGGCAGTATAACTCATATGTGAAAATAAAAACTATGTGTTTTTTAAATAAAAAAGTTTTTTAATTATTAAATTAAAAATGAATTTTCACTCGGTGAATGTGCAAACATTAGAAAAATTACAAATTAAGTATATATGTTATTCATCATAATTTATCAGATTACAAGACACTAATGTTTTAAAAGATTCAGACTACAACAGATTAGTGGTAGCACTACATCCAATGGAAGAAGCTAAAAATTAAATCTGAAGCCACACCTCATGTACAAAAACACAATAAATCCCATGTATTTACATGTGGTACAGAAGCGCTATTCTGCTAAATTCCTTACACATTGGATATCCATACAAGTTGGAGATTGCTAGCGCTTGTGAAAGAACTCCATAAGCTGTATTGTTCTTTAAATAAACAAACAACTGCCATTCATTCTGAATCTCTAGGGAACATAACTTCTGCTACTTTTGCTGTCTTTCCGTTTTTCCTTGTACCATATTTATCTTTAACGTATTTAACCGCAGATCAGCTTCATAAAAGGTTTCAAAAAATTGCCAATCTGACACAAATTTGCGACATATTTGTCAGATTACATCACATTCACTATGGAGGCTCAGAAATGTTGTGCAACCCCACCAGCTGCAGAACGGCTTTTGGCAGTATGCATGCTGCAAGAAGGTCACGTGTTCAAGATTTGCTACAACACACGCGGTAATGTGGCGCCTCATACCTTGGAGTCCTGGGAGGAGACAGCAGTCCACAGACAGTCTCCAGTTCATCCGTGATGCTGGTGTACTCCGCGTGCAAGGCCAGCAGAAGCTGCCTTTGAGGACGGGATCCTCCCGCTCGGGCTCCTTGAGAGACTATATACTCTGGAACGTTGGATAAAGATTGCTTCAGATCAACCATTCAACACAATTATTGACAGTAAAATGTTAACAAAAAAACATGTGTTAGATCTATCATAACCTACAGTGCAGAAGCTAGAGCAGATACAAGGGGAAACAAAGGGCTGAGCAGAGCATCTGAAATAAAAGATCTTAAAATCATGACAAACAGAAAATTTAAGATCCCATCCTCAATTATCACATTAAAGAAACCTGTGAGATGAAGGACAGTAAGATGGAGGAAGGCGATTTTGGTTAAAATATGTCTCCATAATGGACTACGTAAAATTCATACACAAACATTTATCAGCCATATCGGGGAGCAAAGATCAAAAGATTAAAAAAGCAAAAGATAAAAACTTGGTTTTCTAATGGAATAACTTCTGTTAGAGTAACCTTAAAATACCTAGTTAATAATGTAATTGTCCCAAACCCTGTTAGTGGAGAACCTAGCTATCTCTATGTTATGTCAGAGTCATATTAAAAAAAACAGAGAATAAAGACAATCAATCAGTTGGTCCCAATTAAACATAGAACTTAACCTTCTTCATTTTACTTTAAATACCTATTTACACTTTCTATGGAATTAGCAAAATTAATTTATTTTGTCAGTTTCATGATAATGGTGAATTTAATGACTTTTCAGCGCTGTTTCCGAAAGACGCAAATATCATATCAATACCAAGCACTACTTAGTTACAAATTATTTTATAATGTAGAAATGAGATAAGAGCAAAGATGTGTGTACCGTGGACAGAGGCAGCATCGGTAGAGTTGTCTGGCTCAGAGTGTGTTTGCGAGTGTTGTCTCCTGGGCTGGTGATGCGCTCCAGGACCCAGGAGGGCCCCCGCTCCACACATGCCCACATCACTGCCCCCTTCTGATGACCTGACACACATAACACAACAACTTATCTAAATTATATTCATGGAAAAAGAAAAAGCGTTTGTAAAGCTTCAAATGCAAGTTAACCCTTTCCGTACCGACCCCGTCTCTCGCGCGGGGTAAAAATAGATGTTCAAAATACCGATCCCGCGCGAGAATCGGGTTGGCGCCTTCTTTACTAAAACATCATTTTAATGTATCTATAGACATCTTCTGGATTATAAGTGAAGCTTTTTTTAAACGTTATTAACAAGCAAGTAACCACATTTTTTTTGTTTCTTAGGTTTTTTACCATTGTATATATTTTTTTAAAACTTAAAGTGACACATTGTTTCAACGGTCAAACTGACATTCGTACGTGCCAAAAATGGTTCCCTTATGCTTCTATGCTTCCCCGTGTGCTTTAAGGTCTACCATAGTGATTGAGTTTAAAGATAATAAGTATAGTTATAAGGTAGGATAAATATATTTAGGAAGAAATTGTAAATAATAAGGATTTTTTTACATGAAAGACATGCTTTTTGTTTTTTTATCAATTTTTTTGTAAAAATAATTAAGTTTAGAATTTTTTAAGACCTCTTTGCTGAAAAAAAATAAACATACAATCTGAAACAAAAACTTCTTAGCTACAACGACCATTTTTTAATTTTTGAAATAATAAGAAAAGACAAAGTTACAAGTTGTTAAAGTTGTAAAGAAAAAAACAGCATATTTTGCCTTGAAAACAGTCCGGTAGCTTGGTCCAAATTGAAGAAAAAAACATCTGGTATGGAAAGGGTTAATATTCTATCCTGGATCCTAATTGGTTGTGGAAAAAACCAGTGTTGAATTAATGAGACACAAAAAATTCAAAAGTTGTTTATCATGGCAATGTGGTCACTATTGCCCACATTATGTAACATAAGAAGGAATAAGAAATTTAAAATATGTAAAAAAGAGGATATTTGCACTATTTTTAGAAATTTATGAATCTAAATTTAATTCTCCAAGCAGGTGAAGCAGAGATCTCTCTGTTCGGAAGGCTTAAAAAAAAAGGTCAGACAGGAAAAAATGAATGATTGTCAAAAATAACAGAAATCAAAAAAGGGTGTAACGATCCTCAACGATGGGGCAGATGACATTTCATCCCAGAGAAGAATCATTAACTAAAGCTTGGTCTATGGATTACTGGTTGTATATTTGCATATATATTAAAATATTCATCATTCTCTCACAATTACCTACTCAATATTTCAGGACTATAAATTTGAATTTAACTTAAATCTAGCTCTATTCCGTTCAAAGCATGCATTATTAATCTGATTTCACACTTTATTTCTAGGTAGCAGGATCACAGGCAGGTACATAAGTCATGCAATTTTATTTATTGTGTTTATCCCGTAATCATTTCATAATAAATATAGTTAATTACACAAAAAATCTTCACTAAGCGACGTACATCTGTAAAGAAGAATTTTTGCAGGGGTTCACATCTAAGGTAGTGCTTGCAAGGGAAAATTGTGTTTTAAAATCTTATATTTAAAGGCTACCATTTGTTGTATTAAATTCACAAAGGCCAATGGTTTGTAACGAGTGGTCCGTCTCAGAAAAGGTAATCAAATAATGGTCTCTGCGGCTAAATGATATCACACAAAGTAAATAAAAATGGATTTCCGATAACCATCATGCTAAATGCAGAACGAAGCACTTTAGTGACTTTTCAAACTGCCTATTTAGCTTTGTATTGTCCCGCCTTTAGCCCGGCCAAGTGAAATCAAATTCTATTATCTAAGGCTTGTCTCTGAATTAAGCCAAAACAGATTTGTGAACTCTTTTTAAATCTTTACAAAGTTATTTTACAATATTGAATTAATGGATTTTTTCCAAAAATGTTGAAACTTCATTTGACTGTAGTTTTGTAGATCATTCAAAATTGAAAGTGTGCTTTAAATCAGTTTAGTTATAAGGAAAGCTTAAATTGTTGATAAAATGGACCCAGCACAACATCAAAAATATGATTTTTTTCTCAGCGGGTAAACATCACAGGTCTACTTGACTAGGGTCCTTAGATAGGTCCTGGAAGATATCAATTTTCTTGTTTTCAAATTTGTGCTGAGTCCATTTTCAGTAAAATCTTATTTGAAAATTATTGAAATTTTAATAGCCAATTATAACAACATAAGTATAGGTAAGTAATTCACTAAATTTTGATAATATGCATTGAGGAAAATTGCAGTACCTACGGTTTGACAAAATACAGTGTTTTGATAAGCATTCTTTTTAAAATTGAAAAGCCATTTTTATGGTAACTTCAACATTAAAAAGAATATTGCGCAGGTGGAAATATAGCCAATTTATAGTGTTTATATTTACAAAATATGACTAAAATAAAATAAGCGAGGGTATGTGTACTAAAAAAGAAAACACTGGTGTAATTGCAGTATTTCTCGTGTGTATACAGTGCTACATGTTCAATGTTCTATTCTATGAAAAACTTACACTCTGTAAGGCATGAAAAAATAAATCAAATTGATTTATTATTATTATTGTTGTTTTGCATTGCATTTAAAAAAGTAAAAATTGGATTGGTAGGTACAAACTATACCTACTTTAAAATTATTCCATGGTTGTACTTTGTCTATTGTTCTGAATTCAAAAGTGAAAATTTGACAGTTGGAGTAAGTAAACAAAATGGCAGACATTCAACTTTCTCTGACACTTTTGTGGGTATGCTTGAATTTGTCAAAATCTTTAATAATAATACCTACCTACATTAAATGTTTTTCTTTCCACTAATTACAATAAAAATAGTGAATTGCAGAATTTATTTTATTAATATTACTGAAACAAAGACTTTTTTGTGTTTTTATTATTTAGCTAATACTTACTTAAAACATTTTCTTTTTGTGCACTATTTGTGTGATTGTGTAAAAAAAAATCTGACTTACACTCTGTAGGGCATGAAACAAAAAAGATTAAACCTTTTATGATGATTATGAAAATTGAAATCCATGTAAGAAATGAAGATAAATTTTAAATTTAAAGTTGACAATAATTTGACATTATTGTACCTTCTGGTGTTATGTCTTCTTCTGAGTACACTGCGACCGCACGCGTCACCTCTCAAGGACACCACTTCAGATAAGCTCTCTAAATCTGCAGAATTACCTAGAATTAAAAAATAACGAATAATAGATCACTCAATAAAATCACAGTTACAAGATAGGTGCAAATAGATTCGGCACAAAATTCAAAATTAGTTTTTTTTCTGGGCGATCAAAAGCCAAAGGTCTTTGTGACGTGGGTCCTTAGCCTTTAGTTTAGTGTGCAAATGGACTCTGGAAAACAAACGTCATACGTCTGTGTGACAAGATACCTTAGCAACAAATTTCAAAATATGAATTTACTTCTTACCTAGCAACCCGTAAATGTGACATTACAATTTTATCTGCAGAATTTGTGCAGAGTCCATTATTGAAGATAAGCGAACATCCACTAGACACGCTTTTGTATCTTCCACACATTTTCCTGTTTACTCAATAGTTGAGTATTTACACAATGCAATTGCCCGACAAATCAGCCATAACCAACCCGTCCACAGACACATCGGACACACAATTCCGTCACACTAAAGTTTGCACACATGACTTTTGGGTCAATGAGATTTCGGTCACATACAATATTTGGTGCACAGACAGCTTCATCGCATAAAACTAAAATGAAATAAAACTGCAATTATTACCATGGTATTTTGGAGAGCAAGTTTCTGTTTCATAAGTCGGTGGACCTATATTGTGTGTGACTGAAATGTCCCTGATCGAAAAGTTGTGTGGGCCAACTATCATGTGATCGATTTGCCCATGACACAGTTTTATACTTGAGGTAACAGTTACTAAAAGGTATTTAAATGAAATATGTGTTTACGTTTGCTATCATCCGGATGCTCGTCCGTATCCTTGGAGTCAGTGCTGGGAGGCAGGAGGAGGGGCGGAGGTGCCGTTATGGTGACATCCACCTGGTCACTGCTCTCTGTCCCTGCCACGGTGGTGGTGGACGCGATGGGGGGCGCCATGTTCAGCCCGTGGCCTTCCGAGGAACCTGAAGTGGAGTCCAGACGGCGGGTTTCCACCCCTATGTGGCCTATCTCCAACTGAAACATGTGATTTGGACAAATTCTTGACTGATCGTTAACAAATTATACACCAAGTTGAGATAATCTCTTGTCAAATACTTGGTTTAGGAAATGAATCACTACTTTTAACACCTTTAAGACAAAAGAAGCCAATTTATGAAAAACTTGCAGTTTTTTTGTGTCCCGTGATTTTTTTTCATTTTACAGCATTGTGAAACGTATGCAGTTGATTGCAGGAGTGAGTTTATTATTAAATTGTTTTATTAAAATTAATAATTTTACAATATTTTTAGTGCCGTTTTGTGAGTTCACCGCAAGGGCACTGCAGAGCCATATCCCCTCTGAACAGACATGTCTTCAATCCTGATTTAAAAGCATTTGTACTCTCCACAGCTCGGCCCGACCCTCAGCTGTGGTAAGGCATTCCACAGCAGAGGGCCGGCAATGCAAAAGGCACAATCTAAATAATTGCCCATGTTGCTTCTGCGGGGAACCATGAATCTATTCACAGCATTCATTACACCTAGGGAACCAGGCATTAAGCTTCTTTCTGCTCCCAAAAATGAGCATGCAATCTAATTTATTTCACAGGTAATGCAGGCCCTTGATTCTTGCAAAGGCTATGAAAACCTTCCTACTTAAATCTGGCGTGGAGAATATCAAAACAAGAATTTGATTAACTTGAGGTATCTATAATAATAATCTATAATCTAAGTTGCAAGGATATATTCATTTAAAGCTCTCAGATGTAAGCCCACAAACCAACAAGTGTAGTTCGCGCTTACAAATGCTGAATGTGTACTTACAAATAAAATCCAAACCTCAAATGAACATAAGCCCCACAACTTTTGCTGACCTTCCCTGAAACAGGGGTAACATTGGCAAAGTGAACCATTTTTTACAGTATGGGTGGTCAGCCTCATACCAACCTATAAGTCAAGGAATATCAACTTAACTAAAAGTAAGTATTTTCAAAGGAGCATGATTATTCAATCAATATTCTTTTCAGAGGTTATACAACCTTGGGAGGAGGCATATTAGAGCAGGCATCTTCCTCGTCCTCTTCCCTGACAGGTACATTGAAGTGCAAGGCTGCTGTGTCCTCCAGATAGAAGGTGTCTGGTCTGGCTTCTGTCAGAGCTCGTGTCAGACGTCTGCGAGGTACGGTTACACTCATGCCACCCTCACCGTCTGACGCCACCTAGAAATATGCAAAGTTAGCGTCAATAGATACACAGACTTCTCCATCTTGTGTTTCGACATCTAATAAAATTAGACATGCCATGATTTCTTAAAATACTTATTTATTTATTTTACTGCATACACCTTTAACAAAATATAAAAATGAATTCTTTCAAAAGTGACAAATTTACAAACCAAAACAATTCAAATGCATGCACTAAATGTCCGCACCGACATAGACGTAAAGTAATACCAACTTTGCAGAGAAATATTCTAGTTTCTCTTCAGGATCTCTGTTTAGAATGAAATCACACTGAGGGCATCATTGTTCTCTTTCTAATTAAAGATGATTTTTTTTGAGGTAGCTTGAAACGTATAAATCATGTGTTATATTTGCATTCAAATAGTTTTGGGTCCATTGTCTTATATGTGAATGGTTCTTCCTATTTATTTTTCTTCCATATTTATGACCTTTCATAGTTAAACCTCAAAATGATAAGTTTTACCTCTGATCGTTCACTGAAGCGCCTCAGCCTGTCATGTGCCCTGGGCGCTAGAGGAGGTTCCACGGTGAGGGTGTCTGTGGAGCCCCCGCGGCCCCCCATGTGGGGGTGGGTGGCCATGAAGCGATGGATGACAGCTAGGTGGTTCAGCGTCTGCTCCGACAGTTCTTCCAGTTTGCGAATTCTAAATTCTACACTCTGGAAACACATAAACAAATCAAGTTGAAATTATTGCTTTTAGAGCAAAGATTCTGGATAGTAATAGTTTTTTTTTACACATACAAGCAATCAGTCTCGGTCTAGAAGTTAACATTTGTATTTGACTTTGTATTGTTTGTGTATTAGCACTGTGAAAATTCATATTGTTTAATTTTATAATTTTTGGATGAATTCAAACAAAACACTGTTAATTTTCACTATAAAATTTATTTAAAAAGTTTAAAATCTTTAAGCAAATTACACTAACGTATTACTAGATACTAACGTACTAGGTTGAAAACGTTAGTGTAATTTGTTTAAAGATTTTAAACTTTGAAAATAAATTTTAAAGTGAAAATAAACAGTGTTTTGTTTGAATTCATCCAAAAATTATAAAATTAAATTTGTTTTTGATATTGGAAGGTAATGGGTGAGAATAGGGTAAATGCAGTGGTAAGGAAAACGGTTGAAAATAATATGGTTGTGTAGAGTACATTTCAAGAATCACAACCATATATTTTTTAAGTAGTAAAAATAAAGATATCATTGATAATTTTGAAAAATAAAATGCGGAGAATTTGAATCCCGCCAAAAACGGCTAGGGACATTTGACGTCAATTTGACGACAAACGTCGCTGCCAAACTGATAACCTGTGCCAGTTAACACCTAAACTCCGAAGATCTGACGTCATATCCGCCCGAATAAAGAAATGACCTGTTTTAGCGGAAATGGAAAATACGCAAATTTTAAAGAACTATAATTTAAAAACTAAGCCTTAAGTATATATATTTTTTAAAAACGCAAATGCATTTAAAAAAATATAGCCTACCATTTTATGAAATAAAAAAAAAGAAATAAAATTACCCTATTCTGGATTATCTACCAAGCTTATAGGTACATAGAAAATGATAAAATATGAACTGCTAGTCTTGTAGCCAAATGGTGGGAAGTGAATTAAAAGAGAAATAAAATTATTGTCGGACCAAACATACACACATTAACTAACCTGTATTGATGATATTTGTAAGTTTTCCTTTTGATTGATATCTTCTACTTTTTGTGACATATTTTCTACTTTCTCCGATGTATTTCTAACTCGTTCCTCAGTCGATTGATTTAACTTAAATTCCTGAAAACAATTAACCACAATACAAAAAAAAAAACTTTTAACACATGAAAAAAATACATTTGATTATATAAATTGCTTTTGTGGAGCTGTCGAATAACGGTTAAAGTCTTATATTTGCTATAATTCTTCTGAGAAAGAAGAAATTTAGGAATTGTAGGTAAAATTGGGCATAAGCCATCCAAATGCTGTGCTTCCTGTCACTTGCAGCCATTCTCTAACTTGCCACTTGGAGGAACTATACCTATGATATTTCTCCCCACTCCATCTTCACACCACACCTTGAGGCCTGATTTGGTCTGCCAACCAGTCTCCCCTCAGCTAGGCATCCATTTATCTATCGAATAGAATAATACAAAGAAATACCACTTACTTGTTCCCTAAAATACCCTTCTATACATTCCTCTTCAAAGTCGTAGAGTCTCTCCATATCATCTTTCTCTAAGAAGAGTTTGAGTCCGTTGTCATACGTCTCTCTCACACCTCTTAGTTTGCGCTTCAGCCACTTGAGAAGGAGATATGCATGAGACAGGACGATCAAAGGTGGAGGGAGAACGGGCTTTTGTTCATAAGCCATCACCACTGTGAAACGTTGGAACATCCAAACCTAGACAGAAAATATTTTACTGTAATATATTATATTAAAAAGGTACTGATATAAAATGTATCTGTGCCCCAAGTATAAAGCATTATGTAAGCTCCCCTTGATCACATAAATAAAAAAATGTATTGAAATTTAATCACTCACAAGGAATACCATTGTGTTTACCATACATTTTTGATGTACGCAATCAAGGTGACTTTATGAATTTTTTATACTCGGGGTATAGTATTATGTATTAAGCCAAAAACCAAACATAAAACATACTTTTTAGTAAAGCAAAATTGATTTTGAAAGTAGTACAAAAATTGTGCCCTTTTTTCTCATTTTTTTACAAACTCCTAGATTATCATCTTTGATTCTACGTGATTCAATTACTTATATGTAAGTACATACTATCAGATTGTACAGTAGGACCTCCCTAATCCGAATCTCTGATGTGAGCGGCGGTGGAGGTGTTTGCTGGGAAATGGGAAGCATTTCACAGGCATCGCGCAGGTTTTTAACATGACGTTAAAGGCTTGGACTTCTTTTATGCAAGTATTCTGTTTGTCTCACACACATCTTTCAGTAATTCAAGCATTAAAATACTAAAATCTTTAATTTATTCAAGTTTTAGAGCTAATCAAATTTGCTTACTACAATCCAGACACGTTGGCAAACAGACCAAGGGTTTGTATTTTGCCTGTTTGGATTAGCGACGCCCTACTGTATTATCAGTTTAAGAGAGTACAAACATTGTTATTGACAAAATAGGTATTACAGATAAGGACAGTGGTAAGATACTTTTTTAGTGTGTTTGATTCATAGCGGTTTGTGTGAATATGCTCCGATACACTCATAACCTATTTTGGTGAACTACCCTCGTCTGTATTGCCTACTAAACAAAAGCAACAAGAGAGTATTAATATAAGGGTAGGCTGGTTGTTAGTTGTCAGGTTCAGATGTTGTTAGTTGACCATTGAGTACAGACCACCACCATAGACAAGCACACTGCAAGCACACACAAGCGCACAAAGCAACAACACCACTCCAACAAATATACACAAGGTAACATTGTACAGCAGCATCTCTCAAACTCTGTTAACAGCATAATAAAAACTTCTAATTATTGTTTACTTATGTTAAGAAATTATCTAGAAAAAAGTTTGTTGATACCAAGCATTGACTTACGTTATCTGTGGACTTAAAACTATTTTATTAAAAATAGACACTATATCCGTTTCAACTTACTTAACCGCAGATCGTTCTTAGTTTGAAAAGGAATAAAAATCTTTACAGTGTAATTTTGTTGTGAATAAAAAAAAACTCTGATGAAACAACAAAATCTTTCCAGAAAGATTATAGTTTTGAAACTCACGCCTGTGCAAACAATGTGCGCAAGCGTTGTAAATCTTTTGATGATTTTTTAAATGTAAAAATCTAAATTTTAAGGCATTATATTGTGTGCATTATTGGGTGTCTAGGATAGGACTTTTTGAAAAGTGTCTTGAGTGCTCCGCAAAATACACCCACAGATTTGGAGTTCTTCACTCCAGGTGGCAGTTTGTATGCGAGGAATGAGCCTGTGCTGTTTTATTTACAAAAAATAGCAGAACAATCGCCCAAGGCTGCTTTTCACGATAGCACATTTTTTTACCAGATTGTCTCATTAATAAGACTACCTGATGATGCAAACGATATGTTTGTGAGACCGGTTGTGTATGTTTAATCATACTCAACGCCATCAGAAACCTAAATAGTTTAATTTCTACTGGATAGCTGCTTTCCGAAGCTCCAGCTCCTACAGACCACGGCAACAGATCCCGGAAAACAACTCTCCAGTATCAACAGCCTGCTGTGTAAGCCTAAAACTCTTATTCAGTTTCCTTTTTATTTATTAGTATGAAGGTTACAAAGTAAGTGCCACTACAATCAATCCATTTTTAACCATTTTGTTAATACCACCATCACATATACAGCAACTGTTAATGTTAATAAGGAGATGCAATCATTCGTTTTAGAAGTAAGACCTGATGGGAGATGGCATTGACTTCGTTGAAGATATTGTTGAAGACGGCGATCAGCAGATTGATGAGGAGAATGTTGGCCACCAAGAGATAAGTGGACATGGCAATCGGAGTGATCCATCTTCCAGTTTCACAGGGTTCCAGTCCAGGATCAGTGTCGCATGGAGGGTCTATTTCATCAGCAAACACTTCCCCGTACAGCATGAAGTATGGCTGGAAGAAAACCTGGACCCAGTAGGAATCGTTAGAAGGTTTTTAGTAAATTTTGAGGGTAAGCCTGTGAAAGAAATGTGGATTTTCCATTTGATAATGTAGATTGTTGACCAATGAAGAAATTGACCACCAGTAGCCATTGTTGTTGCCTCAAACGCTTTCTAATTGTTTCTGTGAAATTGAAAACTCATCAATGAATCATCAGGAAATAAAAAAAAATGGGTTGAAATGAGCTTCATCTGCTTTTTTGTTGACCTTTTATGTATGTAACTTATTTTACAGAGTTAATGATAAGAAACAAATTAAAGATGTCTGGATGCCATGAATAAGTGTCAATTAAGCTGAATAAATAATGAATTGTGCAAATACTCCATTATGTGGTTTTCTAATGGGCTAGTTTATCTGCAATAATACAGAATCAATTAAGTAAATGAGGGAAAAAATGTTGGAAAAAAAAAATACATTTGGTTGATATTGTAGTAAATATCCAGTTTATGTAAGTTAAGAAATATATTATGTTTTGGTTGTCCTCCAGGGAAATAATAAATTTCCTGTTTTTTGCAAGTACATAGGTACCTATCTACAAAATATTCTTGAAATTGAAAATCAGGATTTCTGCAACCCTAAAACATGAAAATTGATAAAAAATATAATTAATAAAATCATGGTTGAAAGCCGTTCAGGTACAATTTGATGTCATTTCATTCCGCAGAATTCTTCAAGTATTAATGTTTACCTGAAAAAATAAGTCATCAATGATGTAAGAATCAATCAAAAATAATAAGAATAGTGCTAAAATAAGAGGTTCAAATAAAAGTGAGGTTAAGTGGTATATTTCTCGGCGGCGTTGCCAACCTGGTGCGAGATGCTGTTGACCTCGTTGAAGATGTTGTTGAAGACAGCGATGAGGAGGTTAACCAGCAGAATGTTGGCCACCAGCAGGTAGGTGGACATGACAAGAGGGGGCACCCAGCCCCCCGCGCTGCACGCCACCAGCCCCAGCTCCTCCCCGCACTCCGCCTCCATCTGCTCGGCAAACACCTCTCCGTACAGCATGAAGTACGGCTGGAAGAATACCTGACACCACCCCAATACTTTTACAAATTATTCAAATTGTGAAGTCCATTACATTTCTTTTTAAATGTAAATTTAGATAAACATTTTCAGAAGGTATTTTGTTGAAATTTTCAATCTAATGTTTCTTTCTATCAAAGATAATGAATACTTAAAAAAATCTTTCAATTATGATTGAATCCAATTTATTCACCTTTAAAAATGTAAAGATGTTAGGTAGGTACAAGTTTTGAATATAATTTATTGTTGTCTATGGTTGCAAGGAGTGCAATACTGTTGAACAGAAAATACAAGATGTTTGCTTGCTGAGAAAAAAGTTACAAATGCAAAAATCTTCCGACCTCATTTCTGTACGTTTTCATTTAAAAAATATAGATTTAAGTAGGTAAGTATATAAAATAAATAACTTTTACTTACCGTTTCCTTGTTCCAATGAAAACCTAGCATGTAATAGTAAAAAAGTAATAAAACATAAGAAATTAAAGAAAACAGATGAAAATAAAAACAAGAACGTAAATCTGTAAAAAACATAAGTAGGTAACTACAGTAGAAAATGGTATTTAAAAAAATAAATTGGGTGTATAAGACGTTGCTTACTTCTCTAATCAGTCTCCAGCTGGCGTCGCTGTGTGGGTACAGAATAGCCTGCCGGCACACACCAAAGGACATCAGCACCACAAGCAAGAGGACCACAAAGTAAATCATATTCTTCACCATCTTGCCCATCATTGTTACTAATGGACCTGGAATGCAAGAGCAACTTGATTACTATCTCCATACTTTATTAATAATCAAATTGCTTGAGAATTACTGTTGCCACTAGTAAGTTCCTAGCTCATGGGACCTAACAGAGTTTAGGGCTACTTTAGCTTTGTGAATTAACTGAGGATTTTCAAAACATAGAAAATGAAGATCACAGGCAGAACATTGCAAGATCGTATCTGCAATGACTACATACAAAATGCCTGTGAAGTGGAGACCATAGGGAGGTGGAGCAGATCCAGGAGGCAATTTGGGAGAGACCATGTCTCAAGACAGATCTAAATCAAGAAAAAGAAGAAGATCATAACCAGACTTGAATAAATCTATCCTTATTGCATTAGAATATCATGAAAATATTTTCTGCTGAATTACCACAAAATAAGAAGTTCAACACGTAGAGTTTTACGACAAAATTAGCTGGTGAAATGATCAACTTTATGGTGAAACAATCTAAGGTGTTGTGAACTAATTTACTTACATTTTATAGATAGCGACTAATCAAGTTGATGCCATCATTCTTTTTGACTACAAAAATATCACAAGCCTTTTGTCAAATAAGACACTAACAAATGAAATTATGAAGTAGGCTTACAACTAGGAAATCTCTAAAGTTACTGCGGGCTACTCTGGCATTTGACTTACCGAGGTATTTGTTGACACCAAGAATATTAAGTATCCTAAGGTACCAGTAAATGGAATCTACACAATATATAACGCGGCCAATATCTTGCGTCGAAGGACGCAGACGTAGGGAGAGGCCAATCAGGAAGACAATAATGGTCGCTGCATCACATGGGTTCCACATATTCCATGCCCAAACAGAAAACTTATGACTGAAACAAAAAAAAACAAATTAAACAAAATTGGTTCTAGGTTGTAGCTTTGGGGCATACCACATAGAAAATCCAAGAAGTGACTTACCTAATGGCAACAGGTTCAGAACAAAATATTTCTCTGATTTTTTCACAGCCTAGGGTGCAGATGTATGCAATTGAGTAAAATTCCTGCCAAGAAGGAGTGTGTTCCATACGGACCAGAACAGTGTATGTGAACATCATGAGGAAGAACATGTACGCCAACTAAAATGTGACAAAATTGTCTACTCAAAAAAGGAGTTTGCATTTCTAGAGACCACAAACAACTTTTGAGTAAAATTAATTTCATTTTATAAAAAATGCACTTCTGAGATGGTAAAAAAAAGCAAAGATGTTGAAAAGAGATGGTAGAAGAAAGGACCTTCAAACAAAAAACTGGTTGCTTTGCCACACCACAAGTCCCAGGTGAAACCTGCGGACTTCTTTGAAGAGCAAATTTTGGGCTACAAAATTACATATTAAAATAAAAATACATGGAAAGATGAATATATCTCACCGAATCTGCCCAGAATTTGGTGATGGGTGCCGTGAAGAACTCGTACAGTTTCTTCTTTAGCCGCAGTGGTCGGTTTTGTTTGACTTCATAGTAGTCTAAGGCAGGAGGCTGCTGGAGCATATCTAGACCCACTTTGCCGTTCTCTTGAACACGCGTCTCGTACTCCGCTCCTATCAGGGCCTGACACATATGGATAGAATTTCATTCAGTTTTTGCATATTTGAACGGAGTTTTCTGAGCACTTAATAAGTTTCTGAGGGGAAATTGAAATGTCTGTGATAATGAAACATCTCCTTCAGATTGCATTGATGAAATACTTAAAAGGATTAAAAGCACACTTATTAATAAGTGTTTCAAGATTATCATGATTTTCATTTGATTGATTCTCCTAAAGATTCTGTGTTTTCTCAATAAATGTCTACATAAGAAAGAAAACTTAACATTTTAGAATATTTTTACTGGATTTTTTTTTGGAAATTTTTAATAATAGAATGTTCGCTGTTTAGGATTCTCAAGCAGAATCTACTAAGTGAGTACAAGGGATTGTTAGTCGAAAGTAAGTTTTTGCAGTGCATTTTGGTAAGGTGCTTGTTTTGTTTGCGATACCATTTATTTCAAAGTGAAGAGGTCCAGTGGAAGATGTAATGCGTGCAATGAATAAAAGGTGTGATGGGAGATTGGTATAGACACATTTACTGGAGGATAGTTAGTTATATAGCAGGTATGGATAGCTAAGACCATTTAAAGATTGATTCAATCAGTTGGGTAGTGAAATTATGGCTTCCCTCATAGGACGAAATAAACCCAAGTTATTGGTTATATTTTGATGTTTCTTAAAATTGGTCAGAAACTTTTATGTTGGAGAAATTAGAATTCTCTATAGAGTTGTCCTACAAGGCAGAGAATTCTTACTTATCTAACCAAGGCATTGTATGAATAGACTTTATACCATAGATTATAACTATATATCATATTTGTTCCAACAGTGTTTCTTATCTAAATGTATTGAATGTAATAAGACAAAATGTTTCAAAGCTACTTATATTATAAATATATTAAAGGAACTCAAGATATTTCTGAAACCATTTCTACGCTTAGCAAGTAAGTAAGTAGGTATATAATTATGTTCAAAAGTACAAAACTTCTAGCATTATTCTTGAATTCTTTGTAATGCACCTAGATATAGGACACACTACTTACTAACATAAAATCCTTTTGCGTATTAAAAGAGTTACTTTTAGTTGAGATATAAATTACTATAAATTTGTTGTTAAAGATTTTAGGATCATGATAAAATATGCAATTTCATTCCGAAGAAAGAAAAACACCAATGAAAACTTTCTCAAAATACACATCTGTTTTTTTTGTCTTGTCTTGATAACTGAATTTACTGAAAGTTTTGGCCAGACTTCACAAATCTTTAGAAGTAAATATACAGCACTTGGTGGATTGTTTGTCTAGTGAACTTGGATGATACTCCTGCAACTTCTGTAACAGAGAGGCCCACTGTTGTTTTAAGGTTATGATACCAACATAACATCAAGAATAAAGTTAGTTCCCCCAATAACGGTTTGTCGAATATTCAAATTTTAAAATGAATATAAACGAACATGTTAAATGACCAAAATTCCAGTTTAAATTGAATAAGATCTTATTTATTGTGAGCTAATATAAGATCACAAAATATTCAGAATAGCTGGTACTTAAATAAAGAAATCATTAATTATGTGTTGATTACGAAATGTTATGTTTTACACTTTCTGAAACCAATGCATATTTGTGTAACTTTTTAGCTATGAGAGGCTGGCAACCTTTTTTGAATACCTATAGGTACTTTCAATAGTGATAATTTTGTGAATGTGCCAAGTTTGTCGCCAATTGGTGTTTGGATTGAAGATTGCCAACCACTGTGGCGATAAATGGTTGGTAACATTTTACATCGTGCAAAGGATAAAATAATTGAAATTGAATACATATTAAATAACTATTAAATTTGATAACATCAAATAAAAAGAGTAAAAGATTATCATCCTTTTATACTAGTATTTAGTTATATACCTAAACCATTTTATAGATTGTCAAATTCTAAACTGGTTAATTTAGGAATGACATTAGTAGATATAAAATAAAGTTTAGCAAAAAGATATAGATGGCCATAAACTAAACAGATATAAAAACTAGTTCAGTTAAATAATAAACAATAATAAAAAAAGGAAAAGATCCTTTTTTTTTAATGATTGAATAAATGGGATGTTAGGTATTTATAGATCTATTATGAAAATATTATGTTTTGAGTGAAAGATCAGGGTGTAAAAGTAAATGAATAGAATGAGAATGTTTAGTAAATGCATAGAAAAGAGTAAACATATTTAATCATTCCATAGGATAAAACGCAACATTTGTTTTGCAACAATCCACAACATAAAGTCGCCTTCAATCTGTAAATTCTACAACAATTTTGCGTACAGTACAGGACATAAATTGCCAAGTTTTCTGAGTCGTAAAACAATTTGGTGTCTAGATGGAAGACAGACTCATAAATTACCATTTTCTAGTGTTTTCCACCATTTGGTATCTACATAGAACCAAGACTTACAACTTGTCTTTTTTTTGGATTCTTGGGACTATTTGGTGTCTATAAAGAAGACATCCTCATGAATTGGTGATTTTTGAGTATCACGCAGCCGAATAATGTCTTGATGAAAAATTAACTCAAGAATAATTATGTTGTTAAACCGTTTTTGTGTCTAGATGGATCCCAGATTTACAAATTAAAGTTTTTCATAATCTTTGGAAAAACTGGTATCTTAACGGAAGACTACATCTCAATTGGCAAATATTTTAGTATTTAGAAGAAATTGTAATATGTAAATTGGTTATTCTTTGAGTGCAAGCAAACCAATGATGTCTAAATGGAACAATAACTAAAAATTGCCAATTTTTGAGCATCTACAAACATTTTTTTTAATACATGGAAGAACAACTCTGAAATGCCAATTTATTGAGTGTCTTATGACCATTTTGGTGTCTAGATGGAAGACCGACTTGCATAATAGACAATAACAGTTGTATAAGCAGACGACAGCAACATGTGGTCATATAATTTGCCCATAGACGAGAAGGTGTACGTCACAAACCGGATCAGCTGATACCTTGGTGCTCTGCAGGTCTGACGAGGCCTTGGAACGCGAGGAGATGGACTTCCGGCGAACTCCAGCCTAGACAACATGTACCTCGTCATCAACATTTTGATGTAGAATATCAATCCTAATACTAAGTTTAATATAATTAGATAACTCTAGAAGTAAAATGATAACAGTCATAGCAGTTTTATGAAAATCAAATCGCACTGAAGAAGCCCATTGTGGATATGGGTGAAACGTATGGAAGCTCCAGCTCTGATGGACCATGGCAACAGATTCCAGCAGAAAACCCTCAAGTGAGATTTTACAGCAAAATCTCAATACAAGCCAATAGTTGTAAGGTGCTTACTTGATTATTTATCACATATTTATCCTAGACTTGATTGTAGGTGATTTTTAAAAGACCTTGAAAAAATCATAAACATAATTACGTAACAATAGGTAAAGTTTTTTGATGATATCTGATGAGATGGTAAAATCTAGCCATGCCTGAAGACCTGTACCCTTAGTACGAGTTGCAAAACTTGAGAAAAGTAAAGTTTACGGAAAATATTAAAGAGTGATTTCTCCCAAAATCTGCCATTTTTGTTTCTTACACTTTATGGTCTTAGCAAAAGAGCTACAGTGATGAAGAAAATCAAGTTCAAACAAACAAAAACGGCAGATTTTGGGGGAAATCACTCTTTAATAATTGCCGTAAACTTTACATTACTCAAGTTTTGCAACTCCTACTAAGGGTACTGTGCTTATTAGTGGTATAATGAGAGAAAGTTTTTAAATAAGAAAAAGATCAAAAAAACCTTGGAAAAAAGCAAAGTTTTTCTTTTTATTGAAAATTTTTCCCTCTTAATTACAGACTTTTGTCTTAATTTTCAACAATTAAAACTTAAGTTAATAAAATCATTGACCCATACTTCATTCCCAATTTCGTTTCTTCATAATTCAGAAGTACACGAAAAAGAGAAAGGGATGAAAGAAAAAGTTTATCACCTTTGATAAAGATATATACATCTCAAGGTATGTAGATATAAAAAGGTGTGTACACTAGACTAGTTGATTGTTATTCTGTCCCTTTTTAAAAGACGCTAGTGTTGTCGGGTGATGGCTTAGTAACTGCTAAAATGTCACACTCTTATTGGTCCACAACATAATGAAAAAGATCAGCTGTTTCCCCTTTTATTCAGGCGCTGCAAGCAGTGTTGGTGCTGCAAACTATGCTTGTGGGGCACACAAGCAATCAACGATCGCCATCAGGCTTTATACAATATTTCTCACATTGTTATATGCACCTTGAAAGATCCACAAAATTGAAATTGGGATATATTAAAAATAACCAAAAGCGGTAATTTTATAAACATATTTAAGAGTTCACGCAAATAAAAATATTCATGATTATCATTTATACCAATATAATATGCGTTAACTTGACTTCTTGGGTTGTTTACAATATTGGGCAACAGAATGCTCTTGAGGTGTGATTCACATAAAAACAGCGCTCACCAAATAAATCATCAAGTATGTACCTACATACCCTGCCTACTTAAAATATACCTAATCTAATCTAATCTAATCTAAGCTGCAAAGATATGTATCATTGAGATTCATATTAAATGCATTCCCAC
Organism: Agapetus fuscipes; assembly: GCA_951799405.1. Taxonomy (NCBI): domain Eukaryota; kingdom Metazoa; phylum Arthropoda; class Insecta; order Trichoptera; family Glossosomatidae; genus Agapetus; species Agapetus fuscipes. The sequence goes on from OX637334.1 coordinate 9,228,650, forward strand.
AAGCAGACACACATAATTTCGCGCTCACACATGCCGCATGTGGACCTACAAAATAAAAAAAACCAATCTCAAATGAACATAAGCCCTGCAACTCTTGCTGACCTTCCCTGAAACAGGGGTGACATTGGCAAAGTGAACCATTTTTTACAGTATGGGTGGTCAACCTCATACCAACCTCAAGTCAAAAATCAGTCAAGGAATACAAGCAATTCCAAAACGAATTTGAAAATTTACTTGTATTTGATGATGATGACGATGAAATTTAACACTGAAAAAACTTGTCAAAGACAAAATAAACTCCATCAAGTGTTTTTATAAGTGGATGCTAAGCTTTACTGTTTCCTACAAGCGTCTATTCAACACTCAACAATATTGCATGATAATTTTTTAATGTCAGTCTTTGGTTAAAGCATATTATTTTGTTCTTCTTAGAAATCTAATCTAATTTAAGTTGCAAAGATATGTTACATTGGAGATTCACATTATATTCATTCTCACAAGCAGACACGTACAAGTTCGCGCTAGCACATGCGGCATGTAAACCTACATTAAAACCAAATCTCAAATGGACATACACCCTGCAACTCTTGCTGTCCTTCCCTGAAACAGGGGTGACATTGGCAAAGTGAACCATTTTTACAGCATGGGTGGTCAGCCGCATACCAACTTATAAGTCAAGGAACATACACAACAAATTCCAATATTTAAAATCAATAAATAATAACACGTATGGACATCAAAACTAAAACAGAAAAAAAATTACAATTTAATAAACCCTAACCGCCAACATTACAGATCAACCGCCATTTCTTTCTGTCCTTACATACATACTCCTTTCATTTCCTCCAGAGTCATTGATGTATTTATTATTTAGATTGATGTTTTTACTATTGCTTTGGCTAAATGAATCAATCACTGCTAATTGAATGTATTCAATAATAATCTGTAAATTGAGTTTATCAATTTGTTGAGCACTGTTTTTAATATTTTTCAAAAATTGTTTTAACAAAAAACATTTGTATTTATTATATTTAACAATATTCTTGTTGTTCCAAGCTGGGAATTTAATTCGCAACATTGTGATTTTTAGCCTGAAGAAGTCTTCATAATCTGCCTAAGATTAGTGTTTTCTTCTGAACTAAATCAAAGTACCAACAACGTTTACTTAGCCTCACAAGGAATAAAGTCCTATTCTTTCTGTAGCAGGGCAGACCTGTACTTAAAAGACAAATTGACAACTAGAAAGAAGGATAATGGGATAAGATGTACGCAAAAACATATTTGAATAAATACTATGATCTTTACATAAAAAACAAGGTTCAAATAATGTCACATAATTATTATTTGGTTTCAGATCTTTCCTTCAAAACTCATTAATTTTTGAACTGCCCTTACCTACCTTGCATATTTTAAGGAGAGGGTTTGCCCGTGACTATGACCAATCATAATAAATGTTATCCATTTGTATACTTGCAAGAATGTTGAATGCTGAATGCCGAGTGTTTGTCTATTGGGGGGCATAAGAAATGATACGTCATTTAAAATGTAAATGCCAGAAACTGAGGGTGTAGGGCGACGACGATGGGGGAGGTGTAGGGCGACGACGATGGGGGAGGTATAAGGTGGAGCTCTTCAGGTTTTCTGTCTCATGAATTATGCAAAGAAGGGCCGGGGTGAGAAATCCACCACCACGAGGACGATGCAAATTGCTCTAAATAATGGCAACACACAAACACACAGGGAACAAAGAAAAGTTGTGATTTTCATGGGACTTCCAGGAGAGTGCAAAAGTAAACTGACGTGAGAGAGTGAGATTAAAATATTTGCAAATTAGCGTTGACAAAAAGTTTAAATTGTTTTTCTTGAAGAAAACAATGTAAAGACATACTTTTGTTTTCACACAAAGTGAGACCCATATCAAAAAACGTGTTTAGCCGCCGTATAAAGCAATCCTACTAACACTTCCCTTAAGCCCCACTAGCATGGTGTTTACTGATATGTTTGGTGACTGAATAAATAAACAATCTAAGCGCTAATGAGGCCAAAGGGTAGTGTAGTGTTAGTAGGATTGGTGAATAACCAAGTATCAAATTAAGTACTTAATTTCTACTTACTTGACTTATAGGTTGGTATGAGGCTGACCACCCATACTGTAAAAAATGGTTCACTTTGCCAATGTTACCCCTGTTTCAGGGAAGGTCGGCAAAAGTTGTGGGGCTTATGTTCATTTGAGGTTTGGATTTTATTTGTAAGTACACATTCAGCATTTGTAAGCGCGAACTACACTTGTTGGTTTGTGGGCTTACATCTGAGAGCTTTAAATGAATATATCCTTGCAACTTAGATTATAGATTATAGATAATTAGGTAATATTTGAATTAAAAAATACATGAAAGTTTTTTTTTTAATGTAAGAGTTAGATTAATTCCTCAGAATGTTTATAATATGGATATAAAAAAATTAAAGACACACATTTTTTTAGATTATTATACTCTATTTTTTTTTTGCTTTGATGCAGTTGAAAAGCATAGTTTTAATTTCATGGTTCAACTGGTGCCTTGTGCATCATTGAGAAAAAATGTATTTTATTCTCAACGCGAATCCAATAATTTCAGTAAATCAAGCATTCATAATGTTAGAAAAACGTCCCAGAAATTTGGAATGCTTTGTGTAATTTTAAGAGAAGAAAATTGTCATTTTGCTGAAACGTAATTTGAATATCCCAATGGTTCACAAATGATTTCAGAGACAATTGAATATTTATTTGGTCTTACTTCAGCATCTGGATTGTGATTTTTGTCTTCTTCTCTGCCTTCTTCTAAGCTCTCATTTTCTAAATGTTCTTCTTCAGTTTGCGGCATGAGTTGCAATTCCTCTTTCGACTTGAATTCCAATTTGATTATGTAAAGCGGACAAATAAGACCTAGGATAACCTGAAATGATGAAATTTTTAGATGGTGTGCCACAAGGTACTCACCTCGGTCCAATATTATTTGATGTATACAACTAAATAACAAAATACCTTTAAATTAGTATTTTTTCTAGTTCTAAGACCACCCATCCAAAGGTCAGCAAGAATAATTTGCGAGCATGGATGAGCGAGAAGAGCCCGATGATTTGCTGCCACTGCTAGACTAAGGCAAGTTTGTCCTGACCAATTTTGTAGCTCACATGTCAACAATTGTTGTGCTTGATCATCGTCTTGTCTGTAGCAAAAGTCTAGCAGTTCCAAAGCTATCCAGAGAGACAATTTGATTAGTTAATACATTGACAACTCATGATTTTGTCATTAAATGAGATCCGAAATCATTCCTCACCTTTGGTCTCAAATTCTTTTCCGCAGTTTCTTAACTCTTCATATATTTCAGTCTCTAAATCATCTTCAGCTGCTTCGTGAGCCATCGCTTTATAGAGTTTACAGGCTGCCAGAGCTTTTGCTAATGCTTCTTCTCCATGTGTCCACATCAACAAAGCCATTTGATGACGTTTGGTCAACACTGCCCACATCTGAAAAAAAAACTCTATAAGGTTTGTAATGGTCGGTATAACTGTAAGTATGACTCTGCCGCCATTCTACTAGGAAAGACAACAGCTTTGGAAGAGTTGCCTCTACATACACTTCTTTCCATTCCATCCTTGCGCACTTCTTTCTTTTATTCATATCCATCCCCTTTTTGATAAATTTCCTTCTTTTACATTCACTCTGTCAACATCTCATACTTTTAGAATTCCATCAATCTGATAAAGTTATCGAATTTTTGGACTCCCTTCTCATTTTTTCCTTTCTCACTTCTTTTGAAACATTTTGTTATCCTTTCATAATTCATTTTATCCATGAGCCCAAATCATCTCATCAGATTGTTTTACATAATTTTCCAGTGTGATCTTCAGATATTATAAATAAAACATAGGACAGAATCTTAGGAACTAGAATTTATAAAGATTACCAGGAGTTCATTGAAGGGATAGTCAAAGAGAGCCATCTCTGATGTGACAGGCATAAAACCCGTCACAAGGCTAAGAGGATTTCCACTGTAGTGTCGTACAAAGGAAGCAGAATTTCGATGGACATGCGAGTTTTTGTTCATGACTTTGGCATAGATGGGCCGAAATTTTCTTCTTGTGTAATAAGCTCTGCAAGAAAAACAAAATGATTCAATAGTATCAGTTCAAGAAATCAAATGTGTGAATTCTGCGAAACACTAACTTAAAGGTATTCAACTGAAAATTTAAGTAGGTATATAAAAAATAATTTGGTCCCAGATGAGATCTTTGTTGGACACCATCTAAAAAACAGGATACCTTGTAAATTTTATGCAGTTCTTCATTGCTCTGGATGCACCATCGATTACCGTCTCTCACTGATCACTCTTAGAACCTTTTTAAAACAAATTTTACTCTCTTAACTAAAAAAAAGGTTGACATAATATTTTTTAGAATCTTATATGCTTGTACCTGTAAGCTCCTCCCATCAGTTTATTGATGACAAGCCCCACATCATGCAGAGTATACAGATACCCTCTTGGTATATGTGGTCTGAGATCCCGCAGAATGTGCCCCAGGGTGTTTGTGGGACCTTGCCTTGTGTTGTACAACTCCTCCAGTCTTGGGATGGTCAAGAACTTTCGCATGGAGACGCCATTCTCTAAGAGAAGCTTTACAAAATCTATCCTGTCGTGTTCTAAAGCTTGCATCATTGCTTCATCGAGGGCACCTGAAATATGTAAAGCATGGATGTAGCTTTGTGACATCACTACCATTTTTTCTCTCATGCAGTTTTTAATACTAGAGGAACTAGACAGAACACACATGGAAATTTAGAATCAAGGTAAAAAACATGGTCAAGAATGGGCCAGGATACAATATACTATGGTGGGATTGTGTCACACCGTCAGATACAGAGACTTTCCCTTAAAAGGTCTTCATACAAACTGAACATACAAATTAAAATCATATTTACCCGGTGGCCATTCTTGTCCGTATACAAAGATCTCCGATCTAGCGATGTCCACACGGTTCCAAGTCAACGCCAGGGACAGCTGTTCTGATGGAGCTAGATGCTGTGAACGGAAGAGCGCTGTCAAGATGGTCTGATCCAACTCCTGAGAGCCTCCTTCAGCTCGCTCCTGAATCCTGAACACCGTAATCTGGAGATAGAAAATAACAATTTATTATTCAAAACAGAAAATTGTTCAGCACTGTATTTGTGTGAATCGCAATTCAAGAGCTCTCTCCTTGCTTGGTCGTCGTTATGGAAAACTAAAGCAAGATTCGTTAGTTAAAAGGCTGGATAAGCTTTTCCTGATGAGTCTTTGGTAAAGGCAGATGAATCTTTCTTCACACCACTCATCACTCTTCCACACCAGGAGCTCCCAGGGTTCGATCTTCCGGGAGGACTGTAAACAGAGTCCACACCAAGCAGGGCCTTGCAACTTCCTGCTTCATAGATCGGGATTAGCTCCATCTCCAGGATGCAACTGTTGGGCGGAGAACGAGACTGTCCGGCACATAGTGGAGGAGTGCACCACCAAAAGACACCTATCTGGCTTGAAAGACCTCGATGAAGCCACGCCAGGAGCAGTGAAGTGGATAGAGAGTTTGGATCTTCTGCCTCTTGCCAGCGATACGAAAAGTAAGCATAAAATATGTCATGGTATTGGTTGAATTTAGCCGTAATTTGAGGTAGGTATGCATATACACGAGTGACGAATGTGCAGACTTGGCGAATGGCATGACAAATGTATGTAATTGGCGTACGCTGAAGTGTGGAGTGTCAAAGAGGCTTTGTGAGTGAAGGCTAATGAAAGTGTGGGAGGGGAGAGAGGGGGGAAGGGTGAGTGAAAAAAATGTGACGTGATAATGGCAGGGGATGGAGGGTGAAAAATTACACTACAAAAAATATACTAATATGTGATGACTAAAGTGACAGTTTGATAAAGCTAAGCAAACTTGTTTACTTTCAAAGTTGCAAAAATATGGTAGCATTCAGGATTAATAATATATGTACGCCTACAAGAAGACGCGCGGCAGTCCGCGCTTGCACATGTTGCATGTGTATTCACTAAATAAAAACCTTAATTGAAAATGTCAATGGAAGTTACACAAGGAAAACAATAAAGTAAGATGAAAATTACACTGAAAATATAATTTGCTAAATGGATCCCTGAATTAAACGTTGGTATGAAGCTGATCCCCCATGCTTTTAAAAATGGTTAACTTTTGACAATGCTATCCGTGTTTCTGGAAAACCCGGCAAAAGTTGCAGGTTTTATGTTCATTTGAGGCTTGTTTTTTTAAAAAGTCATTATTTAGCATGTGTAATTGTGAACTTACGCGAGTTGGTTTGTGGACATGCTTTATTCTCAAATGATGAAACAAACTTTAAATCAGAATATTTTTTAACAGTGATCCGTGAATTGACACGTAAGTGTCCTAAAATTTTGTAATTAAATTAGTACAAAAGGTCAAAAAAATAAAAATATATTACCACAACAAACCGGGCTCACATTGAAAGTGAAAATAACCAGAAGAAAAACAAAAATAATTAAGGGATTTTTTTTGACGAAAAATGAAACGTATCATGACAACCTTTAATCAAAAAATGATTAGCATAATTTCGGTCCAGAAATATAAAAAATACCGGAAAATGTGGATAAAAAAGAAATATCACGTGTTAAGGTATCATTTCACATGAAAAACTTTACTCACCAGCTTGTACCATGAAAAAAGTTTTGAATTTAATTTTGATATTTATTTATTTGATAAAAAATTGCGAGACGACGGAGTTCATTGAAAACAAGTTGGATTTGGAGGACGTTTCTTTAAACGGTGTTAAGTTCTCAGATTATTACGAGGGGCGAAAAGTCATTGATGAAGATGATGTGTTTGAAGAAAATTTTGGAAACAAAAATTCGACAGTGAATCGGGGTGAGATTTGAAATATTCTTTAATTAAAATTGTAAAAGATCTCTCACAAACAGCATTGACTTCTAGTCATCTAAATGACATCATAATCATCGACATTGATGCCACAATAACCCGGGATGGGTCTTGGCCTTCTTGATCAATCTCAACCACCGCTCCTGTCCAATGACTTCCTCCTCCAGTCCCATAAGTCTACCGAACGGCATCGGCAGTGCGCCACCACTTCGTCCTTCGTCATCTTAATCTAAGTCTTCCCACTGTTCTGCGCCCCTTTGGGCCCGTTATCATTTTTTCCAAGGCTCTGATAGTCCATTCACTGTTTGTGATCCTGTCAATATAGTGTGCTGCCTTTTATTGACCCAACCACATCAATGGCTTGGTACAGGTTGCTTAGTTTACAGTCTCGTCCCATCGTGTCCTATGGACGATAACTTTGATCGTGTTCAGCAGATGCCGTTGGGTAGTTATTATTGAATAATGCATTCAAAATAAAATTGAGATGTTGAGATGTACATAATTGACGATGTTAATATCTCTTGCTGGCAAAATAAGCTGGTTTCTTGAATTCATTTTTGCGAATTAGTTTAAAAACAAGAGCACACGGTCACGGAATGTTATGGCGTATTCAAATCCACAGTTTATACGCTATATTTTGATTTCTTGCACCCTAGATCTAGAGACACGATACGACAAAGAGAGATTATTAATTTGTTAATGGAGAGACGTTGTTATCTTAGAAAGCAGAGCATGAGCTATCTCTCCATCTGTTTAGTGGTCTTTATTCTACAGGTATACTGTGGGCAGCCTTATGGGGGATTCTTCAGCTGTCCATCCTATCCAAGCGGTCCCTCTATTTGTTTACTTGTTTTCCAGATATTTTCCGTCGCCCCATCGGCCGTCAGCTCCACCAGCTGTCCCGGCAGAGCTCCAGAGCCACCAGCTGGCTGCGGCTGTGGTCCATCCTGGTGAGCGCGCTCTTCAGCAAGCAGCACACGGCGCACGTGTTCAGCGAGCGCCCCAGCAGCATGGACCCCCTGCTGGGGCAGCTGCTGGAGATGATATGGCGACAGTGCAACCTGCTGGCCACCTACATGACCACGCAGACGTAAGTCAATACACCAACTATCCATCATTCGTTGGCACGAAGTAGGAAATAGCGCATCTCGATGACATTGCCCCGAGTCGTTAACTTTGAGTTTTTGCTGTTTTCTCTAGCGGAAGTCTAGTAAATCTAGAATCATTGCTGAAGCGCTATTCTGCTAAATTCCTTACGACCTGAAGGCGACGAGATAGCAATTCTATAATCTATAATCTAAGTTGCAAGGATGTATTAACATTCAAAGCTCACATTAAATGCATGCCCACAAACAGACACGTGTAAGTTCGCGCTTACAAATACTGAATGTGCACTTACAAATTAAAATCCAAACCTCAAATGAGCATAAACCTTTTTAACAACGTTTCCTGAAACAGGGGTGACATTGGCAAAGTGAACCATATTTTACGGTATGGGTGGTCAGCCTTCATACCAACCTATAAGTCAGGGATGGCGAACCTTTTTGAGACTGAGTGCCAATTTTTTTTTTTTCAATAAAATAATATGTCGCGTGCCACATGCCATGGAAATAAAAATGCATCAAATGTTTGTGTAACTTCAGATTTTTAATAAAAACAAAAATTAATACACCGAGGAAAATAATTAAGTAGATTAATTAAGAAGAAAATACACGTCGCTATTTAAATATATTTTTAATACTATTTCTATAACTTTTTTTATTTTTTCTTATACTTTTATTTTTTCTCCTCATTCGCGTGCCACCTATGGCACGCGTGCCATAGGTTCACCATCCCTGCTATAAGTCAATGAATTAATTTTGAGTTTTAAAAAGAGGAAACAAATACAGAACCTACCAGGGATTTGTAGCCAATGCTAGTGATGACGATGATGGTAAAATCTCGTCTAAATCAATTTATTTTCAATTATTATTCTAGCAGGACAGATACAGTGGGATTTCTTGTGGAAAACGCTTCGTTTAAAAATTGTTTTAAAAGTGAGGTCCCGTGCGGATAAGAAAGGAAGGAAATGAAGAAGAAAGAATGGAGAAAGAAGAATGAACGAGAAAGTAAAATACTAATAGATAATGAAACAAGCGATCTCTGGAGAAATAAGGAATAACTGAGAATTTCCCTTACAATCTAATTTAAAGAAAAACTAATACATTTTCCAGGATGATTTCTTTTTACTTATAATGATTATTGCGCTATATACAAACATCTATAGATAATCTCTAAAAACTAATCTTAGTTGCAATATATATTCTGTATTATAGATTCTGGCTCCTTCACTAATACTTGGTTCACTTTAGCCAATCACTCCCGTGGTTTTAGGGCAGTTTGGCAGGAGTTGCAAGGTTTGTGTTCATGAGTTTTTTTTTTTAAATGCACTGCCTTTGGGCGTGCATTAAATAGACCCTTAAAATGTTAATATATCATTGCAACTTAGATTATTATAGTATTCTATGCACATGCTTATACGAGTACACACCTACATGCAATCACATACGTAAATGTTCAAACTCAACGGTGCACGTCCCTCAAACATGTGTCAGAAGGGACGTTTATTCAAAACCATATTTTAAGAGTAAAAAGGCTTGATAAAAAATAATCTCTAGGTCAGAGGCGTGCCCACGCATGTATTTGCATGTTGGCGCTTGCTTATTCAACTCTCAAGAAGCTGTAGCTGTATAGTGTTAGAAGACAAAAGTCAAACAATGTTCCCGAATGAGAAGTTTTTCATTTTTTGTGAAAACCAAGTAAACCTTGCCGATACAATAATCCAAAACATCTAAACGGGAAATCAAGTCTAACACCCTTTGCGGGATCAAAGATCAAACCCTCTAGCTTTAAATGCAAGCGTTCTACCGATTGAGAAATCTAATATCTAATCTAATCTAAGCTGCAAAGATATATAACATTTAAGATTTATATTAAATGCATTCCCACAAGCAGATATGTTTAATTTAGCGCTAACACATGCCGCATGTGGACCTACAATATAAAAACCCAATCTCAAATGAACATAAGCCTTGCAACTCTTGCCGTCCTTCCCTGAAACAGGGGTGACATTGGCAAAGTGAACCATTTTTTTTTTACAGTATAGGTGGTCAGCCGCATAACAACCTATAAGTCAAGGAACATACATGACAAATTACATTTTTTTTAAATCGACCAGATTTTCAAAATAGTCCCGAGAATAGTAGCGATTTTTTATCTACGTAGATTTTTTCTTCGGTAAAAAATTCAGAAACAACATTTTATTTCATTTTACGGAAATGTCAATTTTATTTATTTATTTTACTTAAATCCCCCTCAAGGGGTTAAAAACCTTCTAGCGAGTGGATCCAATTAAAATGTCTTACTTCTGAGGCAAGTTTTCTTTTCTGTTTCATTATTCGTCCGCGCACGTACGAAGTGCGAACCCTGAGTATAACCAAGTAAGGTGGCGAATGTTACAATTTTTGTATAAAAAAATGTGAAAACTATCCCATTTTTATACGAATTTTTCAAACTTTATAACTACTTTCTTTGTAATCTTTGTATTTGTTGGACGAAGAAAATAATCATTCAATGTACTTCTTTATTTGAAGACTACAGGGAAAGAACAAGGAACGTCAGTTGAAGAACATTATGAGTAAATCAAAATTATAAATTTGAAATCATGGTTATTGCCTGTCACAAAGAACCGGAAATACCGTCATAAACTGTGATACTGACTGTTGTTGCATTACAAATTTTGCAGAGCTTTAGATACACACAAATGCCACTAGATTTTACTTTTTTTCTTACGAACTTATTTTCTTATTTTTGCTGACATTCCTTGTTTTTCCTCTGTAGTCTTCAATGGATAATTTATTAATTTAATTGGTTTCCTAATTAATTCAAACTTTAATCACAAAATAACTGACAGAAAAAAGAAACCTTCGACTTACAAGTTAAATTAATGAATACATTGATGACCGGTTGTAGGAGAACTTACATTATTCTTGACGTTTCGTTGGCGTCGTAGCCAACGTCTTCAGGAGACAACCTTGTTGTTTTGCTATCAAGTATAAACGTGGGAGTTAATTTTAATATGTGAACATGTAAAATTACCGTAATTCCAATTTGAATTCAATCTTGACTACGCTTTACACAAATAAACTTTATTTCAAGAAAAGTAAGGTAAGTTCTCCTAGAACGGTTCGTCAAATATACAAAAATTTAATCGATTTTGGAGTATATTTTAATTTAGCATGTTAAACGACCGTATTTCCAGTTAAAATTCAACCTTTGATTTGTTCAAATGAATCAAGTAATACAACGACATCCTTATTTTTGTTAAACAATTCTAATGATGAAGTTCAAAATCAGCGTAGTGCTGATGTCAATTTCCGATTTAACGAAAACCAAGACAGACGAACATAAGGTTGTAGAGTACATTGCTTGTACACCGTGTATTTTGTAGGTCTCTTGTATTTTTTTAAAATTGTCTTTTTTTCTTCTTTTTTTCTTTCTTTCTTGTTTTAAGAGATTCTTTTAAAAATCAGAATAATCTAGCGGTTACTTTTTAGTTTTTCCACAACACTTTTATCTTAAGACTGCAAAGAAATATTTTCTTACAATTAAAATTTGACTTCTTAATTAACTGAAAAGCGAGATTTTCATTATTAAAATTAGCTTCATTAAATATTTCACATTTTCATGCAAAAGTGGACACAAAATTTAATTAATGCTTGGTATTCCAGATTTTGAAAAACCACAAATTCTAATTTATCAAATTGCCATAATTGGGATGTCTAAATTATTTTTGAACAAAATGACCTCATTTTTTTGGAATTTGGAGTAAAGATAACAATATGATCATATTAAAAACAATGTTAAAAAAAAAACAAGTTTTGTATTTAATTTAACTTCTTTAAACAGACATCTAGACCTAATTAAATATTTGATGCAATGACTTAAAAAAAAATGTATGCGATCTCTTTGGGGATGGCGCGATAAGAAGTAGCACTGTAAGTGCAGCCCTGATGCGTTGAGTTGAATGGATAGTCTCTCAATTGTTCATGATGTTACTTTCCGACTGGGAGGATTTGGAATACAAAAATGAAACAATGATTTCACCAAACAATAAAAAGAAAATGATGAAAACACTTCATATAATCTGTTTTTTTTCAGGAGTGGAAAAATGACAAAAGAACCAGAAGATACATTCCAGAATGCACAAAAACGCATCCCAAAGGACTTCATTGTGTACGGAAAAGAGTTAAAAGAGATCGAGAACGTTTTGGATTCGATGCATGTGAATTTTGGAAACAAAAACGGAGACGACATAGTTTTGATAATGTCTGTGGGACTGGATACAAATGCCATCAAGCAAGTTCTGTACGACGCGTGGAACTCTTATGGATTCTTCAATGTCATAATTGCTGACGCCGAAATGGACCAAGACTCTGCTAAAGCAATGCTTAGAGTCAATCTGTACAGTCCGTATAGGGCAAAGGGAACGTCCTATCAAGACCATTTCACTGAATTCATCATGGACAACCACAAAGAGGTTGCAAAGTGGAAACGAAATTTGTTGAGCATGATCAAGAGCAGAACCTCAAATTTGAAAGGACATCCTTTGAGGGTTACAATGCACAATTTTACAGGTCTTTCAGAACCTGTTTTAGATGGAGAGGGGAATTTGGTGATGTTCAGAGGGAAAGAAGGTAAGGTTGTCGGAGAATACGCTAGAATATTGAATTTCATTCCAGTTTATAGTTTGCCGAGAGATGGAATCGCTTATGGAGGTCAAACTTTAAATGGGACGTTTACGGGTGGGTTGAAAGACTTGGAGGATGGTCTGGCTGATCTTTTGGGAAATTATAGAATGGTGAGCTACGGAGATCTGAAGGAAGTGCATTATTTAAAGACCTTGGAGCAGATACGAGTAGTCATAGTTGCTCCAAAAGCTGTGGCAGAGTTGAATGTTTTGGGGACTGTATTCAGTATACTGGAAAACATAGCAAAATTAGTATCAGGCGTATTTCTTTTGGGGGCTACTCTGATTTGGGCAGTGTTTAAAGTATTCCAAGAGTATAAGAAAACTAGAGAAATGCATTTGTCATTGGTCATTGATGCATTGTCTACAGCAGTGTTGGATTGTCTGCGTGTGGCCAATAACGTCTCTTTCAAGTTGCCAATGAGCTTGGCTGAACGCACAATGTTTTCTGGTGTCACCATTTGGGCTTTCATAGTGACTAACGTATTTGTCGGAAGTCTTTCTACAAGATTGATGGTGGATTCTAGTGCTGACATTAACACTTTTGATGACCTAGTCAGAACTAAATTCCCAATAGGCTGTGAGCACTCTACTAGAAACGAACTAATCAGAGGTGGAGAAATCAGTTCTGAACATGAAAAAAATCTAAGAAAAATACTGTCAACAAGGCAATATATCTTTAAAGAGGCCCACACTGAAGTCAAGAGAGCTGCGTTAAAGAAAGACCTTGTAGTCATATGTCCGGAATATCTTTCCTGGGTCTACAGAGAACAGTACTATGATATCTACGGAGAGAACCTTTTGCACGAGATGAAGCTAACTGTAAATTGGATGTCATTTTCTCAAGTGGTTCCACGAGGATCCCCTCTGTCAGCTGCATTTGAAAGAGCCCAAGATTTGCTTCACGAAGCTGGACTTTTAAATCATTGGAAAGATACTGTAAGGTTTAAGCTGAAGCTTCTTCGAATGCATCGTAAGGAATCGATGGATGACGTTGAGCCAATTTATGACGTACCAGAAATTTCGCATCAGAGGCCTTTGGTGTTGGGGCACTTGGATTTTGCTTTCAAGATGTGGGCTTCGATGCTTGGATTAGCATTAATTGTATTTCTATTAGAAATTCTAAGTGGATTTTTTTTTAAAACCAAGACTTCTCAACGCAAAGATAGGGTTGAGTATGAGAGCCCTTATCCATTTATCCCGTAACGCGTAAGCAATTGAGCATTTGTAGTTAATAGGTGTTTTTATTTGGCTCATAACAAAACACCGAGCATATTTGCACTGAGTTGCTATGCCTATCAAGCACAAAGCAGTCAGTTTGGATTTTTACAAGCATTTATGATGCTTGGAAATATAAGTGGTAACTGAATCAAACAGAGGGCGCTTTTAACACGTGTAGGTACAGGCATCAGAGTGTAAAGGCGTCAGCGTTTAAACGCCGTAACCACGCGTACATTGTGTTGGAACGGCTTCGACGTTATTCAGTCGTTGTCACTGGTCACGATCTTCAGCGGCTCGATGAATTATTATCTAGCCAAATTTTGTCTTTGTGGAAACATTTTTATGAGCACTGTCTTGTAAACAAGCACCAGTTGTTTCAACCGCATTCAATAAAAATTTTAGCATTTTTTTAAATTTTCAAATAAAAAAACGCCCCGCGTTAAAGAAAAATACAACGTGATGTCTGTACCCGTAGTACGAGTTTTTTCATAATACTTTAAGTATCGAGTATTCGAGAAAAATGTATGTGAACTCGATACTTTAGAGTATTATGAAAAAAACTTACAACTCCTTACGTACTACGGGTACAGGACTCAGCGACGGATCGTCGCGTAATGGTAGCGCGTTTGCTTTGTTTGACGCAGCGCTGTAAACCGGGACGCTTCATTCTCAAACATTGAAAAATTAACAACTCACCAGATTTTTTCTTCTCGTACATTGCAACAGCTCAGAGTACAGGCATTCCGCTTGCTGCGTGTTCACTTCAAAGGTTTTCTGTATGGTAGCTAGTAGGTACTCCCTCATAGACTCCAACACCGTTTGTTCACCACTTTCAGCTGCATATCTGTAAAAGAAAAACCGATTTGAAAGTTGTAAACACAAAAATAAATATAAAAAAATACGCATTGTTGTCTATTTATTATATTTCAAACACTAAAATTTTAATTGATGAGGTATTTACAATGGTGGAAGCAAACATCTGAATTTGATTACTTGTGTACGAAGGCGATGAGGTCTGCCGCTCGCCCGCTGCCATCGCAGACAACTACAGGAACTGGAGGTGTGTCTGTTACGTACTCCAGAACGGCCCTCACAGTATGGGTGCCACCTTCGATGACCAGGCAGACGACTGGAGTTGAAGAATGGGTGTCTAAAGCACATTAAAGAAAAACCACGTGAGAATATAATCAATTGAAAAATTTGATGGAGATTTTGCTTAAACAAATAAAAATTAAAGAATATGACAAATTTTACAATACGTAGACAATAAGGAACAAAATATTATTGATGGTTAAATTGTTGATTAAGATTTTTACAAAGGTAAAAACTACACACTTATCCAGAAAACCAGTAGATCAATTTAAGGTGTAAGATTTGGACAGGTTTTTTAGAGGAAAAGGTTTGATAACATCTTAATATTTAAGAGTTACATACAGTTATTAATAATAATAATAATAATATTAGGATGATTTATTTGGTGAGCGCTGTTTTTGTGTGTCTCACACCTCAAGAGCCCAAATTAAATTTTCAATATGGAAATTTGAATGGGAAAAAAGTGACTAAGTTATTTTCAATATTTCAGGAATGGTGCATAGTGCGTCTATAATCTAATCTATAATCTAAGTTGCAAGGATATATTCATTCAAAGCTCTCAGATGTATGCCCACAAACAAACACGTGTAGTTCGCGCTTACAAATGCTGAATGTGTACTTACAAATAAAATCCAAACCTCAAATGAACATAAGCCCTGCAACTCTTGCCGACATTCCCTGAAACAGGGGTGACATTGGCAAAGTGAACCATTTTTTACAGTATGGGTGGTCAGCCTCATACCAGCCTATAAGTCAAGGAATACGAGTAATAAATAACATTTAAGTACCTATAAAAAAAAAAACAACAAAATCTTCAAAATAAATCTATACAAAAAAAGTGCGTGGAAGTTGAAAATCCAAAAATTCTTAATAATTGCATACAATAGTCCAACTTGAAGCCCGTAGTCACAAACAATCTCATAAGCATTTAGGTACTATGCTAGGAGTCAAAGTGGCTAATCAGGGTTATAGAAATTTCAGCTCCAATCATCTGCTTAGGATTCTCACTTAGCCTTGTGAGTTCTCATAGCGTCGTTTGTGATTACCGGTGCTGGGCTTTTAAAAATGAAGACGTTTTAATTGTTTTTTAATTGGGTCTGGATATCTTTCGTGGTTCTAAACCGGTGGCCCGTGTGATTTTTATAGGTGTTTCGCAAGAAGGTCATGCGAAAGCAACGAGTGTTTTTTTTTCTTAGACAGGGACGGATTTTAGAAATCAATAATCTAATCTAATCTAATCTAAGCTGCAAAGATATATATCATTTAAGATTTATATTAAATGCATTCCCACAAGCAGATATGTATAATTTCGCGCTAACACATGCCGCATGTGGACCTACAATATAAAAACCCAATCTCAAATGAACATAAGCCTTGCAACTCTTGCCGTCCTTCCCTGAAACAGGGGTGACATTGGCAAAGTGAACCAATTTTTTTTACAGTATGGGTGGTCAGCCGCATAACAACCTATAAGTCAAGGAACATACATGACAAATTACATTTTTAAAATCAATAAAATAACAATATATACATTGACATAAAAAACTAAATCACAAAACCAATTTTACTTTAACAAACCCCAGCCGCCAACATCACAGATCAACCGCCATTTCTTTCTATTCTTACATACTTCTTTCATTTCCTCCAGAGTCATAACCTTCTTCATACAAGCTCTTCTTTTATTATGACTCTGGATATTCCATTCATTCGCAATTTCGGATATTTGGTCCATCCATACCTTTCTCGGTCTTCCTCTACCACGACATCCATCTATTCTACCAACATATACTTTCTTCGTCAGTCTTTCCTCATTCATTCTCTCCATATGCCCAAACCATCTTAACAAACTTCTTTTAATCTTCACTTTCACACTTTCTCTTGCACCACATTCTTCTCTTACAAAATCATTCCTCACCCTGTCACTCCGTTTTTTCCCAATCATACTTCTTAGAAAGTCCATTTCAACAGTATGGACTTTACTAATTTCACTTTCATTCACCGTCCAGGCCTCGCTTCCATACATCAAGGTGGGTAAAAGTATGCCACTGCGTACCGCCATAATAAAGTTTGAATAAAGTTTGGTAAATACATTTATTTGGTGTGCAGCGGGAGATTGAGTGCCGCCACCTACCACCATGGATCTTAATATGTTGAACATTTTTGCCGTAACTCGTAAAATTTCCACTCGTTGATGATTTCAATTTGAGGATAATTTATGCTCTTACTTGGAAAACGGGAGATTTAGTGAGTTTTCACATCACTCTGCTTGTCAATGATTTCAATTTTTTGCGTTTTCAAACTCCTTGTCAATTATTTTAATTTGAAGGTTGTTTTGCCAAAATGGCACCTTATTGAAAAAAAATCATTAACATTTTCCCTGGTTCTAAGAAGGTTAAGAATCACTGCATAAGATTAATTAACAGGATCAGAATTAATTTTCTTTTAAGCCCTCTAAAGAGATTTTCACTTTGGACAATATCCTCTGAAATAATTATCTTTTTAATTTTTTTAATAAACTTCCCAAGTACATATTTATGGAATAAAGGAGATATCTTAATTAACATTTGAGATTCCTTTGTTTTAAAGAATACCTTTCTCTTTTTTAAGACATCTTTTGCTGAATTTTTAATATGTTTTCTTTATTAAATTACTTCAAAATAATACTTCATAGTTCTCAACTCAGAATTTTGTTATTAAAATTTCTGACAAAAAAGAAAAGCTTGTTTTATTTACAATTATAATTACATCGCAGTAAGATAATTAAGCTTTTCATTATTAGACGAACCGTTATAGGATAACTTACAAAATTCCCGACGTTTCGTTGACGACGTAACCAACGTCTTCAGGAGGCACTCTCTCTGCACGACGAGTAGGTACACATATAGATAGTTCACATTTTTTTATCAGACAATAAATTCAATGCAAAAACTTAATGATCAATCATCATTCATTTTCATGGCATCTTTTAATGACTCTAGGTTGTACTAAAGGTGCTTGCCTGGATAGGCGCGCAAACAGGTGAGTCTTAAACCTTTATCGTACATGTGATGGTTAATATTCTAAATAAATCAACGATAAATTAAACTTTCAAGCCTTACGAATAACGATAGTGTCCAGGTGCTGTACTTTTTATATAGAGTCACAAAGTGGAATGTAAATGTAAAGTACAAAGTGAAATGCAATTCTCTTTTTTTCATCATCAGAAGCAGCAATTCATTTTATTTTACAAAGAGTATTTATCAACCTTATTTTTATGGATTATCGATTCTCAAACATCTGTTAACTCAGTGCCAACGACATTTGAGGCTATTCTTAGACATTTTAGTCGTCAGTTGAGCCCACGCTTTGACAAACTAATGATGCCTGGGCTGGAAGTTTAATCACCACGGTCATTCTTACCTACCGAATTTTGGTAATATTACTACGAAGACTAATCAGCTGTTCACTTGCGGTCATCTTGGATTAACAGGTCTTCATACAAATGCATCATTAGTTTGTTAAAGCGTAGCTCAACGGACGACTAAAATGTCTAAGAATAGCACCGATTGTTTAGACTTTAGAGCACCCGATGGGATTTGAACCGGCGCTGTTTTTATTTAAAAAAGTAGTTAGCCCATTTACCACCTCCTTGTCCGCTCGGTCATAGCTCCCCGATCTTTTATTTTTATTTTTATTTTATTTTTAAGGAGAAAAAACAGATACAGACACAAAAAAAAATACAAGAAAAATGTAAACATAAACAGTAGTGTGCCTTAATCCTAAAGAATTCCCACAGATATGTAAAAACAATAAAATAGCTGACGAAAAATAAAAACATAAAAGAAATCGATGAGGTAAAAAGTAAATCAAATTAACAACAGAAATAAAAATAAGAGGAAAGAAAAAAAAAAAAAAGTGAAAAGAGAAACTAAGAATAAACAAAAAATATACAAAAAAAGATAAAAAGAAAACCCATTCAAGATATAATGGATAGCACGGACATTTTATAAATACTTTTTAATAGGTCAGATCTAAAGGAGTACTTCACTTTATTAAATATATCTAAATCACTAAAATATATATTAAAATCACTGCACATTCTATACATAGGAGCTCTTTGACCTGAGTTTGTTCGACATTTGGGCAGAGAAAATATTTGTAACGAACGGGATGCACTTCTTGGTATGCGAAAATTAATCTGACATAGAAGACCAGGGCAATCCGTTTCAGATAGACAAATACTCCTCAAAGTTAACGCACTCAATAATAAACGCCGATTGTCAAGACTAATTAGGTTTAAGTGAACTAGGCGGTTTTCGTAAGTGCGGTTGACGAAGCTTAAACGATGGAATAGTATTTTTGTAAATCTTCTTTGTACGGACTCTATAAGAGTCTTGTACACATTATAAAAAGGATTCCATATAGTCACAGCAAATTCTACTTGAGATCGTATTAATGAATGATATAAGGTCATATAACTAGATAACATTTTAAATTTTTTTGTTACACGAAACACAAATCCCATCATTTGAAAGGCCTTATTGACAACGGCATCAATATGCACGTCAAACAAAAGTTTCGAATCGAAAGTCACACCTAGGTCACGTATGCACGATACTCTTTCAAGTGTGTGATTGGAAATCTTGTAATTGTATTTGATCAGAATGCGTTTCCTCGAGAAGGTTATAATTTTACATTTTTCAAAGGCGAGTGACAGTTTGTTAATCGAACAGTATAAACTGAGCCGATTGATGTCTTCCTGTAGTAATAAACAGTCGTTAATATTATCAACTTTTTTAAAAAATTTCATATCATCAGCGAATAATAATAATTTACTGTTTTTAAAGCATTTATGGATATCAGATATGAAAATTGTGAATAAAAAAGGACCCAATATGGAACCCTGAGGAACGCCAGAGCTTATCGCACACAATGATGAGGTGTATCCATTCAGGGTAACAGTTTGATATCTCGATTCAAGATATGAAGAAAACCACCTAAATAAGTTACCTTGGACTCCATTGAAGTGAAGCTTTTTAAGTAATATAAGGTGATCTACCTTATCGAAAGCTTTACGGAAATCAGTGTACACGCTATCAACAGAGGAGCCCTGGTCAAATGTCTCAAAAATAAAATTAGAATACAGTAACAAATTAGAAACTATAGATCGTGATCTGACAAATCCATGTTGACTATCAGGAATACAGTGCTTAAGTAGTGGATATATTTTACTATGGACCAATTTTTCAAAAATTTTAGCAATACAAGAGAGGATAGATATAGGTCTGTAGTTAGAGATGTCATTTATCGCTCCTGCTTTATGTAAGGGTATGATGTTAGCAGTTTTCCATATGCTTGGTATATAACCTTCAGATAAACTTTTGTTGAAAATGAGTGTAAGAGGTTTAACAAGGGCATTCGAGGTCATTTTAAGGAAAAAAGCACTTAGTTTATCCGGACCAGCCCCTTTATTAATGTCAATAAGATAAAGTGCATCCCTTACATCGTTTTCAGATAGAAACAAATCAGCAATACATGTGTTATTATTATTTTGGCAATTGAAATTCATATTTATATCGGAGGTATTAGGACTGCATGTCAGTTGTGATGACGATACAAAAACCGATAGGAAATACGAAGAAAACATGTCACAAATTTCAGATGGGTTATTTGAAACCCGATCATTAAGCGTCATAGACGACGGATAGCCCCTTAAGTTATTTTTTAAATTGTGAGTATACTTCCAGAAGGATTTAACGTTATGGGTAGTTGAAGTTTCAATGTTATTAATGTATGACTTATTACACCCAATCATGAGTCTCTTAACCTTAGCACGAGCAGTCCGAAACCTGTCATAATCACTTAAATTGCCATATGTCTTCCATCTCTTCCAGGCTTTCACTTTAATGTTAATTTGTTTTTTTAAATCATTAGTGAACCAAACAGGATATTTATTTGAACGTGCATATAATGGTGGTACATGACAATCTAATATTGTATACAATTTGGAATAAAAAAAATCTGTTGCATTTTGAGTGTTTAGATTATGCAAGCTGTCATACCAATTAAATTCTAGCAATTCAATAATGATTTCATTGAAGTTTGCTTTCCTGAAGTCATATTTGTGAACATTATGAACTGGCATCTTGGTAAACAGTCGTGACGTTTCCAGCGTGCATTCAATTGGCGGGTGATGAGAATCGACTAAACTAAGGGATGTGGCACATTCAACTACGGAACAAACTAGATCCGTCAACACCAAGTCCAATAAACGGTTATTATTATTACTAATCAAATTACATTGTTTGAGAGTCAGGAAAGACATTACATTACTTAGGTAAGAGGGCATTCCAAGAGAAATGCTATCAATGTCAGGGGTCCAGTTGATAGAGGGCAAATTGTAATCACCAATTAAAAAGAAATGATGATTAACCTTATTTATAGCTATTTCATTGAATTTATTAAAATGTTCTTCATAAATGGATTGATTAGAATGTGGTGGAATATAGCATGCAGCAAGAATTAAACCATTACCAACTGTAGGTAAATGTAATAAAATTTCCTCCACTAACGGACTCTCATCATTATATAATCTAATACAAGAAATGTCTTTCCTAATTAAAATTAAAACACCACCTCCATCCCTCTTTGGAGAGGTAGATGGAGACCTATCCCTTCTGTGAACAACATACCTATCATCCGCAACCTCGTTATTATAGATGGCATCATTCAGCCATGTCTCAGTGATAACAAGTATGTCATATTCACAGTTAAGAATGTTCAAACGCAGATCAAAGAGCTTGTTACGAATACTACGACAATTTTGATAGTATATGTTGAGGTGATTAACATCTAAATTATTTATTAATGCCATAAGAAGTTAAGAAGAACAATAACATGATAATCAAAGTAAAATAATAAGACTGTTTCAGTAAGGGCATTGATAAGTGAATATGGTAATAAGAGTCTTGATAAAGGTGACTTAATGAATATGAAAAATAACAGGAAGACACAGATAACATTTTCCTTGATAGAAGACAAGAAGAGAGAATAATAAGAATAAATATTATTAAAAAAACTAGAGAAACTAGTAGAGGGCTTAAATGGCGAAAAAAGAGAAAGCATAGCAATAGATAACACAAGCAAAAAAAGAAAATAGATAAGTAACAGAAAAATGAACAGAGTCATGAAGTAATGGTGAAAAATAACGTAAAAGTAAACAAGCAAGCATAAATAACAATGGTAATTTTCACATACTAAAAGTCATATTCTGTTCAAGTCTTCCTGGCATTTAATGTATATTATAGATGATGCATCATCCTTTCGCATCATAATATTATTATTTCTGATCCAAGTGTATTTAAACCCCTTGGTTTTAGCCATCTCCCTTGTGTTTGAATACAGTATTTTTGTGGAAAGGATTAAATGTTCATTAATGTAAAAGGGTTTATTTTCAGTTGGAAGCCCTAGGCCAGCCAACTGATTAATCTTTAGTAACCGGCGCCTTCTTGCAGCCGCCACTATGTCCTCCTTCAATTTTCGTGTGGTCAGTTGCAGAATTATGTTCTTTGGCCTCGTGGTGGGCCTTCCAGGAGCCACTCTGTGGACTGCCCTTATGTCTCCTTCATCTATTTTAACGCCTATAAGTTTCCCCAGCTCCATGCTCAAATTGACAAGATTTTCGGTCTTAGACTGGGGAATATTTTGAATCTCGATATTGCAACTACGTGACTGCAGTTCCTGCCTCTGCAAGTCAAGTCGGAGGATTTCCAGTTTTCCCTGGTACAGTTCCTCCTTCGAATTCCCATCATTTTCCAATTCTACCACTCTGCTCACCAATCCTGCCACTTCACTCTTAAGTGAGTCAATGGTCTCAAGTTTAGTTTCAATCTTCTTTATCCTTCCAGAAAATTCATCCAGTTTATCATTCTGGGAACTCATTGACATCCTCAGCGCAGCCATCTCCTCACTAATTGTTTTGACTTCGCTGTGAAGCGAAGAAAGGAGTTTGAGTGCCTCATGAATTCCTTTCAATTCTGATAAAAAATCCATATTTTGCACCTGGGCACCATCTAAAGAAACTGCGGTTGAAGAAGAAGAAGAAGCGATATTAATTTTGCAGTCCGCACATTTCCAATTCTTTTTCTTCTCTGTGCTCAATTTACGAAAATTTATTTCAGTAGTACCTGCACACATGTAGTGTAAAAATGAATCACATTTTCCACAATTCACGCCATCAGCAACGGCATCTGTGCAGACTTTGCAGGATTTCATATTTATGTTTCTTGATTCAATCAATAGATTATATAATATATACTTGCAGCAAATTGGAATAGATGTCGCTGGTTAATATATTTTTTTTATAAAAATAAATACGGAATATTTCACGTAGGTAGTAAACAAAAGTATGTGATTTACTAAAAACACTCAAAACAATTTAAAAAACACTGAACTAGTAAAAATTTTGCACCAGAAACAACAGAAAAAACAAACTGAACAAAATGATATGAAAATAAATGAATAAATTAAGTTTTTTACCGACTTTTTAAATTAAATTTACGGAGTAAAAATTTTGACGTCAAGCTACTGAGAAGTGATATTATATTGATGTTATATTGATATTGATATTATATTGATATTATAGTGATATGATCTTGGTAAACAAACGCTGTCAGATGGTTTCGCTCTGTATTTTTTTATTATTCGTAGGTACTGTTTTTTTTAAAACATTTTTAAAAACCAAATAAATTGCCTCTGCGGCACCTTTTTATATTTTTGTTCCCCCAATTTCGTAACATTTCAGTTATAGCCCGGTAGAGATTCTTTCAAAATTAGTGTATTTTGGTAGGGCAGAAGTTTAATGATGAAAATTCTTAATGAAATATATTAGACGCAATAAAGTTGGGACCTCTCCTTAATTAGTATTAATGAAGGTAGAATTTCTAGTTCATTAAAATAATTACGGTGTTTAGGTACATCATATAGGTAACTCTCGTAATATGAAAAAATAATAACGAAAATGACATTTTAAATGAAATAAACTGCGATTTGGTGCGGGCACCAATTAAGTAAAATAATAATAAAAAATAATAATCTTCCAGACAGGATTTGTTTATGTATATTTGTAGATTTGTATTTGTCATGCTTAAATACAAATATCAACATTCCGGATACTCGGCGAAATGCATTTAAGATTCATATATAATACATTCACACATGCAGACACGTGAAATTTCGTGCTTGCGCATGTTTTTCACAAAATAAAAACCCAAATTCAAACCAACATCAACTCTTGTCGCCCTTCCCCAAAACAGGGGGGACGATGGAAAAGTTTTACTTAATTACCAATAATCTTTAAGTAAGTAAACTTGTGTTTTCTCGCTTACACATGCTGCATGTATAATCTATCTATAATCTATAATCTAAGTTGCAAGGATATACATTTAAAGCTCTCAGATGTATGCCCACAATCCAACAAGTTAATATGTGAATATAATGTAATGTGAATATTAAAAAAAGATAACCCAAGCCTCGAATTAACATTGATTATGCAAATCTTGAAACAGAAGTGAGACATTGGCAAAATGAATATTCATTATTTTTATATTTTTTTATTCTATCGTTTACCCTTAACTAATGATGGGATCCATGTCTGCTAGATGGGTAAATGCTATGAAAACATGTAATGTTAGTGAATCACACGTTACACTGGGAGCAGGTAATGTTATTGTACCTAATTAATGTTACCACATGCCAAATATTATGTTTAATACATCTACCATATAATAATTACTAAATGAATTACGTTAAAGCAAATAAAGGCCCTAAGAAAATATATAATTTTAGCTGCAAACATAAATTAACATTTCAGATTCATAATGTAAGCGAGAACGTGTAAGTTCTCGCTTACACTTAAATATAAATAAGTATAAAACACAATCGCATACTTACCTACATCAATATGTTATTGTTTGAGAGTAAAAATAATCATACTGATAATAATATTAACAAGACGATAATAACAATATGATACTTATTATAATATAGGTAATAACATCAATAATAATAACATGATATTAATAATAACATGGGTAATAATATGAATGTTAGTCGTCAACATAAAGCCCGACGTACAATGAAATGATATGAAACGTTATGAAGCGTCACGTTTATGATTTGATGTGAATATGAATGTTCAAAACCAAACAGAAATAAACCATGTAAAACTAAACCAAAACGTAATCAAATGCTGTAAAAATCACATAATGGTGAATTAAAATAATTTTGTTCATGAAAGCAGCATTTTTATCCAAAATAATTAGATTTTTATCAACTAGTTACTTTCACAGCAAATGTGTCTAGCATGAGTTGGCGTTGCCAATTTCCGACCAAGCTTCCAGAGCGCATTTGAGGTGAGAATTTCGAAAAAAAAGCTTTCATCGAATAAATTAGCCAGAAAGCGAAGTTGACCTAACAATTGAGACAAAACAGTCTCTTGAACTTTCAACATTTTGCTGCCCCCAAATTTGGTTTAAATTTGTTGACTTATTGCAATTTTTGTTGTTGTTTCAACTCATTTCATTGTCTTTCTTCCCCATTCCCATGTCATACATTACCGTCATCAGTCTCCGTGGAGTCGATGGTCTTGTAATTGCTCCCCTGACTGGTTTTACTTCGCACGGAAGAGAACATGTCGTTGCCGTAAGCATATTTGAGATGCTCCACCCCTGAATGTGACAAGAACAACAAGGCAACCGAAATCAACAACACAACAACAACTTGCAGACAAGCACGAGCACAAACAAAAGGTAACAAATACAGTAAAAAGTCCCAGCAAAATACAGCTTGATTTTGTTATATCAAATCATTGCGAACCTGTTCTTCTGTGAACTTTGAGGTTTAAGATCAACAGATACATATATCGTCGTCGAATACGAAAGAAGTAATCAACCAAAAAAGTGAATAACATTGAGTAGAGCCATTTAAACTCATTTCTTATACTTCATGCACAGTGCGGATGATCATTTGTAAAACTAAGAATGTAAGTTGAATTTTTTTTTTCCCAGAGCTTTCCAAAACATTAATTATTTTTACTTGTATTAGTAACTTCTTGCTGAACAACGACGATATTATCTAAGTTGCACAGATAAGTAAAAAATGCAATTCATTTAACAGGGACGCACACAATACAGCTAAGAAAAGATGCAACTGAAAGCAAAAAACTCTGCTCACAGACTATTTTAGATATAAAAATCTAGGTTTAAAAAAACAAGTATGAGAATACATGTAAAATTGTAATTAATCTGGTCTTTTTATTAAATTCAAAGTCAATAAATAAATTGTCCATTCTAACCCTTTTCTTTTTTAATGATACAATTTAACGTGACTGTATGTTACCGTTTGTTTGTGCATTCTCCTTTAACAATACAAAAGCATGCAAGCAAAATTTCTGTAAAGAATAAAAAACGTGAACCGTAACGGCAGGCATTTTTGTGAAATGAAAGTTTAGCCATGGCAAATTCACAACCATCCTGAAGCCTATGTGAGGTTTTTAATGTTTCAATTTACAGGAAAAACATATCTCTTGAAGAAGTAATCTTAAAAAATACTCGATTCTCCCAACTGCTTCCGATGGTAAAAAAGATTTGTATTGATAGTAGATAAAGCATGAACTAAATCTAATGCATTATGTTCTAAATTGAGAATTTTTGCGCTACTTACTGCTTCATCTTCAAAAGAAAAGGGTAGCATTGGAGCGTGGAACCTATGTTTTTTTTAAGCTGGTAATGTCAAGGGTCAAGCTTTTTGTTGTTGTTGAGGTATTTGGATTTTTCACTTACATATCCTCAAAATAATAGGCTTGAATTTTTTTGTGAAGGCTCAGGAAACTTCGCTGGTTTAATGATTTAAGTTAGAAAGAATCCAAAAGACGAGGAAATATTTTCAAACCATTATATTTAAACGCAGACACTTCGATTGGGATGAACTATCGTTTTAGCTACTTTTTCTTCAAAAAAAATATTTCAGTCGTTAATCAGTAATCTAAGTAGCAAAAATATATAACCATTTTCGTCCATAGTCGGTGTTATGGCCACGGGATCAAGTCGCTTCTTCGACTAGCGTATTTAGAACAGAAAAACGTTGGTTCGAATCACGTCTGGCCCATTTGACCATAACTTCGACCCTGGTTCATCAGATGCCATTGCATGCACGCAAGCAGCTTCTGCTTTCGCATGAAGACAACTGGCCAGGCAAAATAGGTTGGTGAATTGCATTCCTCTTCACAAATGAATTAAAGAAATAGGATCATTTTTAATGCTCGCGTACATTCAAGTCCGCGTTCACAGATGCTAAATGTGTAGTGTGTACTTAAAAAATAAAATCCAAACCTCAAAAATGAACACAAACCCTACAACTCTTACCTAATTACCCTGGAATAAAGATGGTACAAGGGGTGAAAAAGTGAACTACTTTTTACTGTTTTGTTAATCAACCTCAAACCAGCCCATAACTCGCGGACCAGTAACAAAAAATTACGAAAAAACAAAAATGTGACTAGGAATTCATCCTTCGCGATTTGGAAGGAAAAACAAACGAACGAAAAACAATTTAAATTCTTCTTTACACAAACTAGTACCCAATATATTACCTTTAATGTGAAGGCACATTATGTGAGAGATATTTTTTACATTTTACAGCCGACAAAGTGTACGCTCAAGCCAATAAATTAAGCGTTTTTATTAAAAGCGGCGCCATTTTGGACGCCGTTGCAAAAGCGCGGGAAGATTGTTTATGGTGGAGCAAGCGTTATTGTCTTTGTCGAGAATTTTATACCTACCGTTAATTAAATAACTGCCTTATTTAAAAAAAATTAAGCTGATTGTTTTGTTGTGAAAAACGAAACTAAGCTGCACCCAGAGTGCAACTTTTTGGCACGCTGTACCCGAATAGTTAGCATGTGGCTAGCAAGACTTATTTATTTTCACAAGTATTGAAACCGGCTTTACATCAACCACTTTTAAATGGGGGTTTTTGCTCACGAGGGTTAGGTTTTTTATTTTCTCAAAAAATGCCTTCAACTTTTGCTTTTCCTAGAAATAGGAAGGCAGTAACACAAATTTCACATTTTTTACAGTAGGTACCTATAGGTTGTGAGTCTCATAAGTTAAGGAGCGTTAAAATCTTCAAACTATAATGTGTATTTGACCTACAAATACATTTTCCCGAAAGATTTTTGTTTCTGAAAATAAAAAATGGCGATTGAGTGTCAAGTCAAATTTTATGACTGAGAAAACTAAAAAAAGCATGGAAAGACTTTCATTTCACAAAAAAATTAAATAAAAGAAAAAAAGTGTAGCAAGCTGAAAAATATGCATGCACAATGAAAGTGCTTTTCATGCAGACATAAAAGTTTTTTTAGTGCGAGATTCTCGTGTTTTTTTTGGTTATTTTTGTTTTTGAGTGGAATGCAGGTTTTTAGTGGAGTGGAATGCATTTTTTTAATGATAAATGCAGATTTGTAGTTAAAAATGTTTTGACATGAAATTTTTCACGACGTGTTATTTTTCCAGTATTTAAACGAAATTTGTGATAAATATTATATTTTGTAGTATCAGCTTAGGAACATTAACAAACCAGACTGCATTTTTTTAATGCGTTGGAATGTAGATCTTATTTTTAATTGTATTGGAATGCATGTATTTTTTTTTTTCGAGTGCAAAAATATTAATTTAATCTGTTGGAATGCGCATATACTCTTTTATTGCGTTGGAATTATTATATACCTCCATGGTTGGAATGCATGTATTTTTTATTGCGTTAGAATACATCGGTAGTGTAATGGCAAAGGGGTGTATCTGTCAAATTTTTCATTTTCTAAGTTTGTTCCACGAAATGTCTATAATAGTGTATTACATAATCTGGCAAAAGGATATAGCTGTAGTTGTAAGACTTATTTAGTTTTATTAAGACATGTATGTATATGTGAATTCATAAAAAAACATGTGTTTCACAAGTTTGTTTTTGCTCTCTTGTAAAATTTGGTCTGAGACACCCCTTTACCTTTACACTACTGACATGTATTGTTAATGTGTTGAAATGCACATATATATTTTTAATTTATTAGAATGTATATATTCGTTTTTTGATGCATTGGAATCCATGTATTTTGAATATGTTCAACAGCAAGCATTATTTTTTTATGTGTTGGAATAACCACATTATTTTGTAATGCATACAATTTTAATGTCTTGGATTGCACCCATTATTTTTTTAATGACCTAGAATAAATAAAACTTTAATGCGTTAGCATGCACATGTTATTTTGTTGCTACGTTGGAATGCCTGTTGAGTTAATGCGTTGGAATGCAAGTTTTTTTGACAATAAGGCTACTTACAGGGATGCAGTTTTTGAGCCGCGATAAATTTCTCCAACTTTCTTCTTAGGACGATCTCTGCCCCGTATTTTCCTCCAGTACCATTGTCCACAAGCAAGAAGTACGCGTGCCGATTGTTGAGGACTGCATACTTGGATCTGCCAAATGATTAAAAAACTTTTTTCAGCGTTTAATCATATTTATTTTCACGTGTCCAAACCACCTCATAATGTAAAGTGTAAGTGCACTGTAACTTGTAGCCTTATTTGCTAGGCGTGGCTAGAACCACTACAGGGTTACCTCTATTTCTTCTTTTACATACAAAGCTCTTTTAACTTATTACAAATCATATTGTTTTTCATGAATTTCCTAATTTTATATTTACTCTCACAAGCATTACCTGCGTGTTTCACCAAGCCATGTCGAATATTTTTTTCTACAGGGCTTTTTTTGTTTCTTATCCGATCGACATTAAAGTTAACAAGATCCGTTTAAAGGGTAACCTACTTGTTTCTTGAATATTTGCTTAAAATCTTTTAAGCGTTTTAGCCAGGCATGGAGAGCAACTTTTCTATACATTGCGTAATAAAAAAAGATGCTTGTGAATCGATAGGCATCAAACTTCACAGGAACCATTCGGAGAATATTGACATGTTAAAGAAAACTTTTATTAAAATAGGTTGAACGGAAACGGAATTTATGAGGAATATGCATATTACGGACATCCCATTTATAATGCGATTATGAGATTGTTTTATACAAAAAATCACTCATGTGATCATTTATTGTTTCCTCGCATCCAAACCACCTCAACATAATGATAGTATTTTCTATCGCACATACATAATGATGGTATCTATCGTACATAATGATGGTATTTTCTATCGCACATACATAATGATGGTATATATCGTACATAATGATGGTATTTTCTATCGCACATACATAATGATGGTATCTATCGTACATAATGATGGTATTTTCTATCGCACATACATAATGATGGTATCTATCGTACATAATGATGGTATTTTCTATCGCAGCCTTGTCGTCGCACTAAGCCCTCCAAGCTCCATGCCTAGTTTCCAGATGCTATTCGAAGGGATTTTTTTATTACATTTCAGCAGGCTTCGCGTTTTTTGAAAAATCAATAAGGCTCTACAAACAAGGGCTTCATTGAATATCGATGAGAATTCCTAGCAGGGTTGAAAAAAATAATTGCATAAAAAAAATTGATTGATTGCTAAAAAAAATTGTGAATTTTTCGATGTTTTAATATCCGATAACGTAAAAAAACAAGACTATTTCTACCTTTAAATTTTTTTTTAAATTTTTTTTTAAATTTTTTTTTAATTTTTTTTTTGCATGTGCAACATAATGTAGGCATATGTTTTTACCATGCTGACAATTTTTTCATTGAAAGGTATTTTTGTATGACTGAAAAAACGTAGTAAAAAAAAAAGAAAAAAAAAGTTGTTTTTTGGATTCATCGAATATACCACGAATATACATACATCTAGACATCCCGCTCAGACGGCAACAGCTAACTTGTTGAGCTATTGACTAAACTACTGATCTGTAAAATATAATCTTGTTGTTCAACGATCTGTTGTCAAATGGGTATTATCCTCTACGGAAGTAGAGCACAAGCTATCTCTCCATCTCTTTCGTGGTCTTCCTGAAAGGCGATGTGCTACAGGTATACTGTGGGCAGATTCTCTAACTGTCCATATCACGATGCCCTCTCTATCATCTTTGATTTGCTGACCCTGTCGCTGAGAAACTTCCCTGTTATACTCCGCAGTACTCTCATCTCAGACGTCCAAAGAAGTTTCTTGGTCCTGACAGTTTGGCTTTGTTCTTGATACTAAATATCAGAATGGGCCTAACACAGATCTTGTAGGATAATAATAAATTATGATAACAAAAATTAAAATAGGATAACTCTTTATACACGAGTGCAAAAGTTCAGACTAATATGTAAAATAAACATGAACTTAAATAAGAAATTTATCAACGGAAAATTAAGTCTGTAAGTGAATTTCATGAAAGAAAGGTGGCGTTGACAAAATCATACCATTTTTCAAGACATTAAAATGGTCTGAATAAAACCAAGGAAGGAGTGACGGAACGCTGTGGTCGATTCATTTGACGTGCCCCTAGAAAAATAATCAAATCTAAATATAAGATTAAATAAGTGAATTTAAACTCTGTTTTTATCCAATTTAATTTTTAAATAATTAAAAATGGACTTTCACTGTGTAAATAATATAGATTTACTTCAAAATATAATAAATGTAAGATTTTTCCAATAACGATTTTTCTTTTACGCAACCCTATTTTGAAGATGTAACGAATGAAGACGCAACCCTGATTTGAGATGACAATGTTATGGACTTATGGCCTATGTTCGAGGACCCTAAAAACAGGAATCATTGAATTATTCAGTGGAACAGAATCAATTGTACATCTCTTGGTCTTTTACTTTATACTTATACATTTATTCACCGGGCACACTAATGTGAATTATTTTATGTCGGATGTTCAATTGTTTTTTTTTTTTGTAACTTAGTCAATTAAACTATTCATTTTTTAGTGATCAAATTGTTTTTTCTTTCAAAGTACGATGAGAGTTATGTTTTATAATCAAACAAAGTCAAAGCGGTATCAAAATTCCACAAGTCCTTCAAGTTTTCTTTATTTTCTTTGAGGCAAGATCACACCGTTTTGGCCCAGTGACGTATGAAGATGATGAGTTAATGATTTCTTTATAGGGCTATTACGTGATCTAGTCACTCCAAGGGCGCTTAGGGCAACATCAATAGCTCTCTGGCTTTTCGTGCAGAAATCAGAGATTCTGCGAGGGCTGTCAATGATGAAGAAGCAGATGTAACTTTGGTGCGAAGATGGAGCGGCGCCACACAAGCTAATAGATTTCCTCCTCAATGCTCAAGAGTGCTATGCCGAGCGCTGTTACTGATGTAAAACCATGTGTTACCTTGGTTAGGAGATGAAGCAGTGCCACAGAATCTCATGGCTGTTCTCCACGATTCTCCAGGATGCTATGCAGATTTACAAGGTCTATTACTGATATAGATACATTGGTAAGGAAACGGAGCGGTACCCTAGAAACTCGTGGCTTGTTGCATAATTCCCAAGGGCGATGTTCCGATGCTAAAAGGACTGTTCCTGATGAGGAAGCAGGTGTTACCTTGGTGAGGAAATGGAGTGGTAAGGCACGTCTCTGTTGTGCCCCAGGAGCTCATGGCTGTTCTCCACGATGCCCCAGGGTGCTATGCCGATGCTGACCACACGGCCTGCGCGCTGAGATCTCTCCAGGAGGAGGGCGTCTCCCACTTGACGCGTAACACCTAGAAAGTGGACAAAGTAATGCATCAGGAAGAAGCTACTTGCATGAATGTATGGAATATATAAACCGCCAACAAAAAGAGATCTCTTCAAGAGACTGGTGGTCACAACAGACGACTGGTCTTTATGAACAAAGGAAGCCCATCGTCTCAAACATATCATAAGAGGAGGAAGATAAAGATGGGTATCTAATCTAACTTGAAAAGAAATGTGACATCAGTGATTCACATTACATACATTTTCACAAGCAAACACGTATAAGTTCGCGCTTGTACATGCCGCATGTGAACCTACAACATAAAAACACAAACTTCAAATAAACATACACCCTGCAACTCTTGCCGACCTTCCCTGCAACAGGGGTGACATTGGCAAAGTGAACAATTTTCTACAGCATTGGTGGTCAGCCACACACCAACCTATAAGGCAAGAAATTGATGATAGTCGAGTAGTGAACACGATGGCTGGAGTCTCAAAAGGACCGGATCGTGTGAAAAGACGTTATCCTTGCTCCATCAAATCCTTGACAAAACTTAACCCAACACGCTGATTGGCCGACGTTCAGCGACGCACCGGCCCGGTCAATCTGTAGTTATTATAAGTAGTTGAAGTTTCTTATGGAAACGAAAATTGTATTTTGTCTTTTGCGATGTCTGAATTGTCTTTGCGAAGTTTTGTGAGCCTGTGAAAATAAAAAAATAAATATTAAAAAGAATCCAAGTTGTATAAGTTTATTAAAAATGCAACTAAGCTACACATCTGGCGCAACTTCTTGCTGCTTTCTCTCCGAAATGGTCGCATTAGGCGATTGGAATCCAATTATTTTTACAGGAAACCACTTTTTAAATGGGGGTTTACCAGGTCCCAAGAGGGCTAGTACTCATTTATTGTGAAGACTGAGTAAACCTTGCCGGTAGTTTATTTTGGGTTTGAAACGAAACCGAAACGGGAAATCATTTTTTACATCCTGGGTGGGATTCGAAACTGAAGTCTCAGCATGGGATGCAAGCACTCTACCAACTGAGCTATCGACCGGACAATAGGTATGTAATAAGAATGGACAAAATATGAATGCATACTTTAGGGATTTTTTTTCAACTGTTACGCTTTTTCCCTCATCTTCTAAAAATAACAAAAACCTTTGTTCTCGGTTGATCCAACTCACATACACGATAATTAAAATGACGTAAAGCGTTCCAATTAAAATTTTAATGATTCACATTCGCTCCATATGTGCGGGAGCTTTTTATTATAATTACTGCAGCTCTGTACACAGACGGGCGATGAAATGAAAAAAGTTCCCGACCGTACTTGTGTGATGTTCGTACTGGTGTAGGTATGCTCAGATACCAATGACTTGGAATTATGAGGGTAACAATTTTTCAAGGAGATTTTGAAAAAGTTATACAAAATCATGCCGTACCTAACTTATTGTAATAACAATGAAGTCGGCACTTGACTTGACGTAGACAAAATTGTGTCGTCACACAGCCAGGTTGCTAGGGAAAAGGCAAACAAATATTTTGTTACTGGAGTGATGTTTTTCGGGATCTGTTGCCGTGGTCTGTGGGGGCTGGAGCTTCCGGACGTTTCACCCATTTCTACGATGGGCTTCTTCAGCGTGAAGTATGATGATGAAGATGATCTTGATGAGAACTGAAAACTATGGGTCATCACAGTTCTCATCAGGATCATCACATTTCACATGAGCAATGTTTATATGTGTACTGAACAAGTGTGTCTTATGAAAACTTGAAATTAATTAAAAAAAAAAGTTTTTTACTCAACTCAGATTGATTAAAATGTGATCTTTTAGAAAATTTCATTAAAAGGTCATCTTTGAATCAAATGGTAGATTAGCAAAACAAGCTCTGGGGGGACGTACCCCCATGCTGTAAAAATTTAGTTTACTTTTGCTAATGCCATCCCGCTTTCAGATAAAAGGCGGTAGGAGTTGCCAAGTTTATTGTTTATGTGAGGTTTGGTTTATTTTGTATGTACACATGCAGCACGTGTAAGCGCGAACTTACATGTGCCTGCTTGTGGGCATGTATTAAATATAATAATAATAATAAATATTAGGACGATTTATTTGGTGAGCGCTGTTTTTGTGTGAATCACATCTCAAGAGCCTTCTGCAGCTTGCTTGTCGCTACAGAAAGCGTCAATACTCAACAAGACCCAGTTGCTGTAAGGCTGAATGGACCTTTGGTGACCGGTCTCTGGTAAAGGTTTATGATTTTTTTAACTCAGCGTAGAACCAAATTTAAAATATAAATGGTATATCCTTTATGCTCCACCGGGATTCCAACTTACGATCTTCCATTTAAGAATCTGAAGCGTAATCACTAGACTACGGACCGGTCTTTGCAGCTTAGATTATAGATCCCTATACACAGTAGTACGGATGGCGTATTTATTAAAAATTGATGGGGTTCTGTATTGGATTCCGCTGGATGACAGATGGAAACATTGAGTAATAACATAGAGGAGAAGAAACTAGCTTACTGTATTGATACATACTATCGCCCACATTTGTCTCAGTCCTGCCAAACGTTGCAGTGGTGTAGTCATAAGAAATAATGTCATTTTGTACAAATTCATTTTGTGTTTCGACACCCAAATAAAACACAATATGCTATATAGTCTTAAATTAATGCCTTTTTTCTTTAAGTCAATTTTAGCGATCACAATATTTATAACGCGTGTTATCTGTCAACTCTGGCTATGTTCGGAATGGTTCGGCAGCTATTATTATTCGCAATAGTACCAACTTTCTAGGAACATTTTTACATGTGCCTGAGTTTTTTTGTACACATGGAAATTGAAATGTAAAGTGATTTATTCTCTTTCTAACTAATAACCATTTTCGTAAGTCAGTTAAACAGGTATATATTATAATGTCGATTTTCGTTAAAATAATTTCTAGTCCGCAGATATCGTAGGTCAATGGATGAAAACGTAGGTGTTGGCGGGAAAAGCGTTCAGCTCTGAAATTGAACGCGTTTACAGGCAAGAACGACAACGCGATGTGAATGGGAAATAAATACAATTTCTCGACAATTTTCCCTTGAATTTTAAATGCTGTCTCTGGCGTTCATGACGTCATCATGTTATATCTTTTAATGAGTGTGGGTCCGTCCAACACATTTCTGCGGAACGGAAATGAGGAAGGTAACAGCCTTTTCATACGATAACCATTCTGCTCAGATTGTCGATTGGCCGTGTGAAAGCTTCCATACACCTCATACGCTACTAGATTTATAACCCTGTAATCTAGGTATAGACAAACTATAGACAATCCGGTCAGAATGCGTCTTGTCTGTAATGGGCCTGTATTAAGTGAGTTGATCGATGAAGTATGGAATCAGCTAAATCACGAAAAAAAGCACAACTAAACTGCACATTACTGCAACTTCTTGCCGCTTTATCTCCGTACAGATTGCATGTGCCGAGTGGAACCATTACCGCTTCAGTTGAAGTTGAAGAATCCTCAGTGGTCGTGCAGAAAGCGTGTCTCCTGAAGACGTTGACTACGTCACCAACAAAACTTCAACAATGATGTAAGTTCTCCCATGATATTCGATCTCTACTTTAGAGAGGAAATAGACTATACCTGTGTTAGTGCCCCCTGTGAAGATCCACGCGCCCGTTGTCTTGGCGGCCTTGAGCAGTCCCTTCCTCAGCACCTTCTTCAGCTTGGGCTGCAGCTCGAAATTGGCCTTTCCTCCTTGCACCGTGATGAGCAGCTTTGGCAGCTCCAGGCCCCACTCCCTGGTCAGAAGTTGGACTATCAGCTCTGGTCTGGTGTCGTAGGCCAAGCGAACATACTGGAACAACAGAAGAAGGTGGTTATTTCATGGTCCACAAAGTTACAGGAAGCGCAGTGAAGCTGACTGATGATCCTACTCAGATAGTCAAACTATAGACACTATGGCACCCTCTTTTCTATCGGTACAATAACGATGCTTGTTTTACATCAACGTCCATTAAAGATGTGTGCAATGTGCATATATTTTTATGCATTAAATCTAACCCTTATCCTCATTTTGGTATTCTGATTTTCTGGTGACAACCATTACTTTAGTTTTTGTTTTAAAGTAATATAAAAATCTTGAGAACAAAAGAATATACCTTATTTAGTACGACAGATACAAATAAAACATTATAAACCTTGAAACATAACAAACATAATTTTGAAAATTTCTCAACATCTCTATTCAATTTTGACAAGGACAAGGGTGTGCTTGAAAGTAAGAAGGTACTTTGTAAGAAAGAGGATATTAAAAAACCACTCATTGTCAATCATTACGTAAATGTTTGTGTCTTCAAGCTTTATACTCGTGTACCTACCCACTTAAAAAGGCCAACCTGAAAGCGTTGTAAAAAGTTGTTCTACGTATATTTTTTAACTAAAAAAAAAATGGAAATTTACTTTTTATTCCACTTAGTCCTTACAAGTTATTTTTACTTCACCAAACTTTTCGATTAGTGGGCTGAAAAGGAGCTGTTTAAGTCTTTGAGTTTTCTGGGTGATCATTACCAGCAAAATATTGAACTTTGAATTACGACCGGTTGTAGTCTAACACTAAACACTTGAAATCGGAAGGGAGAGAGTTCGATTACTAACGGAGCAAAAAAACTGTACCTACCAACCTTATTTTCAAAGCTCTTCGCTGAGTTGATATATCTATAAATATTTATATATATACAAAAAATTGTCTAAAGTAATGCAATTCCCCACTCTATTTAAACATTATCAGTAGAACAGGTATTAACATTATCAATTAATAATGCATTATTTAATATTTTGCATGAATTACTACTTAATCCAATGACATCTGTAAAACTAGGGTCGAAGTTATTATCGATAGGACACGGCGAAGGCTGGGTTCGAACCAGCGCTAGTGCCAATAATGAAAATTCGAGCGCCAATTCTTATTCCCTCGACTAAAACTATTTGTCAACCCAGGGGCGTTGAATTTTGTCGGGGCTTTGTAGTTTGTACCGCCGACAGAAAAAAATGCAAATGTTATTGCACATGAAAAGTGCCCGCCAAAAATATAATCACATCCCTAAACATTATTTTTCCGCAAAAAATAAAAGTATATCTTAGCAATGTTACTTTATTTAATGAAATATTGTGAAATCCCAGCGATCACCGGTGTTTTGTAAGGCGTCACGTAGGCGACTTTTTGGGGGTGATTTCTTTTGATGAGAACAAGAAGCCATTTTGTTTTTCCGATAAGCGAATGATGTGAAAAGTAATAACCCATACCTGAAATATTAATACCTAACGTTTAAAGTCAACCATAGAAATGTATGGATACTAAGACGCACACAACTCACAAGACGTGCTATTTTAATTCCCGTACTTTTTTTGGTTGAGCTTGAACGTGATTATTTTTACTTGCTTTACTGAAGCAGGATTTGAACAATACGGCACGTTCTTGAACCATCGACCAATTTCCAGAATTCATATTTCTAAATTGAAAAGCAATATATACGTAGCGTCGATATTTAGAAGCTTTTTACAAAGCTCTTCAAGGAATTTTCAAAAAGATTTTAAGGTGTTTTTCAATCAATGAAATGCTTAGGCTCGATTTCACTAAGAATGGGACGTCTAAAAATTAGGACGTCACGCGGCCGGGTTGCTAGGAAAAAGTGAACGCATATTTTTTAAGCTTGCCCTTCAAGACCCTTATTAGTCCTGTGGAAATTTTAAATATGTACTGCCAACATTCACTGATTTTAAGGACACTTTGGTGAGAGAAACTTATTTACTCAGACAGATAAGGATCCAGCCTTACGCAAAATGCTGTAAATGAATTAAAGAATTTGCTAAAAATAAAATTATTTTTTCTTTAACGTAGTTTAATTTTCACAATAATATTTTATATCTCGAGCACTTTCGACCATCAATATTCAGGTCATTATCAAAAGTATTATTATTGAATATTGATGGTCGAAAGTGCTCGAGGTATAAAATATTATTGTGAAAATTAAACTACGTTAAAGAAAAAATAATTTTATTTAAAAAAAAATGAATTTTCACCGTGTGAATACACAAACCCTACAAAATCTTAAAGAATTTGCTATTTTCATTTTGTGCAAAGGCTGAGTAAGCCTTGCCGGTTTTATGATTTGTTTTAGAAGAAAACACTGAAATGGAAAAGCTTGTCTGAAAAACTTGTTGGGAATCGAACCCTAGTCGTCTGCCTTTGACCGCAAGCATTCTATTAACTTCTCTATAGATTTTTTCGTTTAGTATATTCTTTGCAATTTGAACATCAGCTGCTATGTAATTGATATTGTTCTAGAAAGTCCGAAATTCGCGTAGCGTTCGCCAGAAGTTTCAATATGTTGAGGGGATTATTTTTTATTCAGTCTACTGAACAATAACATTGATTTCTAATTATTGCTCACAAATCCTTTGAGCGAGTAGAAGAATTTTCACTTCTCAAAAAAAAACAAGCTTTAAAATCTTAGAAACAAGCAATTTCCTTTGCTAAAAACAAAATCCTTTGTATAGAATTGTGGGTTTACAGAACGAAAAAACCAGGGTACTTATCTTTTTATTAAAGCAAAAAGGTATGAGACTTGTCGATTTATAGTAGAACGCTTACGTTCAAAACCTGAAGTCTGGAATATGATTCCAACCAAGTGACAGACTGTCAGAGGAACCTCAAAGCCCTAGACAGCGCGTCCCCAAGATGGCGGATAGGGGAGTGCTCGCTGGGGTTGCAAATCAAAAAGTCTCCGAGGACCAACAGGTAGGTACCAACCTGTCTGGAAAACGTAGTCACGTCAATAAGCCTCCTAAAAGGAAACATTGAAATGTCGAATTAAAAACTGAAGACAGTAGTCGATTGAAAGACATGGGGAAGATTGGGTGAGGCATAGGTCCAAGAGTGGATGGAAAAGGTTGAGGAAGAGAAGGTGTACCTTTTTTTACACTATACATAGGTGGTCAGCCTCATATTAATTTAATTTATTCTATAGGAGCAAGCATTGAAATAAACAGTAACTCTAACAAGGAATTGTATTTTTTTAGGAAACACAATAAATGCGGGAGGATTTACAAAAAAAAAATACGAAGTGGAAAATTTCATTCAATTTTGATTTTAGGTAAATCTTTAACAAATTTAAACAAGGGCGTTCTTCCATGAATAACATTGTTGCTACTCATATTCTGAAAGGCAAGCCTGTGTGAATAAATAAAAGACTTTAAAAAAGTTTTAAAAATGGCGAAATAACCTGAAATGAAAATTTAATCAGTAAATGAAAAATTATGAATTCAAAAGGTCAAAGGATTCTCTGGCATTTTGAAAAAGTTTTTATTAGGAGCAATCTTAGAGATTATATTTTTGAATATATTCTTCTTTTTGCTGAGTTTGAGTTTCGATCTGTGATTCACAATTTTTTTAATATCATCTCATGGATCCTGAGACGAGGATGTCCAGCTATCCTTCCTTTTCACCTTCGAGAAGGTCTTCCAGCTGGGCGTCAGACTATTGGCATCTCATTGGCTATGTGAGTCTTTTATGACTCATTCTGAAGACATGATCCCTCCAAAATCGTCTCCAGGGTCTGCTCCATATGAATATGTCCTCCATTTCAAAGGCTTCTTCCTTCCTTTCTCAGTCCACTTCTGGACGTAGACTTTCTTCAATCCTCTCCATTCTTGTTTATTGGCTTCTGTGTTCAGCCATCCCCTGCCTGCAGTTCTCTTGACGTCGTCCAGCCACCTCAGTTGGAGTCTCCCCGCTCCCCACTTGGACATCCTGGGTCGCCACTGGAAGATCCTTTTTGGCCACCTGTCATGGTCCTGTCTTACGACGTGACGAGCCCAGCGCCACTTTAAGCAGACCACTTGCTGTATGACATCAGTGAAACCATTTTTCAAAGGCTTATTGATTTATTAATTAATCAACTAACATGCAAAGATATTTAGAAATTTGAGATCATTCTTAATTCACGCCGAGAAGTAAACTCGTGTTAGTTCGCGTTTACACAGGCACTAATAAAATAATACCGAAACCGCAAATGTACGCTGATCCAACATTTTTTCAAGCTTTTTCCTGAAACAGGGATGGACGTATTTTTAAAGTATGGGTGATCAGCCTCATACCAATCTCTACAATAAGAGGCTAATTTTAACTTTTTCATTGTTATTTTAAGTTTCATCTGCACTATTAAAACATATATTTTTCATTATACATGTAAACTTTGAGGATGGTATAAGCCTGAAAAAATAAATGATTCACAATGTCAAGCTTATTTCAGAGAAGGGCTGCACGAGTTGAAGGGTTTATATACATTCGGGATTTGGATTTTAATTTTGTAAGTACACACGCAGAATATGCAAGCTCGAACTTATACGTGTCTGCTTGTTTGCATGCACCTTATATGTATCTTAAATGCTAATATAACTTTGCAACTTAGATTATAGGTAGATACGGCATTGATTGGTGGATTAGAAGGGCGATGAAAACGTCATTATTCGTATGAGAAGAACCCTTGGCTGAGCGAATGCAGCCAATTACTGGATCAAATTGAATTCCGATTTACCTCCCAAGTACAAATCAGGGATGTTATGGATATCCGTATCCGTATCCGAAACGATCATGTTTTACAAAAAATAAAAACAAAATCCGTATCTGTATCCGAAATAAAATTTTCTGATAATTTCGGATAGCCACTCGCGTCCCTTGCAATTCTCATTATTTCTATTGCTTAATCTTTACTTTTTGTAAATATTATACTTTCACAACTCCGTCACAAATTTAATATTCGTAACCAAAACTAGCAGATATCCGAAATTATTCCAAATCTGTATCTGAAACCATATTATTTCCATGGCAGTATCCGTATCCATTTCCAAAATTTAATATCCATAGCATCCTTAGTACAAACACTATCTATCCCTATTGCTAAACTCTATATAGGTAGGTACTCCAAACCTTTCCAACTTATGAAAATAATATTTTTCTTTAGCTTTATTTGGTCGTAAATGTAATTAAGCTTCACATATAGTGTACCTTCTTGGCGCGTAGTCCCCAAAGGGATGGCACTTGGCGTGAGGAACAAATTTATTTTTACTGGTAAGGAGGCTGACCTTACGCTAACCACATAACTTGAAGTTGAGTTCCCTTACTCCTTAGGGGACAGCTTTTCATTTCTTGTGAAGGCTGAGTAAGCAAAGCTGATATTTTGATTTT
The DNA here is from genome assembly GCA_951799405.1 of Agapetus fuscipes. Taxonomy (NCBI): domain Eukaryota; kingdom Metazoa; phylum Arthropoda; class Insecta; order Trichoptera; family Glossosomatidae; genus Agapetus; species Agapetus fuscipes. Next base: position 9,270,634 of record OX637334.1, read on the forward strand.
GGGATTGAAATAAACACCTTACCGGGAATCATTTCTGACACCCTCAGTGGGGATTGAACCTTTAAGTATCTTTCACCAAGAATATTATTTTACTTCCTTGAAACATTTTTTTTGGAGTTTGTTTTAAAAATTGAAACATACATTTATGCGCAATATCGTAATATTTTTCATTAACAATGGACTCGGATTGTTGTAACCGCTTTATTTTTAATTCATCACTTTTTTATCGGTTTACAAACGTCACACTTGTATGGGACAACAGTCCTTAGCCTTCAAATACCAACAAAAATGTTTTCCTTTTCCCTAGCAACTCGGCCGTGTAACGACACATTTTTTCTATGCAATTCAAACGTGGATCTCATTATTTGAGAATAGGTAACAAAACTGAATTACTAAAGCATTTTTATGCTTTGTTGCTTTCACTTGCCTTCATGGAGTGCGCGCTCCTGATATTCACTGATATTGGAAGCATGTTTATTGGAACACCATATTGGGTTGCGAATAATGCGGAGACATGTATTTTATAGGAGAGCCGCTCAGGGAATATATTAATATTAAGGGCAGATTAAAGTGATGAACGGTGTTGAAGGGAAAGAGATAAAGCAAAGCGAGTATAAAACCTTGCGGGAATTCCCCTCGATCACGTGAATAGAAAAAAAAGTGTGAAAACATTATCACTTACTTGGGATGCTGTATAATTAAGAGGATACCTGTATCCTCTTAATAAATATTTGAGATTCAAATTTACAATTATAATAAGTATATAGTTAGGAAATTAAACTCTTCGGATATTAGTTATGAATTAATCTTCAGTCGTCGTGCAGGGAGGGTATCTCCTGAAGACGTTTGGCTACGCCGATATCGAAACGTCGAGAATGGTATAAGTTCCCATACCGGTTCGTCTTATATCTGAAAAGTTCAATTACCTAACTGCTTTTGCTTTCATAATTTTAAATAAGTAAAACAACCGTAATAATTAGGTACTCGTACAACTTAAACCTAACAATTTGAAATACTCATATTTCATGCACGCAAATGAACATAAACATTCGAATTCCTTCCGTATTCCCCTGAAAAAACAGTGGCATTGGCGAAAACGATTCAAGTTTTGAGAGCATCGGGGTTAAGCCTCATACCAACCTATTATAGTCAGGAAAGAAGGATCTAAGGGATGGAAAAACCTAAAAGATTACACTAAATAAATACATTAATGATATTTTTCTTTAAAGGCGTAGATCTGTATTTAAACAATAAAAAGTGTTGTATTTTATAACATTCTCATAAAATAAAGCCGATAAAAAAGTAGTTTTATAAAACTTCAAATAAGTTATTTTGCATACAAGACGTCTTGCGAGAAGTTTAAGCTAGATTTAGTGAATATTGTCTCTGAAATAAAATCCCTTTTGATTTAGTAGTGAAATGGATCAATACCTTCTATTAAAAGGCCTATGCATGGATATACGCTACGTTACTGCAGGTAGGCGAGTAGCAACAATAAATTGACGATGTTAAAATTTTCTTTGACTGAATCACACTCAAAGTAAATTTTTATTAAATTCATAAAAGTGATCTTTCACAAAGTTCCTGCCGAAAATTAAGATAATTTAACAATACATTGAATCATATGCTTGATTTCAAAAAGTTTCGAAGTTTTTTTTTTATCAAATTGGTGCATTGGCGGATTGAACATACTAAATTATATTTTTTGTAGAAAAGGAGTTATTTCTGACACAAGTCAGTAATGAAATATATAGTTTTTATTCTTATTTCTCACTGATGAATATAGTGGATATAATTTGGACTCGCAATGCAGAATGTAAGTAGTTTGCTACCAGTGTTTATATGAAAGATACGTATTTAAATGTTTAGTTTTCTATAATTGGTTCGACACTTATTGCAGAAGATTGAGCATGAGACTCTTGAGATGTGATTCACACAAAAATGAAGCCAACCAAAACTTAGACTGTGTGAGGAACGATGGTAAAATAGTGTCCGAGGACTAAAAAGAACCCAGCGATTAATCAAGATACTCATTAAGGAGGCAACAAAATGAGATCTAAAATAAATAAATAAAATCTACTAAAAATATACCTCTGTGATCAAAATAATGATTTCTAAGTAGATATGAGTACATACCAGTGGCGAAGGATGCCATACAAGCCGATTCCCATCGGTTTCCCGTTTAAATGAGGCAAAAATGATAATAAAGTAGACTGCATGGTTTCAATGGGGAAAAAATACGTATTGTTTCTTTGGTTTTAAAAGTATTTTTTTACTTTGTGCCTATATTTTTTAACTCCTTTGTTACATAATTTTAAAAGAGAAGCCGATGGGAACCGGCTTGTATGGCACCCTTCGCCACTGGTACATACACATAACTCGCCTACCTTTAGCACTGTACATTTGGGAAGAAGCCTCTGATACTAGAAGGTACTGGATACATCCGGTTGGAACGACATAGAATAATGTGAACTTTTCTTACTGCTGACATGCGGTAAGTTATCACGCTACTGTGTTCTGCGATAATAGAGATTTTAAAAAACTGCTACCAGTGAATCAAGTAAAGGCGGCAGAAGTTGCATAGTAAATTATGTTCTCTTATTCGTGTTTTTTATTCACTTATTTTCTCCTTCCTTGACTTATAGGTTGGAATGAGGTAAGCGCGAACTTACGTGTGTCTACTTGTGGGCATGCTTTTAATATGAATTTTAAATGTGAATATATCTTTGCAACTTAGGTTATACATAATAGGTTTATAGCATATTCTTGTTTCTCGAGAATATTGAATAAACCTTGCTTGAACTAAAATAAAGATGCAGGGGTGATGTTTTAATATGGACCAGGATAGACAAGAAAGTAATAAAAATACATTTACCTTTTAATGACCTACAAATTAAGATTAAAAACTACAAAATTAAGACCAAAAGAAGTTAATCTAAAGATGGACAAGAAGCGGTAACCGATTACGTATATTTATTATTTAGTCCCATATCTTCCATGTTAGCATAGAGACTTCATACAGGACACACTTATACCAATCGTGTGGGTAGTTTTTTTAATAACAGTTGAAAGTCACATACTGAGCCTGAGAAAAGGAAAAAAAAAACATTAAAAAACAAAGAAATAAAATACAGTTCTACATAGTAGATTCCACGAAGAGTTGCAAGTTGATAATTGAATTTGTCTTAAATCAAAGAGATTCAGTCCAGAAAGGTAAGGAAAAGAATTCTGGAAGTTTCCAAAGTAAAATCTTAGTGAGCATTGACGTGGGCAAGTAACGGATGAGTTTCCAGAATTTATCTGAAATTCAGATTCCCGCTATCGAAGTTGGGAAGTTTTCCTGATAATCTTTGGCGAATTAGGCTGGAAGAAAAGTTATCCTTTCCTAAAGATGGAATAGTTCTACAAGTTTTTGCTGGATACTTGCACACATGAGCGGTCAGTAGTGTAGTGGTGAACGCTTTGAGGTAGTAATCCGAAATAAGCGGGTTCAATTTAATCATCACAATTTAAAAAAAATACATTTTTCTCCCCATGGGACTATACACCTCAAACAAAATATTGCACCGACCATGTGAAAAAAGGCACCATGGCTCTTCGTGTACAGCATTTTTACTTCATCTTCTGAAGGTGGCGGTGGGTCGGTCGATTTTATTCATTGACAGTCCCACCCTGTTGGGGAGCTACAGATTGTATGTGCCTGACGACTACACCCGAGGGCGAGGACATGATTTATTTAATGTACCAAAAAGACGTACTGATGTCGTGGCAAAACACCCTGCGACTCGGAGTATAAAGCTCTTAAATAACTCTAATATAGACATTTTTTGTGTAATTTATTAAGGGTTTTTTTTTTTTTTTAAGAAATCCTGTGCGGGAGACTCCCTAGATTCTAAAGACTCTAGGGGTCTATGACACTTGTTGTAGTGCCGCAGAGGTGTACGAGCTTGGTCGTCGCTACAAAGCGCCAATACTCAAGCAAGACCCAGTTGCTGTGAGGCTGGATGGACCTTTGGTGACCGGTCATTGGTAAAGGCTTATGAATTTTTCAACCCAGCGAAGAGCATATTCGAAATATAAATGGTATATTTTTGTGCTCCGCCGGGATCCGAATCCACAACCTTCCATTTACGAGTCCGAAGTGTTGCCACTACGGACTACGGACCGGTCCAAGGTTAAAAATCTAGCAATAAAGTTCCTCCCAGCGTGTTGATAGCTGTGAAGGTGCACTGTAATTTAAGTAACCTGATGTACACAGAAATAAAAATGCAGGTCGACTGGTAGCTTGTTCCAGGCGACTGGTCCTGCTACCCAAACTTTATTAATGATACAAATTTACTGCAAATAGAACATGGTCTAACCCGAGAAAAACAATATTATGATTAAACACGGACCATCAAAGTGAAAGTTTAAAACTTTATGAAATGTTATACCTTTGCAACTTAGATTATAGATTGACCGATTATTTTTCCTGTGTGTATCCAGTATGATTGAATCACGCCGCCAAAAATGTCTACATAATTCTGCTACACGTTGCAAATTGAGTTAACTAACATCCCATTTTTTTCTGGTACAGAGTAGGTATATGTGTACCTAACATTTCCCTGTTATGAAATATTCATAAAATAATCAGATTTTTTTCCCGACAAAAAGGAATTTGATATATTTTTTATTACTCTGCTGTTTCACTGTTTTATGTGGAAATTTATCTGCAAAAAAATATCTGCCAAAGAAATTTTATCTGCGAAGTTTTGTTTATTTAAATCCGTTTAAGTTGATTTTTCTGAAAATATTTTTGAGGCGATCGTGCATGTATTTCATTTTTTATTATATTTTTTCAATATTTGAATTCCAACGCTACGCTAATTTTATTGGATTTAAAAAAATATGATTTTTATAATTTGACGAGTGTAAGAGAGAAGGCTTTTTGAGGTTTTTGTATTGCTATCTTTTGATTTTGTGTACATATTCTAAACTGCAAAGAGACGAGTAGGTATATGAATACAAATGGTTGGAGAAAACTGCATTGTATTGAAAAAAATACATCCAAACCACTAATGAACACAGTTTGTTGACTTTCTTTGAAACAGGGGTTGCATGGTCGAAACTACGGATCATTAAATATGTAAAATCAGCTAGTATAAACTTGTACGGAGATTTTCGAAGAAGTTCTGTCTTCAATTTATGTTTAAGCTCCGCCTTCACAAACCAATACAAAGAAAGTAATGAATTGATAAGTCCACCAACTGATCAAGGCTTCAGAAAAAACGACTTAAACGTCACTAAAAGAGCATGTTGAGCAGACAAGGTGAAGCACACATGCCATATCTCCTACATTCACTGATCTGTGGTCAAATCGAACCCCATAAGGGAGAAGGTCAAAGGGGGCTCTTTCGGTTGTTAGAATACCAGATATTAATTCATGGTAAAAATCATGTGCATGCTTTGCGTTTAAAAGAAATTTAAGGTTTTCCAGCTCCTGGGGGGGCTAGTTATTATTTCTTGTGAAGGCTGAGTAAACCTTGAGATCGAACCCTTGCTCTCGGCATGGAATGCAAGCATTCTACCAATTGAGCTATCGCCCTTTTTACGAACTTGTTTGTCGTCGCTACAAAGCGCCAATTCTCAAGCAAGACCCAGTTGCTGTAAGGCTGGATGGATCTTTGGTGACCGGTCATTGGTAAAGGTTTATGATTTTTTAAACCCAGCGAAGAGCAAATTTGAAAATATAAATGGTATATTTTTTGTGCTACGCCGGAATTCGAACCCACAAACTTCCATTCAGAGTCCGAAGTTTTACCACTAAACTAAGGACAGGTATAATTGCCGAAAACAAATTCCTATCAAGACCAGGAAACTTTTGCATGAATGCAATTCACCGACGAATATTTCGCTTCATCGATGGCTTGCTTGTTATGCAAATTCCTTGCAAAGTTTGGCACATTTCTTGTTTTAGACATTATGAAGTTTGCAAACAAAATATGCAAATGTGAAAACAATGAGACTGGTGATGAACGACGTGAATGGTATGAGAAAACACCAAAAGCAAATATTTTAAAACAAACCTGAAAAATTATGGAGCTATATATATTGATTCATTACTTCGTAGAAATAGTCAATTGTAAGTGGGTACTTCGATTTTTGTTGAAACAAAAAAGAACATATTTATGAGAAAAACAATAAAGAAATACAGGTTTGTAGATGGGTGAACATTTTTGGGTCTCTCCCGTATGAATACCAAAGCCGAACTCCTGTTGTCTGTCAAAAGACCAAAAATGGTTTATTTCGTCCACATAGTGAACAATGAGAAATAATCGCTCATACATATCATTATACAGCGACGAATTGAGGGACGACGAAATCCAGGTCAAAGAAGAACATCTTGGTTGAAGAACCTGAGGCAGTGGTTTGACAAAAACATAAGACCTCTTTCGTGCAACAGTATCGATGAGCAAATTGAAATGACGATCACCAATCTTCCGTAAAGAGGCACAAAACAAAGCTGAAATTTTAGGTAATTTCAGCATGAAGAAAACTCAGTTATAGAAATTTGTCAAGAGTTCACAGTCATAACACTAAAAATACGCAAGTAGCGAAAATTAAATTAAGCGCCGGATAATATTAGAATTTGCAGAATAATGCAAGAAAAATGACAAGAAATTATCTAGAACATGATTTATTGCGTACATTTTGTGGATCGCCATTTTGACCAAATTAAAGCGTGACTGTGACCAATGCGCCTTTTGTGATAATTGCTTAAGGTTTCGCCAAACAGAAGGCGTTTTTAACGTACGTCAAGGCGGCAGGACTGAAGCGCCGAACGTCGCCTACTTTGTATTTGAACGGCTTCGATGCTTTACTACGACTGTTCTCACCAGCGCAAAAATGTTAAATACGGTATAAACCTTCACAATAAATGACTACACATTATTTTGGTAGCGGAGAAAAACCCCCAAGTTCACGTAATGAAATTGAAGGAAGTGTAGCTCCCTTACCTGCGAAAAGGAAAACGTTTTAAATCTAGCACCTTGCGGACAACGTAATAAAAGTTGCACCATTAAAACGTGCTGATTATGTACGTTTAGATGCGTTTGTTTATGAGAGGTTTAGGTACAGAGGCTTAGGCCAATCCTTGTTAAAAGAGCTCCAAAGATACTGAACCTTTAAAGTGCTTAAATGAGGATTTATACTCTAGGTCGCGCATTAATTTCCAGACATTATTATTTCTTCTGGAATCATTAAAAGTTCTCAACAAAAAAGATAAAACTTAGGTACTAACATAATTTAACTTTACTCTCTACGAGACTCGAGAGTACTCTGCATACGAAATATTATCGTCACATATCATATCTAGTACCAAAAGTATACAAACTATACGTTTAAACTGAATTGAAACGTTTTACAAAAGATATAAGTAGATTATGAAACTTCCTAGAGGCGCTTTTTCAGTATTCATACATATTTTATTTGTAAACACCATGGTTAAGCTTAAACGCAATACTGAACGTTTCACCTACACTCCATACTTTATATGGACGTTCATGCCTCCAATTAGTGCCTCACCTGAGCCTTGAGTTTTCTTTCCGTCGGCTTCAGCGGAAATTCCTTCTGCTGCGGAATTCCACACCGCAGAAATGCGGAGCGGAATCTTCAATAAAAGAAACCGAAGACAAACAGAGAAATGCATCCAATAACTATAATATTAATATATAAATTAAAATACAAATATTTAATGTGATGTCTCTGATATTTCCCCGCTATTGCCGGTAGGAAGCTTCGTTGATAGAATGCTTGCGTTTCATACCACGTAGCCAGGATTCGATTTCTACAAGGGTTCAGAAATAATTTCCCATTTATTTCAAGCCCAAAATAAAGTAACCAGCAATGCTTACTCAACTCTTCCAAAAAAAGAGAAACATCTCCTTCGGGAGTTAGAAAATCTTGATTAAGTGGTGAGCGTAAGGCCAGCCCCTTAACTGTGAAAATAAATGGGTAACACACGTTACATGCATTCAATTTGAGAATACGCCCGGAGAATACGGACCTTTGGTGACCGGTCTTTGGTAAAGACACATATCCATTTGTCTAATTTGCTAACCCAGCGATTAATTCGAAAAGAAGTTAAATGATAAATTAGATTTTGTAGGGTTTGTGTATTCACACAGTGAAAATTCATTTTATTTAAAATAAAATTATTTTTTCTTAAGCGTAGTTAATTTTCACAATAATATTTTATTTTATATCTCGAGCACTTTCGACCATCAATATTCAATATAGATAATGACCTGAATATTAATGTCGAAAGTGCTCGAGATATAAAATAAAATATTATTGTGAAAATTAAACTACGTTTAAGAAAAAATCATTTTATTTTAAATGATAAATTCATTGTGCTCCACCAGTTAATCGAACTCCCGGCTTCCAATTATGAGTGCTTAACGTTAATTACTAAACTATCGGCCGGTTTTGAGGTATTTAATAAAGCAACTCATTTTACGCACTAAAAGTTCTAGAGAAATAAAGCACCCTATACAATTACACATTTTCGTACTTTTGTAGCAAATTCTCAAGCACGACATTGGTTTGTTTTCTGGTTTTGTGTGCAAGTCGTTTTCAATTAGCTGCCTCGTGCTTGGTAACAACTTACAGGTGTAAAATTAAAACACGAACATATTATACAAATAAGCACAGAGGCGTAGCAGCGGGTGCTACGACAGTTTATGATAGCGCTACGACACTTCGAGTAAGTGCTACAACAGTTCAAGTAAGTGGTACGGCAGTAGAAACTAGTGCGACGATAATTCAAGTTAATGCTCTGTCAGTTCAAGTTAGTGCTAAGAAAGTTCAAGTTAGTGCTATGATACTTTAAATAAGTGCTACGAAAGTTCAAGTTAGTGCTACGACAGTTCAAGATAAGGCTACGAAAGCTCAAGCTAGTGCTACGATAGTTCAAGTTAGTGCTATGAAACTTAAAGTTAGTGGTACGACAGTTTAAGATAAGGCTACGAAAGTTCAAGTTAGTGTTAGAACAGTTCAAGCCAGTGCTACAACAGTTCAAATAAGTGCTACGACAGTTTAAGTTTAGCCATTTATCTGGTAAATTCGATTGTTATATATTTGAATTAGATTACAGATAGGACTGATACCAGCTTTGATTAAGCGCTTTGATGCTACGAAATCACAGGATAGTGATTTAATTCTATAAAAATGTTTAATTACTAAAAAAAACACTGTATACGCCAAAGCTTTTTAAACTTGTTGTCCATAAATAGGGAGAGCCAGTGGCCTTTCAACCTTTGTGTGTATGGGGGGGGGGGGGGGGGGCTACACGTGAACTAACTTGTTCAAATGTTGCCGGCACAGACCGCACGGAAATTTGTTGGGAAACCGCGAATTTTGCACAGGACACCGAGTACATTGCCTAAACTCCCCTCGATCGAGTAAATAGCAAAATGTAAAGAATATACAAAAGCACCGCTAGTGAGCGATTTAGTTTTCATATATTTTTTATATTTATGCAATTGAGAGGAGTTAACGAAATGTTTTATACTTGAGGTAGAGGAATTGCTGTAAAGTTATAAAATTTGCGCCATTATATGAAATTAGTTAGAGCAATGTTTATGCTAAGTTTATAACATTAAAAATAAGAGTGCCTACATTATACTACGTAAGCGCAAGAAAGCTGCGCATGAAGTGCAACTTCTTCCGCGTTTTGAATATATTTATATTCACATAAGGGACGGCCTAGCGTCAACCGCTTTACTTGATGTGGGGCTTCCCAGCTCCTGAAGGGAACTAGTTCTCATATCTTGTGAACGCTGAGTCCTTGCCGGTATTCTATTTTGGGTTTGAAATCAATAACGAAACGGGAAGCTGTTTCTGAAACTCTCAATGAGGATCGAACCTTTGCCCTTGTTATTGAATGCAAACATTCTTCACACTGAACAATCGATCACAATCAAAGAAATCATCCGAATGTTATAATCATTTCACCCAGCCTTCATGCAACTGGGTTTTTATTCGTCCGGATGATTTGTTTGGTGAGCGCTGTTTTTGCGTGAAACACACCTTAAGAGCCTTTTGCATGCTAGATCGACTTCTTTTTTTCAATTTTCAATCAAGAACCAGTTGTTGTAAGGCTGGATGGACCTTTGCTGACCCGTATTTGTAAAGGTACATGAAAGTTTCAACCCACTTTTCTTCGTGCTACGCCGGGAATCAAACTCGATTCCTTTGGTTTTCGAGTCCTTAGCGTTAACCACTAGTCTACAGGTCAGCTGTAGTAATGGCCAAGACCACAGAAGTGTGATGAACTCAATAGTGACACAACCATATAAATCATTCAAATTATGCAAAAGGTTTTTTTTTTAACTCTGACGTCAAACTCTCTGGATTCCATTTGCTTTATTTGCACAGAATTATTGTAATGTTTTTGTTGGCAAGTTTCGGCCTGGTGACGGCTCCATAAGCCTCTCACCCTGATGCCGAAAGTAAACACGAGAAATTGCCGCCGGTTTTAAAGCTCTATTTACCGAAACGGCTGTAAACGTGTGTGAGGGTGGGGGAGAGGAGCCCAAAGGATGTGGGACGAACGTGGCATGTGAAGGGGTACACACAGTGACAACCAACGACCACACAACAACCCTTATTCACCTCTTTACAGAAGATATAAAAAACCACATGAACATAAACTTTGCAATTCCTGCCGCTTTTCCCTGAAATCGGAGTGACATTGGCAAAATTAAACCAAGTTTTCACAGCGTGGGAGGTAAGCCTCATACCAACCTATTAGTCAAGGGATGATGATGAATGTTTAAAATAATAAAAGCAGTGAACAGAGTAAAATAATGTTTTATTTTTTCTTAGACTGAAGATCATACAATGTGACCAAAAATTGTCATTTTCCGATCATAAATACATTTTCAAAAAATTAAAAGGTTTAGAATGGCTCCCTCGTTTCTTTCAACTACATCATAAAAGGTGCTTTCTTTTTTTTTGCATACTTTATTTATTTTTCGTACATTTTTATATTTTTCACCAACTCACTCGTGTACGTTTAAATGCCTCATTTTTTCATAAAAAACTCCATAACATGTTTTCTTTACATGCTAATTTATTTATTTTAATTTAAATGCATAATCCGTTTTACTTTTATTTTCATACAAAAAGGGGTCAGCGTCATTCCCATTCCACTAGAAGTGAGATTTTCCTATTACAAAGGGAGGAAGGAGGTCATCATTTCTTGTGAGACCCATACAGAGCTATTTAGGTACACGTATGCTCAAACCCTCCTCGTACCCGTCCTGTATGTATGTGTCAGAAGGACCCACAGCACATGGACGCTCATGCAAAGCTATATATTTTCTCAAGTGGCGAAAGGCCTTCCCGTGCAGTGAAAGCAACGGCACGACAACACAAGAACCTCTAGGTCAGAGGCGTGCCCATGACTCTAAAAGTAAATGGTTCGATGTTACTGAAGCTAATAGCATACCTCGGGTGGCACTCCTTGTGGGATTGTTGCTAGATCACGAGTAGCGTGAATAATGATACACAGCATTTGATCCATATCTGATCTACGGATCATCGATTTTTTGTATGGAAAATTCCCTTTAGGCTGCGGATGAGCCATGGCATTGCTTTTTGAGAATAACACTGATTGTGTTGACTGTGCACGACTTGGTTATTTACCATTATAATGATAATACATTTTTTTTCTGTACATTCATAGCTATTGTCTAATCTAATCTAAGTTGCAAAGATATGTTACATTGAAGATTCACATTACATGCATTTTCACAGCCAGACACATACAAGTTCGCGCTTGCACATGCCGCATGTGAACCTACAACATAAAAACCAAATCACAAATGGACATACACCCTGCAACTGTTGCCGTTCTTCCCTGAGACAGGGGTGCCATTGGCAAAGTGAACCATTTTTACAGCATGGGTGGTCAGCCGCATACCATACCATACTATTGTGTTCAAACTTACTACTTTGTAAACCTTTATTGTACCTCTATATCACTAATATTTTAAATCGTTTTCTATGTTTTTTACATTTGATTTAAGTAAGTTATTTGTTATAGTTAATTCTAACTTGTAATGTAAAAACATGTTTCTACCATTATCTACATATCGCCACGTAAAAACTAAAACGGAATAACTTCTGATACACTTGATTGAGAAACCGTGGACTAAACATTTTGTTTGGTATAACTTTTCATAGTAAGTGAATTAATTGTAAGAAAGTGCTCATGAAAAACTTCTAACTTACAGGATTTTCACAGTTTTTTAAGTGTTATCTTTTTTAAATGTGCATTTATCTGAGAAATCCATGTTAGCTTGATTTGCCCCTTATTCAGTTTTACCTTCATGGTGTCGATATATAATCATAATCATAAGGTCTTTATTGTTTTATCAATATGTACAAAATATTACAATAAAAAAATCTAATTACAATAAATACTGCCCAAAGTAAGCATAGCTTGTGTTTTGGGGAGGATTCCGACTTATCTTAACTTAAAATTAATCTCTTAATAGATAAACATCGTAAAAAATTTAATATACACACTATTTAGTTATTTACTAAGCAAAAACAGGAATACAAAAAACAAAATAGAATAAAACAACAAAAAGAGGTAACATCTTTAAATAGAAAATACAGAAATATTCCTTTATTTTTATTTTTGTGAATCTACTTTTTATATTTTTTTCTTTTCAGCCGTCAATAGTGTAAATAAATGATGAACAAACCTTGCCAATACTTTAATATAATATATTAAATAAACAGCAAAACGGTAAATCACTTTTGACACTCTTTGATGAGGATCGAAGCCTAGCGCTTTTGCTTTGAATGCAGGCTTTCTTCCAACTGATCTATCAATCGAACTTACTTGAAAAATGTATCGAATAAGAAGAAAGCTAGTTTTTCACAACCTCTCAGATCCTTCGTTGAATGCACTTAATGTACATTCATTCTACCATCAGGAAGTTGCGCGATTACACAAGAACGGGAACTAAAAAGTTATGAAGGTTCGCGCCAGAGTGCTCACAATACTTGAATGTGGCCCAATGTGGAAATTACGTGAATGTACACTGTATGAAGCACACGTGGGAGTAGGGTTATGGCTGACAGCCCTAATGGTGCGGAGCCTTAATGTTGTGGAGACCTAATGTTGTGGAGCCTTAAAGTGCGGGCCCTTAATCTTTTATGGCAAATGAATTATTTGAAAATTTAAATAGATTATTTGTACGTAAACACCTACACAGGTATGCATTTGGTAATACAAACAGAAACATACTTATTTAGAGCTGCGAGATACGGTCCGGTTGATGGCGTAGTTGGTAGAGTGTTCGTACTCCAAGTCGAGAGCTGGAGTTCGAAACCCACCAAGAGAGTCAGAATGATTTTTCTTTTCGAGGGTTTATTCAGCGTTCGCAAGGAATGCCCACCAGCCCCCTCGGGGGCTGGGAAACTCTCACTTAAACTGAAGCAGCTGGCGTAAGGCCGGCCAGCTTAGATGTAAAAATAAATTGATTCCACTCGCTACATGGACCCTTTCGAGGAGAACGCAGCAAGTAGTTACTCTATATGTGTATTAAAAAAAAGATACAGGGAGACATTCTCGCTGCATGTGTAATTATTATATAACAACCCAAACACCAAACGAACATAAAAACTCTAAGTTTTGCCAACCTTTCCTGAAACAAAGGTGACATCTACTAAGTTTAATATCAACGAATATCACATAAGTATCTTAAAAAAGTGACTTCCAACTTGTGAAACATATTTGCTTTTACAGGTTGACCAGCTTTCATAATTTTGGTTCCTTTCAAACGTCATTTCAGCACAGGTGGTCAGCCTCGTACCAGCCTTATAATTTAAGAATTAATAATGCAAAGAAGAAAAATCCTTTTATTCAGAAAAAAAATTATGATCAATTTATCAATTTAACTCTTTTCTTTTTACAGGTAAAACTGCTAGCAAAAAAAAACACCTTATAATCTTGCAAACGACATTTCGATCTTTCAAAATAAAACCAAGGGATTTATCAAATGCCAGACCAGAATAGAACAGTACCCTATGTAAAAAGTTTCCGAATAAACTTAACTACACCGTTTAACTGAAAATGTTTTGCAACCAAAACGATCACTAGAGACGCTGTTTAAGTTTTCATTTATTTTTTGTAATACTATGAGTTTGAGTTGGAACGAAAGCTTGGATTGGAAGAGCTAAAGAGATGTAGGCAATAAGAGGTCGGACAGAGAGGAATATCGCCAAGTCACTGTCAATTTTCTGTGAATTTCGATTCCTGCCATTTTGTAGGGAACAAAGAAGCTTTATCTGTGTGTAATTGGGGTTCGAGATCTTTGAAAGCATCCATTTTCTACTCTACCCACGACAGAGGTTTCGAAAGTATTTTGCCTCGTGGACCACTTATCGATTTCTTTGTTTCATTGATCGCCTACACATGCTGCATGTGAACTTACAACATAAAAATCTAAATCTCAAATGCACATCAGCCCTGCAACTCTCGCTGACCTTCCATTAAACAAGTACGGGTGGTCAGCCTCATACAAACTTATAAGTTAAGAACCAAAGTCATAAAAAATCATTTCTAAGTGCGGTTTCCCGAATTTCCATAGCGAGATCACTGCAGAGCCATAGCATCTTCATCTTCTGAACAGACACGTTTTGAAATTGAACCAGAATCCGCTTTCACTCTTCTCCACAGCTCTCAGCTCGAGCGGTTAGGCATTTTACATGGGAGGCTGACAATGCAAAAGGCAAGATCCAAATAATCGAATTGCATTTGCTGATTTCAGAATTCCACGCATAAAGGGACGAAACGTCGCGTCGGCAGACAAAATTACTGTAAATAGAACATGGTCTAATCCGAGAAAAACAATGCCAACAAAAAGATTGCCCCAATCTGTTTTGACAAAGGCGGCAAGAGTTGATTTTTAAATGAAAGTCTACATGCAGTACGTGTAAAGTGCAAAATTATAAAAGCCTTCTTGATGGCGAGCATTTAATATGAATTTTAAATGATAATCTTTGGAGCATGTGGATTCTCATAGACATACAATTTTCGATGTCATATATTTGCTTTAGCCCCTATGCATTAAAAGCCTCCTGTAGGTCTGTATACAGTATACACCACTTTGGGAATAACTGACTTGGAGGGAGGTAGAAGTACTCTGTTACTTAGAAGCCCTTTTATAAGATCACCTTCTAAGAATTTAGTTATTTAGTAAGTTGAACAGAGTACTGATATATATATATCCCTACATTTAAACGATGATGATGATCATTTTTCATTAAAAACTATGCGTATTATATTGTTTGTGTAACTATCATTGTCTTCATTTTTTCACGAATATCCAGAGCCTATACGATGTTAGCTTACTTTTTTTCCCAAGCCTGGAGTTGCAAGTTTATGTTATTATGAGGTTTGTTCTTTTTTGTAAGTTCTCATGCAGCATGTTATAAATCCATTCGCCACATGTGTTGTTTAAAAACATAAAAAAACCCAATCATAAAGTTGGCATCTTGGACCGGTCCGTAGTCCAGTGGCAACACTTCGGATACGTAAAATGAAAGGCTGTAGATTCGGATCCCGGCGGAGCACAAAAATATACCATTTCTATTTCCAAATGTGCTCTTCACTGGGTTGAAAAATTCATAAACCTTTACCAAAGACCGGCCACTGAAAGGTTCATCCAACCTTACAGCAACTGGGTCTTGCTTGAGAATTGGCGCTTTCTACAGCGACGACCAAGCTCGCAGAGGGATCTTGAGGTGTGATACACACAAAAACAGCGCTCACCAAACAAATCATCCTAATATTATTATTATAAATAAACATAAGCCCTGTAACTCTTGCCGATCTTTCATGAAACAGGAGTGACATTGGCAAAAATAAACCAGTTTTTACAGTCTGGGTGGTCAGACTAGTACCAATAACCTTTTAATTAAGGAATACAAACCAAAAATATTTTTAAAACAAAAAAATCATAAAAATAAATCTGTAGGTATATCAATTACATAAAATAGAAAAACAAGAAAGAAGCCGCCAACATAACAGATTAACCTTCATTTTTTTCCGTGCTTTCATACTTCTTTCAGTTCATCTAGAGAGAAGTACGTAAGGATAGAAAAAAAGATCTATGAATACTTGGTCAACAGTAAGAAATCTAGAATAATATTAAAAAAAACATTGAAAATTTTAAAAGCCTTTTGTGAAGGAGCTACAAGAAAAACGCCGTGTAATGATGAAAAGACTTTTGGTTTTGATCGACTCCTCTACAGTCACTTTCCATACAGCCAAGACGATATTTTTTCTTTAACTTTTTTTTTATAGAAAGCATCCCTTTGAGTGTGTGCGTGTTTTTTTTTACAAATCGCTTTTCCAATTTAACAGAATAAAATTGCTCTGGTTTCTCTCGAGAGATTGTGGAGATATTTTTTTCAGGTTGATGTTACTGTATCCTACCGCCGTTCCACTAGGGGTGGCCGGTACCTCCGCAGATACGTTTACACTTTTATTGTCCTTTCATCTCGTCAACATTCATTACTTTCTTCATACATACTCTTCTCTTATTCTCACTCTGCAGGTTCCAGTCTTTCGCAATCTCACATATTTGGTCTGTCCATTCCTTTCTGTCTGGACATTTCCTCAGTATACTTTCTTTTTTAGTCGTTAAACATCCATTCTTTCAAGATGTCCGGGGTATATATGTATATATATGAGGATGGTTTTTTTATTTTTATTTTCTACATGATAAAAGAGCGCCGTTTTTGTGCGTGTCACACCTCAAGGGCCCTCCCAATTATGAATAAGATATTTTGTAAAGGTGCCGTTTCAGTGTTCCCTTAAAATAGTTAATCCCTTAGAATAGAGAAAGAAAATAGGTAATAGATATTCAACAAGTAAAAGGCGAGTAAAATTAAATCATTTACGACTGGTTTCGTAAAAAATGCCTATTTCTACTTTAAAATTAATTCTTATTTAATTTTTCATTCAATAGAGTATACAATAAACAGATATATAGATCAAGCATATAGAAATGAATATCTGTCAAAGATATCCATCACAAAAAAAACTCTTACACGAATTGATTCAAAAGAAATCCAATAAGTAATGTTATTGACAAAAAATATTCATGTCTAGTTACTAAGACAATCGAGTTTTCGTGCATTAGGCTCGACTAAAAGGGTCTCAAAGACATCCTTTCACTTTTTTCTGTTTCAATTCCAAGAGAAATTTGTGAAAGGAATTTGATGAAATAATCCCTCAAGTAAGACGCCATTTTTTTACGTTATTGGTTGAAAAAATGTAAGAGAAATTTGATGTTGGTATTACACTTTTTATAAAGCTTTGATAATGCTAAATGGGCATTTATATATTGTTTGATCTGAAATGATTTTCTTAATAAAAGCATTTACCCTTTCTCACCAGTATTGGTATCTATAATGTATAATCTAATTTTCAAAGATATATTAAAATGGCAGGCTTTCACTGTTTCAGGGAAGGACGGCAAGAGTTGCAGGGTGTATGTCCATTTCAGATTTGGTTTTTATGTTGTAGGTTCACATGAGGCATGTGCAAGCGCAAACTTGTACGTGTCTGGTTGTGGGAATGCATGTAATGTGAATCTCCAATGTAACATACTGTTACGAATTTAGGGTTCCAAAAGTCTTTCAATTAAAAATACTGGTCTTCTTATACAGTTGTTTATTTTACACTTTTAATAATTTATTTTCACAAAGGTGGTCTAGACTATTCCATTATACTTGGTTTCTGTTCACTGGTTAACTTGGCTCTATGTAGTTGTAAAGCCCGGAGAAGACTGGCTCTGCAAGCAACTCACACCCTTCTTATACTCTTCAAAACAGTACAATCTAGATCCATATTCGCGAGACAGTTCCAGAAAGGCGTAGTAATCATTATTTCTCGATGCTTCTGTTATTCAATGAAGTATTTTTATTCAATGATTCCTACCCACACAATACGATACAGAATTCTTATAACTATAACAAATACCTACTTATTTTAAATATTTATATTTCATATTTACATAACAATACCTTTGCAACTTAGATTAGATTAGATAAGATTAGACAGGCTCATATTTAATGCATATCCACAAGCAGGCACATAAGTTGCGTGCTTACACATGATGCATGTGTCCATACAAAATAAACCAAACCTCACGTGAACATAAAGTTTGGAACTCCTGCCGCCTTTCCCTGACAATAGGGTGGCATAGAGAAAAGTAAACTAAGTGTTTACAGCATGGTGGGTCAGCCTTATGTGGTATAAGGCTGACCCATTATTAGTCAAGTAACTATATATGTATAATAATCCGAATATTCCCCACACGGTAACGCAATGCAAGTACGCTACACATATGGTGAAACTTTATGGTGAAATCCGATTGCACGTGGCGAGGGAAAATCGCTCCGATTCAATGAATTATGGATTTAAAATAAACCGCAGACAGAAAATCATTCTTGACACCCTTGGTGTCAAGAATGTCAATTAATAATATACAAAAATGGATTATTAATTGTTGATATTAATACATGTTTCTGGCCAGGCAGAATAGGATGTGTGAATTGCATTCCTTTTCACAAATCTATTTTTTATTTAATAAAAAAAATCCAGAATGCAGGTTGGCAAAAGGAAGCGCAAAATTGCGCAGAAAGGAAGTTATAATATGTTCCGAAGCGCCATTCTGCTAAATTTCTTTCACTTTGGATATCCATACAAGTCCAAAAATGCTGGCGATTGCGAAATAACTACATTGATAAAATATCACAGAACACCTTATTTTTCGACATAAATCGCCAGCTCGTCGCCTTAAGGTCGTAAGGAATTTGGCATAATTGCGCTTCAGCAGTGGACTCGGAGAGCTGATGAAGGAGAAGTTGGCTTACCTGCGCCTTGGTGGGATGCGGCCCGCCCTGGAACTCGATGGTGCCGTAGGCGTCTGTGGGCGCCGCCCTGGTGTGGCGCGCCGCCTGCCACTGGGCGTCCGCCCCCGCCCCAGCTGCCGCCCCCGCCCCCGCTCCTGGGAGCCCGCTCACTCCCAGGGCGCAGTGTTGCGCGTACGACTGACCGCACCAACATCTGTGAACAACAAAATAATAATCAGAAACTATTCAAGCACTGGAGAGCCAAATCCAAGCTTTCGAGATTAATGTTTACTGAAAAATGCTTGACCTCGGCATGATCGGGTCTTGTAAAGAAATTCTGCCAACCATCAAAGAGAGAAAGCTGATCTGCGTCGGTCACGTTATGAGGAATGAACAATCTTTCTAGCCTTTTCTATCTTATCATACAAGGAAAGATTAACGGGAGAAGAACTCAAGAAGGCCTACGACAGTGGTTTGGCAAAATTACTAAATCCCTATTTCGAGCCGCAGCATATAAATTGATAATAGCTATGACGTCAATTACCAATCTACTTTAGAAGTGGCACTAAAAGAAGAAGAAAAAGAAACCAAGGTAAATCGAGCAGTAAGAACGTGCTTCTCCAAAAAAAACACAAGGAAATTAGTCTGTAGCTGGTAGTTAATTGTAAGGTAGTTTCAATTTCCAGCCAAGCACAATCCATCCAGTCTATAGCTTAGTTAGTATTTTTTTAAATTAATGGACTCTTTCACTTATAGGTTGGTATGAGGCTGACCACCCTCACCAATGTCACCCCTGTTTCAGGAAAGGTCGGCAAGATCTGCAGGGGTTATGTTGATTTGAGATTGGGTTTTAAAGTTGAAAATCCATATGCGGCAAGTGTAAGCGCGAACTTATAGGTGGCTGCTTATGGGAATGCATTTAATATAAATCTTAAATGAAATATATCTTTTCAACTTAGATTATTATAGATTACAGAGTCGCCTTTATATGTCAAGTCAGGAATTGCAACGCCAAAAACAAATAAATAAATGAGTACATAGTTTTCCTTGGGTATAAAATATTTGATGTAAAACCAAGTCTCAGGCGTTAGTAGTTTAAGACAACGGCAGGTGTCAAGAGTATAAGATTCCCCTCATATGGTAACGAATAAAAAAGTTTACGTGTTAAAAAGTTACGTGCGTAATGCTGTTCGGGCTATGAAATAATTATGGTTGTAACGATACACCTGAGATAAGACTGCTTACAATGACTTCCTGCGTCCCAAGTACAAAGCTTTACGCTACGTTTAAACTTAATCATAGCGTTTTACCATAAATGCATAGAAATTGACAAAGCTCAGTAGTGGCGCTGTGTTTGTCAATAATTGCAATAAAAATGCATGTAGGAATGTAAAAAATGCATGTCTTGGGAATATATGTATTTGGACACAATCTGTGTTCTAAGTTGCAGAGATAATACTAATAATCATCTTTTATTTCAGTGTTGTAGCGTGGGGGTGCAATACGTGAACAGCTATATAAAAATATACAGAAGCATGGTAGAATGTTAAAAATATAGAGCATCAAAAATACGAAAATGAAAGATTCGCACTTCAGAGCGTAAGTAAAGACGTGTAAATTCACGATTACACATACTGCATGAGTGTTAACTCTTGCTGCCTTCCCCTTAACAGGGGTGGCTTCGGCATACGATTTTTTTTACAGCATGTGTGGTCAACTTCCTACAAACCTATTATGTCTTCAGACACTATAGGCCGGTCATATTTGACACAAAAATGGGCTAAAATCATATTAAACTAACGGCTAGTTCTGATTTTTTAAGATGTAAGGACCACTACGTTTTTACTACGGTAACTACGGGGTTATTCACACACAGCAAATCCATGGCTTAACCACCATGCAAAGTGAACTTTTCATACAACAACAACAAAAAACGATGATCCATGGATCAGATACGTATTATACGTGTTGTGAATAACCTTGAGGGTGACTCGAAACTCGAAAAATTCACACTTTTTTTGTTTTTTTTTTGCACTAAGTTAAAGTACAAAATTAAAAATATTTTCTATGCAATTGTAAACTTAACTAAAATTAATGAAAGGTCCACGATCGTAGATTGAGACTCCCTACAACTGCAAGCAGGTCCTTTATTGTGGGCAGACTGTGCCCGAGGGAGCCCTCAGCGGCCGGGACCAACTTTGTGGTGAAAAATGTAAAGAGTTGGTGGGGAGTTAGTGCTGAAAGTTGCTTTTTGTTGGGGATTAATGTTGCCAAAAGACAAATGCCCAATTTGGGGCATAACACCTTTTTTGAAACAACAAACATTGTTAAAATTTTGATATACATGCCTTGTTGAAAAATACCCCAAGAATTATGTATGAAATTTTCAGGGCTCTGTGTCTGAATCTAATATAAGTAGTATGCCTTTTTTTAAATCAGGTCACAAAATAAGTAGATCCGTGAGAAATCTTCATTATTTACTTTTCTATCATAACCCAGCTACGTAACTTCTAAGGATAATTTCTCTGTTAGAGTAGCATTGGCGTGTTGAGTTGATTTATTTTGACAGGTGAGAGAGAACACCTTTACATCAACCATTAATACTTTCCGGTTAGAGTAACCAAAGTTTTTTTACGAAGCATTCTTACGTAGCGAAGAAACCACACTTTATGTACCGTACTATTACTTAGGTTAAAAAAACACCGAAACGGAAACTTGTGTCTGAGTCCCTTGTTGGGAATCGAACCCTTTGCTCTGGTTTTAAGTTCCAACGTTCTATCAAATGATCTATTGACCAGCCTACTACAGTGGCAGTTATATTTGGGTTTTTACTTAAAGTTACAATGAATGCGCAATTGGTATATAAATTAAAATTTAATTAATAAATCCGTAAAAAATTAGATAGTTATCTGTAACTATGTTACCATTTCGCATAAGGTGGTCAGAGCCTCTGCAGAATTATCTCTACCTCTTTTCATTCTTGCATACCTCCCTTCTGAATCATTGATATCCATCCCCTATTTAATAGGAACATTCCCTTATTTTACAATCGCTCTGAATATTCTGAGCGATTCACAATTTATTGAAAATAATTAAGCCATACCTTTTTAGTTTTCCTTTCCCACATTGTCATTTCACATTTCGTCTAATTCCAATGTTTATAAATTGTCCTATAACAAATACATTGTCCTAATGTGAACACGTGTACCTTGTTTTGTTTTATACAGTGTCCTAGTGCAAACACAAGAATCACATTTTAAACATTGTCCTAGTACAAATGCGAGTACCTTGTTTGTCCTAATGTTAATAGATTGCTTTATACATTGTCCTAGAGTAAATACAATGTTAACCCTCTCTATGCCACAGCTAAAAAGAATACACTACACAAGCTTTGTTACGACAGATATTTTAAAGAATACCTTCCACGTGGCATTCTCTAAAACATTGGAAAAAGTAATTTGGCAGACATTGATTTTACAATATATACGCGTATTTCATGTAAGACGTAGAAATCTTTATTTTGAACCCATTATCTCATCTCAAAACTAACTCAAATCTCGAAACAATATTTTTGACGTTTTTGGAAGAAAACCAGTTTTAAAGACGATTTATTTCATTGCTGTAATACCAAACATAAATTTTGAGAAATAATAATTTGACGGCGAATGATCTCGTATCAAACTTAGGTTTTATTTTTGGATAAGATACATACCTCGTTTTAAGTTGTTCCTCTACTTTATTATTTGTATAAGTATCGGCAACTGATGGTGATATCTTCACTACACCATTAGCTGAGTCACTCAGTCGAAGTTTTAAATTGTTGGATTCCGCTTGGCCGACCACTGCACCACCTCCGGAATTTTCTTGTATAAGTCCATCCAGTATCTCTGTTACCTTCCCACTGGACACTGCTCAACTACGTATTATTTTGTCTGATTACTTGCTCCAGTCACAAATCGGAAAATTTCTCTCACTACATTTCCACAACAGTTGCAGCGCCATAGGTCAGTGAGGATTCTATTTTGTGGAACTCAAGCTTATCGAAGGAATTTGTAGTTCGGAACCCTTTCATTATAATTTTTGATCACGTTTTTGATTGTGAAAAGGTTGAATACGAGACACACGTTAAAAACACTGCCGGTGTGTGAATAATGACAAGGATACACGGGCCATACATTGGAGTCTTTTGAATGATGAATTTTGTTTGCACGTATAATACAACAGGCAGGATCGTTTGTTTGTTCGGTTCTACGCCTGGCGTAGCTCGATATAAAGTGCTACGAATTTTGTATAATATTACGGTCTACGAGTTCAACGTGATTTTGGTAATATCAAACAAAATCTAATGAAAAATGATTTCTTTTAAATCTGGGGTTTTTTGTGTAAGTTCTGATGAAATCACATGTTGTCCGAATAAGTACATAATATCAATAAACATTCGAGTTGAACAAAACGTCTAAGTTCAACGTGAGCCAGAAACAGTTGTTGGAAGGTTGGGTCCACCTTCGTTGAACTTCTTGATAGAAGTGAAATTACCCGGGATTTGAACTGTGTGCCTTAGAACTAGTTAAGTATCTGTTGTACGTATACAAAGAAAGTGTGAAAGGAAAAAGAGGGAAGGGACGACCGAGAAAAGTATGGAGTGATCAGATTGAGGAGATTGTGAAAGAATGGGATTTACAAAGTGAGCGTAAAAGAAGAAAATGCATGAAAAAGGTGATGGATATGAAGGAATTAAAAGAGGTATGTCAGGATAGGAAAAAATGGAGGCAACTCTGCAGAGGCTCTGGCCACCCCTAGCGGAATGGCGACAGAGTTACAGTACCACAATATTACGATTGGTCATAATAAGTACACCATAATGCTGCATAAATAATTGTAATTTTGACAACTGTTCAGCATATCTCACAAACAAGGGTGGTTTTGAAAAAATGTACTTGTATTTTTAAAGTACGGAGAAATAGTTTAAAATTAATCTTCAAGGGATATTCTTTTAAGTTAAGCTTTATTTTCATGTTAAATTTCAAACGTATTTTCTACAATCACCTAGTTCTATAATGATTTAATTATTTAAGCTGGAACGCAAACACATTTGCCATTGTTTTCAGCAAATACTGGCGACGGCACGTCATCGTTATTGCATAATCAAAACTGAACAATTATTTGTAAAAACAAGGTAAAACGGCATAGGTACATATTTTTATTGTTTTAGCAGATGGTGAGCTACTACTGAGAGGCCGAACTTCAGCTATAATAATAATAATAAAAATTGGTAAATTTTTATATAGCGCCGCTTCCACATCGTTTGTGGTCTTCTGAGCGACGACCCGGTGGAATTTCGTTTGCCGCGATAAACGGGATTCTGGAATCGTCCATTCTATTAACGTTTGGTCGCTTAAAACTTCTGAACTGATCACAAAAGTACATCTAACCTAATAACAAACGCTCATTGCTTGATTTGTCGCCAATAAACAACAACCGACCTGCGTTAAATAACCGACTAAACTCGGTTTGTGATCGTAATCGTACATATATCAAGTCAAACTGATTTCAAGTATTAAGATTTTAATGTTCCTTGACTTGAAGGTTGGTATGCGGCTGACAACCCATGCTGTAAAAAATGTTTCACTTTGCCAATGTCACCCCTGTTTCAGGGAAGGACGGCAAGAGTTGCAGGGTGAAATTTGGGTTTTGATGTTGCAGGTTCACATGCGGCATGTGAAAACGCGAACTTGTACGTGTCTGCTTGTGAGAATGCACATAATGTGAATCCCCAATGTAACATGTCTTTGCAACTTAGATTAGAAGAAACAACGGTTTTATGAATGTTACATATGCACATATCTGTCAAATAAATTGTATCCGTCAAATATTCGCTGCAAGGGATATTCGAGAAGATCATAGAATAAGGTATTCCTTTACTCCACGTATGCCTTGCGTTTAAACACATCCACAGCGTTTCAACAAAAAATGTACAGAAAATGAAACCGCGCATTCAGTGACTGTTTTACTTTCCATAAATTACACGTAAAACGCAATAGTTGAGTTTACACAAAAAACTAAAACTTGGGTTACCGTAGGCGGATTCTCGACCCACCATTCCGTAGGGACTTTGTAGCTGATCCCAAATCCTCTACGTTCCTAAGACCTCTTATATGTAGGTCGGGTCTCAGGTGGTTTACTAGGCTTTCGGATAATGTGATACTCTCGATGGATTTAAACGCATCGCACAAAGTAAAATAATTGTAACTTGGTTCAAGTTTCTTTAAGGTCAACTGCATCATGAAATTAAAATTAATTTATTGTAGTTATTAGATACAGTAGATTGATTCAATCTCTTGCTATGATGCCTTTTTCCATCTTTCGTTCTTTTAATGAAAGTTTTAGTAGTAACACAACCTATTTTTTAGAGAGGAAATCCGTCGTGGGCACTGTCACTCCTAGGGCGCCCCAAAAGATTCAACAAACAGATCTCACTGTGAAGAATGAAGTGACTGCTTTCGGCAATTTCTCGATCCACATGTGGCAGTCCGTTCCATGCCCATGGTGCCGCCGCTACAAAAGCACGCTCACCAAACACAGTGAGACGAAAAAACTCATTGACCAATGTTTTGGCTCCAAAGATTCTAGCAGATTTTTTCCTGAGCAGCTCGGTCATTTACGACCAATAATTTAGGACCAGCAGCCTCATCTCTCTTTTATTTGGTGGAACCAAAGTTGGCTTCATCAATAAAATTTTGAAAAGATGATACCTAACTCAAATATATACATTTTGAACCGCAAAAAAAAACAAAAACAGCATGCCTTAAGCATTTTTTTTAAGTAAACCATATCTAAGCTTCTTGGAAATTCAGTAAGAAAATTGAGAACATCAAGCTCAATGGAATAAATATTGATGGGCACTCATCTTAAGGCTCAAAAGATGGGGATTGAAATCTAACGTTTAGTTTTTTGCAGGCATTTCAGACGGGTATGATATGAGACTATCGATTATGGTTTAACCAATGACTTGCATTTCCGTTCTTCTGAAAGATACAATGATTAAACGCATATACTTTCCAGTTATATAACTGAGTGGTTTAAGAGGATGTGAACCAGCGATTGTGTAACCAAGATATCGCTTATCTTGGTTAGCTAATTTCAATTAGAACAAGACCCAAGGGTTCCCTTCACCAATCCTTTCACCTTCCCTGTTTCAAGGAAGGGCAGCAAGAGTTGCAAGGTGTATTTTTAATGTTTATTTGAGTTTTGAGTTTTTATTTTGTTTTCGTGTAATTTTGTGTAAACGCGAACTTATTCCGTTGAACGGTCCTTAGCGCGTGGTTAGCGCTCCGGACTCATAATTGAAAGGTTTCTTTTATATTTTAAAACATGTTCTAAAATAGCATCAAATTTCTGAAATAGCGAATGAATGGGATATCCAGAGTCATAATAAAAGGAGGACTTGCATGAAAAAGGTTATGACTCTGGATGAAATGAAAGAAGTGTGCAAGGACAGGAAGAAGTGGCGGCTAATCTGCAATGGTGATTTCTAATGTTGGTGTATTAATTTGCTACATTTTTTGCATAGGAAATTTCTGACTTTTTTTGTATAGATTTCTTTGTAAGGTTTTGTTCTTTTATATATTTAAATGTAATTTTTTATTCATATTCCTTGACTTATAGGTTGGTATGAGGCTGACCACCCATGCTGTAAAAAATGGTTCACTTTGCCAATGTTACCCCTGTTTCAGGGAAGGTCGGCAAAAGTTGTGGGGCTTATGTTCATTTGAGGTTTGGATTTTATTTGTAAGTACACATTCAGCATTTGTAAGCGCGAACTACACTTGTTGGTTTGTGGGCTTACATCTGAGAGCTTTAAATGAATATATCCTTGCAACTTAGATTATAGATTATAGATTCTTAGCAGGGTTGAAAAATTCATTTTCCGTTACCAAAATCCCGCCAGCAAAGGTTTATCCAGACTTACAGCAACAAGGTATTGCTTGAGAATTTGTGTTTTCTATAGCGACAAAGGTGTGATTCACACAAAAACAGCGCTCACCAAATAAATCATCCATGTATTTATTTTTTGTTTACACGTGTTTTACATACACTTTATATGAATTCTAATACATATTTGAATATATCTTTGCAATTTACATTATAGATTGCTTGTAACTGAAACGATAATGATGCTGATGATGATTGATTTAGGTATTCATACAAATTCTTTACCTTCCGTGAAATCCCCATTTAGCACGCGATAAATCTCCATAAACTTCACTAACAGACACTCCGAAAATATACCGGTACGGCGCACAGTCTTTTGTTTCGCTTTAATTGAAATAAGCTCAGTGCCTGGCGAATTTCGTCACCGGTCGTTTAAGTGTTAGTAAGATGTTAATATTGTGACAGCTTGCCTTTTCCTACGTGGTATCACTCCTGCGTGACAATTCTGACTGAATAACTAATTTTAATTTCATAAATATTTAAAAATTAAATTGGTAAACCATGGTTTTAATTCACTTTATTATTTTTGTTTTGCTCAAACATTTTCGCCTAATGAGGCATCTTCAGGAGCAGAATGGTTACAAATATATTTTTATAAAATAATTTTCAAAACAATTTTTTTGCAAAACAAAAGCAAAATTCATAGATTTTTTTTTTTTTAAGCACAAATGTAAGATTCAAAAATGCATTATTGTTAGGTATACCTAATGAAATTAAAAATTTGAATACAATAAATATAAAATGTGTTAGTTAAATAAAAATAATAATGAAAATAACAAAATAAAAAACAAGTTATTGCAATATTGGCGAAACACAGTAAAACTTAAAAAAAAAACAATTATCTATGACTATCAATTATTATCTACACTAAAAAATATTAATTATCTATGAATTTTGCTTTTGTTTTGAAAAAAAATTGTTTTGAAAATTATTTTATAAAAATATATTTGTAACCATTCTGCTCCTGAAGATGCCTCATTAGGCGAAAATGTTTGAGCAAAACAAAAAAAATTAAATTGAATTAAAACCATGTTTTACCATTTTAATTTTTAAATATTTATAAAAATGGATTTCACTGTGTTAACAGATCAACACTAAAAAAATTAATTTTAATTTCGTTTAATTTAATTTACTTAGTTAAACTTTAATTCTGATTTATTTTTCTTCTTCTTGTAGATCTAGGATCTGTTTATTGCAGAACTCCCTCCTGTGATGCAGAAGACCATCTGTTCTTCCATCTTTTGGGAGGGCGACCTGGTAGACGCTGGCCGTTTGGTAGTTATTTCCTGTGCCATGACTCGGGCTATCCTTCCTTCGTTCATGCGGTCTACATGACCGTCTCCTCTCTTCCTGATATTTTATATATTTAATATAACTAGTTCTAATTTTATATATTTCAATTATTTTGTGAAACATAAATAATTCAACACCGCATCTTTGATTAAAGCGAGCTCAAAGATTGTTAGTTGCGTTCCTCTAAACGATCATATATGCGTTTTTCTAAACGCATAAGCGAATATAATGATGCGTTAAAATAAAGATAGTGTGAATTTATGTAAAAGTACTTGAAACAAATGCAAAAAAGACTGTTTTTATTCATTCAACTGACTCGACAAGAAGAGAGCACAATATCAAAGCTCACATTCAAAACTGTCATCAAACATCACGCAAGAATGGTAAATGTTGATCGATAGTGATTTAGGAGTAAATCATTTAGGTATGCGTGCAAAATTGCGCGCATGAGGCGTACATAAGTGACTGTCTGTAGCGGCCGTAACACATTGAAAGCCGATGCGTCTCTAATTGGTGATTTATGAAAATCATTTTTTTCCAAAATCTGTACAACGTGGAATGAATCAAAGATAAATAGGTTTTAACATGTTGGAAAAATAGAAATTAAAAAAGAATATATAAATAACGTAAGATTTAGTTATTCAAGATAAGTACCTACGTGAGTGCAACTAAGCTGCACATAAAGAGCAACTTCTTACAGCGTATTCCCCAAAGGCATCGCATGTGGCGTGTGGAATTTATTTATTTTTACAGATAAGGTAGCCGGCGCTAATCACTTCAGTTGAAATTGATGGGACCTACATAGTACATATAATTTTTTCTTCTCAATACTTCTACATCATTTTTATCATTATTATTTCAATACTTCTAAATGATTTTTCAGCATAACATATTTCAAAAAACAAGAACATGCTATTTTTTCATCCCTTTTTTTGGTTTTAATGAAATAGCAAAATTAAACGAATACAAGTATGTAGGTAATTTTGATCCTTCAAGGCCTTGTAGGTACGTGAAGTAATCTAATCTAATCTACGTTGCAAAGATAAGTTACACTGAAGATTCACATTATATGCATTCTCACAAGCAGACACGTACAAGTTCGCACATCATCTATCGAATGCTTTAAATTTAAATAAATAAAAAAATATAATTTTTTAGCTGCGCGTAGGAAATTCAAGGCTTTTTAATTAAACCTTAATTTTCCACAGGGTAGTATGAACTCAACGTTAATACTCAACCAAAGCGTTTAGCGAAAAAATAACGAAAACTAAAAAAATCGTTAGAGGCGCTGTTTTTAATTCAATACATTTTTTTGTAAAACGCTTTTGTTCAGTACAGTTTTATACTTGAAGTTTTGACCCAAAGTTGATGTGATTTTTAATTATTAATAACATTTTCGTTTGGGTCGCTTCTATCATTAACAGCACTGCCCAGTGGCGCACCCTGCCCGTGGAAACATCAAGGAAATCTCATAATATTTTGGCGGCAAAAGCGATTATATTTATTTAGGTTATGATTGCTTAATTATTACTTTGAAGGTCTTTTGTGGGTAGGGTTGTATGTTTTCAATTGTTGCTGAAAATATATTTATGAAAATGATACCAAAAAAAGTTAAAAATGAGATCCGTAAAACCTTAATTTCGAATTTAAAAAAAACCGTCATAATAATCTATAATGAATAATCTAAGGTGCAAAGATGTATAATCATTTAAAGCTCATATCAAATGCATGCCCACAAACAAACACGTGTAGTTCGCACTTACAAACGCTGAATGTGTACTTACAAATAAAATCGAAACCTCAAATGAACATACACCCTACAACTTTTGCCGACCTTCCCTGACACAGGGGTGACTTTGGCAAAATAAACAATTTTTTACAGTATGGGTGGTTAGCCTCATACCAAACTATAAGTCAAAGAATGAAGAATGCTGTTTACCAACCAATTTTCAATTGACCAGAATCGGTATTTTTTCGCATTATCAATAAATTATTCATATATATTTTTTGAAGATTGTCATTGTAACTATGACATCTGTTGAACCAGGATCAAAGTTTTGCTCAAGTGTTCCGAAGGAATCGAACCAGTTACTTTTTATTTCAAACATGCTGATCAAAATTACCGTCTTAGCTTGGTTGAGCATTGCATCCACTACATATTGATAAAGCCTGTTTGACTAATTTAAAAACCCGGAAAATGTCTTATTTGGCTTATGTGCTACGCAAAAAAACGCAACTAAGCTACACATATAGTGTAACTGCTTACCGAGTTATTCCCGAAGGGTTTCGCATGTGGCAAGTTGAACCTTTTTATTTTACAGGCAAGGGCGCGGCCTTACGCCAACCACTTCAGTTGAAGTGCTAAGAGAAGAAAAATACGCATTTCTGCAACTGATCAAAGGAAGGATAGAGAATAGCTTTTTGGCACACATTTTAAATTAATCCTTAATGTTAATACCACTTTGCAACTTAGATTGTAGATTATAGACCACGTCAACGTCTTGCTACACGTCATATGGTTCAGAGTTGTATCACTATCCCGAGTATAAAACATTTCGTAAATGTGACCTTGATCGAGAAAAAAAAAGTATGGAATATACGACGGCACTTCAAGAAAGTGGTTTAGTTTAAGGCGCGTTATACAGCTAAATCTTCCGTTATTATTTCTTACACTTTATAGTCTTAGCAAAATAGTTACAGTATTGAAAAAATCAAGCATGTTATTTAATTTTTCATCTTAATTATAAAGCTTGAACAAAATATATAACTTTAAAATAGCCACCACAAAAAAATATTTAAAAAAATGCGTTTTTGTAGATTTTTAGCATTTTTTTTCGTGTGTGCTGTATTTCGGATTTTTTTTTTCTTTTTAATTACAGAACTATACATTGTTCAGCTTCCGTACTTTACATTTTTTTTATGATGTCAATAGTTTTTGAGTAAATATGGAAAAACTGTGTTCTTTGATTTAATTAAAATTTAATTCATCAAGTAGTTTCAGCAAGTTTCATCACTGTAACTAATTTTCTAAGACCATAAAGTGTAAGAAACAAAAACGGCAGATTTAGCTTTATAACGCACCTTAAGCACATTTCTTCGACTTACGCAATAGAGGTGAAAGAACGAAATATTTCATACTAGGGGAACAGAGTTCTTGAATGGTCTCCCACTCTTATGAAATGCTGAAACATTCTTCGTTAAAAGATCCATACATTTTTTCTTTCATCCTCAGTCACAAAAAAAATCTGACTTCACGGACACATTTCTACATACTTTTTTTTATCACTTCATTTCGCTGGTTTTTATACATTTCAAGATACTCGCTTGCTATCTTTTTTCCACGCCACTGAGCAATTTAGCGACACAATTTTTTTCTACGTATATTTTAAGCAAAAGAAAAAAAAACCTTTTTAAACAAGCACTGCTTTGTTAAATCATCTATCCCTTTGTTAATAATGCCTCCCCTGTTTCAGAAAAAAGCGACAAGAGTCACAGCTTATTTTCATATAAGAGTTTTATTTTGTAAGTGCGCATTCGGCAAGTATATACGAGTATAACCTATCCTTGCAACTTAGATTACATATATATATATACTCGTATCAAACGAACTTTAAAAAAAATGCAGGGATGTTCAAATACAGCTTGTAATTAAACGTGGAAAAGTTTATTAGAAATGAATTCAGAGGGAATATTTTTTAAAAGGGATGCAATTAAAATGTTTTGAATGAACTTTTTCTACAGATTTGCAAAAAGCATTGCAGTATTCCATTTAAGTTACTCTCCAAACCAGTATCCCAATTATAAAACTTACGTTTCACCAAAAATGTATGGAAAGTAAAACGCTCACTAGACTGACGATTGCTTCAGGTTCTTTCCATACATCATTAAGTAATTCCAGTCGATAGCTCATTTAGTAAAATGTTTGCATTTGATGCCGAGTGGTAAGGTTTTATTACCACCAATGGTGGACCCGTTTCGGTGCTAAATTTCAAACTAAAAGTTAAAATACTAGCAATGTTTACAAAGCCTTCACAATAAATGAGAACCAGCTTCCTCCTAAGCCGGGAAACCCCAACTTCAACTGAAGTGGTTAGCGTTAGGCCGGCCCCGTTACCTATAAAAATAAATAGCTTCAACTCGCCACATGCGACCCTACGGGCACAACGTGAGGAGAAGTTGTATTATATGTGTAGCTTAGTAGCGTTTTTTTTGCTTTTCGTTACGACATGATATAGTTTAAACGTAAAGATTGGGGTAATATTGAGAAAAGGTGCGGCTATTGCAGGCTCCCTTATTTAGAGGCGGGCTAAGCCGTTAATTAAAACGGGACCCTGCGGAGTGATGCTAAATTATGATCAACCGCCTCACGGCTCATATCCAAGGCTCTACCGTGTAAAATACAGCGCCGGATTAGCGTGAGCTATATTATGTACTGTTTGCACGGTCTCTAAAAGTGTTTGTATTGCATAAATAAAGAAGAGAGAAATGAAGATATTTTTAACACTTATTTGGTATGTTTCAAGAGAAAGGTACCTTGTGGCGGTACCAATTACATACTTACTTCTCTATTCCCACCCGCTAGTTACAGGATCCTCATCTCACATGCAAGTCAGTTCCTCTTCCACTGACTGTGATGTAATGTCACTGTTTGGGTAATTTTATTAACTTATATGAATCGGAGATTGAGAATTAATTTCAACTTTATTTAACGGCGTCTGCTCTGATGAAATATCCTCACTTATACCCCCTCCTCTCGTCACAACAAGGGCAACTCGTAGAACGGCTCACATTCAACCATTTGCAGTCGATATCAAAACTATGAGAACTTGGTGTTTTCACAACTCATTCCTCTGCCAAACTGCCCGCTTATGGAATGAGTTACCGGTATCTGTGTTTCCATCCCAATTTAACCTTGCCCTTTTCAAATCCAATATCAATCGCCATTTCCTCTCAGTGTCTCAAAACAAAGCAACGCCACACACACCACAGCACTGCGCAGCTAACGGCCCTGCAACCGGACATGGACAACTGCCACATCACCAACACCTCTGCGGCACTATAACAAGTGTCATAGACCCTTAGAGTCTCTCGAATCTAGGGAGTCTCCCGCAAAGGCTTTCTTAAAAAAAAAAAAAAATAACAAATCCTAGATTTATTCAATTAACTGGGAAAGGAAGGGAAATGAGCCATTGGTCAGACTAAATGGAAGACTAATGCCCGGTATTTTTTAACATTAGAATAGCGACTTTATGCTGAATAAAAAGTTATTTAGTTTTGTTAGTTATTTTTTTTATCACTTCAAATGCACACATGCTAACGTTGAAAATACTGGGCATAAAACACATGCTAATTCATTAACTAAAGTCTCTGCCATGATGTGGCTATGCAAGCGTAAACAAAGCTCTATATGCGATATCCTTTGCTCAGGGCTCCGGCCCAAGAAGCTGCCGTCCACGAGGCTAAATAAAGAGAGCCCCAGTGAGGAAGCTCCTATGCCAACAGCTTGGATCCACAAGGCTGATGCCTTTGATGGCAGGAAACCCAATGGGATGGGTAGAGTCTCCATTACCAGGCTCCCACACAATGCAGCATTGAGAGGAAAATTGCATGGATATAATCAGTCCATATCTAATAAGTGGGTACAATTAAATGATATATATATATAAGGTGATGTAGCCCTTTAAAGTTTGGTTCTACAAGTAAATTTTCAAGCAACAATTTATGATCTCGGCATTACGAACGAATAATTATGACACATTTGCGTATAATTTTAGAACCAGCTGGAGCACATACCCGTAACGCTGGTACGTTTACGACTTTTAGTTGAGAAGTACAAGAGCTCAAGGGTGACAATGCTTCTTATGTATGTGAGACGTAAATGGGGCCCAAAAGTTGGAAAAGGACCCCCCACCTGTGGACCTTACACACTTCAATACGCCACTATAAACTGTACATGCTGACGATATTAAACTTGTTATTGTATCCAACCGCCATTCCACTAGGGGTGGTCAGTACCTACCTCCACAGACGTTTCTTCTATTTGTTCTGTCTTCGCACACTTATTTCATCTCCTCAACATCCATCACTCTCTTCATACACGCTCTTCTCTTTTCCTCACTCTGTATGTTCCAATCAACAATAAAGTAAAATTAAAATCTGAAAAGCTAGTTTTGCTTCCCAAAAATATACTTCCTAGACTTATAAGTCGGTATGAGGCTGACTAACCGAACTGTAAAAAATGGTTCACTTTGCCAACGTCATCCCTGTTTCAGGAAAGGATGGTAAAATTTTTAGGGCTTTTGTGAATTTGAGAATTGGGTTTTATTTCGTAAGTGTAACTTACACATGCTGCTTTTTAATGTAATAAAACAAACCTCACGTGGACATAATCATTGTAACTCCGACTGTCTTTCCCTGAAATGTGGTAGCAAAACCAAAAGTGAACCAAGTTATTACAGCATGGGTGATAAGTTTCATACTAACAATGGAGTGACACTGGCAATTTTAAATGAATTTTTACAGATAAATTGTGGTCAAACAGTTTATCATACAAAATCAGAAATAATTTTTGTGTTAATACTTGCTTGTTGGCTTTTTCTTCATAATGACAGGCATGTCAGCCCGTGGCGTTATCGGATTCAAACAAAAACATGTTTTACGAGCATAAAGGAGGATAATAAGAACTGCCATGTGCTGCGTAAAACACAGTCATTAGGAGATCAAATGATAAAAAGGAAATAACGAAAATGTGCCTGAAAAGAAATATAGCTCATATGAAAAAAACGGTTCACCATAACCTATTTTAAGCATGGTGCCATGACTTGTAGGTTGCTATCAGACTGACCACTCATACTGAAAAAAAACCGCCAATGGCATTCACATTCAAGAAAAGTCGGAAAGTCCTGCAGGGTTTATGCTTTTATTTGTAATTCCTTGACTACTCGCTGCCTTAGTTCTTGTTTATCGTATACGCCATTGAGAAAATTTTACATGAGCAATGTTTGCATGTGTACTGGACCAATGTGTCTTATGAAAACAAGAAATTTATTTAAAAAATATTTAAAATAACTTTCACATTATCGAGTTTTACGGTTTTTCTTAGCTCAGATTGTGTAGAATTTGATTCATAAGACAACTGCATGAAAAAGTCATATTTGACAAGATTGGCGTTTACGGTAAACAAGAACTGGGGGAGCGTACTATGTGAAATGTGAGGGTTTTTCTTCTGTCCTGCTGATTGACACAATTAATAATTAACAGCCACTTTAATATGTTTACTTTTATTTCTTTCACAATGTATACACAATTAACCACAACACAATAATATTCTTTATTACACAGGCTTGTAGCTCTCATGCCAGGCAAGCTTCTCTTCCCTTTCTGCATTCCTTTGTTTTCCTTTTCATTCAAATTCAAATCACATGTTCCATTTTACCTAACAAACAAATCCATCTCGTTACAATACACCTCCTTCCTCTCATAAAAAAAAAACATTCCCAATTTTTTTTTTTTTTTACAATGAGTAAATAATGTATCAAAATGCTCAGCCGGCGCCACATATTTTGTTTTATTTTAAGGATAAATTTCAAAAATATGAAAATAAAAAAAAAACCTGTTTCTGATACATTATTCAGTCATTAATACCTTTTTTAACAATACCAATTATTTTCATACTAAAATTAATATATTTTTTTTTTTTAACACAAATTTCATATTCAATATTATAAACAAATATTTGTTTTTTTTTTTAAATACTTAATTCAACAATTCAAAATAATCAAATAACAATACATAATAAACATTCACCAGTTAATTAATCAATTCATTAAAATAACTTTTTTTTTTTAAATACTTAATTCAACAATTCAAAATAATCAAATAACAATACATAATAAACATTCACCAGTTAATTAATCAATTCATTAATAAATTTATCAGTCCATCAATTTTTTTTAAAAAAAAAAACTTTACCTTCATATGTAATACTTTGTTTAATTTATGTTTCATACCTTCATTCATGCAATATTTCATAATTCATTCTTTCACTGATCACTTTTATATCAACTTTCACCGTATCATTCATCACCTCAAATTTTTCATACACATGAAAATATGTTTTTTTTTTTTTTTAATCTAATTTGATTATGTCCTTGATGTGATATTTATTTATAACATTTGTGTCTATATCTTTTAATACATAGACTATCTTGCTAACTTTCTTTTCTATTCTGGCTTTGACAAATTTTGGAGCCGACTTTGTACAGAAGTATTTCCCTGCATTTGATTGTATGAAATTTTTACGCCATACAATATCCCCTTGATCATAGACACGATTTGATCTACCTTTATTATAATAATTTGCATTTTTATTATATGCATCCCATAAATTTTCTGTAACTATTTTGTATAATGTGTTTAATTCCTTCATTTTATCTTTATGCATATCTCTATACTTATCTAAATCTTCCTTTGATTCTATTTCATCATTTACTATTTCACCATGAATTTCACCATTAAAAGATATTTTTAATTTGAGAGGATCAAAATTTATGGACTCCATTGTGTTACTTTCTAAATCCTTTTTATTATTTATTTTTTTAGATTTCGTCATTTGCTGTATATTTTCAATTTATGCAATTAAAAAAAATCATTTCATTGAAAAAATTTTTTTCATACAAATGAAATATAACACCATCTATATATATTTATCTAAACTGATTTGAAACAAACTGGTTCATATCCATTCTTCATTCTCCCGCGACGTTCGATTTTTGAATTTCCATTCTTCTGAACGTAATGTAGGTAGTTTGAATTCTCTCACCTTCAATATTTTCAAACAGCGTTTCAAATCTTGTAATTTCTTGTTGTTAATTGTATAAGTCGATGTCTTCACTAGCTTTTAAACGTGTTGATGCTTTCACAACCATAAATCTGTCCAATTTGAATTATTTCATATATTGTATTGTTTTCAATGTCATTTGTTGAAATCGACTGTCATTTGTTTTTGTTTGTGAAAAATTTTCTTATAGGAATTTCATTTACAGATTTTTCTTTTACGTTGGGCGCCAAAATGTGAGGGTTTTTCTTCTGTCCTGCTGATTGACACAATTAATAATTAACAGCCACTTTAATATGTTTACTTTTATTTCTTTCACAATGTATACACAATTAACCACAACACAATAATATTCTTTATTACACAGGCTTGTAGCTCTCATGCCAGGCAAGCTTCTCTTCCCTTTCTGCATTCCTTTGTTTTCCTTTTCATTCAAATTCAAATCTCATGTTCCATTTTACCTAACAAACAAATCCATCTCGTTACAGTTGGTATGAGGATAACCCATATTCTGCAAAACTTTGGTTCACTTTTGCCAATGCCACCGCGGTTTCAGAGAAAGGCGGCAGGAGCTGTAAGGTTTATGTTCATGTAAGGCTTTTTTTTTGTTAGTACACATACAGCGTGTGAAAGCGCGAATTTCCATGTGCCTGATGGGGGTCATGCGATAAATGTCAATATATCTTTACAAACTTAGATTATTATAGATTAATAAGTGTACGTACAGTATATGTAAGAGAAAAAAATGAGATTGCTTGTGGGCATGCTTTAAATGTAAATCTTAAATGTAAATTTATCTTTGGGAAAATATTTTACCATTGAAAATTAAACATAAGCTTCTTTCCAAAAACATGCATAAATTTACACTGGATGAAACGTACCTACTTATAACAAAATGGAGAAGAATTTTCCGAACAAAATAATTTTACAAACTCGACTTTAACTCGTCATTTTATAAGTCAAAGTTTTACAAAGAAATTTTCTCTTATTCATAAAACTGTATTATGTACTTCTGAATCCGGTTTAACTTCAAATTTACTACACTAAAAATTTGATTAAGTTTCAAGACATTTTGATGAATAAGACCGCTTTTGTTTGAAAAGATAAACCTCGGTGGATTACATCCTTTGATTGAATTTATTAATTAGTAATATAAGATATAATCCTTCTCGGATCAACTTTTCAGACTTGGTATAAAAGCGTAATGCCTGGTTCAGACGGGCCATCTCTTTAGTATCGAGAAGCGATGTTATGGATATCCGTAACAGCAAACACAACTATCGGATATCCGAAATAAATAGACATCCAATCCGTAATAGGTCTCTTCGACCATGCGACCCCTTCAGGGATTACGCAGGCAAGAAGTGTCACTAAATGAGTAATTTTGTTGCGTTTTGTAACCGTCTGTTAGATAGACCAGCTGGTAGAGTGCTTGTATTTCATGCCGAGAGCTCGGGTTTGAATCCCACTGGGATGTCAGAAATCATTTCCCGTTTCGGTGTTTGCTATACAATCCAAGATAATATACCGGCGAGATTTTCTCAGCATTCACAAGAAATGAGTACCAGCCCACTCGTGAGCTGGGAAACCTCACTTCAACTCAAGTGGTTGGTGTTAAGCCGGCCTCCTTACCTGTACAAATAAATAGGTACTACTTACCACATGCGACCACTTCAGGGAAAACGTGGAGAAAAGTTAGACTATATGACGTGTATCTTAGTACAGTAGCTGGTATCCCCTACTCGCCTGAAAAATAGAATGAATCCTATTTCATACATTAAAATAAAAATTGCTTTGTTTTAATTCACATGAGTTTATTTTTGGACACGACCAGTTTCATAGAATCCTATTTCCGTTGGTCTTAGTTGGCAAGTGGGAAAAACAAGCTCATGCACACTCACCTACTTATACACTTGTACTCGGCTTGTGTGAACGCCGTTTAATGGGCATTTAGGTCCCTAGAGATGTGCGTATATCGTTCATCTTCATATCCAAACTTATTCTGCATGGTACTTCATCAAGGGAGTAATCTCATCTAAGACGAGCATACAAGAAAGAATGCCATCCTAGTTTGTCATGAATGACATTCACAAAAAAGTATGTTATTAAGTTAATTGAACAATACTAGAATATAAGGAAGGGTTCAGCGATGTTAATTAAAGCAGAAAGGTGCAAACACTGGGTGAAGGTAAAAACAATTCAAAGTATTAAAAAAAAACGTTTCAAACCATTTATGCACATGCACCAATAAAGTGGGTGACGCAACGCAAATAAGCTGCACATAAAGAGCAAATTCTAACCGTGTTGTCCCCGAAAATATAGCATGTAATGTGTGGAAATTATTTATTTTCACAATTGAAGTGGATGTTTTCACGTTACCGCGGAGGCTTGTTTTAATTTAATTTGAAGGTTGAGTAATGTTGCCGATATTTTTATTTTGGGTTTGAATTAAGCACTGAAACGAAAATCATTTCCGACATGCATAACGGGGCTCGGGCCCTAGCCCTCCGATATGGAACGCAAGCACTCAACCGTCAGAGTATTTATTTAGCCACCTGACTATGCAAACAGATTGTTTGCGAAACCAGCCGAGAAACTGTAATATACTCGCCGTAATCGAATACAAAATTGCTTTAAATTTTATCTTTAAAGATGAACAATTACTAAGTGAATGCCTCTACAAGATAATTCAAAATGAATTAAATTGAAAATTATGATTCAGTTTTAAGCATACGGAATTAGTACAACAATTGATTTGTTTTACAACCAAAATATTTTTTTTTTATCCTAAAATATATTTCGCTCAACCCAATACACGAATATGCCTTAGTCTTAGTATTAAAGTGAGACAAATCCTTTAGATCAGTTTTAATCTAAAGCTGTCAGTTGGATCCTTCTGTGTATAGGCCTCTGCTTCTGCTTGAAGGGAAACCTCTCTACTCTAGCTTATGGGATAAAGCCTGTAATCTACATCGGCAGCTCTTGACCCTATAACACGTTAAGAGGCGCCGCATTCCTTTATATACTCGTATCGTAATATGAAAATATTATCATAAATATTCTAGGCGCCCTTCTATTCTACAATCTATAATTTCAATTGCTAATATAAATTGACATTTAAGGCTAATATTAAATGCACACCCACAGTGTAAAGACACGTGTAAAGAAACCAAGCCTCACATGAACTTAAACCTTCCAACTCCTGCCGCCTTTCTCTGATGCTTTGGTGGTACTGGCAAAAGTCCACAGGGTTTTTACAGCATGGTATTCAGCGTCATACCAATCTGTTTGTCAAGAATAACAAAAATACTGAAAGGTCGATTAGGTACCTACTTTAAAAAAAAAAAAAAACTGCATTTTTAAGAGTATTATTTATATAAATAATTGTTAGTTTATAATCAGGGAATTTATAACTGGCAGCAGTCTAGTGGTAAGCGCTACGGATTCGTAATCAAAAGGAAGTGGTTTCGGTTTAAGAGCACAAAAAAAAAACAAAATTTGCTCTTTGCCTGGTTTATATACTTTTTCCTTGATCGGTAAAAAAAGGCCCCTGCTAGCTGTACAACAATTTTGTCTTGTTTGAGAATTGTTTGTATTTTTTAGCAATCCCCAACTCAATCTGTTCAGCGTTTTTCGAGTGATGCGGTTAACAAAGAAGAGCATTTCATTTTTATTACACGACGCATTATAGTGTCATTTTATGAAATATGTGTATGAAAGATTTTGGATTATTATATAAAATTTGACATATCACAAACGGATGTTTGTAAGATCGGCTCCAAGTCTTTTTGTGCCTTTATTTGAAAGCCAGATATCAGCAGAGGTCCAAAGTATGAAAAAGGGTTTCAGATTTATTCAGCCAGGCATGAGGGTCGACTTTTTGAGCTCGCGCGGTCTATTTATACGTCCTGTGACGGCCTTTCTGTCAGCCAGATGAACAAAGATATCCTCAGACCCTAAGAAAAGGTCACTGGAACTTGCAAACGAGAGGATTGAGACCTGAAAACAAGGATGGCCAAAGCACAACCATGTTTAGATGTCTTTTCCAAACAGTTTTTAAAATAACTACTGTTGACCCTCAAAGAGAAACCTGATGTACCTATCTTGGGCTTAATTTGAAGAACAAAAATACGCCACCTTCTCCAACTGTAACTGTAACTCTGTCGCCATTCCACTAGGGGTGGCCAGAGCCTCTGCAGAGCTGCCTCCATTTTTTCCTATCCTGACATACTTCTTTCATAAAAGGAAAGTTTGAGAGGAGAGGAATTCAAGGACATCATGGGTAAAGAACAAACATTTAACAAGATCACCAAATCACTTTGAAGAGCTGCATCATCTTAATTGGAAATAAGCATGATGATATTCCCTGTTTCAGGGAATCTCGGCAAGAGTTGCAGGGCTTATGTTCATTTGAGGTTTGGATTTTATTTGTAAGTACACAATCAGCATTTGTAAGCGCGAACTACACGTGTTTGTTTGTGGGAATACATCTGAGAGCTTTGAATAAATATATCCTTGTAACTTAGATTATAGATTATAGATAGATATTTGATCTACTTATAAGCACTAAAATAAAGAAAGGCTTTACACGAATTTATTTCGGTTTGGCT
Source organism: Agapetus fuscipes (assembly GCA_951799405.1). Lineage (NCBI taxonomy): Eukaryota > Metazoa > Arthropoda > Insecta > Trichoptera > Glossosomatidae > Agapetus > Agapetus fuscipes. Next base: position 9,312,289 of record OX637334.1, read on the forward strand.
CAGAAAAGCGTTCCTAAATAATTAATCAATAATTAATCAATGATTAATTTACTGATTTTATGAATCACAGTTTCCTTACAAAGAATGGGTTTGACGTTTCTTACCGAGTATTTTGTGAATAAATTAATACTTAAAAAAAACCTTCAGCCGTCTAGTAGAGCGCATTGAAATATCACTTATTTGTACGCCAATTTAACTTCACCTACTTTCCAACAAATGAGATTATAAACGGTGAGTTAAAAATTAGACTGACTGAAAAACCTACCAAATTGAATCCCAGAAAAATTCCAATATTTCCTTGATTTAAAAAACTTCTTTATGTGCCCGTTGGGTCCCTGCGACGTTAGCATGTCCCTAATTTACCTCGTTCGGTATGATCCTTAACACTATCGATGCTGATCCACTCTCTTCCCATTTCCCAGCCAGGACAACTGTCAGGGGGTTCTGTTTAATTCTCCTCATCAATATAAGCTTACAAAGATGACATTTTTTCACAAGCAGTATGTGTCACATGTATGCAATCTTCTTGACCGGTCCGTAGTTCAGTGGTAACACTTCGGACTCTGAATGGGGGGTTGTGGGTTTGAATCCCGGCGGAGCACAAAAAATATAGGTACCATTTATATTTTCAAATTTGCTCTTCGCTGCTCATTCATACTCCTTTACCAATGACCGGTCACCAAAGGCCTATCCAGCCTTACAGCAACTGGGGTTTGCTTGAGAATTGGCGCTTTGTAGCGACGACGACCAAGCTCGTAAAAAGGTCGATAGCTCAATTGGTTGAATGCTTGCATTCCATGCCGAGAGCAAGGGTTCGATCTCAAGGTTTACTCAGCCATCACAAGAAATGAGAACCAGTCCCTTCGGGATCTGGGAAACCCCCAATTAAACTGAAAGTGGTTGGTGTGAGGCCGGCCCTCTTACCCGTAAAAAATAAATAGGTCCCGAATCGCTAAATGCGACCCCTTCGGAGATAACGCAGGCAAGAGTTACACTATATGTGAAGCTTAGTTGCAGTTGCAGTTCCGGAATAAGATATTTGACAACAACTCCATGTCAACTCTAGCCTGTTGATAATTAACTATCTAGCAATGAAGGCTTTTTTTGCCTTCCCCACGTCGAATCCTTGACAAAACTTAACCCAAAGCGCTGATTGGTCGACGTTTGGCGACGCACCGGCCCGGTTAAACTGTAGTTATTATAATAATTGTGAATGTAATGAAAATTGCCTGAAAAAGTCGTTTACATTGTTGAAAATTGTCTGAATTGGAATCGCGAATTAGAAGTCTGCCCAAATAAAAAATATGTCAAAAGGAATACAGAGTCGTATCAACGCATTAGGAATTCTATATTGTTTGCAATGCCATTTATAAAATATGTATTTTTAATAAGGCTAAGTAAGCCGTCAAGATGTCTCTTGAATGAATGACAAACGTAAAATACAAAAAAAAACTGAATATTTCACACCTTTCTTCATGTTTTCCGACGAAAATTTATTGATTTACTTACCCTTTATAAAATTAAAAATGGCCTGTTAGACTGTCCGCTGTTGCTTGGCGAGATAAATTTTTTGATCCCTCGACAAGGATCAAGACAGGTAGTTCCTTACCGCCCTGTAGCTTCAACTACTAATGCTCATTACCATAGCTGCATTAATCGCTTACAGAGACTGGGTAATATTATGTTTGCGTTGGACATGCAATCGTATAATAATAGTTGTGATAAGTACAAGGCAGGTTTAAAAAGGTACTTTTTGAGTGAACGAGCATCATCATAAAATCTAAACTAATTTTAGCATATTTTACTGTTTAATATATATTGTATATGTATATTGTATATTCTCAAATGTAAATACTTTTGAACAACTTTATGTAATGCTTTATACATGTTTAATTTTGTTTGGGCGAACTGTTAGGTAGGTTTGTTATGGGTAGCTGGCCATAAAATCCTTGTCCTTGTGCCTATAATCTGACCTATCCGATTTGCCCAATCACCTGTCTCCAGCCAGTACTTCTTCATACGCGGCCTTGGATAGACGTGTCCATCGCAGTGTACACCGCGCGCGAACGAAGGAGAAACCACACACAAAAACGCGACCAGTGCTCCGCGAAAGAGGCATCCATTGGAGATAAGGTGAGTCCAGACCATTTGATTCCGTGATTCCTTCCCCCTTGCTCCATTGGTTGGCTGCCTAGACAGATTTGTTGGGCAGTTCGTCCGATCGCGATAATCGAGAACCAGTTTGCGATCTCAAATCCTCCCCCTCGCATTACCACATGATAGCGTCAAACTTGGCGTTATCATAATTTTGGTCCTTCGAGCCGGATCGTAAATTAAAAAACTAGATTCACGCAAAATTAATTCGGATTCCTCTAGTTTGAAATCGGATTCATAAAATTATTAGCCATTTTTATTGCTACAAAATTGCAATTCGTGACGCGTTCATATATTATTATCATAAATATCGCTTTGGAATCGAAGTGCGGGTTAATTAATTATTTAATTGCCTTGTAGGTATACCTATCTCTTGCATTTTAGGTACATTCGAATTAAGCCCGCGGTATAAGTAACTACCTAGGTACTAGCATTGTTTACTTTCTTTGTTTACATTATTTGTTTACATTTTGATAAAATTATTATAACCTTCTTCTTTCTTTGCTACTTCAATTTATAAGGACTTGTACGTACGGGATTAGTAAAAATTATTATTAATTTTATCAAATTTAATTTATTAAAGCCAAATTTAAAACATGACGTCAGAACGCGAGAAACGGGCATTTCAACGACGTAAGGAGCGCCTCCAGAATGAGATAGAGACGTACTTGGAACGGGCACAATGCATTTTCGATACCATTAATTCAATTCATTTGGGAGAAATTTATTTGCGTAAATTTAAAGTGCACGCGGCAGGCATTGACAACTGGCGTAAAGAATTTTTATTACTGGTAAAAGAAAAAAATGATTTAATTGCAGAAAGTGAGGAAGATGAAGCAACAGATAATAATATTATTCTGTCATTTGAAGACTTATACGCTGAAATTAAATATACTTACGAGAATTTAAAAGACACAACAAAATCCTCAAGTGCAAATGATATTCCTTTAAAAAGGAGCATCCAACTACCACGATTAGAGCTGTGTGCCTTCAACGGAGATGTAAACAATTGGCCGGTGTTTTATGAAAATTTTAAATCTATGGTCCATGAGAATGACAGTCTAACGGAAGGTGAAAAGATTCAATATTTAGTTGGAAAACTGGTAGGAAAAGCTCAAAGCATTTGCCAAGGTTTATTGCCAACTGCTCAAAATTATACAATTTTATGGAATTCGTTGGTCAAGAAATACAACGATAAGCGCGTTCTGGCAACAACTTATCTAGAGAAATTGTTAAATATTCCTGCAGTAAAGGAACCATCTGCCTCAAACTTGGAGGACTTTATTGATCCATTTTCAGGTTTAACTGCTGCAATCAAACAGTTGAACATGGAGAATCTAGAAGACTTTATATTCATACACATTGCGTGTAAGAAACTTGACATGGATACGATTAAGGCTTTTGAAGTTTCTATACAAGATTCTTCAGACTCAGTAGATTCAATAAAATTTGTGGAATTCATTAGAAATTACTCGCGAATACTACAGCGCGCAAACGGAAGTAGAAGCAGTAAAATTAACAATCAAATTAACGCGATGCCGCGCAAGCCCTCAGCTTCCCAGAAAAACGTTAGGGCATTTGTGACAGTTAATACTGACAAATGTTTGTTGTGCGGAGATAACAACCACTCAAAGTTGTACCAGTGTCCGAAATACACTATCCTGGACGCTCGGGAAAGGTACAATTTTATAAAATCAAAGAAATTATGTGTCAATTGTCTAAGTACGATGCATAATCTCAAGAATTGTAAATCAAAGGGAAGATGCAGCGTTTGTAATCGATCCCACCATACTAGCCTGCATTTCAACTTGAATTTGCAAGCCGCGGCCGAAGAAAAGGCGGAGCCCTTAGCGCTTTGTGCTATGGGCCCTAATTCTAGTGAGGTAGAATCTACAGTTTTACTAGGAACTGTTTGTTGTGTAATCTTAGACAAGCGGGGTCAAAGACACACTATTCGCGCTTTATTAGACAGTGCTTCACAGAGAGACATAATAACGGCCTCCTGTTGTCGAGAACTTCATCTTGATGTAAAGACGACGCGAGACAAAGTTGTTTCAGGAATAGGGGATATTGTCAACCCTATCAAGGGAGTGACAACAATTACCCTTCTTTCGAGAGTTGAGAAATCGGTCAATTTTAAACTATCGCCTTTGGTGGTTAATCAAATAACTGATAAAATACCCGTCGCCAACATTAATATTGAAAATTTAGAATATTTAAAATCATTACGTTTGGCTGATGAAAAATATTTTATTCCCGGAAAAATTGACATGATTCTGGGTGCAGATGTATTCTCCCGTGTGATAAAACACAACACTATCTCACGAAATTTAGGCGAGCCAGTTGCACTGGATACCCTATTTGGGTATGTGGTACTAGGGGAAGTTCCAGTGCTACCGTTAATCAAAACAGATTATAGTTTCTTTTCAGCAATTGAAATTGAAATGAAAAAATTCTTGGAGTTGGAAGACGTACCGGACGTCTCCACTTCGCAAATCGAGGAGCTGGTATGTGAAGAGAAATATACCAACACCACCACGAGAGACAAGACTGGTAGATTTTCCGTAATGCTGCCTTTCAAGACCGATCCGGGGCAGCTTGGTGATTCTCAGAGAGCGGCAGAGCGGAGATTTTACGCGTTGGAAAGGAAACTGCTTTCAAACTCTTCTGTAAAATTGGAATACGACCTTATTTTCAAAAATTATATACAAGAAGGGTATTTAAATCCTGTAAATATAAATTCGGATCAATGCTTGAGCTTGCAATACATAGCCCCGCATCATGCAGTGATACGTGAAAATAAATCCACAACTAAGGTTCGCGCAGTAATAGATGCTAGTATGAAAACTACATCAGGATTATCGCTGAATGATGTTCTACATACGGGTAGAAATCTTCAAAATGATCTATTTAAAATAATATTACACTTTCGCTTGTTTCCAGTTGCTCTAAGCGCTGACATACGTAAAATGTATATGCAAATTCTGGTAAATAAAGAGCATAGATGCTATCAGAGAGTTTTATATCGGTTTGATAAAAATGATCCACTTCAGCTTTTTGAATTTACACGCGTACCATTTGGCTTAAAGTGCAGCCCATACCTTGCAATGCGTACCGTTCGTCGTTTAATTGATGATGAGCGAACACGTTTTCCATTAGCGGCACTTGTAGCAGAGAGAGATATTTACATGGATGATTTGGTTTCTAGCTGTTTAAATGATGAAGAGGCTATCGCACTTTCAAACCAATTGATTGAATTATTTCTTGCGGGCGGTTTTGAATTGGTGAAGTTCTCGAGTAATTCACCATCAGTCATGGGAGGCATTCCCTCAGCTTGTCGCATTTCTGAAGCTGTGGAGTTCAGTTCAGAAGATCAATGTACCATCCTTGGTTTGCATTGGTTGCCTAGAAAAGATGTTTTTACCTTTAGTGTCACCAACAAATTTCGTAAATGTACAAAACGAAATATTCTGTCGACAATTGCGCGCTTCTGGGATTTGATGGGGTTTGTCGCACCCGTGATTGTAACAGCTAAATTAATGATTAAATTTCTCTGGGAACATAAAATCGATTGGGACGATTGTCCTCCTCAGAGTATAATTTCAACTTGGGAAAATTATGAATCGGAACTCCCACTCCTTCAAGGTATTCAGCTGCCACGGCATACAGGTGTAACGCAGGAGTCGATTATATCCCTATTGGGATTCGCGGACGCAAGTGAGAGAGCATATGGAGCGGTGATATATATTCATGTATATAATCCTCCAAGTAAACGCGGAGAAATAAGTTTAGCTTGTGCAAAGTCGCGAGTAGCTCCAAGTCGTACAATATCTTTAGCAAGACTTGAATTATCGGGAATATTGATATTGTCAAAATTAATGCGTGTAGTCATTGACACATATTCAACTCGCTGCCAAATTAATAATGTATACGCCTTTTCTGATAGTACAGTGGCACTCGCTTGGGTTCATTCACACCCATCCCGCTGGCAGACTTTCATCGCGAATAGAGTAACTATAATTCAGGATAATATACCTCCAAGTCAGTTTTATCATATTGCCGGGAAAGACAATCCCGCGGATTGTCTCTCACGCGGCCTAACTCCCGCACAATTAATTGACCACCCGCTCTGGTTTAAAGGCCCTGCCTTCGCGCGCTCACCGATTGAAGAATGGAATTTTTGTAAATTTGATCCAAATACTATTGAAAACCCGCCGGAACAAAAAATAAAAGTTATGACTGTAATGGATAACTTACCCAAGCAACCAACTTTATTAGGTTCACTCGCTGAACGAATCTCTTCCTGGAGTAAATTGTTAAGAGTTGTTATTTACATACTTCGTTTTATAAAAAGATTGTCATCAAAATTTGAAGTCTCTCACCTACGGTTTGCAGAAATCGTAGTTATAAAAGACTTACAAAATCATCATTTTTCGAACGAAATTAAAAACGCGAAAGCCGGTAAAGTCTTATCTCCTGCATTTCGTAAGCTTAATGCCTTTATCGACGCCGATGGGTTGTTACGAGTAGGAGGGAGACTTGTAAACGCTGACTTAGCTTATGACAGTAAACATCCAATACTTTTACCAGGTCGCGGTCATATTTTGAATTTAATCATTGATTACTATCATAGAAAATTCTTGCATTCCGGACCTCAGTTACTAATGTCCCTTTTGCGACAAAATTTCTGGATTTTGTCGGCTAGAAATATTGTGCGTAAACGCGTCCAATTATGTAATACTTGTTATAAGGTTAATCCAAAATCACGCTTCCCCCTCATGGGGGATTTACCTGCCTGTCGGGTAAATGAAGGTAAGGCATTTTTCCACTGTGGCATAGACTACGCGGGCCCCTTAAGTGTGATTCCTTATAGAAAAAGAGGTGTGCACAAAATTAAAGCATACATTTGTGTGTTTGTGTGCTTAATCACGAAAGCGGTTCATATCGAACTCGCATCAGATCTAAGCACGGAAACATTTATTAACGCTCTTAAGCGATTTTTGTCGCGACGCGGGCCGGTAAAAATAATGTACTCAGACTGTGGGACAAACTTCATTGGTGCAAAATCTCACCTCGATGCTCTCTATGGTCTCCTGGAGTCTGAAGCTTTTCAAAATAAGTTCGACAGGGAACTAAGAGACCATCGGATAGATTGGAAGTTCAATCCCCCATCCGCCCCGCATTTCGGTGGAATTTGGGAGAGTAACGTGCGGAGTATCAAACTCCATCTGAATCGAGTAATTGGTAAACAATTATTGACATTCGAGGAAATGTCTACAGTACTTGCGCAAATTGAAGCAATTTTAAACTCCAGACCGCTTTCATGTTTGAGTGCCGATCCATCCGAACCTATTGCTCTAACCCCCGCACATTTTCTCACATTGACTCCTCTAAAGTCACTTCCGGCGACAGATACCTCCTCTAGAGACATTAGTTTACTGTCTCGTAAACAGTATGTGGACCATTTAGTTCAGTCTTTCTGGAAACGGTGGAAGGTGGAGTACCTTCACACTCTCCAAACGCGTCAGAAATGGAACACGGAAACAGAGCCAATCAAGATTGGATCTGTTGTCTTGTTAAAAACTGAAGGTAGTGCACCTCTTAATTGGCCACTAGGAGTTATTGAGGATGTCTTTCCGGGAGCGGACGGTATAGCTAGAGTAGTTAATGTCCGGACGAAAACTGGAACTTATAGGCGTCCAGTTGTCAAGGTTTGTCCGTTGCCAAATCAATAACATTACAAAATAATATACAGTCCACTCGCTAAATTAAGTAGATTTAAGTTATAATAATAAACAAATAAATAAATAAATCATTGTTTTGAAAGGACTACGTCCTCTCAAGCTGGGGGGCATGTTTGGGCGAACTGTTAGGTAGGTTTGTTATGGGTAGCTGGCCATAAAATCCTTGTCCTTGTGCCTATAATCTGACCTATCCGATTTGCCCAATCACCTGTCTCCAGCCAGTACTTCTTCATACGCGGCCTTGGATAGACGTGTCCATCGCAGTGTACACCGCGCGCGAACGAAGGAGAAACCACACACAAAAACGCGACCAGTGCTCCGCGAAAGAGGCATCCATTGGAGATAAGGTGAGTCCAGACCATTTGATTCCGTGATTCCTTCCCCCTTGCTCCATTGGTTGGCTGCCTAGACAGATTTGTTGGGCAGTTCGTCCGATCGCGATAATCGAGAACCAGTTTGCGATCTCAAATCCTCCCCCTCGCATTACCACATGATAGCGTCAAACTTGGCGTTATCAAATTTTAATATGTTTTTGCTTTGTTTCTAACCTTCTGTTTATATAAATATAGGTTTATTTTTTCTTTCTTTTCTTGGTTATTCTTTTGTTTTCTACTGCTCTGTTTATATAAGTATAGGTTTATTTTTTCTTTCTTTTCTTGGTTATTCTTTTGTTTTTTACTGCAATGTTTCACATATATATATACATATATATATATTGTTGTATTTTATTGTTTTTTATTGTTTTTCATATTATTTTTTTCTTGTATTTTATTGTTCTTTTTTTCGCAGTTTTGTATAAACTCACTTAATATATACTTTTTGTAAAAGGCTTATGCCGTAAATGAATAAATAAATAAATAAATAAAAAAATAAATAAATGTTTTTCTTTATTCTTCACCTTTGTTACAACGTATTTGTACCTCTTTGTAGTAATTTAATATTTTTATTTCTCTATGGTTTTTGCCTTGTCAATTATGTAATAGTGTCCCCTTGATAATGACGTGAACAAGTCGAAAGTACTTGAGGCGAAATAAACTCTCAATTTGTGAAAATAAAACTGTGTTTTTTAAAGTTTTTATAATTTCTTATAAATATTCCATTTTACAAATTGCAGGTAAATAAACGCAACCAAGGTACACGTATAGTGTAATTTATTGCCGCATCTCTATTACATTTGGCGAGTGAACCTATTTATTTTTACAGATAAGGGAGCCGGCCTAATGCCAACCACTTCATTTAAAGCGGGGGTTTCCCGGCTCTCCAGGGAGTTAGTACTCATTTATTGTGAAGGCTGAGTAAGCCTTACCAGTATATTTATTCTGGGTCTAGGTAAATGCTTCAGGATTATTTCAGGGTTGTCGCTTTTCTTCGATATTGAGTGTCGCCTGTCTTGTGCTGCGTGATGGATTGCCGCAGCCCTGTTTTCTCAATTTGTCAGGGCTGGTTGACGTCCCGGCTTTGAGGGTCTCTCGCCGTGGATAATGCGGGCATAATTTATTCAAAGGGTCACCCCTGAATTTTGAATGACTCGCACATTAAGAGTGTATGGGATTTGGAAAGATTTTAAGCTGTTGTAGTAACTAGATATATGCAATAAGTACGTTGGCATGAGGCTGGCCACAGATCCTTTAAAAAATGGTTCACTTTTTCATCTCAGTTTCAGGAAAGGACGGCACAGTTGTACAGTTGTAGGGCATGTTCTCTTGAGATTGAGTGATTAATTTGGTTAGCGTTTTTTTGTATGACTCACACGTTAAGAGCCCTCTGAGAGTATGTATCTCTTGCCAACTTTTCCTTTTTGAAAGAGGAGTGACATGAAAGAGTATTAAATTTGCTATAGAGGCATTTTATTTATGACAGTTTCCGAATTGTACAATCTTTACATCAGTTTGAATTCGTCTTCTTCTTCGTGTCAGACACTACACTACTCTTGCCCAGTGTCGGGCAACATCCACTGCTTCACTATTACTCTCCATTAGGTCGGCCAGTGAGCAGCTTGTTGGGCAGGCCGGGCAGATCCAAAGATGATCCATTGACTGTTGAATTTAAAATTGTCGATATAAGTCTTAGCAAAGGATCATTCTAGGATCATCATATGTGATGCCACTGCTGTACCGCCTTGTTATTTGCAGTTAATGCTAATCCATTGCTAATCCCTAGACCCCTGTGACGTCAGTAGTGTTACATGTGACCATGCAAATGAATGCACTACTTGTTCATACATATTGTATGTCGAAATCTCGATTGCACTTGGTACTATTTAACATTCGAATTTCAAATTGTTGTAAATAGAAAGATAACTTGCTATTGGACAAGTAAAAGAAGAATATAAATGGAAGAATAAAGAATTCGGACTAAAAAATAATATATTTATTGGACGTATCCCCTTACGTATTATATCTTAGCATAAGGCTGACCGCCCAAAGACTTCAATATGGTTCAATTTACCAATGTCAGCCTTGATTTCAGGGAAAGTCAACAAGCATTGAAGGGCTTATGTTTATTTGAAATTTTATTATCTAATTTGACAAGGTATATTGACGTAAAATTTAAATATAATCTTTTGAATTAAAATTTCCTTTTAACTACGCAACTCGCAAGAGTTGCGTAGTCCTTTAAACTGATTTTCAAAAATTAATTTTCACTCCGTAAATGTACAAACTTTAAAGATTTTTTTAAAAATATTTATAGAAATTTGCAACTTAGATTAGAAATTATGGACATGAAAGATTTTGTTTGCAGTTATTTCTCTTTCGACAGTGTGTTTTTCCAAGGCACAGAACACGAATTTTTCACATATAACCTATACGGGTACACGTATATTTGTTTGTTTGTTTGTTTTAAACAAAGGAAAAACATTGCGATGCTGGTTGCTCATAGAAAACAGAGACAATAGATGGCAAGGCACGGAGAAGTCTAGTTAGTTCTTAATGAAAGAAGAGATAAGAAGATGTGGAGTAATAATAGCTTATGAAAGTAAGAAAATATGGTTACCAACGTAATATCATTATTGGCCAAGAATAATATAATCTTTACCTTAATCGTAGATTTTTATTGCGTTTTCTATTTAATGATTTCTTATAGCAATTTTTTAACATATTATTTAGAATTATCGAGTTTTTTGTGTTTCTTATTTGATGCGAGAAGAACTACCCATATTGTTAAAGTAGTTAAAATAAAACACAATGAAACTAAGAGGGAATCCTTTTGCCGTAAACGGACGTTAATATTAATTACATGCCCAATGAGGTAAGAGTTGTGTGTTGCCATGACGACGTGGAGTGGATGCAGCAACCCGGCAAGCGCAATAACTGCTGAGAATTTCCTGAAGGAGTCTCCCGTCTTCTGTGACGTCATACCAGCTCATTCAGGCAAAGGAAACGGGCAGAGGAAATGGTTGTAAGAGGTGGATAAGGGTGCTTGATATCTAGAAAGGCATCTCGGATGGAATACTGGTAAGTATGATCTTGGAAAGGTAATTCTTTTTTAAATAATCCAAGTCAATAAAATATACATTTTTCATTATCTAAAGATAATCTAAGGTGGGATTCCAGTGAAAATATTCGCTATAAATATAATATCACGTGGGATTTTAATAAATATAATCCCGTTCAAGATACTTCTGATAGCTATAATTAAGGATAGGATTCTTAATACGATATCCCTAATCAAATTTATTTTTAATTAATCCCTCTAAAGATACTACTTTGTAAGATAATCTTTTTAAGGGAATACACGATGCAAATTTAGTTAAGTTAGATAAGCCATAAATACAAAATCTTGAATAGGATTTCAGAAAAGATAAATCTTGTGTTGATAGTCTTGGAATCAATGAGGCCAATACCCACCCTGGGCTATCGCGCCAATGATGATGGTGAATATAACTCGTTTTATTTCTGTGCTTAAACCCTCTCGGTACTAAAAAAAATGCTCAAAGGTCTAGTCTACATAGTTACCTCGAGATTTTATAATTTCAACCGTTGCCCTGATTTTCCGCCTGACTTTTCGCAAAAGCGGATTGCCTCATTAAGCTTTCACATACTTGCATAACCTCTGACGTGTTTTCGCTTTAAAGTATCACGAGTGTAAAACAGCGCGTAAATACTCAACAATTGCGTGACAGAAAAATGTAAAAATGGTATAACAGCGCTTCTAGCTACTGTGTCAGTTTTTATACATTTTCTGTTAACGCGATGGCTGAGTATTGACGAAAAGTTCATGCAACTTGGCTAATTGCATATTGAAACGGAGACCCGTGTAATGAACCAGTGGCTTAAAGTATACAACTTTACGTACAACCTGAAACATAACGTTTAACCAAAAAGGCAAGGAAACAAAAACGCTCACTGGAGACGCTGTTTAGTTTGCAATACATGTTTTTTTTATGGAAAAGTTAGGTTACGTGAAGTACTTTCTATACTTTGTGTGCTATAGACGTTTTTTTAAGTGGAACGAACGCTTAACATCATCAATGGCACTATTGTAACAATAGTCCACTTTGCCAATGTCACCCGTGTTTAAGAGAAGATCGGCAAAATTTGCAGGGTTTATTTCTTTCATCCTATGTTTGGGTTTTTATTTTGTATTTGCACAGTCTAGCATTTTGCATGAACATTACATGTTAATATATCTTTGCAAATTCAATTATAGATTATAAATGGAAAATACTTAAATTTCCATTTAAGCTACTAGGAAGGCTTGAGGTTGAAGCAGATTAGACAAGCTGACAGCATGTTTATGAAATTTCCAAACCCGTCATGGAAAATCTGATTCCAACAACGGACGTCAGATTTCTGATTAGTTGTGAGTTAGCGTAAACGTGTGCACCTGTATACGGCTTACACGAGTGAAGTACGTAGGACGTAGGTAGGTGGGTCAGAGACAGGGTTGTTATGGGTATCCGTATCCGTGACCGAAACTATCGGATATCCGAAATAAAAAATATATCCGTGCTTATCAGCGAAACCGACATAAGAGTTTCGGATAAAATTAAATTATTTAAAAGAGATTACAAATGCTACATTGTTTTTTTACATTTTTAAGTGAATAGCTATTAGCATCACTCATTTGATTGATTATAAAAGCAAATGATAACCTAGAAATAATGTCATGCAATTAATGCTATTTTTACTTTCACAATTCTATAAAAATCTGGTAATACTCGTATCTATCTTTAGTCGCTGGGATGGTCGAGGGTATACGGCGTTGCCACTTCAACTTGCGTTATTTTACTCACGCCGCGCCGATTCGAACCCCACCTACGCCGTGTGCCCGTATCCTATGGACAGTAACTTCGACCCTGATTCCTCAGATGCCATTGCATGCACACAAGCGTCCGCTTTCGCATAACGGCAAACTGTTCAGGAAAAATAGGTTAGTCCTATTCACAAACCTATTTAAAAATAAAAATAATACCCGTAACCTAAAACCTCGGATATCCGAAATAATTCCATAACTGTATCTGTATCCGAAACCGAAATAGTATGATTCTTATATCTGGATCCGTATCCATATCTAAAGTTCCATATCCATAGCATCCCTAGTTTGAAACACCCTACCCTGAGCTAAATGTGCCAAGGCTGAATTGTAATGTGCAGCATCCTTGCAGGTACAAAAGATTACGTTTTAAATTAGTGTACTCGCTAGCAGGGGCGAGAAATCCATAAAGGCCAGCAGAAAAAGTAAACTAACATTTAAATTGAGTTTAAAAATGAATAATTTTTCAAACTTATTTGATCGCAGCGGTGTTTCAATTTTACTTATCTCATTTGGAATAATATTGAAATAATTTATTTCAGTGTTAATACACAAGTGGTTGGCGGAAGGCAGGCCCCCTAATCTGCAACAACAAATAGGTTCACTGCCACATGAAACAATATTAATATCGAATAGGAGTTTATTCTCACACGGTCGGCTGATGATGCTAGAGAGATGTTTGCCGTGATCTGTGGGAGCTGGAGCTTCCAGACGTTTCACCAATGTCTTCGATGGGCTTCTTCAGCGTGAAAATGAAATAATCAAGATGATGGGATGAAGCGTGAAAGCGTGAAAGTGAACTGTTGCAACAGATCCCGGAAAACATCTCTCCAGCATCAATATTAATATAGTGCGGATAAAAAACTTACAGAGTAGACTTAAATATTTTATAGGCTAAGTCTGAGATATGAAAATGGTGATTGGAGTAAATTGTCAGAGAGGAAAATTATCGTTTTTTTTCAGCGCAGTGAAAGTTTCGGCTTTTCCGTTAACAGGAAAACGTTCAGCTCAGTCGTTGTGGCGGGAAAACACGACGATGGGCAATTCCGAAAATTCAGCCGATCACACAGTGATGACAAAATATTATTTTTAATTTAAATTTGATTTAAATTAAATTTGTTAGTAAATGTATCAGATTTTAAAAATCTTTCTTCTTAAGGTCCGCACTTCAATTGACATAGACAAAACTGTGTCGTCACCCGGCTGAATTTTAGGGAAGAGCAAATGAATATTTTGTTCTTGGTTGATAAGCACGGCAGCCTCATACAAGACTGACGTTTGCTCGCTGAGAATAAAGTTTCTAAGTCAAAAATGTTCCGAGTCCATTGTTTTAGTGTATCACATATTTTTGATACTTTGGTGAATGCAAGGCAATAAAAAACGTTTTTAATTCAAGTTTTTACTATTTCAATACCTACCAATCAAAAGAACGAAATATAAAACTTAACTACTAAGCTGCCGAGAAAAAAGTTCCAATATAAATCAAGCGATACACAATTTTTTATATTTTCCTCATATAGACGCATCGGTATCATCCCTAGCATCCACTTTGCAGTAGTAATATCATTATTTTTACTGGGGCAGTAATGCCCTCTACAGATTTATAAGGGTACAAAGATTAGGGCAGTATCTTAAAAACTACAAGACCTAAGTAATCTTATCTTTTTCATATTGAAAATTCAACCCTTAAAATATACTTTTAAACCAACTACAAAACCCCGGTCGATAGCTCAGCTCAGTCGGTAGAGCGTTTGGATCGAAAAGACTGAGGTTCGATTCCAAATGTGTCAGACATGATTTTCCGCCTTGATGTTTTTCCTCATCATGTGAGAGAGATAGAAGACCATGGGAAGTTACAAAATGCACTGAAAACTACCAAATTTCTGGCGTCATTTGCACAAGCACACTTGGAGTGACTACATCACGACACGGCGCTATAAAGAAATCATCAACTCATCATCATTCAACTAATCTAGGTCTAAGTAACGGCCCGCTTTCTTTAACATTCACAAGGGATGGGAACCTGGTCGTTTTGGAACAGAAAAAACTACCAACCTCCTTCCATTTGAAATAAATTGGTACCGCTAGCTGTGTTAATTCTTTGTAAATAAAGCAGTAAGAAGATACATGTTAGTAAACTTAAATAACTTGAACATTATTTAGAACTGATGATGGTTTGAAATTTCCGTAAAAAAATTAAAAAAAAAGTGTTACGAGCAAAGAATAACTTGTTCTATTTTTAAATGAAAATGAACTTTCGATGTTATTTTACAAACTCTTTAAATGAAAAAAGGTTTTTTTTTTCGGAAAATGTGCTCAATATATTATATATAGAAACACAATAAAAAGCATTTTATTTAACATATCGTTTTTTTGTTCCATCGGGTTTGACCATGTTTTACTTGCAGCCATCGACGATATTTTATTTAGATCGATGCTTGCAGCACTTCCATTTGCCGTGGTTTTGCTTTCAAGAGCAGAAAGCATCCTCAAAGCGAGTTATCAAAGCGCCGCGGCGGTTTTCGTTGCACCAGCGAGCGTCCGCGAAGACAACGAAGACCACCGCGGCGCTTTAATAACTCGCTTTGAGGATGCTTTCTGCTCGTGAAAGCGAAACGTCGGCAGATGGAAGAGCTGCAAATAGAACACGGCCAAACCCGAAAGAACACAAAAACGGTTTGCTATTTTAACAACGGCCATGACAGTGGAAATGAAAGTTTTAAACATTATTTAGAATTTTCTCTCACAATTTTTTATTTAATTTTCGAAATAACTCCTAGATTGCCGTTAATGATTGTATACGATGCGATAAAAATACTTTAATGGGAAAAAATAAAGACGCTGGATTGTTATCTGAAGAAAAAAACCCAAAGTGGTCGTTTATCTAGCGGCCTTATTATCAACTTTACCAACGGCGATTATGGGCGCTTTCATTAAGTAAAAGTTTCCAACTAACACAAGAAAAGGTAATCTTTAATTTGCAACCTCGCTAGAATTGTTCGGCACTTTAATTTAAGTAGACGCAGGAAAGTTAAGAGATGAAAAACGAAAAGGGTTGCAAAAAATATGAAATGTTCTTGAAAGGGGGCTTTGAAATAATGTTGCGTGTTCTAAGAAGCGAAATGAGAGCAAAAATAAGGGTTAAAAAATAAACAAAACTTTAAAAAGGCAATCCGAAAACTTTTTTTTTAATTATTATCTACTGCTGATCCGGTCGATAGATAGTGCTTGCATTCCATCCCAAGAAGGTAGAAATGATTTCCCCAGTGTTCATTTCTAAATCTAAATCTAAATCTAAGCTGCAAAGATATGTATCATTTGAGATTCATATTAAATGCATTCCCACAAGCAGACATGCATAATTTCGCGCTTACACATGCCGCATGAGTTTATTCACATGTTCATTTCAAACACAAAAATATAATATCCGCTAGGTTTACTCAGCCTTTTTAATAAATGAGTATCAGTTCCCTCAGAAGCTGGGAAACTCTCATTTTTTCAATCAATTCAATTGGTTGGCGTAAGGCCGGGCCCTTACCTGTAAAAATAAAAAGGTTCCACTTGCCACATGCGACCCTTTCGGAGAAACAAGGCTATATATTATACACTATAAACATGTACAATGTACATACAACTTCGGGGAGAACACAGAAAAAAGATACACTATATGTGTAGTTTAGTTGAGTTGAGACTGCCGAATCCATAATCTATGTTGAAAGTAAACCTATATTAACATCGAAGATTCGGCAGACACGTGTTTTTTACAGTATGGGTATTCAGTTTCATGCTAACCTACATTAAAGTCGAGGAAGTCAAACAAAGAGGATCTAATTTAAGGGTTTGTATATTGACACTGAAGATAACTTGAAAATTTATAAAGCAAAAATTTATAAGTTGAGTTTAATAAACGTCTCGAGCGCTTTCGGAGTGTTAACACACCTTGTGTGGTTATTCTATTGAAAATGGTGTGTTAATACTCCGAAAGCACACGATATGTTCAACTCAACACGTGTAGACAAGCTTTGTTTTTTTTATTTTTGCTGTAATGTTTTAAGAGGATCTTTGAAAAAAGAGCCTCATACAAACCTATGAACTGATTAACTTAAAAAGTAAATCATATATCTCAGCAACTTTTCTTTTCTTTTACCTCTTCACTGAAGGTTGGTGATCATCATAATGATTTGCCTCTGCTTCTAGATTACAGATTATTGCCATTCCTAACACCCTCGTGGTTATATAAATCTCCACTAGTGTGGCACTAAACTCACTTGTGGAATGGCAGCG
Organism: Agapetus fuscipes; assembly: GCA_951799405.1. NCBI lineage: Eukaryota > Metazoa > Arthropoda > Insecta > Trichoptera > Glossosomatidae > Agapetus > Agapetus fuscipes. Next base: position 9,329,727 of record OX637334.1, read on the forward strand.
TGTACTTAAATGTCAAAATCAAACTTAACATTCAATGTTAAATGTCAGGTTATATTAACAGAGAGACCGGCTATCCACACAACAAAGATCTCCTACTTTATCTACTTCTTGATTTATGCCTGCTATACGGGCGAGCATTTTATAAAAGTAAAAGAAGTAAGAATGCATTTAACTACGAACTTAAAGATCTAAAAATGAAAATTATGGTTTTAGTTGAGTCACTGTTGCATGAATTTTCAAAATCAAATCTCAAGACAAAGGACATTTATTTTTAAATGAAATATATTTGCTTCTACTTAGCAAACGCGCCTGTATGAGTTGCATATCTCACATTGGTACATAATCAATTATTAGATAGATTTGACAACGCAGGTAGAATTAAATGAGCTCAAGAGTAACATGCACCCGCTGTAGTAGCTAAACCCCAAGAACGAATAAAAGTAATAGAGAGGGAAACTCGCCGTTACTACTGCCGACATCGTTGCTCCCAAATGAAAACCACAATATTTACTTTAAAAAAATTGTATAGAACTCATGTTTCATGAGATTGTGGTTCAAAGTATTATCATTTAAAAATTATAACTTCCAGATATATTTCACTATCTCAATCCAATGGATAGTCTGCCTCGTCAGTAGCAGTCAAGGGTGATCAACTATTCCTTTACAGATCACATTTCTGAGGTTTGATTACTGGCGCTCCCAGCTCATACCACGGCCACAGAATTGCCACGCAAATTGCTTCTGGGCCACGGTCCATGCTTCATCCATGGACCGAAATCTCTCCTCTCTCTCTCTACGATCAAACAGGGTGTCCACTAGAGATTTCTTATTGACATAGTTGGACAAATGCGAGAGATCCTCCCAAAACATGTCGAAAAGTTACTTTATTTTAAAGTAACTTTAGGAAAGAGTATACCTAATATATTTAAGAATCTGCTTCTAAATTTATGTTTCAGAGAAATTCAAGCGAATTCCTTATGCTATGAAAATTATGGCCTGAGAGATTATACTTGTAATGAAAATTGTACTTGTACAACATAATCAATTTAAAATATTTTTTGTTACAAAATGCATTCAATTCGATTTATTTATCCTCTTTCTTGACTAAAGAGGTTGATATGATGCTGACCCCACATGCTGTAAAAACTTTCGCCAACACTTTTGGTTCACTTTTGCCAATGCCCTCCGTTTTCAGGGAAAACGGTAGGAGTGGCAAAGTTTATGTTCATGTGAGGTTTGGTTTATTTTGTATGTACACACGCAGCATGTGTAAACGCAAACTTAGATGTGCCTGCTTGTGGATATACATTACATATGAGCATTAAACGCCAATTTATCTAGGCAACTTGGATTATCGATTACAGTTTACTCTCGAAAAAAATTGCCGCTTCTTGCTTTAAAATGATGGTGATGTAGATTTCATACAACGTACTTTTCTTGTTTATTTTTTCAGGTGTAAGCTGCACAACTCCTAAAAACGTAAAGTATGGAATATGAACGTAATGAAGAGTTATAAATCACGAGAAGAGTTAGGCAGTTTTCATTAAAGAGCTCTTATTTTGGCGAGAGCCCTGTAAGTACTTACAAGGTTCCTGAAAATATACACAGGGTGCTCGGAATTCCAACGCGTGCAGAAGTTAGAGGAGAGATCACGGAATGTTTCATTTTCATCACGTGAATATTTTGTGATTTCTTTTCATGTATTTTTTCATTTTTGTATTTTCTCACATGTATTTTTCTTTCCCTGATTTTTTTAAGCACATCATTTCTCTTACAGGCATGTAATTATATTGTTATCCTTGGTTTCCTCTATATAAACTTGTATTTTTTTATAACTGGTCGCGTATTGCACCCTCTGCATGACTAGACTGGAATAAATATTATTATTATTATTATGTTCCATGAATATTCTTTGACTTATATGTAGGTTGGTATGACGCTGACCACCCATACTGTAAACAGTGGTTCACTTTGCCAATGTTACCCCTGTTTCAGGGAAGGTCGGTAAGAGTTGCAGGGCTTATGTTCATTTGAGATTGTTTTTTTTTAACAATATATTGTAGGTCCACATGCGGCATGTGTGAGCGCGAAATTATGCGTGTCTGCTTGTGGGAATACATTTAATATGAATATCAAATGATACATATCTTTGCAACTTAGATTTAGATTTAGTTTAGAATGGAGTTTTCTACGACTTATAAGCTCCGAGATAAATAATTGAAAGTTTTTTAAATAATATTACTCTAACCATTTCCATGTTCTAACAATCGCAAAGTTCTCGGGCAAAAGCTTTCTTAAAATATGAATGCTTCAAATAAATAAATTATTATATGGACAATATTTTTTCTGTTTTAATTTTTATGTTTTATAGCTGTATTTTTTATTTGTATTTTTAAACTCACTTTAGTTCTTAACATTTTGTTTTGTAGCAATGGCCACCAACAATAATTTTAAATCTGTACATTGTGGAAATGCCACCACTAATTTTCATAGAAAGAATGAATGGGTTTTTGGGACATGGAATGTAAGGAAGATGAATGATTGCAAGGAGAAAGAAATTATGAATGTAATGAAAGAGAAACGAATAAAAGTAATGGGTGTGACAGAAACAAAAATGAAAGGGAATGGTGAGAAAGTATTAGCGAATGGTGAATTGTATATTTGGTCAGGTGTGGAAGATGGGAATGAAAGGCAGGGTGTAGGTGTGATTGTGAGTGAGTGTGTGAAGGGATGCATAGCGGGTTACCAAAGAATTTCTCCCAGGATTTTGGTTGTTAAATTGAAAATTAACAGTTTGAAACTTTTCTTGGTGACCTGTTATGCTCCTGTTGATTCAGAGTGTATGGAGGTGAGAATGAGTTTTTGGAATGAGCTGAATGCGGTTGTGCATGAAAGGAAGAATAATGAAAACATTGTAATTTTAGGTGATATGAATGGATGGATAGGTGCGCAGAGGGATGAATGTTTGAAAATTATTGGTCCTGGTGGGAGAGGTGTAGTCAATGATAATGGGCGACATCTGATTGCTTTGTGTGCGGAGCACAGTCTTTTTGCATCGAATACTTGGTTTCGGCATAAGGATGTGCATCTGTACACGAGGCAGATTGTGGGAAGTCGCACAATCATTGACTACATCTGTGTGGATGAAAGACTGAGAGGAGCCGTAAGAGATAGCCGTGTCTACCGCGGGCCTGAAATAGGCAGTGATCACTATCTCTTATGTGCTAAAATAATGCTTGGTGAAGTAAGAAAGAAGAAACGCAAGAAGCAAGTAAGAATGACTAGAATAAAAGTAGAAAGGCTGAATGAAGAAAATGTGAAAGAGAAGTATGTATCAGAGCTCCACAAAATTTTAAGTGTAAATGAACTTGAGAAGAATGTGTGTGGAAAAGATATTGAAAGCATGTGGAAAGATCTGAAGGAAGGAATGATTGAATGTGCTAAAAAAGTATGTGGGGTAACGAAAGGTGGAAAATTGAAAGGAGATGCCTGGTGGAATGATAGAGTGAAAGAAGCTGTGAAAGTTAAGAAAAAGTGTTATGAAAATTGGCTGAATGATAGAAATGATAGAAAGCTAGAAGACGAATATAAGATAGCTAAGAGAATGGCAAAGACTATAATTTATGAAAGCAAGATGAATGAACAAAGAAAGATTGATGAAAGGATTAACAAAAGTTTCACCGACAGTAAGAAGGAATTTTGGAGGTGGATCAATGCGGATAGAAATAAATCTTCTGCATTGACCACTCCGGGAGTCAAAAGTGCTGCCGGTGAGATGGTATGGGAGAATGAAGAAGTATGCAAGAGATGGAAGAACTATTTTCAAGAAATTTTTGGCCAGGGTGAAAGAAGAATTTATGAACAGACAGATGAAGAGAATGAATTGAAGATTTTGAAAGAAGAAATGAAAGTGTCTATTTCACGTCTGAAGAATGGGAAGTCTGCTGGGTTTGATGGTATAAATGGTGAAATGTTGAAAGCAGGAGGTGAATGTGTGATAGATTGGATGTTTGAATTATGTAAGCTTTGTGTGAATGCAGGAGTGGTACCGATGGATTGGAGGAAGGCAGTCATTGTTCCCATTTACAAAGGTAAAGGGGACAAAAAAGACTGTCAGAACTTCAGACCAATCAGTCTACTCAGTATACCAGGAAAAGTCTTCTGTAAGGTGATTATAAAAAATGTGATTCTGACTACTAGCAAAAGGGTTTCCGATATACAGTCCGGCTTTATGGCCGGTAGAGGCTGTGTTGATCAGATTTTCACTCTACGACAACTTGTTGAAAAACAATTGTCGGTGAGGGGGAAACTATTCACGGCCTTTGTGGATCTGGAAAAGGCTTTTGACTCAGTGGACAGAGGTATGTTGTGGGATGTTTTGAAAGCATACGGAGTGAATGGAGCTCTACTCAATGCGGTGCATGCGAACTATGAGAATAGTATGGCTTGCATTCGTATTGATGGTGAGTATAGTGAATGGTTTGAAGTTTTTAAGGGTGTAAGGCAAGGATGTGTGATGAGCCCATGGCTATTTAACATAGTCATGGACAAGTGTGTTCGAGATGCTAGACTTGATGATTGTGGATTAATGATAGGAGAGAGCAAAGTAAGCGTTCTACTGTATGCGGATGATGCAGTCCTTGTATCTGATTCAGCAGTGGAATTGCAAATGATGCTCTCTAGATTGAACGAAGCTTTGAAAGGTAATAATTTGAAGTTGAATGCAAGAAAGACGAAAGTTTTGATTTTTGAAAGAGATGATGAAAATATGAATTATGAATTTAAAATTAATGGAATGAATGTTGATGTCGTAAATGAGTTTGTATATTTGGGAAGTAAGTTTGAAAAAGATGGAAGAATGGCCGGTGAATTTGAAAGAAGAATAATGAAAGGCAGGTGTGTACTGGGTGCGACCGCTTGCATCGCCAGGAACCAAAATCTCTCAAAAAATGTTAGATTGGCGGTGCACGGTGGTATACTAGTGCCAACCTTGATGTATGGAAGTGAAGCCTGGACGGTGAGTGAAAGGGAAATTAGTAAAGTCCATACAGTAGAAATGGACTATCTAAGAAGTATGATTGGGAAAAAACGAAGTGACAGGGTGAGGAATGATTTTGTAAGAGAAGAATGTGGTGTAAGGGAAAGTGTGAAAGTGAAGATTAAAAGAAGTATGTTAAGATGGTTCGGGCATTTGGAGAGAATGAGTGATGAAAGATTGACGAAGAAAGTATATGTTGCTAGAATAGATGGATGTCGTGGTAGAGGAAGACCGAGAAAAGTATGGAAGGATCAAATCTCTGAAATAGCGAATGACTGGGATATCCAGAGTCATAATAAAAGGAGGACTTGTATGAAAAAGGTTATGACTCTGGATGAAATGAAAGAAGTATGCAAGGACAGGAAGAAGTGGCGGCTAATCTGCAATGTTGATTTCTAATGTTGGTGTATTCATTTGCTACATTTTTTGCATAGGAAATTTTTGACTTTTTTTGTATAGATTTCTTTGTAAGGTTTTGTTCTTTTTTATATTTAAATGTAATTTATTATTCATATTCCTTGACTTATAGGTTGGTATGAGGCTGACCACCCATACTGTAAAAAATGGTTCACTTTGCCAATGTCACCCCTGTTTCAGGGAAGGTCGGCAAAAGTTGTGGGGCTTATGTTCATTTGAGGTTTGGATTTTATTTGTAAGTACACATTCAGCATTTGTAAGCGCGAACTACACTTGTTGGTTTGTGGGCATACATCTGAGAGCTTTAAATGAATATATCCTTGCAACTTAGATTATAGATTATAGATTATTATTATCTTCTAGGAATTATAATGTTTTGGAAGACTCCGATTGAAAGTTCATGAGCTTCCTTGAGATAGAGAGACCCCTGTACACTGTAGTTTCTTGATGTTTTATAACTAATACAAAAAAAATAATGTTCTAAAAATTACAAAGTTTGTGAAGTCCCTTGTGATAGAGCGACGTCTGTAAACCGTAGTTTCCAGAATTCCTTGACAATAAGTAGGTATAACTAAGTATTAGATAATTTAATGTTCTAAAAATTATAGTGTTCTAGAAATGAAGGATTCAGCTAGAGCGCTTAAGAATAACCCTTGAGAAAGAGCAGCACCTGCAACCAGAGTTGACAGGGTTCCTAAAATGTTAAGTAAATTAAAAAGAAAATTTCATGTTCTAAAAATTATAATGTTGTAACAATTATAATGTTCTGAAAGAGCTCTGTTGGATGGTTGGCGAGGTCCCTTGAGATAAAGCGACACCTGCAACCCAGAGAGTTTACCACCGAGTTGCTAAATGTAAAATAACTTCCCGGAAATCAAATGAATGCGGAGAAATGCGAGAGCTTTTTTATTTGCCTTTTATGAATAAATTTTGTTGTTTATTTAAACACAGATGAACAAATTCATTCTCGGAATAAGCATAACAAATATTTCTGAATTATATCTCCTTAAAACTTTTTTATGTTTCTTTTAACAAAATGTTCTCGTCCGAACTGAACTTTTTTATTTCAAGTTTTTTCTTCTTTATTCGTTTTTTGTTCTTTCTCACTAAAGCCTCTTGACGTATCACACTCTAAAACCATTTTTAAATGATTTATTTGGTGAGCGCTGTTGGTGTGTGTCACGCCTGAAGAGTCATCTGTAAGCTCGGTTATCGCTAGTCAGCGACAATTCTGAAGCAAGACCCATTCATTGTAAGGCTGGTTGTACCTTTGGAAGACAAACGATTATTTTGTTACCAGCCAAAATATTGTTTTTTTTTGTGGTCCGCTAAAAATCGAACCCGCGACATTCCAATAATGACCCTGTAGCGTTAACCACTTGACTTTAGACGTAAAAAATACTTTTCAAGTAGATGATTTATTTTATAGGTGGGAAATGAGGATAACATGGACCTGAAGGGAAACTAATTAAAAGGAATTGTGTGTTTCGGTAAAGTTTAAAAAAAATTGTGTTTCTCTAAAGACTTTCACGCAGGCACTGGAGAGACGTATTGAAGCATTCGAGATGTGTCTATACCGAAAAATGCTTCGGATCTCTTGGCGTGATCGAGTCACCAATGAAGAAGTCTTTCAACGAATGCGCACTACAAAGGAGCTCCTGCCTACCATTAAGCAGAGAAAGCTAATGTACTTCGGTCACATTATGAGAAATGAGAAGTACCGTCTCCTTCATCTTATCATTCAGGGTAAGATTGAGGGGAAAAGATCTCAGGGACGCCGAAGGACATCGTGGCTGAAGAACCTGCGACAGTTGTTCGGCAGAAGCACCAAGTCCCTATTTCGAGCCGCAGCATCAAAAATCAAAATAGCTATGATGATCGCCGATCTTCGTTAGAAGTGGCACAAGAAGAAGAAGAAGAAAGACGGAGGTTCACAATAGTTTGCAGAGTCAGCATCGCTATTCCTGAACAGGTCAAACCACTATATCTTATCTTCCTCTAACATTTATCATCAAGATAAGCATCTCATCTTTTCAATTTAGATTACGTACAGAGTTTATATATTTTTAGCCGTTTTTTATAAAAAAATAATTATTTTTTAAGTTTGGATTCTACGATGCGTGAAATGTTTGTACGCTGAAGGCGCTTGATGCGATTAGAAATAGACTTCAAAGCGATCCTGATTATAGAGCAACAGGCCACGATGAGGTGGGTTAAATTTACGATAGTGCCGCAATAATAACAGGGAAACCCGGATAATAGAACCTAAAAAAGTAAAAAGATTTTTAGAACATCCAACTAAGCTCAACTTCTGCATTGTCCCTGAAGGAGTTGTATGTGGCGTGTGAAACCTATTTGTTTTTACAAGTAAAGGGACCGGCCTCACGCCAACCACTACAGTTGAAACACAAGTCATCCAATTCAGAGTTGCATCTTCTTCGCCATATTTTCCCGACCTTTCATTATTTTTATCATGAGATCGACAGTCCTGGGTGGGCCTTGGCTGAATCCATGATTCTTCTACACTCTCGCCTATTCATCTCATTTGCTCTCGAGCTACGTATGCTGTTAAAAACACTACATTGGCTTCGTTTCCCGGAGAGGGTGGTCTACCGTGTTTGTGTGATGGTATATAAAGCCATCAATGGCTTGGCTCCACCTTATTTGATTGACATGATGTTGCCTGTTGAGATGGGTGTAAGGAGGCAGACACTCAGATCCGCGGGCGATGGAGGAGTCAATTTGGTTCAGCCACGCCATCAGATTCGTACAAATTTCGGACTCCGCGCTTTCCGTGTTGCGGGTCCGGTGGAGTGGAACAGACTGCCACCCGGAGTGAAGAACTCCAAATCTGTGGATGTCTTTCGCGGAGCACTCAAGACACACCTTTTTAGAAAGTCTTATCCATGATCGGAGAGGGCCCTTAAGGTGTGACACACACAAAAACGGCGCTCTCTTATCATTTGTAATTTAAAATAAATTAGCCTAATCTAATCTAAGTTGCAAAGATGTGTTACATTGGAGATTCACATTACATGCATTCTCACAACCAGACACGTACAAGTTCGCGCTTGCACATGCCTCATGTGAACCTACAACATAAAAACCAAATTTCAAATGGACATACACCCTGCAACTCTTGCCGTCCTTCCCTGAGACAGGGGTGACATTGGCAAAGTGAACCATTTTTACAGCATGGGTGGTCAGCCGCATACCAACCTATAAGTCAAGGACCAACCTATAAGTCAAGGATATTAGCCTATAAGCCTGATATTATTATTATTATTACGTATGTCTGCCTTGGCTGCATCTGCATTGACACCGTCCGTCCATCGCAATTTTGGTCTTTGGTATCCTTCGGCCTTGTACTGCTGAGAAAGTTAGGCGCTCAATGGAGTTGGGGTCCATTTTTATTATGTGACCAGCCCACTGCAGGTGCGCTACGTCAATGGTACTGACCACATCGGGCTCTCAGTAGATGTCATTGAGCTCTGTGTTGTACAGACATGAGATGGCGCCAACCATTGCCATTTCTTACCCGAGCGTAGATAGTTCTGAGAATCCACCTTTCGAATATAACAATCGTGGACACATTTTTTTTACAAGTTTCGGAGACGTCAGTAAGGACTTTTAAATTCCTTTTTGGATCGGCGAACAATTTTCTCTGTTATCTGAATCTAAACCTAAGTTGCTATATTCTATAATCTATAATCTATAATCTAAGTTGCAAGGATATATTCATTCAAAGCTCTCAGATGTATGCCCACAAACAAACACGTGTAGTTCGCGCTTACAAATGCTGATTGTGTACTTACAAATAAAATCCAAACCTCAAATGAACATAAACCCTGCAACTCTTGCCGACATTCCCTGAAACAGGGGTGACATTGGCAAAGTGAACCATTTTTTACAGTATGGGTGGTCAGCCTCATACCAACCTATAAGTCAAGGAATACGAGTAATAAATAACATTTAAGTATAAGAAAACAACAAAACCTTAAAAATAAATCTATACAAAAAAAGTAAAAAGTGTCTTATGCAAAAAATGTAGCAAGCCAATAAACCAACATTAAAAATCAGCATTGCAGATTAGCCTTGCTATATTAATATTAACAATTCATACTAAATGCATGCCCACAAAGAGACACGTGAAAATTCGCGCTTACAAATGCTGCATGTGTAAATACAAATAAAAATCCATATCTCAAATGAAGCCTTGCAATTATTGCCGACCTCCCCTGAAACAGGGGTGGTATTGGCGACGTGAATCATTTTTACAGCATGGGTGGTCAGCCTCATACCAACGTGTCTATCAGTCTAGGAACAAAAATTATAAAATACATAACCTTGTTACAAATCAAGACATCATTCAAAATTAACAATTAAAATTCAAATGTTGTAGCTGACAGCCGCCATGTTTTCGGTCCTCACATACGAGTATTTCTTTATCAATCACATAAAAATTAAAATAAAGAAAGAATAATCACCCAACATTACAGATAAACCGCCATTTTTTCGGTTCTTACATAATGACAATGATAATTGTTGATGAATGTTAATTAGAAGCGTTAATTGCATTGTCATTCAGACTCCGGGGATTTCCCTCCTTACACGGCCTCATCATGAATACCAGATATACCAGCATAATTATTAATTAACCATTTGAATGAAGCAATTATCAAACGGAAATCTACAGATTATAACGATACGGGAATCAATTAATTAATTACAAATTACGAAACTCATTCTCAAACGTAAGCGATATTCGGTTAATTGGAAGAGAAAAGAGAGTATTCAAGTTTCATTTACCTGATGAAAACGTTCATAAGTATGTAATTTATAAAGTAAAAGTGGAAATAAAGCATCGTTTTTAAAAAAACTAAAAACATTTTCTTTTATCATACAATTTATAATTCATTTTCAGTGTCAATACATGTCAAAATGTCGTTCCTTGACTAAACGGCTGGTATGAGTCTGACTTACATGCTGTAAAACCTTGGTTAACTTTTCACAATGCCACCCAAATGCCTGTATGATCCTTGACTTATAGTTTGATATGCGGCTGACCACCCATGCTGTAAAAATGGTTCACTTTACCAATGTCATCCCTGTTTCAGGGAAGGTCGGCAAGAGTTGCAGGGTGTATGCCCAATTGAAATTTGGGTTTTTTTATTGTAGGTTCACATGCGGCATGTGCAATCGCAAACTTGTACGTGTCTGCTTGTGAGAATGTATATAATGTGAATTCCCAATGTAACATATATTTGCAACTTAGATTAGATTAGATTATACCCAGGTGCCAGGGGAAAGCGGCAGAAGTACAAAGTTTATACTCATGTGAGGTTTTGTTTATTTTGTAAGTACACATGCAGCATGCGTAATCACGAACTTACACTGTCTGCTCGTCGGCGAACATTAAATGTAAGCCCTTAATGCCAGACTATCTTTGCAATTTAGATCAAAGAAATCCTGGTTAAACCAAGTTTGTTTCAAAGTCAAAATCTGACATGTTGGTAAAAGTCAAAAACGAGAAGTTTGTATCACGAAGTCTCGGAAACCTCTCAAAGGCGTTTTAGACGCTACCCCAGGCTTCTGTTCGCCAAGCATAAAACTAACCATAGCGTTTTACCAAAAATGTAGTGAAATTATAACAGCGCCTCTGATAACCCTGTCAGTTTCCATACATTTTTGGCGAAACACTATGTATAATTACGTTAAAAGTGATTGTACTGTTTGTAACAGATCACGTCTCATGCTTCTTCATTTGAGTAGTATAGAAATCAAAAGAGACAATCTAGGTTTTTTTTTAAATCATATAAATACGTATAAATGATGGGAAAACGATTTTCATTATTTCCATATATTTACTTAAATTTCTAAAATAATCCTACATTTCCGCTTTTGATACTTAACGCCTCATTCCACGTCAATCCTTTGTAGTATCTCTAATTACAGTAGAACGTCTCTTATTCATTGTGAGGGTGGATTATAGATAAACAGCATTGATTATATGGTTTTTGTTGGCTAATCTGAGTTAACTAAAATTGCAGGAAGTCTGTGGATGTGTTTAGCTCATCAAACTCGAGACTACGTTTCCCAATTTGTATCAATTTGAATTTCTGATGTTGCCTTTTAGATGCCCTGCTCCGAACACAATGCTTGATTTTAAGCACGTTTACTGCATAATTTTAATACAAATACTAAGACATCAGGATTCCTATTTAGTCTGAAAGAAGTTAGGATAGTATAAGTTCCAGATAATATGATAATTTCACATATTTTTATTTATTTTACAAAATGATACACTGTATTTAAAAAAAAGTACATCTGCGTTTATTTAAACATAATAAACGTAGTTTTTCAATGATAGCTCATCAAAATTCGCCCATTTTCAATTTCCGGCAAAACAGTACATTTTTTATTTAGGCGGATGTGACGTCAATGGGCCTTCAGCTATTATGTATTTCATAGAACTGCACCGATGCGCCGTAGCCTGGCGGATTTAGTGACGTCACGTCTTGGATAGCCGACCGCGCTGTGTTAGCGGGACTCAAATTCTCGGCATTTTATTTTTGAAAATTATCAACGTTATCAAAATTATCACGGTGGTATACTAGTGCCCACTCTGATGTATGGAAGTGAAGCCTGGACGGTGAGTGAAAGTGAGATTAGTAAAGTCCATACAGTGAAAATGGACTACTTAAGAAGTATGATTGGAAAAAGACGGAGTGATAGGGTGAGGAATGATTTTGTTAGAGAGGAATGTGGTGTAAGAGAAAGTGTGAAAGTAAAGATTAAAAGAAGTATACTTAGATGGTTTGGACATTAGGAGAGAATGAATGAGGAAAGACTGACGAAGAAAGTATATTATGCTGCAAGAATTGATGGATGTCGTGGAAGAGGAAGACCGAGAAAGGTATGGATGGACCAAATTTTTGAAATAGCGAGTGAATGGGATATCCAGAGTCATAATAAAAGGAGAGCTTGTATGAAAAAGGTTATGACTCTGGATGAAATGAAAGAAGTATGCAAGGACAGGAAGAAGTGGCGGCTAATCTGCAAGGCTGATTTGTAATGTTGGTTTATTAGTTGGCTACATTTTTTGCATAATACATTTTTGACTTTTTTTGTATAGATTTATTTTTTAAGGTTTTGTTGTTATTTATAACTCGTATTCCTTGACTTATAGGTTGGTATGAGGCTGACCACCCATACTGTAAAAAATGGTTCACTTTGCCAATGTCACCCCTGTTTCAGGGAATGTCGGCAAGAGTTGCAGGGCTTATGTTCATTTGAGTTTGGATTTTATTTGTAAGTACACAATCAGCATTTGTAAGCGCGAACTACACGTGTTTGTTTGTGGGTATACATCTGAGAGCTTTGAATGAATATATCCTTGCAACTTAGATTATAGATAGATTATAGATTATAGATCAACGAAATCTTTATTTTTAGAACATAAAAAAACATATAGTTGTGATCCTTGAAATGTACCTACTCTCAACAACCATAGCATTGTCAACCGTATTCCCCACCACTGCAATTACCATTACGTGAGCATAGACTATTGTTGCTCCCAAGATGAAGAACTACCTGCCAAAGGTTTTGACTGAGGGACAGAAATAGCTATACACATAGAGATCTCCTCCTTTGTTGATATCTTCCACCTGAATAAAAATCAGCTTAGACAGACGCTACGTTTCTGCAAATCTATAAGTTAGATCTAATAATACTTTTTCAAGGACTATGAAATAAAAAATAAAATAATAAACAATATGCATTATAATGTACTTGTTTAATTGAAGTTTAAAATTGAAACCTTAAGGATAAAAGAAAAACAGCTTTGTTTTCGATTACTTGAGCATATATATTTTATGTAATCGAAAACAAAGCTGTTTTTCTTTTATCCTTAATGATGAACGATTACAAAGTTCATGCCTCTACAATCAATAATTTTTTTAAACCTTAACTTTGCCGGAAGGTACAATTGATCAAGCGCTTCGATTATGAGTGTGTTTATTTGTTGCGGTGATAGCCATGTGATTTTTTTTAAAAAAGGAAACCATTTGGAGTACTTTGATAAAAAAAAATTCTTATCGTATCGCTGTATTCACTTTTATTATGGATTCTTTTTTAGCGCAATTGTGTTGCAGATAAATATGAGTTTGCGATACGCCTCAGCAAGGTGGGTAATTTTACAAGATGTCGGATCCAGGAAACTGTTAACTTATAATACAATAACGTGCTCACGGTTAGCTGTTACCTTAACGCCTTAGCAATGCAGGCATACTACGAGTATACTGTTATGATGTGTGCGGGTTCTATTTGATTAAAATTGCGGCGATTTATTTCTGTTACGGGTCACAAGCATGTACACCATACATCGGTCGGTTGGCTTCTTACATTACAGAGAGCTTTGACCCTTATTTTATAGCAGGAATAAGGATCATTCTCGAATCGTTGAGAATTGGAACATGCGAGACTTATCTATAACATCCAAACACTCGAGCAATCTCGAACAATACAGATAAAATATCAAATACAATAACGTAAGTACCTACAATCTATTTATTTCTAGGGACTTCATAGACTTTATTACAGACACTAACACAGGCAAACAAAACATACAATTACATATTCGTAACAATACTAGGACCCGGTATTTTCAACGTTAGCATATGTGACTTTAAACTGATTACAAACAAACTTTCCACACGATTGACAGCAGTGCGTACTTTTCATTCAGTATAAGGTCGCTATGCTAAAGTGAAAATACTGGGCCTACAACTAAGCTCAAAATTATGGAAGGCAATTTTTCACTGTGTTGTACACTAAGGGTAACATTTGACCTGCAGACCTATTTATTTTCATAGGTAAGTATCGACACTTCACAGTAATCACTTTGTATGGGGTTTTCTTACTCAAAAAGCAGCAAGATCTAACATCTTGTGAAGGTAGACTTTGCCCATACTATTTATTTCTAGGTATTAGCTAAGTCCAAAAAGAAGATACGTGTAAGTTTGAACTTACACACAGATATCGACACCTGTATAAGTAACATGTTAAGTTAACATAGGTTCCTCAGATAAATGCACTTCTTTCCTATTTTCTACGAGACAAATCACTTAAATAATGTGAATATCCTGTAGTTTAGAACTGTTTCATGAGCACTGCCTAATAATTAATTAGTTCACTTACTATGAGAAGTTACTGCATAAAAAAAATATCCACGATTTCTCAAATCAGTGAATGATCGGTCATTCAATTTTTACATTCAAGGTGGCGATATGTATGTAAGCAAATAATGTATGTACTTCAAGGACATACATTATTTGCTTTGCTGCATGTGTACAAACAAAATAAAAACCCGAAATCTCAGATGAACAACCTTCAACTTCTAGCGCATTTTACTGAAACAAGGGTGGCATTGGAAAAGTGCAACAATTTTTACGGCAGTTATGGTTGGTGAGCCTCATACCAACCTATAGATAGGTACGTCAAGGAACAAAAACTATCTCACATTTTACAAAATTAAAACTGACAATATCGATTAGAATGAAACATCGCTTGCTTGAGAATTGGCGCTTTCTACAGCGACGACCAAGCTTGCACAGGGCTCTTGAGGTGTGATACACACAAAAACAGCGCTCACCAAATAAATCAGCCTAATTTAATTTTTTTAATCGAAACTGGAAATCTAAATCTAAATCTAAGCTGCAAAGATATGTATCATTTGAGATTCATATCAAATGCATTCCCACAAGCAGACATGCATAATATCGCGCTTACACATGCCGCATGTGGACCTACAATATAAAAAACCCAATCTCAAATGAACATAAGCCCTGCAACTCTTGCCGAACTTCCCTGAAGCAGGGGTGACATTGGCAAATGACCTGGTACATTTAAATCATCCCTGATATCCTCGGAGGAATCGAACCCTGATCCTTCGTCTGCAAATACAAACGTTTCACGAATTTAACTTTCAAATAAGCCCATTTTATTTTTCTCCGAAGGTAAAAAGTGGGTTCAGTAACCAAAGAAACTAAGTCCAAACACAAAAGCCAAATATTTGTATGTTCCAATATTCGAAGGCTCATCCCTTGTATAATTTCCTGCCATCGAACAACTCTTTACTACATTATTATGTACATCTCCAGAAAGTCAAATATAACAGTAACATAATATAGTATCACTTACAGACGAATTCTCAGCACTCAACAGTTTTGCGTGACACTGTTTGTGTTATTTTTAAGCCCCTTCGATACTGACCTTATCAAATTCTTTAATTTTAAACGAAGTTTGCAGTTAGGTTCTATACGCCTATAGGTATACAGAATTTGTACATCACACTGGTACATACTGGTTATGCGAGATGGGTAAATTCATGGATAAAATTGCAAGAATTTGAAATGAAAAGCGATCGTCTGCGGAGATTTTAAGATTAGCCTGTTGATTCAGTCTAAAAGCAAAGTTGATTTTGGGAGTTGGGCGCTTTCGCAAGTCGAGAAGCGAATTTTAATCCAGCTCAAATATCCGTTATTTGTTAATGAATTTTGCAGCTGTTCTTAAAGGATTCTTAATTTATGTGAATTTGCCAGAAGACTGATAAAATGATCAATTGATTAATTTACAGGATTAAAATACCTCGCTCAACGTTCAAAGGCTTCGACAAACAGGTAGCATTTTTAGCGCGCGTCAAGGTGTCAGCGTTTAAGCAATGTAACGTCGCGTACATTGTATGTTAACGGCTTCCACGTTATTCAATCGCCCTCACTGGTCACGATGTTCAGCAACTCGGATAAAAATATGTTGTTGCGTGTTTGACGCATTATTGATTGTTCCAAAATGATCTAACTAAGCAAAGTACTTGGATCGAGCCTTTTGCATGCCCCTGTGCTATGGAATGCCCTACCCCATGAGCTTAGAGCCGCAGAGGGTGCAAGTGCGTATAGGTCGGGATTGAACACTTTGCTTCGGAGATGGTATAGTTGAAAAGTGCTATTGTAGTGATTTATGACGAAACGGCTCTTTTATTATTTTCTCTTTTCTTATTATTATACAAGCACCCGTTTTTGTCATTATTAATTTCTTCACATTTTTTTTAAATTTTAACTTCAAAAAACGCCCGCCGTCCAAGAAAATCTTAACAAAATACAATGCGACGTTCGGACTCAGCGACGGAACGTCGCGCACTTGTAGCGCGTCTGCTCTGTTCGACAAGTTTAGACATGTTCAGTACAACACAACGCAGCGCTATACGGCGGACGCTTTAACGCCTTAAAGCGCGTTCAAAACGCTTCCTGTTTGACGAAGCCTGAAATTCTCGTTCTTTATTCAGCAGCTTTTTTTTTCTACAAACCAGATTATCGAAAACGACGAATTATTGGATTTCTATTGAAAATGTCAACAATTTAGTCAGAAACAGACCGGAGATCTGATCTGTAATCCGACACTTTAGTAATAAACCTACCGTATTACAGAGTAGGAGAGCTACATATGCTTGAAAACGGCGGATTATTGGACGTGGCGGATTAGTAAGCGCCGGATTACCGAGCGCCTGCTGTACTTGGCTGGATTTAATTTTTACTTGAAATTTTGCATCAAAAAATTTCCGCAACAATTTTCCATACAAAAAAATAATACTCAAAATTGAAGCAGGAAGTCATAAGTCATAAGAGGGGAACTAAACTAACATTATATGCTTCCAAAACCTGGACTCTGCACAGAAGCACAAGATCCCTATTTCGTCCAGCAGTATCAAAACTACAAACAGCTTGGTATGATTATTGCCAATCTTCAATATCCGGTCTATAGCTTAGTTGGTAGAGTGCTTGCTTTTCATACCAAGAGCTTGGGGTTCGAATCCCACCAAGGGTGTCTGAAATGATTTCTCATTGTAAGGTATTTTTCAAATCCAAAATAAAATACCGGCAAGGTTTACTCAGCCTTCACAAGAAATGAGTTCCAGCCCACTCGGGAGCTGGAAAATCCCCACTTTAACTCAAGTGGTTGGCGTAAATAAAAAGGTTTCACTCGCCACATGCCAACATCGCGTAAAGCGCAGCAAGAATTTCCACTATGTTAATAGCTTTGTAGCTTTTTTTAACGAAGAGGCTCAAGAAAAAGAAGAAAAATAAACACTTGATAATTATCGTTCGCAGGACTATATTATATAAGTCGTATAGAACCTAAGACGGCAATTTAGGTTTTTTTCCGAAAATTTGATAAATATATGAAAGGATAGAAATGTGATTCTGACTACTAGCAAAAGGGTTTCCGATATACAGTCCGGCTTTATGGCCGGTAGAGGCTGTGTTGATCAGATTTTCACTCTACGACAACTTGTTGAAAAACAATTGTCGGTGAGGGAGAAACTATTCACGGCCTTTGTGGATCTGGAAAAGGCTTTTGACTCAGTGGACAGAGGTATGTTGTGGGATGTTTTGAAAGCATACGGAGTGAATGGAGCTCTACTCAATGCGGTGCATGCGAACTATGAGAATAGTATGGCTTGCATTCGTATTGATGGTGAGTATAGTGAATGGTTTGAAGTTTTTAAGGGTGTAAGGCAAGGATGTGTGATGAGCCCATGGCTATTTAACATAGTCATGGACAAGTGTGTTCGAGATGCTAGACTTGATGATTGTGGATTAATGATAGGAGAGAGCAAAGTAAGCGTTCTACTGTATGCGGATGATGCAGTCCTTGTATCTGATTCAGCAGTGGAATTGCAAATGATGCTCTCTAGATTGAACGAAGCTTTGAAAGGTAATAATTTGAAGTTGAATGCAAGAAAGACGAAAGTTTTGATTTTTGAAAGAGATGATGAAAATATGAATTATGAATTTAAAATTAATGGAATGAATGTTGATGTCGTAAATGAGTTTGTATATTTGGGAAGTAAGTTTGAAAAAGATGGAAGAATGGCCGGTGAATTTGAAAGAAGAATAATGAAAGGCAGGTGTGTACTGGGTGCGACCGCTTGCATCGCCAGGAACCAAAATCTCTCAAAAAATGTTAGATTGGCGGTGCACGGTGGTATACTAGTGCCAACCTTGATGTATGGAAGTGAAGCCTGGACGGTGAGTGAAAGGGAAATTAGTAAAGTCCATACAGTAGAAATGGACTATCTAAGAAGTATGATTGGGAAAAAACGAAGTGACAGGGTGAGAAATGATTTTGTAAGAGAAGAATGTGGTGTAAGGGAAAGTGTGAAAGTGAAGATTAAAAGAAGTATGTTAAGATGGTTCGGGCATTTGGAGAGAATGAGTGATGAAAGATTGACGAAGAAAGTATATGTTGCTAGAATAGATGGATGTCGTGGTAGAGGAAGACCGAGAAAAGTATGGAAGGATCAAATCTCTGAAATAGCGAATGACTGGGATATCCAGAGTCATAATAAAAGGAGGACTTGTATGAAAAAGGTTATGACTCTGGATGAAATGAAAGAAGTATGCAAGGACAGGAAGAAGTGGCGGATAATCTGCAATGTTGATTTCTAATGTTGGTGTATTCATTTGCTACATTTTTTGCATAGGAAATTTTTGACTTTTTTTGTATAGATTTCTTTGTAAGGTTTTGTTCTTTTTTATATTTAAATGTAATTTATTATTCATATTCCTTGACTTATAGGTTGGTATGAGGCTGACCACCCATACTGTAAAAAATGGTTCACTTTGCCAATGTCACCCCTGTTTCAGGGAAGGTCGGCAAAAGTTGTGGGGCTTATGTTCATTTGAGGTTTGGATTTTATTTGTAAGTACACATTCAGCATTTGTAAGCGCGAACTACACTTGTTGGTTTGTGGGCATACATCTGAGAGCTTTAAATGAATATATCCTTGCAACTTAGATTATAGATTATAGATAGAGACGGAGATTATCTGTGTTTTCACTGTCTTATCTCATTTTCGAAGAATTACTAAATTGCCGTTTTTGATTTTAAGCGTCCCATATTTTACAACTTATCGACAAATAAACATTATTTCTTCAAATTGGCCAAATTTATATCGCACTCGATCTATTGTATTCTTTTTATTGTCAGTTATTTGTTTTACTGTCTTTTCTTTGTTTGAAAGAGCAAAATAATTGTTGTATTTTATTTCGCTAGAGGTCATGTAAAAGATAATTGCCTACATTAAGATTTTATCTCATTTCAGTAACAATTATGTTTTCTTATTTTTTCACGCGTTAAAACCAATACCTGCTATAAATTACATGGGCTTTAATATGAACATTTATACGGGTAGGCAAGTTTGCAATTAGAGCTATTTTTAACTTTGGATTCTAATTATCAAAAATGCTAATCGCTGTGAAGAAAGTTTTATCAATCTATTATAAAAGAAAATCTGTCACAAAGTTCATCTAGCCATATATCAACCTAGCATTCCCTGAGAATAGGGTGTTTTAGAGACGACCTAGCTCTTGAAAAAGCGTTTACTAAACATCAGGTTGATTTTATCTAGGAAAAGATTGAGGAGTGAAGAACTATAAGATGTTAGAGAATATCGTATTTAAAGAATCTACGAATAAGGTTTGACAAAAGTACAAAATCTATATTAAGAGATGCAGTATCCAAGATAAAATAGCCATTATGACCGATCTTCGATACTCGTATTAATGGCTTTCGAAGGAAAAAAGGGGTCACATCGTTTCAGTCATATCTACGACGTTTGTCATATCTACGACGTCTTAGTCATATATACCTACGACGTTTCAGTTATATCTACGACGTTTCAGTAATATCTACGACGTTTTAGTCATTTCAACGACGTTATCTACGACGTTTCAGTCATATCAACGACATTGCAGTCATATCTACGACATTTTTTTTCTTCATAATATTCCTTTCAAAGCATCTCTTCAGTTTATTTCTCCATTTCATTCATATAACACGATTTCTTCGGCTGATATTTTGCGCGACAAATGGAAGATCGAGTATTTGCAAAAGCTTTGGCAACTCTACAAACGTTTATATTCGTTAACTAAAATCAAATACGGCAATCTTTTATTTTTTGCGTAAACAGTAAAATGCACATTTTTGTTCTTCCATTACATTATCTGTGTTTCCAAATATGTAAATTCTTTTCAGTCAAAATGCTAGATTGCCGTCTTTGATATAAATATACGATCATATTTATCAGGAAAAGAATAATTTGAAAAAATATACGGGAAATATTGTGGAAGAGATATGAATAAACAAATATCTGGCTGATTTATCTGTTGAGCGCTGTTTTTGTGCGACTAAAAACTCAAGAGACCTCTTGTCACTGCAACAGAGCTGCAACTGAAGCAATTTCAAGTTGCAGTAATGCTGTATGCAGAGGCGGAGACTGCTTTTCAACCGTGGGTAGGGAACAATATGAAATTTTCGAGGTTCCGAAAGGTGCATAATTTATCGTAACAAAATATTTAAGTACATAATTATTTACCTGCACTCCTCACCTGGTGGTCAAATTTAATTTAAGCTAAAATTAACAAAATACAGTGTTATTCTCTATAATATAAATCTATGGTTCATCCGCCACCTAACGTGAATTTTCTTTACAAAACAACAGAATAAATCACCTACGGATAATATTACAACTTAAAATAGAATTACAGTTAAACTAAATCAATTAAAATCTAAAAATAATATAAAATCTAGCCGCCGACATTGAAGATCAACCGCTATTTCTTTTGGTTCTCGTATATTTCTTTCATTTCATTCAGAGTCAACGGTGTGCGAAAATACGACATGAAAGTAGAACAGCTCTGGAATATAGCAAAGAAAAAATCCACCTTGCAAGTCTGTTTGTTATGCTACGACTTTTTCACTGTGAACGTTTCTCGCCTACGATTCTCGTAGAGCACTTGCGGCGTAGACACAGATTGTAGACCCCACGGCTTAACCAACTAATTCTAAAGTTGACGCCAAAAACAATAAGGGATTATGTCTAAAGTTTGTGTTCCATTTAACGAAAGGGCAGCCTAAAAATAACAGAGCATACGAGGAGAGTCTGTGATAAGTTGAATAAGTTATACACAGATGGTATTTTTTTGCAAACTAAGCTACACATACTCGTACAACTACTACACACATTTTTCTCGAAGGGGTCAAATGTGAGGAGTGGAACCTATTTATTTTATCTAGTAAAGAGGTCGTATACTTAGCCTTCACAAGAAATGAGTACCAGCCCATTCGGAAGCTGAGGAGCCCCCACTTCAACTCAAGTGGTTTTGCGTTAGGCCGGCCCCCTTGCCTGTAAAATAAATAGGTTCCACTTGCCGCATGTAACCTCTTCGGGAAAAACGCGGCAAGAAGTTACACTAAATGTGTAGTTTAGTAGGGTTAGTAGGATAGAGTTTAACCATTGTCCTAGGTTCTTCAGCCACGATGGACCTTTGACATCCTTGAGTCGCCCTTTTCTCAATCTTTCCTTCTATGATAAGATACTTTTTCGTGAGGTTATTTTTGGCTCTCTATTTTTTTCCTAACTAGCCAAAAGTGAACAAAAAATGAGGGTGTTGTTTCTGAAACTTGTTTCATTTCATCGATGTATTTTTTTCTATTTTGAAAGTTTGTAAAGATATTATTACAAAAATAAAAAGCTATGACAGATAGGTTTATCTATTCAATAGAAAGGGTTGGGTTTAAAAAATAGCTTGTGCACTTCAACTAATGGAAAAAAGTTTTTGTATTCTTTTACGTTCTTTTAATATGTATTTTTTTAATTATTATTTAATTAATAACAATTTATTCCGAGAAACAATTTATTATTAAATCTCTTCACCTTTGACTTTAAATCAGAAGGTACATTACTCGTTTACGTTGAAAAAATATATGTACATTCTTAATTTGTTCTTTACTTATAATAATCAAGGTCTTCATCCTAAGACCGGCTAAAAAGGTTCATCCAGTTTTCAAACAAAGAGATGTACACTTGTCTTGAAAATTCACTTACACATCTGAAGGGTGGGTTTAAGGTTCTAACTTGTGTGTCCTACGAACTTAAAGTATGTTTGCGTGGTTTTGCGAAACTTCCATCGACACGGAACTCTTCGTTATATTGGTTCAAAGATTACAACACTGCTGAGATCTTCTTTTTTAGCTATTTTTTTTACTTTGATTTTTTAATCATTGTATACGCTCATGAATCTTAATACGAAGATGTCCATCCATCTTTCCACCTTTCAGGACGTCTTCCAGTTAGAGTTTAGCCAATTGGCATCTCATTAGTTTTTATATTTGCAAGTCTTTCATGACACATTTTAAAGACACGATCTCTCCAAAATTGCCTCCTGGATCTGCTCCATTTCCCTGTGTACCTCTGTTTTACAGGCTTTTCGTAAGTGGTCATCATCGATACGATATTGAAATGTTCTGCCAGTGAATGTTTATGTTATGCCACGAGATTAATACACTTTTGTATTTTTAGGGGCATAAAATAATTCAGAAGGATGCATGTCCCTTCATAGTAGATCGCAAAGGGACACAGTGGTATAAGAAGTACGTAAAAAAAGACATAAACAAAATGATAGCCGCTGAAATATGTTTAAGTCCTTACGATACGATATAAATACGATAAAAGTACCTATTGCGGTAAGGGCCTACAATTTACTCGCATAAAAGAGAAATATACAATGTATTTTTTTTTCATTTGCTTAAGTTACAGCTATCAGTGGCGAACCATCCTTTAAGGCAAATATTTGTTTCCGTACCTAATTGATTACACAAATAAACGATCGTGGAGTAGATTTTTCTCGATCTGAAATGAGTTTAAGTTTTAGAAGACCTTTAAACGCGAAGCAAGCACTTAATAAGGTACGTACTAGCATTAATATTGTTACGAACTATGAGTTTGTGTGTAGGTCCATGCACGTAGTTTGCTGGTGTGTAACTGAAATAGTGTCGAACAATATAATGTGCGCAGAACAATCCATTATAGAAGTATGTGGAATAATCTAGAACATGCATCTAGAACATGAACAATAATTGTCTCTTTCGTACCTATATATACGAGCCGTAATAGTGCGGAGAACCAGAGACGCTTGAAACATTGTGGCGCGAAATTGATAGAGCTAGAGAAGTACTGTGTAACCGTATATTGTGGAAAATATATCCAGTTAAATAAATAAATCGGAGTTTAAATAAAAATAACCCTAGTAAAAATCATAGCAAGATCTACAATAAATGATTTAAATCTGGTATTCAAAGAGTCGAAAAACAAATCATACAGTTGCCTTCTCATACGCAAAAAAACGCACCCTAGTAAAATACCTGTTTACATATATACCGAAAGCTTCATGATATATCGGCTGGAGCCTGGAAAAAAGTTGTAATTATGGACCCTAAGGGCAGCAGGACAGTGGGAAGACCCAGATTATGGTGACTTGATGGGGTCCTGTAGTATTGCTGGAGAAAGGCGTTGAATAAGCAGCGGTAATTGCATTTGATCAAGGAGGCCTAGATATACCCTGGGCTGTTGGAACATTGATGATGATAATGAACGGCACTGTCAATTTTAAAGAAAAACATTTTCTTCATTGCCTATCTGGCTTTATAGAGTGCTAGATCATAGCTGATCAGTCTGGGACGAGGATCTACCTGGTACGAAGTGGTGATGATATTCGGCCGGCCATGTCTTCCGAGTTGCCTGGAGGACGCTTGTCATGGAAACATGGGAAGGGAGGACCTGGGATGATACGAGTATAGTGAAGGCTGACTGCAGATGGAGTGTGAACATGGCAAGTGTGTGGACAGAGAGAGTGCAGTCGGATGTTTTGACTTCTTCACTAGGTGTGAACAAAAAGTTTGAAAAACCTGCTGACCGAGAAAAATATGGATGTATCAAATTCCTGAAAAAACAAGTGGGATTCGTCAAAAACAAAGGTGAGAATGCATAAAAAAGATTATGACTCTGAATGAAATGAAAAAAAAATGTAAAGACCGAAAGAAATAGCAGCTTATTTGCAATGTTGGCGGTTTCGGCATTTAATTTGAATTAAAAATATATTTATAACACGCACTCAGCATGTGATAGCGCGAACATAGATTTGCCTGTTTGTGGGCATGCATTAAATATGATCCTTACATTTTTACATAGCTTTGCAACTAAGATTACAGATTGCATACAACAAGCAAATTGTTCGCTTTGTTCTAATCATTCACAATCACTCATTAGATAATTCAGACTTGAATTATAAGCAGAATAGCTTGCAATGTAAATGTTCACTTAACAAGTACTTGAGTATCACCCTCCATGCACGGTGTTGATTGTCGCGCAGTTTAACTCGATTAAGTGCTGCTAGTGGGGTTCCCGGGCGCAGGGTCGATGCAGCCCCTCCCCCTAGTGACTCCCCGCAGCCCCACCCCTCAAGCTCTACGGCAAACGAGGATAGTAGTGGACGGGAGTGAGGTGAAGTAGGCGAAACATAAACTGGGAGGTAGACGATAATTGCTAAAAGTACAGCAAAAATACAAGAAGGCACGTGGTAATACAAAAACAATGGTCGGCATTTGAATTGACATATACAAAATTGTGTCGTCACGCAGCCGGGTTGCTAGAAAAAGGTATACACCTATTTTGGTTGTTGGTAAGGACGGCAGTCCCATACAAGACTGACGGTTGCTCACCGAAAAAAAAGTTCAGACCTCATACCGATAAAATAAATGTTTAGAACTCATTACGATAGGTATAAAAGAAAAACTAACCCTGAATTAAACAGTACTTATTTTGAAAAAAAAAAAACAATATTCTGTAGGTTACTTTTTTTATCCAGGGGATAGTCCCGTAAGAATAGCAAAAATATAACGCAACTTACCAACTGAGCACCGATTGAACATGGTTACGGTTTAAATCTCCAAGCAAAACTCAGGGAATACTCCCTGAAGCGCTGAAGCCAGTCAGCAGTTAACGCGCGCGCTGCGTAGCACGAATGTACGTGACTTGACTGATCTTTGCATTCTCAGACACAAAATGAGAGTTTCAAGTTCATTGGGACATCGGAAATTAGAGAAAACGAGGTTGCCTATTGACGACATCGACCATCGAGAAAAAAGACCAAGATAGAAACTGCATTTCCTAAAAATTGTATCAAATACTCACAATTATCTTAACGATTTCAAGTATCTTGAAAAATATTTTGCAATTTCGCCAAGCTGTGTTGCACAGCGCACAATTTCTGAAACTGGGTTCATTCATAAAGAAAGCGTCCAGACCATTGCAGTGCAGTTGAACTGAGGGGAAGGAAAAATAACTCAACAAAAATATGACGTGCTTTACAAATACCGTGCACAGGAAACTACCGCGAGCTGCTATCAATTTCCTTTAGAAAATAACCGGTTATTTGTGGAAGATCTCTCCTCATTATTTGAACTTCCATCTAGAAAATGATTTGAAATGTCCGGTCGGAAGCACAATTGGGTCGTATAGAAGCAAACTCGAAGATTACTTAGATTTTTCTTTACACAATAAGATAAATATATGGACACCGAATAGTATTTATCTTCTCGTGTCATTTCTATATGTATGAAAATAAAATGTGATAACTTAATGATCCTTTATTATATTGCCCTTCGTCGTCGTCTTTCGTCGTCGTCTTTCGTCGTCGAGTTTCGATTTTCAAAACCAATGCCATCACAGCAGATGAAACACATTCATGACCTATGGCAAATTAATTTTTGTATATATGCTGCAATGCTGCGAGCTTTCGCGTGTGTGTTTACAAATGTATGAAAACTTTTAGGAATAAATCTGTTTGTTCATACTGAAAATGTATGGAACAATATTGACATCTAGCGGCAAAACGTGAAAGTTTTTTTTACATTTTCTTTTATTTCATGCAAATTAAAAAAAAAAAAAAAGCCAAATAAAAATGGATTTCAATCTGTAATCTAAGTTGCAAACATATATAACATTTGAGATTCATATTACATGCATTCTTACAAGCAGACATGTATAAGTTCGCGCTTACATATGCTGCATGTGTACTTACAACATAACAACCCATTCCAAATGAACATAAGCCCTGCAACTATTGCCAACCTTCCCTGAAACAAAGGTGAAATTTGCAAAGTAAACCATTTTTTTAAGTATGGGTGGTCAGCCTCATACCAACCTATAAGTCAACGAAATTATTTTGTGTATTTCTTTACATAATCTAAGTTGCAAAGATACATACCATTTGAGATTCATATTAAATGCATTCCCACAAGCAGACAGGTAAAAGTTCGCGCTTACAAATGCCCCATGTGGACTTACAACAAAAAACCTAATCTCAAATGAACATAAGCCCTGCAACTCTTGCCGACTTTTCCTCAAACAGAGATAAAATTTGCATGGTGAACCATTGCTTACAGTATGGGTGGTCAGCCACATACTAACCTTTTAGTCAAGGAAATTATTTTGTTTAGTTCTATAATCTAAGTTGCAAAGATACATACCATTTGAGATTCATATTAAATGCATTCCCTCAAGCACACACTTATAAGTTCGCGCTTACACATGCTGCATGTGTCCTTACAACATAAAAACATAATCTCTAATGAACATAAGCTCTGCAACTCTTGCCCATCTTCCCTCAAACAGGGGTGACGTTGGCAAAGTGAACCATTTTTACAGTATGGGTGGTCAGCCTCATACCAACCTATAAGACAAGGAAATTATTTTGATTTCTATTCTTTATAATCTGTAATCTAAGTTGCAAAGCTATATTACATAGTTATATAACAGTGACAAAACGATACATGACTAAATAACAAAGTAACAAAACAGCACAGTGACAAAAAAAGCACGGGGACAAATAAACAGTGAAAAAACAGGAAGGTGACAAAATAGCACAGTGACATAACAGCACAGTGACAAAACAGCACGGTGATAAAACAGCACAGTGATATAACAGCACAGTGACAAAACGGCACATTGACAAAAAAGCACGGTGACAAAACAGCACAGTGACAAAAAAAGCACGGGGACAAATAAACAGTGAAAAAACAGGAAGGTGACAAAATAGCACAGTGACATAACAGCACAGTGACAAAACAGCACGGTGACAAAACAGCACAGTGATATAACAGCACAGTGACAAAACGGCACATTGACAAAAAAGCACGGTGACAAAACAGCACAGTGACATAACAGCACAGTGACAAAACAGCACAGTGAAAAAAAATGACGGTGACAAAACAACACAGTGATAAATCAGCACAGTGACCAAACTACACGGTGACAAAACACCACAGTAACAAAACAGCACAGTGACAAAGCAGCACGTTGACAAAACAGCATAGTGACAAAACAACACGGAGACAAAAAAGCACAGTGAAAGAACAGCACAGTGACACAACAACACGGTGACAAAACAACACGGTAACAAAACAGCACAGTGATAAAACAGCACAGTGACAAAACAGCACAGTGACAAATCAGCACAGTGTCAAAACAGCACAGTGATAGAACAGCACTTTAACCAAAAATCACAGTGACATAACACAAGTACACTAGCAGACTCGTAAAAGTTCACGCTTACACATGCTGCATGTGGACTTACAACATAAACACCCAACTCAAATGAACATAAGTGCAACTCTTTTTGCACTTATGTTCATTTGAGTAAAAAAAATTAATATTTGCATACACTATCGATGTATTTATTATATTAAGGTATAACCGTTTACAGTGCGGGATATTCCCAGTATTTTTTTGTAATGGCGGATTTTCATAAATTTATTTTATCAAAGCCTAACAAATCTAAGTAAATGTTCTTTTACAAAAACTGCGTGTTTTTATTTTACATGTTTTTTAATACTACGAAGTTTAACGCGAGGAAACTATGTGCAATATAAACATTTCACAAATGTTAAGGGGTTGGGCTGCGTAGCAGCCAGGGGCAACGCCCCTAGTTTGTATATAGTACTGTAGTTAGAGCGTTGCGGGCAGCGCAGTCGAGGGAGAGCTGGAGAAGATTGGTTGCTTCCACAAGGGTCACAACCCTCAGTAATGAGGAATAGGATTAAGAAGAAGAATATAGTACTGAACCTATAATAGGTACTGAACTATCTTATTAGAGAAAAATTCCTAGTTTGCATTGTTAGATTCTATACTTCTCAATTTACAGTTTGATTAAAAAGCTTTCATGAGACCAAATAAATAAACTAGATTATTATATGAAAAACACTAATCATTAAAAAATCCCTTTTTTTTCTTAAATCGCAAAGAGGGGGATGACATGTTTTGCGCTGGCGCTGTTTGATTTCAAATAAACGCTCTTTCAAATTTCAACCGCCTTGCCTCCTCGGCCGTAGACCCGACAACACCTTTTATTATTTTTCTTATTGTGCCTAACAGATATCTTGTGTTTCAGCCAACCCACTATCTTAGGTTCTTCAACCAAGATGTTTTCATTCGATCTGGAGCCCATCTTCCCTCAATTCTCCCTGTGTGATGAGATGCAGAAGCCAATTTTTCTCGTATCTCATACGTAGCCTATACACACTAATGTTTGCTTTTTGATGGACATCAGGAGTTCGGCTCTGGTATTCATACAGGAAATAACCTCGGCATTTGTGACTCGATACACCCAGGATTTATTTTAACATCTAATAAAACACTCAAATTTCTAAGGCAGTGGTTTTATGGCACCTAAGATACGCAGTTTGCTCCAATTTTGAAAGTTATTTCAAGATGGCGGCAGATGTCGCCATGTTGGTTATAACCAGAAAAGTTCTTTATTTGATTCTCCCGCTTTATTTCACAATCATTCCATACAAAAATAAATAACAAAACAAGTGCTGTCAACATTTTATTTTCACTCTATTTAATAAATTTCAATCCTAGCTATCATCTAAGTTGCTGAGCTATACAAACATTTGAGGTAGCTCTCAACGTCCATCCACAAGTAGATAAATGTAGTTAAGTGTATAGGTACACATCTTTAATCTATAATCTAAGTTGAAAATAAATTTTAAGATTTAAGATTCATATTAAATGCACGCCCACAAGCAGACATATGTTAGTTTGCGCTTACAAATGCTGCATGTGTACATTCGAATTAAAATCCAAATCTCATATGAACATAAACCCTGCAACTCTTGCCGCCTTGTTCATGTAAGGTTTGGTTAATATTAGGTGTACACATGCAGCATGTGTAAGCGCAAACTTACATGTGCCTGCATGTAAGCATGCTTTAAATATGAGCCTTAAAAGTCAATTTATCTTTGCAACTTCATTACAGATTATATGGTGCTCAGTTTAATTTCAAGCATTAGTTCCAAATTGATTCTCTTTCAAACCATTTTCATTGACAATGTTTTTATTTAGATTGTATTTCTTCTGCGAAAAAAAACAGGAAAACGGTGATTAATAAACAGATTTCCTTACATATTTCAGGGGTTTGTTGGCAAGTGCTCCATCTTGCTCCTGAATAATGTTTATATTAAGGTCTGGAAAGATCGATGGCTTCTATTTTTACAGTAACAACGGGGCGAAATCAAAAAGCATCAAAAAATATTTTTCTAAGTTTCTACGTTTTTGTAAATACTAGTAGTATTTCAAAAAACTTTACCTCAGGCACGATCATGTACGAGTCTTCGCATCTTGTTTCATTAAGAACGATAGAAACAAGCGTTACAGTCCCGTCGTGTCCTATCGACGATAGTCTTGACCTTCGTTCAACAGATGTCACTGGGTAATAATTATTCATTAAAAACATAAATTTGATGAATTATTAATCCATGATGTAAATACCTGTTTTTGGGCACACAAAATAGGTAGGTGAATTGGATTCCTCATCACATCGCTACTACTAACACTTCTAAGCGACACAAATAGTGTAATTGCTTGCCTCGTTAGTTGGAAACTATTTAATTATACAGGCAATGGGCATGGTTTTAGGCCAACCACTTGAGTTGAAGAAGCTCCCGATGGGGTTGGTACTCATTTCTTGTGAAGGCAGAATAAACCTGGCCGGTATTTTTTATTGTGGGTCTGAAATAAGCACCGAAACGGGAAATCATTACTGACACCTTCAGATGAATTCGAACTCGAGACCTCGGCGTAGGTAGAGTATCGAACTCGAGACCTCGGCGTAGGTAGAGTATCGAACTCGAGACCTCGGCGTAGGTAGAGTATCGAACGAACAATCACATTATTATTTTTTTTAAATTAAAAAATAAAATAAAAATCTTAAATCACAACAACGTCCGAGTATTAAAGTCCAGTATTTCAGAGACGCTACAACTCTTGAGAAAATTTCCAGCACATAAAAATGCTATATGCAAATGCTTATAAAGGTCAATAAAAGCTGGCTTACATTTCAGGTCTGTAATTACAGCAACAGTGGATTTATAGTTTAAAGTCGTGGCGTGCTTTCCCTCATGGCTCTCACACCCCTAGTCATACAGAGGGGTAGAAGATTGTGAGCAGCTGAAAAACTGCAGGTTAAAAATAAATAGTTTCAGGCAGCTCAATTAATATATCGCTGGAGTTCAAAGCTGGAAAGCTAGGATTCGATTTCCCCCAATGATTTTCAATCTAGTGTTGGTCTTGCATTCCATGCCGAGAGCTCGGACTCGAATCCCACCGTGATTGTCAGATGTAATTTCCCGTTTCGGTGTTTATTTCAAACTAAATTTAAAATACTGAGCCTTTACAAGAAATGAGAACCAGACCAAAACAGAATTCGATAATCACTCTTTTACAGGACGGATCATTCATATTAAGTATGTTTTCACTCTGAACAATTTTTATTATCGACAATTGTAAGCGCCAAAGATAATTTTAACTTAATGATTGTTATTTAATTCTCATAAACAAGTAAGCATAAGAATAATTTATTTGGTGAGCGCTGTTCCGGAGTGCACCTCGGCAAGCTTTATAGCGCCAATGACACAAGCAAGACGTAGTTGCTGTAAGGCTGGATGGCAAGGAATGTGAATATAACAAACAAGAGCTTATTTTGAAAATGAACTGATTTTTTTGTTTAAAATAAAATCAGTTTTTTCTAAAGCGTAGTTTCATTAATTAATTAATTTATTCTTTTGTGCTCAGCCGGGAATCAAACTCACGACATTATCGATTACGAGTGTGTAGCTTTTACCACAAGACTACGTATCGGTCTCGAAATCAAAATCAACATTACCGCAAATAAAATCATGAGATGGGATTGACAATTATAGCAAAGATCAGAGTTCGGAAGAAAAGGAAGTGCGTGTAAGACACTGATGTGTGAAGTGAAACATGGAAGGTGCGTTCCGGTTAAGGTTCAGTCTTTCATCTGTACATTTATAACATTAAGGTGGTTACCGTGCAGTGATCGCTCGAGTAATAATTCCGCTGATATTTATCGTAAACCTAAAAGCCCAGGGTCAGGGCTCTCGTGACGCTAGACCTTAATGCCTGAGGTCATACCCCGGCGTATTACATTATATACTTTGGGAAAACTGTTGCTTTTTCGCTGGGAAGTCAACTTCTATAATCTTTTATCAAGTTAAAAACATATATATCATTTAAAATTCATATAACATGCACTTTAACCAGCACTTCCATCGAAAATGAGCCCAAGCCCTGCAACTCTTGTTGACCTTCTTTTAAATTGGGGTGTAATTGGCAGACATTTTTACAGTATAGAAGGTCAGCTTATAAGTCAAGAAACGTAATCTTTTATCTATCTAGTTTATTTTCCAGCTCCGGGAAATTACTTTTTGGATTGTATAAAAAAATGGAAAATGGACAAAACTTTAAAATAATAAATTTTTACAAACATGTCACCTTCCTAACTTTGATAAGTGCTGACAAGTATCAAAGTCAGAAATGTGCCGTAGGTACTTGAGACATGTTGTTAGAGGGAAAAGTACAAACTGTTGCATTTGATCAACAGAGGAAAGATCGAGGGCAAACGAGGTGTCGGCAGGAAGCAGATCTCATGGCTCCATAACATAAGAGACTGGACTCTTTTCATTTAGAAGACACTCTCTCATTCGCGACCGTCACAACTCACAAGATTATGAAACTTCGGTCCTTGGTTATAGCAACGCAAAGCTTCGCATATAGTGAAAATTCTTAGAGCGTTGTCCCTGTGCTTGTGGGTGTGGAACCTATTTATTCTCACAGTCAAGGGATTTCGCAGCACCCAAATGAGCTGATTCTCATTTCTTGTTAAGGCTGAGTAAACCTATGCTGGTAATTTAATTTTGAGTTTAAAATAAGTAACGAAACGGGAAAATCATATCTGGCACCCTAGATGTGGATCGAATCCAAGTCCTCTTGCTTGAAACGCAAGTATTCTACCAACTGACCTATCGACCCCATTTCCAGTGCATTAATTTAAGTTTCACATTACATCATAGTGCTCCCATTCTTAAGCCCTCTTATCTAAGTTGCAACAAGTTTAAACAACCTCGCACGTAAAGTTTTAGCCCCAGAGCTTTAAAGTTGAGTTTTTTTAGTGTAGGGTTGGTATACGTGTGTGTGTGACCCAGAGGCGGACTGGGGCGGATCGATACGGCGGCCCCGAAGCCTTGGGCGAGCGAGCGGGAAGTCACTGGCCCAATGCGGACCTGCATTTTCATTATTTATTGCCTTTATTGTATTTAAACAAAGGATTTGCAATTTCATTAAAAAAAAACATTTTATTTAAAATATTTAGTACTACAATTTTTTTTAAAGAGTGGATAGTTGGCCTCATACCGAAGTGTGAAAAAAAAGTTTAATTCTTGAAATATGTAACTAACTTATTCAGCCCATAGATCATCTGGTAGTCTGATTGCATTCCATGCCGAGGGCTAAGGTTCTGCCCCATCGAAGATGTCGCATAGGGTTCTCTTTCAGTTTTTACTTCAGTTTTATTTCAATAAATAGCCGGCAAGGTTTACTTAGCCTTTATATAAATAAGAGAATAAGCTAGCCCATCTGGGTAACTTTCAATTACACTGAACTGTTTGGTAACTTAACTGTAAAAATAAAAAGGTTCCACAGCTACAATTTCAGGTACAATGATGATTAAGGATATTTTGTGATTTTTTGACATTTCTTTTGTTTTTAGTTGTTTTCCATCGTCATTTCTTTTCAGTTTTAAGTAGTAATCTCCTTGCGCTAGGTATCTATTTGAATCCATTGAAACTCTCAAGAGAGTCAAAGCTTTGCACACTGTGTTCGTTGCATGTTGCACAGTCTCTCAGCTGTTATTCTCTCTTCTGGAGCTTCATTTATCCTTGAATATTTGAAAGTTTTGAGCACCTTCGCCAGCGCCAAATGTAAACGAAATCTCTTATTCATCCAGAAAGTGCATCCAGAACTCCGAGTATAAAACATTACGATCATACTGCACCGTAGCGTTTTACCAAAAAAATTAGAGAAACTAAAAAAGCGCCTAGGTTCCATATATTTTTGTAATGAATTGTAATTTAAAAAAAGAAAAATCTCTTTTTTTTTTTGATAGACAATGCTCTAGTTGACGCTTTTTTTTATCATCCGACGTTTCCTTGAGAATGCTTTCTGCTCGTGAAAACGAAAAGTCAGCAGATAAAAAAGCTGCAAATAGACCATGGTCAATAAAAGCATTTGTTATACACCGGCCATGTAAATGAAAGTGAAAGTTCAGAACTCGATTTGTAATTAGTTCCTTCACTTTTATGTTCGTACGGGTTAGACCATCCTTACTGCAAAAAACGGTTCACTTTACCAATATCATTTCTGTTTCAGGTAAGGTCGGCAAAAGTTGCAGGGCATATGCTCATTTGAGGTAGTAAGTCCACAAGTGGCATATGTGAGCGCGAACTAATTTTATGTGTCTGATTGGGGTGACGCTGAAAAAGCACTACTAAGCTACACATTTAGTGCATCTTTTTTCCATTTTTTCCGAAGGGTTGCATGTGGCATGTGGAATCTTTATATTTTTACATGTAAGAAGGCCGGCCTTACGTACGCCAACCACTTCAGTTGATGTGGGGGTTTCCCAACTTCAACTGAAGTGGTGTAAGGCCAACCCCGGCTCCTTTACCTGTGAAAAAATAGGTTCCACACACCACATACGAATCCTTCGGAGACAACTCGGTAAGAAGTTGCTCTATAAGTGCAGCTTAGTTACGTTTATACATAAATAAACTTTGATATTACACAGAACAACATACCTGGAAAGATTGAATGGACAAGAAGTTAAGGACATCGTGGCTGAATATCCTGCGACAATGATTTAACAAAAGCACTGAATGCATATTACGAGCCGCAGCATCTAAAGTGACGTTACCATGTTGAAAGCACCGGTTCCCATAGATCACCGAAGTTAAGCAACATTGGGCGCGGACAGTACTTGGATGGGTTACCGCTCAGGTACACCGCGTGTCGTTGGCATCTTGGACCGGTCCGTAGTCCGTAGTCAGAAGACTTGCAGAGCAACTAGGAATTGAGTCTCATTTACAAATATTCAGAGAGTCGTCCAATAACATATATTTGTAAAACGCCATGTTAGAGTTTTAACGCAAAGCTTTATAGTTGGGTGGAATTCATCCCATTGCTTTTGAAATATTCACAGATAGCCCTGACCACTAAGCCAAGTAGAGGTCGCTGGTTCAAGGATTTGCTGAGCAATTTCTGAGTTGTCACTTAAGTTTTAAGCAGTTGTCGTAAGTGTTGCGGTATTCAGTTGTTTCAGATGTAGACTATAAATAATCTAAGTTGTAATCTGTGTTAAAATATGAGATGTATCCTCCATGCACACAAGCTCACACTTGTAGGTTCATGCTTCCACAATGTGCATGTTTATTTACTGAAATATACAATATATAAGATATGAAATAAAAAATATGTGGCAAAAACATTAGAATAATATAGATTAGTATGGAAGGAAGAAACAATTGCTAGAAAGAACCAGACACTTAAAATCTGGAATATCTAGCGTCTATAAAAATTAAGGCGTTTTGCGTGAATCAACTCAGACAAGATTAGTCAATGAGATCGTGTAAAATTAATACAAATAAGCTTTAATCTAAGCTTCAAAGGTAAAATTATATTTAAGGCTCATATTTAATGCACGCCCGCCCACAAGTTGGCGCTCACACATGCTTCAAGTGTAAACCTCACATAAACATGAACGTGGCAACTCCTGCTGAAACTAGGGTGGCATTAGCAAAAGTGAACCAAGTTTTTACAGCATAGCAGTTAAAGTAAATTATAATGCGTAAATATCATACCTGCGTGTTGATTCTCAAAGAACCCGACAACGTTATTAGTCCGGTGTGGAAGTTTTAGAAAATCATAACAATATTCATTATTTTCCTTGTTGTCCTAAACGCCGCATGCAAAGTTACACACATGTGTAGCTTAGTTGCGTTGAGCTTTCTAAGTAACTATGCCGCAGATGAAACATTCCTCAAGGCACCTCTGTTAGCTCGGTCATAAACACAAGGAACACGCATTAGCTGAACATCAGTGTTTGCAAATAGATACATACATTTGTAGTAAATTATCGATTGTGTAGGTATACAGGCAGGTAGGTGGTCTATAATGGAATCGTAAATCAACCAAAAGTCCGATGTAGTTTGGAATTTGCACGTTCCATGGTAACGTAGTTTCCGGCTGAACAATTCAATTCATATTTCCGATATCATGTAAATGTGCCTACTTTACATACGATTGTTGTACTATACGAGGTTTATTAAAAAAATAACGTGATATTTTATATTCCTTGGAAAATAAATTTTTATTCATCAATTTCTATTTTGTCCCCTTGAAAGTAATCCTTCTCAGATTCCAGACAGTAGACATTTCTGTCAGCACTTCTTCCAATTATTCTTTTAACACTTCTGATTTGCGCTTTTCGGGATGGTTACTTGGTGCTTTTTGATATGTGGTCTTTATCTCATAAATAGTGCCAAAACACCACACTTTCGTGTATTTTTACCAGTTTTGGGGACAGCAAAAAATCGCACGGGACCAAATTTGGTGTACATCGTGGCTGAAGTACGATAGCATGATTGTTTTTTTTTTTAAATAACGAACAAACAATGATGTGTGTGCTCGCGCATTATCTCCGTGCTATATCCATGATGGTTCCAAAACATTTATTAGCGTTAATTGCTTAATAAGAATGGTGGTAGAAAAAAGAATGCCCTCACCTGTGCTCGTCTTTGGGACTGGGAATGAACTTGACACACTCCCTCTTCTGGAAGGTCGCCTCTATCCAGGTTCTGGCTGTCTTCTGCAACAAAAACCGACAAAAACATTCAGCTGACAGACAAGGAACAATAAACAATTTATAAGGAGTAACCTAACAAATGAATACGTCACTTTGGGATATGAAGGCGTGGTCTTTTAGAGCTGTAGCCTCTGAAAAAAAAACTTAAGCTCCAGCTTTGGTAGACCACGGTAATAGATCCCTGCGCTCTCCTCCTTACGCTTACGGATCGAAGTTGAGGTTTCCCTGCTTTTGAGGGAGTATGTTCTCATTATCAAATCTGTTAACCTAGCCGGCATAATTCTTTGTGTGAAAAATGAACACCGAAGTGGGAAATCATGTCCAACAACCTTTTAAAAAAATATATTAGTGAAGGGGAATGCGATTCACCAAACTTTTCTGCCTGGCCAGAAACAGGTAATAACATTATCAACTAATAATTCATTCTTTAATATTTTAATGAATTATTAATTAATCATTACCCAATGACATCTGTTGAACCAGGGTCAAAGTTATTGTCGATAGGACACGGTACAGGCGGGGTTAGAACTTGCGCTAGTGGGAATCGAACCCTAATACTCAGGCTTTGAACCCAAGCGTTCAATCAACTGAGCTAACAAGCGGATTTTTCTTATAGTTTGAAGATATGTATCTTATCAAAACAAAAACAAAAATTATGGGCAATCAAATCAAGTAACCACGACAATTGCCACGACAAGCGCCCTTGGAGTGACAATTTTCACGAAACGGCGCTATACCAAGTCATCATATCATCATCATCATCAATTGATGATAAGTTCATCCTGAACCGTCGTTTAGAAATGGTGTCTCCAGAAGACATTGGCCAGAGGAACGTCGATAATAATGTAAGTTCACCCATAACGGTTCGATCTATAACCGAAAAGTGTGATATGATTTTTATTTTATTTTTTATGTAAATTTATGTGAATATGTCAAACGAAAGTAGCTTTGGTTTAAATTTTACTGCAATCAAATCACTCATTTAAATGAATATTTACAATAAATCAAACTGAATGAAATGTTCTGGATGCGGCCCTGGGCGCAGATGGCTTACTGTGATGACTGGAGGTAGGAAAAGAGAATTGAAAATTTCATTTGCTAAGCGTGATTGGACAGCGGCGGACTCGGGAAAGTAGACGAGCTCCCAATGAATACATGCATTGCTTTGTGGAAAAAGGGGAAAAATAATGGAAATTGAATAGTGATGAATACAACCATAGTCAATGTCAGTGTTTCCCAATCGCCCCTTTTATGAGTAAATAGATAAGCCCATCGCCCCCTAAATAATCGTTCTCTTAATATTTATTTGGCTAATGTCCATCAGAGGTAATTTCACAAGAGAAATGTTTGTATGTGATCAATGTGTCTTATGAAAACTGGAAATTGATTTTGAAAATATTTACAACAACTCTCAGATTATCGTGTTTTATGTTTTTTTTCTTGTGTGGGATGTGATTCTAGACAATTTCATTAAAAGATCATATTTGAATCAAATGGTGGATAAGCCAAACAAGCACTGGAGGGACGTAATGCCTAAATAAAAAAATCGTCGATGGGAAGGAGGGAGGTAGGCACGACAAACTACCAACTTCCAGCTTCATCTTAAAAACACCGTCAACGGGAGGAGGTGTAGGCACAAGTTTCAGGTGACTATCGCCCCATAGCTCCCCAATCGCCTCCTACGTAATTTTCGCCCACTTAAGAGATCCCAATCGACCCCAGGTTGGGAGCCATTTCCCAACATTGGGCCCGCGGGCCACGATGTGGCCCGCGTATGCCTTTCATCCGGACCGCGACGACATCAATAGTTATAGCGCAATAAGTTCAATCATTTAAAAAATATCTATGATTAGGTACTCAGTTCACTCATCTATCTAAGGCAGCAGGGGTTTTTTTTCAAACTAGGAGGGC
This sequence comes from Agapetus fuscipes, assembly GCA_951799405.1. NCBI lineage: Eukaryota > Metazoa > Arthropoda > Insecta > Trichoptera > Glossosomatidae > Agapetus > Agapetus fuscipes. The sequence continues at coordinate 9,368,265 of OX637334.1, forward strand.
GCCGGTCTTCCCGCGCGAAAAAAATATTAAAATGAACTTCTAACGACCAATTATTTGTTTTGTTGCCCATTTTATTTAAAATATACCTACATAAAAATTAACTTGTGGAAACTACATGCCTACCCCCCCCCCCCCATCTGTCTACGCTTTTTCTAGCCCGCTGCGATTATAAAAGTACTAAATCTGGCCCGCTACGATATTGTGTTGGGCACCCCTGGTCTAGGAGTATTAAAAAAGTGGTCCGATATAAACTCTAATTTATTTGAGTCGTACAAAATGGAAAGGCACAAATCTGGGATTATTTTCGTACATAATATGTAAGATAAATACATGTAACACAGAACATAACATTCTATACCTCCATATATTTATTTCATTTTCGAAAAGATGACTCATGTATAAGGTAAGGTCGTGGGTTCGAATCCCGGGGAGCACAAAAAATATATCATTTATGTTTTCAAAAATGCTCTTCGCTTAGTTGGAAAATCATTTATCTTTATTAACGATCATCCAGCCTTACAGCAAATGGGTCTAGCTTGAGAATTGGCGTATTCTAGCGACATAAGGCTCGCAGACAGCTTTTGAGGTGTGATTCACACAAAAACAGAGGTCACTAAAAAAATCATCTTTTTATTATCATTTAGTGATCATTAAGTTATTAAAGTAAACAAAGAAAAAATAATATTAGTTGAAATATCGATATCCCAGTCGGTAGAACGCTTGCACTCAAAGCCATAGGACCCAAAGTTGGCTTTCCACAGGTGGTTTTAGGCATGATTTCCCATAACGGTGTTTTCTTTATCAATTATCATACCAAAGTAACTTAACCTTCAGAATAACTGAGAACTTACTCCTTAGGTAAGAGGGAATCTCTCACCTCAAATCGAGTGATCAGACCGAGGTTGGCCTCATCCCCTGTAGAAATAAATAGGCTTCACATGTACAAATGCGACATCACAACGAACGCTACTACATGTTTAGCGTTGTTGTGTTTACTGTTATTTTTTCAATTTACATATTGAATGAGTTATATGGAGCCAAGGGCGACAATCTATTTTCTTCTTTCTAAAAATGAGATAAACACAGAAAAGACAACGATTTCTTACGTTGTCACATATTCTCACATTCTTGTAGAAAATTATAAATTGCCGCCTTTGTTTCAATTACAAATTAAAATTAAATTAGGCTGATTTATTTGGTGAACGGTGTTTTTGTGTGTATCACACCTCAAGAGCCCTCTGCAAGCTTGGTCGTCGCTGTAGAAAGCGCCAATTCTCAAGCAAGAACCAGTTGCTGTAAGTCTGGATCGACCTTTTGATGACCGGTCTTTGGTAAAGGTTTATGAATTTTTCAACCCAGCGAAAACCAAATTTGAAAATATGAAAGGTATATTTTTCGTGCTCCGCCGGGATTTGAACCCACAACCTTCCATTTACGAGTTCGAACTGTTACCACTGGACTACAGACCGGTCAATGTTACACAAATAGCATTTTCCCTGATTATATTTGTAAAAAAAAATATCACTTCAATTCGTATTCAGAGATAATTGAAGCACGCTTTTAAGGCGACAATTGAATGAAATTTCGATTAGGTTTGTATGGGAGGGCCCTTGCGATCAAATCAACTCTGAATTGAAGGGTTTGGAGATGATATTTGAGTCGAAGAGAATCAAACACGGCAATCTAGATTTTCTTTCTAAAATGAGATAAATACATGGAAATTATGACTAAACGATTTCATATATTTCTACTAATTTGTCTCATTTAAGAATAAAAATCCTGGAATGCCGTTTTTGATTCTATACGACTCATTTATGGTATGTAGGGTCCAGCCTTGCGTGAAGAGAGAGTTTATTCAGAATCGAACCCACAAAGCGGCGCCTGTATAAAGGTATTGGGTTCTATTTGAACTCTACCTTACAAAGGAACACTTATCTCAGCGGCGTACTTGAGTATACCACTTCTTGTCGCGTTATTCCCGAAGAGTTTCGCATGTGGTGAGTGGAAACTATTTATTTATTTTTTAAACTTTTAATTTTTACAGTTAAAGGGGCCGGCCTAACGCCAACCACTTCAGTTGAAGTGGGGGTTTCCCAGCTCCCGAGGGGGGTGGTACTCATTTTTTGTGAACGCTTAAATGAGTACCACGAGTAGACCTTGCCGGTTTTTATTTTGGATTTGAAATAAACACCGAAACGGAAATGATTTCTGACATCCTCGGTGGAATTCGAACCCAAGCTCACGGCATGGAATTCAAGCACTCTACCAACTGAGCTATCGACCGGACACCCTCGGCAAAATTGAACCCATGCTTTGGCTTTGAACGCATTTTAGAAACTGATCTATCGACCAGACAACTGAAACTGCATGACATAAGCGGAAGAGTGTCATTTTTACAACATGAATAAGCTTCATTAACAGTTACAATTTTCATATTAGTTCAAGCAATTTCCAGAATAAAGTGCAAAAATATATCATTTTGTTTAAAATATCCCCGGTTAGGTTGAAATCTAACCGACGTGTTTACAGGGTTGATTGGATAAAATTCGCCCACAGAAGGGCTTTGTGCAGAAGTGAGAGAGAGTGAGAATGGAGTGAAAGACACCGTGAAACGGGATTGTCCTATATCTACTCGGAGAACCCTTAAAATAGGTCTGCAAACCCCTAAAAAATAGGTCTATATACACAACCCTTAAAAATAGGTACACTTCTTTATAAAACCCTTAAAAAAAGGTCTGAAAGGGTGTTTAATAAATGGGTGGAAAGATCTCAGAGCAGGTGTGAAAAAATGAAAATATAACGTGAAAAGGGTGATTGGAAAATATGCGGAAGTCTTTTGAAAATGTTGATTATTTTGGGAAAATCGGAATGAATGAAGCGCGACAATCTGTTTCAAATTGAAAGAACATTTTTTACGACATTTTTTTCATAAAACAAAAATGCTTAGGATTGAAAAAATAAACAAAGATTACTTTTTTCTACTTTTATTTTTTTTATTTATGATTTGTTTTTAATGATAATTGTATATAATTTAAAATTTTCACAATCGCATTAATTTGTGTAACCAAAAATAAGGATTGCAATGACTTTCTTTTCATTTTTTTTTTCAGAAAATCTTAAACTTATTTTATAAAACTTATCAGGAAGAAGTGGCGGCTAATCTGCAATGCTGATTTTTAATGTTGGTTTATTGGCTTGCTAAATTTTTTGCATAAGACATTTTTTACTTTTTTTGTATAGATTTATTTTTAAGGTTTTGTTGTTTTCTTATACTTAAATGTTATTTATTACTCGTATTCCTTGACTTATAGGTTGGTATGAGGCTGACCACCCATACTGTAAAAAATGGTTCACTTTGCCAATGTCACCCCTGTTTCAGGGAATGTCGGCAAGAGTTGCAGGGCTTATGTTCATTTGAGGTTTGGATTTTATTTGTAAGTACACAATCAGCATTTGTAAGCGCGAACTACACGTGTTTGTTTGTGGGCATACATCTGAGAGCTTTGAATGAATATATCCTTGCAACTTAGATTATAGATTATAGATTATAGATCCCTTGACTTATACGTTGGTATGAAACTGACCAGTGACCACTTATGCTTTTAAAAAACTGGTTCACTTTACCAATGTCACCCCTGTTTCAGGGAAGGTCGCTAAAAGGTGCAGGGCTTATGGTCATTGGAAGTTTGGTTTTTAAATTGTAAATACACATGCAGCATTTGTAAGCGCCAACTTACACCCGTCTATTTGTTGGCACGCATTTAAAATTAATTTTAAATGTTAATATAACTTTTCAACTTAGATTATTGACTTTATATTGAAGGCAGGAAACTTATTTTTTCTTTCTACGTTTCTCTACGAAAGGAACATATCGTGTTTCATGCCGTGTGTAATGTAGGTATCGTATTTAGAAACTTCCCTACACGTGCGAGTACAGAAGATTATAATATCGTGTAAAGTTTACACGATACACTGTAAACGATACTCTAACTTAAAAATGCTCGTGTATTGAAATTCAATACGTCAAGAATAAAATGTTGTAATAAAATTTTCCCATACCTTTTCCAAGTTGCATACCAATAATGGTTTTGTCTCCAAAAATATATTTAAAAAATTATCGGAATAATTTATTTTTTAAAGCATAAGTATACTTTCAAATAAAAATCTAGGGTCTAAATTGTAAAGAAAAAGATATTTAAGGATTATATTTAATGCACACCCACAAGTACACACGCGTAAGTTCGAGTTTACACATGCTGCATGTGAGGGTTGGTTTATTTTGTATGCATACCTACATGCAGAATCTGTGAGCGCGAATTAACATGCGCCTGCTTGTGGGCATGCATGAAATAATGAGCCTCAAATATCAATAACTTAGATTGTAGATAAAAGTACAAAATGTTAAGTTTTGATAAAAATAAATAAAGAGTACCGTGAGAAGTATTTAAAAGTAAAAAAAAGTAAAATGAAAAAAAGTATAAAAAATACTTACGACCACGGAAAGATAACGAACAAAGAACATTCACGTGGGGGAGGGGTGGGGGGCAGTTTCTAGTGATGATGAGTCTCTCGGAGAATATCTGCAGAGTCCACACAAATGTCAACACCACTTGTTACGCAACCAGTTCACTGGAATATTCTCATTTGGAAACTGAATTCGTTTTCAGAATTTAAAAATAAACTGATGGATTAGTTGTTGAGAAAACACGTAACGGCGAGCAACTAAGCTACGTATACAGTGCAACTTCTTATGGCGTTGTCCCTGAAGGCTTTTTTATTTAATAATTACACGATATTTTAATATGACCGCCGTATATCGAGCTCACTGCTTTCCGATTCTACAAATTAAGTACCGCAACGCAGCCGAGTTGAACATATAGTACAACTTTTACCAGCGTTGTTCTCAAAAAGCTGGCCTTACGCCAACCACTTCACTTGAAGTAGAGGTTTACCAGCTCCCGAGGGACCGGGTTCTCAATTCTTACTATTAACACCGAAACTGGAAATCATTTCTGACACCCTTGGAGGGTATCGAACTGTATATATGTACTTGAACCTTACCAACACTTGAAAAATAAGTGCTGTTTAAAATTAAGCATGATATAATATGATGAATCTAACACTTTTTTTCCCTCGAAGGTACAACGTCAATGAGACTAGATTTCTCAGCAACCAAAGACAAAATATAAGTTTGCCTTTTCGGCAACCCACCCGTGTGATGAAATTTGTGCCATGTCAATTATTAGACATAAATAAAATGCAATAAATAATTATGAATCTCAAGGTACGCCATAAAGAAGCACTGATTTATTTCTGTAAGACAAATGCTGTTATCTATCCAATGTTGGCAGGTTGATAAGGAAATAAGATAAGAAAGATAAAAGCACTTGAAATCACGGCAACGAGCTAAAACAACTATTACACTGTCAGGATATAAGCTCCACCATTCAAAGCATCTCTAATTTTAGATACATTATCTTTATTTTTAGAATTGTATTGAAATTGTCACATTATAAAATTAATTGAATGTTTACTTTTTTTTATTTTTTTAAGTGTTAATCTTTTAACCCAGTGAAAGTCCATTTTTAATTATTTAAAAATTCAAATGGATAAAACATCGTTTTAATTCACTTTTTTTAGGCATCTTCAGGTGCAGAATGGTTACAAAACTTACATTATTTTATTATATATTATATTAATTTTAGTTACATTCTGCTCCTGAAGATGCCTCATTAGGCGAAAATGTTCGAGCACAAAAACAGAAATAGATAAGTGAATTAAAACTATGTTTTATCCATTTGAATTTTTTAAATAATTAATTGAATGTTTATAATTTACTTTTAAGTTTATTATTACTTACATAATAATATTTATTGCAACACCTCTTATATATTTCATTTTCATTGTAAAATACATCTCTAAATTCTGTCTATTTAAATTTATAATTCTCAAGATACTGAAAATACGATCAATCATATTGAAAAAATAAAAGGTTTAAAACAAGGAGAATTAAATTATATATGTAGTTTCAAATATTTAATTTTAAGTTGGTTTTTATGTCGACATTTACTAATTTAATTTACTTTATAATAAATCTATAATCTAAGTTGCTAGGATATTTTCATTTAAAGCTCTCAGATGTATGCCCACAAACCAACAAGTGTAGTTCGCGCTTACAAATGCTGAATGTGTACTTACAAATAAAATCCAAACCTCAAATGAACATAAGCCCCACAACTTTTGCCGACCTTCCCTGAAACAGGGGTGACATTGGCAAAGTGAACCATTTTTTACAGTATGGGTGGTCAGCCTCATACCAACCTATAAGTCAAGGAATATGAAAAATAAATTACATTTAAATATAAAAAAGAACAAAACCTTACAAAGAAATCTATACAAAAAGTCAAAAATTTCCTATGCAAAAAAATGTAGCAAATGAATACACCAACATTAGAAATCAACATTGCAGATTAGCCGCCACTTCTTCCTGTCCTTGCATACTTCTTTCATTTCATCCAGAGTCATAACCTTTTTCATACAAGTCCTCCTTTTATTATGACTCTGGATATCCCATTCATTCGCTATTTCTGAAATTTGATCCTTCCATACTTTTCTCGGTCTTCCTCTACCACGACATCCATCTATTCTAGCAACATATATTTTTTTCGTCAATCTTTCATCACTCATTCTCTCCAAATGCCCGAACCATCTTAACATACTTCTTTTAATCTTCACTTTCACACTTTCCCTTACTTTCTTACTTTCTTACTTTCGTTACATATAATGTTTATATTTTAAATATAAAATATAAAAAAGCTAAATAATTTCACAAATAAAATATTCAGAAAGAAATCTTAATTAAAAAGTGATATTAAAAATAGTTGTTTAACATTCACTTTAAAACATTAAAATTATTGATTTTCTTTTACTTAATATTTAATGATTACGCAGGATAAAAGAGCATTAATTAACGATAAAAAGTCACTCATTTTAATATTTAATTACGAATAATACACAACAAATATAAATTCACAGTTTTTTAAACGTTTTATTTTGAAAATATTTCATTTAAAATTTAAGCAGTTTTATTATGCCACTGAACGGTAGCAAAACCTCTAATAAAATTTTTGAACATTTAAGATAATTTTTATCTCAAATTAAGCGCAAAAAATACATCATTCTTTTTTCTTTTATTACGGAGCTATGAAACGGCTGCTCCAGGCGAATGAATTAAACTGAGGACTTCACGATAAAACAGTGAAGTTTAATGATAATAGGATTTATTTTTAAATACAGAAAAATAAGGAAAGGTTTGCGATAGCTAAGTTGTTTTTGCGAATTTATGCAAACTTTGTTGTTTACAATGACTGATAAAACTAGTATCAGGACAAAATGGTGAATCTTTGCACTGACTGTACTTTTATATTGCAAAATACTGGTTCAGATCACAAAAAATGATTAATACGTTTTTAGTTTGTCAACGACGTTACCATGTTGAAAGCACCGGTTTCCATAGATCACCGAAGTTAAGCAACATTGCGCGCGGATAGTTCTTGGATGGGTTACCGCTCAGGTACACCGCGTGTCGTTGGCATCTTAGATCGGTTCGTAGTCCAGTGGCAACACTTCGGACTCGTAAATGGAAGGTTGTGGATTCTGATCCCGGCGGAGCACAAAAAATATACCATTTATATTTCGAATGTGCTCTTCGCTGAGTTGAAAAATTCATAAACCTTTACCAAAGACCGGTCACTGAAAGGTCCATCCAACCTTACAACAACTGGGTCTTGCTTGAGAATTTGCGCTTTCTACAGCGACGACCAAGCTCACAGAGGGCTCTTGAGGTGTGATACACACAAAAACAGCGCTCACCAAATAAATCATCCTAATATTATTATTATTGATAAATAATTTAGCTAAATCCGAAATTTCATAAGAAAAAAGAACTGATTAGTTCTTATTGATGCAATCGATGGTCTACAGACTTAGTAGCAGGCTTAAGTTAAAAATTAAAGGACTAGGGTTATTTTACCAAGAAGAGTGTCAGAAAAACCTTTTTAATTGAAAACTTATTCTTTAACCAAATAAAATTATACAACCGACAAGGTTTACTCAACTAAAATAAATCAACCCCCTCACTTCCACTGTCCCGCCGAAAAAAGGAAAGCTCCTACTTCAAGAGTATTGGTTAGCGTTAGGCTTGTTCCATTATCTGTGCAAATAAATAGGTCCCATTCGACACATGTGGTGATTAGTTTCACAGTGCATACAGTTTAGTTGCGTTGCGAGATAAAAATGTTTTCTTAATTTGAACTCATGAAAAGTATACATGAGAAAAATAATCAGCTAGGTTTAATAAATAACAAGTTAACTGTTTGATTTAATTAAAATTTAATAAAATAAAACTTACCTCTACATTGAAAAGTTGGCGGATATCCAATTCTATAAATTCTCTTCTGCCCATTGTTGCTTTATTTTTAATTTAATTTTATTAGAACTTGATTCCACAACGTTTATTATAATTCAATACTTTTAATCAAATAATATGATTTTCAATAAAATCTACGTATCCATTGCTGCCATATTTTAAATGTTCATTAAAATAAAAGAAAACTTTCTCACATTCTTAATTAAAAGAGTTGATAAATATTAAGAAACGAGATTTAAATAAAAAACAAATAATTTAATTTGTGTATATTAATTATGATTGATTTGTGATCTTATCAATTGGCACTTAACAATTTTAATTGGTTATTAAATAGATAACAATTAAGTATATTCGTAAAAACAAGATGTTACAATCTTAATTGATATCAATCGATTGACATGATGTATCAAGCAACAATCTTTATAAATAAACTCCATTGAATAAATTCAAGATTTTCCTTAAAGAATGGTTGGTGTGAGGTAGACTGCCTGTACAGTAACAAAAAAAGTTTTATTTTAAATTTTAATGTAAATTTTAACTTTAATTCACCCATATAATAAAAGCACGTGAAAACTTGCGTTTATCTATAAAACACAATCTACATTTATGATTCGTACTAGCATCAGACTACACATTACTGTAAGGTGTAGTCTTATGTAACTACGGTGTAAGGTGTAGTCTGGTTGATAGCTCAGTTGGTAGAATGCTTACATTCCATATCGAGAACTAGGGCTAGATCCCCACCGAAGGTGTCAGAAATAATTTCCCGTTTCGGTGTTTATTTCAAAACCACCGACAAGGTTTATTCAGCCTTCACAAGCAATGAAAACCAGTCCTCTTGAAGCTGGCAAACCCCCACTTCAACTGAAGTGGTTGGCGTAAAGCCGGCCCACTTACCTGTAAAAATAAAAAGGTCCCGATCACCGTAAGGTCCTTACACCTTAGTTACACCGGACTACACCTTACACCTTAGTTACACCGGAGCTACACCTAACAAAAACTGTTTATAAAAACCCGCTGTATTCAGTTACTTGTGTTTGATAACAATGCGTGCTTTATCAATAACAGGTCAATATGGTTTCACGAGGACGCGGACGGCTTGCGTTGCCAAGATTATCATAATATCACAAATTGCAGTCATACATATGCACACAAGTATGTGAGTTTTTCTTAATGCATAATTAAAGTCTAAAAGGAGCGTTTGTGTGAAGAAGGTTATTACTCTGGATGAAATGAAAGAAGTATGCAAGGACAGAAAGAAATGACGGTTGATCTGCAATGTTGACGACTAGGACTAGGGTTTTTTAAATTAGAATTTTATTATGTTTTAGTTTTTCATTTCATACCTATTATTTGTTGATTTAAAAAATGTAATTTGCTGTGCATGTTTCTTGAATTATCTATCTATGGTATGCGGTTGACAACCCATGCTGTAGAAAATGTTTCATTTTGCCATTGTCACCCCTATTTCAGGGAAGGTCGGCAAGAGTTGCAGGGTGTATGTTCATTTGAGATTTCGGTTTTTATATTGTAAGTTCACATGCGGCATGTTTAAGCGCGAACTTATACGTGTCTGCTTGTGAAAATGTATATAATGTGAATCCTTAATATTACACATCTTTGCAACTTAGATAAGATTAGATAATGTCTCCTACAGACCATTACTCCTGCAACAATGGGTGACAGATAGCATCGCCAGTGAGGATTGGCAGCAGTGCTATGGCAAGTTGAAACAACAATATCGTCAAGAAAATAAAGCCATGTCAAAGTGACAGCGCATTAGAAAAAATAGTAATGTTAACTAAAAGATTACTAGCAAAAAAATCTCACGTAATTTTCAAGAAAAAAATTACAAACATTCGCTCTCTTTGATTTTGTTAGCCTTATATCCTACCAACGCTAAAAAAGCTTCATTTCGACAACAAAAAGTATGTTCGCACTTACAAATGTTGCATGCGCTCTTACACAATAAAGAACCAAATCCTAAATTAACATATACCCTGCAACATTTGCTGACCTTCCCTAAAATAGGGATGACTTTGGCAAAGTGAACCATTTTTTAAAGTACGGGTGGTCAATTCAACAACAAATTTACTGGATGAACTGCTCACCCTCAGTCATCGTGCATAGAAGGTGTCTCCTGAAGACGTAAGCTACGTTGCTAACGAAACGTCGAGAATAATGTAAGTTCTCTTATAACGGTTTGTCTTATATTCGATAAATAAATTTTAACTGTGTAGTTATAATTATTGTAAATATGTCAAACGACCGTAATTTCAACCTAAACCTAAAAACAATTTGTGAATATGTAAATAAGCTTCTTCCTGAAGACCCGGCTAGATATTGTTCCAATTTCAATGAGACTACATTACTTTTACAAGGTTTTTTTGCACTTTTTGAAACTTGTAACTAAAAATGTAAATTCATGGTCTTTGTGAACTGTATTTTGGTTGAATTCTTGTGCCAAGTTTGCGAAGGATACTGCAATTCGTAGAGCCTTGACCTATTCACACACGTACACAATGTACCAGTCCATTGACTTGTGATATATGTGGACTAGAAACTATTTTAACGAAAATAGACATAATATATCTGTTTCAACTTACATACGAAAATGGTCATTAGTAAGAAAGAGAACAAAGATCTTCACACTTGCATTTCCATGTGTACAAAAAAACTCGAGCGAATGTTTACATGTCCCTAGAAAGTTGGTACTATTACGAATAATGATGGCTGCAGAACGAGTCCGAACATAGCTAGAGTTGACAGATAGCACGCGTTATAAATATTGTGAACGAAATTTAAAGGAATAAGACATTATTTTATGACATTATGGCATCTGTTATAATTGGGTGTCGAAACACAAAAATGAATTTGGACAAAATGGCCTTATTCCGTATGACTATTACACTGCAACGTTTGACAGGACTGAGACAAATTTGGTCTATAGTATGTGTCAATGCAGTAATTTTGTTTCTGCTTCTCTATGTTATTACTCAATGCCCCAGTCAGTAGTGAGGTGTGCTACACACAAAAACGGCGCTTTAAATAAATTATCCAATTATATATATATATATTATACTCTTACATATACTTGCCGCGAACTAGACTCGCTTATCGTACCAAATACTCATACACATGCCATGTGGTATTGTGTGAATACAGGTGGATTCTTAAACGTGCTAACTGCAAAAATAGTGTTTAACAACTCATCTAATCTAAGTTGCAAAGATATGTAACATTGGGGTTCACATTATATGCATTTTCACAAGCACTCGCTTCTAATCTAATCTAATCTAAGTTGCTAAGGTATATTAACATTTAAAGTTCATATTAAATGCATGCCTACAAACAAACACGTGCAAGTTCGCGATTAAACATGCCGCATGTGGACTTACAATACGAGAACCCAAATCTCAAATGAACATACACTTTGCAACTGTTGCAGACCTTCCCTGAAAGAGGGGTGACATTGACAAAATCAACAATCTAGAGAATAGGTGGTCAGCCGCATACCAACCTATAAGTAAAGGAACATACACAACAAATTACATTTTTTAAATCAACTTCTTGTATCTGATAATTGTAAAATAAATCTCGAAAATTACTAACACTGAATTGAAACGCATTTTTGCGCCTGTAATTTTTGGTCAGATTGGCAAGCATTAAACTTCCAATGTTGGGGCTGAGCACGGAGGAAAAAAACATGCAAAATATTCTTGAAATGGTTCAAATCCCGAGAGTGTCAGAAATGATTTTCCGTTTCGGTGTTTATTTCAAATCGCAAAATAAAATACCGGCAAGGTTAACACAGCCTTCACAAGAAATGAGCACCAACTCCCTCGGATGCTGCGAAACTCTTCAACTGAAGTGGTTGGCGTAAGGCTGCCCCCCCCCCCCCTTACCTGTAAAAATAAATAGGTTCCACTCGTCAAATGCGAAACCCTTCAGGGATAACGCGGCAAGAAGTTAGACTGTATGTACAGCCTAGTTGCGTTTTTTACATGCCCGAATAGCGTACCTAGTGAAACGCGCTGTGTTCTGATCAAGAATATATTCACTTTGAATGCTTAAAGGAAGAGTTTTAAAGCAAATGGAGAGTACTTCAGAATTTTTCAATTTTTGGAGTTGCGGATGTTTAGTGACAGGTCTCTCAATTTGGGTCTCCACTGCCGTGCTGATAAGAGACTTTGATAGCAAGTTACTAATGCAAAATAGATGTTAATTGGTAAGTGCAGCAGTTTACTTCACACGTGCAAACTACAATAGACAAAACACGTATTTTCTGTAAATAAATCTATAATTTCACCAAGTTTTCCATAAAAATGTATTTTATTGGAGACTGACCGATACAATTTAAAAAGGTTCACTTTTGCTGATGTCATCCCAAATTCAGGGAGTCGAACATCTTTATTTGTGATTTAAAATGAAGTCAGAACAGATTTAAATTTAAAAAAATTCTTCGGCGAGCAAACGTTACACTTGTATGGAGCTGCAGTCCTTAGAAAACGGTAACAAATTGTTTGTTCGCCTTTCTCCTAGTAACCCGGCCGTGTGACATCACAAATTAGTCTACGGAAATTCATTTACGAATTCCATTAACCAATATGTTGATATGAAGCTGACCACCCGTTTAGTAAAAATGAATCGTTGCAATTATTTTTGTGCTTTAAATAAACTGCTAAACTGTTAATCATTTCTGACACCCTTGATGGGGATTGAACCCTGGATCTCTGTGATGGTTCTCGAATGTTAGTATGTCTCTGCAACTTAGATAAAGGATTCATTGTAAAAAACACACACAAAAGAAACGCGGTGAACAAATATAATATTTTTGCTGTAATGTTGAAAGGGTTCAAAGGGAAAACTGAAATTTACCTTTTTGAACACCTTTTCCAAATGAAATAGTTTCCGTTGTAAAAGTTTGCAAATTTCGTCTGTAATTTTGTGTGAAAGAAAACTTTAGTAAAGTCGATTTAATGTTTCAAACTTATTACCTATTCCAAAAATGTTTCAGTTTATTTATTTTTTAAAATACCTTCCTTTATATTATTCTATGTTTCGTTTTATTTTTAAATCTTAACTTTCGGTTATAAAAATACAAGAACCTAATGTTTTTAATTTTTTATTTGTAAGATAATTATTTTGAAGCTGAGATAAAATTGTTTTATTTTGTTGAGACGAGATATTAAGTTGAGTCGAGTTACTTAGTTTAAACTAGATATTTTGTTCAGAGATATATTATAGTTCAGACAAGATATTTTATTAAAACGAGATATTTCATTCAGACGAGATAATTTGCTAGTAAGAGATATTTCATTCAGACGAGATATTTTTCTAGTAAGAGATATTTCATTCAGACGAGATATTTTGCTAGTAAGAGATATTTCATTAAGACGAGATATTTTTCTAGTAAGAGATATTTCATTCAGATGAGATATTTCATTACGACGAGATATTTCATTCAGACGTGACATTTTGTTCAGACACGATTCTTTGTTCATACAAGATATATATTTTATTCAGATAATATATTGTGCTAGGACGAGATAATAAGACCACACAACACACATCGTTCAGACGAGATACCTAATTACTTATTCGACGAGACATGACGATTTGTCAAGATGAGATTTCTTTAAATGCGTGTCCCGCTTCACACCACTTTATAAACTGTAATTTAAATTGCAATAATACATAAGCATTAAAGATTCACATTTATTGTATGCCCAGAAGCAGACATATATTTACGACTATTCAATGTATAATTTAAGTTGAAGGCACATGATTAATTATCATTATATTAGATTAAAGATTCGACAACGCTAATAACAATTCACAAAAAAACTTATTATTTTATTGTTTACGGATTTTTCGAATAATCTCGTCTATGGTCTTTATTTCAAGACAAATAATCTCGTCTATGGACTACATTACAAAACGAATAATCTCGTCTATGGACTACATTACAAAACGAATAATCTCGTCTATGGACTACATTACAAAACGAATAATCTCGTCTATGGACTACATTACAAAACGAATAATCTCGTCTATGGACTACATTACAAAACGAATAATCTCGTCTATGGACTACATTACAAAACGAATAATCTCGTCTATGGACTACATTACAAAACGAATAATCTCGTCTATGGACTACATTACAAAACGAATAATCTCGTCTATGGACTACATTACAAAACGAATAATCTCGTCTATGGACTACATTACAAAACGAATAATCTCGTCTATGGACTACATTACAAAACGAATAATCTCGTCTATGGACTACATTACAAAACGAATAATCTCGTCTATGGACTACATTACAAAACGAATAATCTCGTCTATGGACTACATTACAAAACGAATAATCTCGTCTATGGACTACATTACAAAACGAATAATCTCGTCTATGGACTACATTACAAAACGAATAATCTCGTCTATGGACTACATTACAAAACGAATAATCTCGTCTATGGACTACATTACAAAACGAATAATCTCGTCTATGGACTACATTACAAAACGAATAATCTCGTCTATGGACTACATTACAAAACGAATAATCTCGTCTATGGACTACATTACAAAACGAATAATCTCGTCTATGGACTACATTACAAAACGAATAATCTCGTCTATGGACTACATTACAAAACGAATAATCTCGTTTATGGTCTATATTACAAGACGAATAATCTCGTCTATGGCGAAATTTCAATGAATTTAACGACAAGATAATAATTATCTTGTCTCGGGTTAAAAGATACAAAACGTAGGTATCAGCCAATTATTGTTTGCTGATTTTTCGTCATGCAAGTTTATACTGCATAACCTTGCGAGCTATTATGTGTAATTTATTTACTCACTTATCTACTATTTGCGACTGTAATGCGAAACGTCAATGTAAATAATGTATCATTATTCACTGATGAAATTTATCAGTAAGAATTTTCCACTTGAGATCAACATTTTTATCACTTTTTCCGGGAAAGAAACATAATATATCCATGTTTTTTATGTCAAACTTAAAATCAGTAGGTATTACAAAACTAAAAGGTAAAAAAATGAGTAGACGCCAAAATAAGTGCATCTATTGTATGATGGCGAAATTTCATATCAATACAAATTATCAATATTTAAATCTAATGTAAAAAACTGTTCTTTGAAAAAAGTGGAATGCCCATGAGAGACATTAAAATATTTTTTTCGCTCTTCTATGCTTAACTTTTGCCAGTTCCGCTCCTCTTTCAGTAAAAGGCATCCGCGTTTATTTTCATTTGAGGTTAGGGCTTTCTTTGGTTAGTACTTATGTATCATAAGTAAGTAGGAACTTTAACGTGTTTGCTTATGGGCATACATTGAATATATATTTATTTGCCACTTAAATTATAGATAGATCACTTAAAACGACGATATTATTTTCCAAATATATTTAAAATTTAATTGGAGATCTGAGCACTTGATTGCTTTCATTTCCAAGACGACAACAAAAACACAGTGTTGAAAATCGTTGAAAAATACACCAACTTTTTAATTTTTTGCTATTATTTATTTATTTAGTAAAAACTTTAGAGGCTGTGTGTCAATTTGTATAGAAAAATTCATAAATTTATAAACTTTAAACCGTTTTCTTATTATCGTATATTTTTTCGGTAGTAGCTTTTAAAAGTTTTTTTAAAAATTTAAATAAAAAATCGACTGTGATCTAATAAATTTGAGTTTAATTTATTTTATACACTACTAGTTTCGGGAAAAGCAATACCTTTCATCTACAGGTGTGAATTGAAAGTAAATGAGAGGTAGGTACTGCTTTTCTCGACATAGTAGAGTTTAAAATAAATAAAACTCAAAGTGAGTTATAATGAAGTCGATTTTTTACTTAAATTTATAACATACTTTTCTCATCACTTAAGATATACTATCTTGAGCATTTTCAACGATGTTACCTTAAGAAAAACTCAAGATAGTAAAAGTAAAGTAAAAACAAAAGTTATTATTAATTTTGTTTACTATTTATATGTTTAAGTTTTTAGATCACATTTTGAATGCACGACTTTGTTGGGCGAGATGCGTTGTACCACTGAAAAGTAAATTAAAGCTCCCGTATAATATGGGCTCTCCACATATGCATGTTCTTGTATATACGAATATGTAGGCCGGGTGGTTGGAAATGCAGCCTGCAACTTTAACATAGTGAAAGCTTGCAGCGTCGATGCAACTGCATTTCCGGAGAGCGACAAAAAACGGCAATAAAACGCTGAAAACCTTTGTCTCTCTTTTTTTGAGTTTGAGTGGATATAATCAACATTTAAAATGTAGATAAAAAAATGTGATGTTACTTGGTCAGGCTACAGGCAGAAGAGAAAGTAAAAGTTTTATAGAATTGAAGTATTTTTTAACTTTATTTGCGCATTTAATTATCCTTTTAACGTGTTTTCCCCAAGTCTTGTTTTTCTCTTCAATTTTAATAAATCTATAATCCTAGTTGAAAAGATATGATAACATATAAGATTCATATTGCAGTGCATGCTCACAAACAGACCCGTGTAAGTTCACGCATACAAATGCTTCATGCATACTTATAAACCTCAAATAAACATAAGCCCTGCAACTTTTGCCGACCTTTCCTGAAACAGGGGTGACCTTGAAAAAGTGAACCAACCGTGATTAAACTGAACTACTGTATCACACACTCTATGACTACTGAGCTTCTTTTTATCAAATTAAACCCGATGATGGTCCGAGGACCGAAAAAGTTTGTGATATTTTACATAAAAGATGGTTAGTATAGAATAACTGCTCTTTAACTAGCTGTAAAAAGGAACCAAAGCACGCGTGGATGCTCATAAAAAGACTTTTTTTTTACAAAAGACGGAAAGCCTTCTCGTGAAGTTGAAAACAAAAGCACGACAAAATGAGATCCTCTAAGTCAGTGGCGTGCTGATGATTCTAAAGTTAATTGGACAGATGTTATTAAAATTGATTAATGGCGTACATAGAGTGGCACTCCACGTAGAAAGTTTGCTTTATCACGAGTCACAGATTTTAATTTTTCCATTTTCAAAATCAACGAAACAGACGAAGGCAATAGAGGAATGTGTGCAAAAAATAAAAGTCAACATACTCTTTAACAACACTGTCCTTGCTTGAACCCCCAGAGAAAAGGATAAAATATATATTTTTTGACATAAATATTTATAAATAAATTTTAAGTGTTCCATTTTTAAAAACCTCTTCTTTTTCTTTGAGGTCTTTCCCGCGCTAGTTAATTATTCTACTGTCAAAACAAGTGTTGCCACTCTGACACTCTTCAGTGAAGCCACATCTAAAAATACAGAACCTCAGTCTTTTATACCTAACTGCAAACAAATGTACAATTTTAAAGATTTTTCAACATTTCTGTCAGTTATACTCAAGGACATTTTAAAAAAAAAATAGTATCTTAATAAATAAAGGTAAATGATAACCGTGACACTCTTTTACGTCATACTAGTAGACACAACAATAATTTTAGGTTTTTGAATGTTGTAAATCAAATAAAAAGTCTTCTAATCTTCCCGTAACGTGGTTTAAAAATAACAATCAAATCAAATTTGTAAAAAAAAAAAAAGATAATTTTCACAAATAATTAAATTACTGTTAAACCAGAAAACTACACAAAGTAAAGAAATGTACTTACAGGTGCTGGAAGAAGCTACTGAAAATTAGTTAAAATGAACATGAAAAGAAGTAAAAACATCGTTCGTTAGAAAGTTTGGGTTAAACAAGGTTCACATCTGGGGCCTGCATTCTTTGTTATTTTTGTAAATCTTCAATTATTTCAAAATCATACAAGTGAAGGATTGATTTTAAAAGTGAAGAAAAAGGGTTGAAATATGAAATATTACAAGAGAAAGGGCATTTAAATTAACAACAAAAACGCAAACTTAAGTTTACTTCATAAAAATCCAAAAACCCAAAATAAAAAAGGTTAGTTTGTTAGATTAATAGCATTAAAAAAGTCTAAAAACCAAATAAAAATATAAATATAAATAAATAACAGATAAGATAGACTTTATTTAGGTTAGTACAAAGCCAGAAGGCAAAGCTTTAAAAGAGTTTAAAAGGGTAAAACAATGAAAATCAGTATAAACGAACTTGCCCAAATACTATACGGTATCTGTGCCCTACCAAGTCAAAAAAATACAAGAATTAAAAGAGAAGGCATAATTACATTAAAGGAGTTACAAGGGGACTAAAAACTGTAACAAAAATGAGTGCTGGTCTTAATGGCAATCAGGAAAGATCTAGGCAGAAGTCAAATCTATAATGCAAATGGTCTATCATCTAAAATGGAATGCCTCATGGAAAAACTCTACAAATAGGAATCTGATTGACCTGAACTAAACACAATCCAGAAAAGAAACTATAGACCGGCTGTGGAATACAAGAGTCTCTAATTTAGTGGAACAACCATAACTACTGTAGTGTATAGTATGTCTTATAAAATAGAGAATTACCAATGGATTCGGCACCAATTTCACAAAAAAAAATGTGATGTCACCTGCCTGGGTTGCTAGGGAGTAATATTTACTTCAATATTTGTGGCTTGTTTTTCGAGATTTATCACAGCTTAATTTTTCGCGCGTTTAAACCATGTCTAACATGAGTTTCAGCTGCATTTGAAAAAAATTAAATCAAAACTACGCTGTAGAAACCCATCGTAAGTCGAATCGTATAGAAGTTCCAGCTCCGATGGACCACGTCAACAGATCCCAGGAAACGACTGCCTTCATTAGTGACAATTTCATATTTTTGGTTGGTTCACGCCTAGTACTTTTTAACTTTGTACAGTGTGCATTCAGTGTGCTTCACTAGCTCTGTCACTACGTGATCTCTAAATTATATGAGCAATGATTGGTATCGGCAATTAAGATCACATGCTGCAATAAAGACTATGCTCATTATATCAAGTGGACGGACAGATAAGGTAAACGACTTGTTCAAATGAATCAGTGCAGTCAACTGGTATGATATAACATGAAAATCTGCAGCTAATGAAACAAGATTGCACTTAATTGCATTTGGATGCGCACGGATTCCGTTATTGACAAATTAGATGCGATAACTCAATACAAAAACACGAAATTAACTTCTTTACAAAGCTAATGTGGAAAACTAGATTCAAAGGATTCGGCTACACAAGGAACAGAAAATGAATTTTCGTAAAAAAAAAACAGAAAATTTTCATACAGTGAAAACGAAACTGCAACAAATGAAATAATGAATTCTAGCTCAAGAAACTTTACGAAGCACGTGTTTTCTGTTTGAACAATGGACTGCCTAAATCAAAACCATCGGGGAAAAAGTAATCTTATTATTTGCTAACAATTCTTATTCTAATGATACACCAAAGAAATAAAAATGGTACCTCTGACGTGCCTTTTATGGCAATTTGGCAATATTGCACATTAGATTCATCCGTAAAGCATGACGCTTTAAGATACATTTTTTTAGGAATAAGTCAATAAATGAGAAACAAGGAACAATTACATTGAGCAGATCACGAAAGTAATTAATGGTTAGTTTTAGGTCAGATCCTACATGAGAAAAACGGAAAACGAAATAAAGGGAAATAAGGGGCCCAAATTATGTGGGGAAGAGACACACCAAACGAATGGAAAACATTGGATCCATAAACTGGGTCATTGGTGGATGGAAAAATCATCTCTTGAATGTTTGATAATGATGCATACTAGAATAATTCCGTAAGAACACAGTACAAAAGATGTTAAAGCAATGCGACAACATAACATGGGGTGTTTGGGAGATAGAACAATTGTTCGTTGGCAGTTTGATGATTGTGCTGACTAGGGCATAATCCAACAAGATGAAAAGCTAGGACACTATAAACAAGCAATTGGAATATGAAGAAATGTGGATCTATATCATGGGGTATTGGCGGATGGAGAAATTAATTATCCTACGACACTTCGGTGATGTTCAACGCTTATTCAATATCCTTTACGCAAGTCATTTATATCTGAAGCAATATGGTGTAAGGACACACGAAACACAAATTCTAGGGATCCATAGCATGGACTGTTGTTAAATGGATTGATTGTCTCATGAAAGATTAATGATGGTGGTCGCTATCATCATACCCTTAACATAACACAAACGGGGGCACAAAATGTGAGATATTAGTTCGAATTTTGGTCAATCGTAACAAACGTGGGACAAATAAGGATATGAAAAATGAGAAATTAGTTTAAGCAATGTAGATCCAAAACATGGCGTGGTAAATCGAGCTGTCCCATTAAATTTAGATATCCTAAACAGAAAGCAAATATAAGGGATAGTAGATGGACCACTGTGGTGTATTGGCTTTCAAAACAAATAAATCAGGGAATCCATAACATCGTGAATGTTGATCACATGATGGTGCACACTAGGTTTATATTCTGGAGACATGAATTTTGATAAGTTGCAACACACGCGAGATTAACAAGGACATGTAACATGAGAAATTAGTAGGTGAAGCAATGTGGATCCATAACATGGGGTGGTAGATCGAGCAGTGTTCCATGGCATTTAAACATCATAAGCACTATGCAAATATGAGGGACGATTAGATGAAGCAATGTGGTGAAAGGATACACCAAACATATGAAAATTAGGAATTGTATATCTCATGGTAGTGCACACTAGGTTCAGACCCTGAAGACATGAATTTTGGAAGGGTCGCAACAAACGCAAGACAAATGAGGATACGGAATATGATAAATTAGTAGATGAAACAATGTGGATCCATAAAATGGGGCGGGAGATCGAGCAGTGCTACTACACACCTGCAGACCAGCAGGTACTAGTAGATGAAGCAATGTGGTGAAAGGACACACCAAACAAATGTACACCAGGAATTGTTGGTCTCATGGTAGTGCACGCTAGTTTCAGACCCTGAATACATGAATTTCGGGGAGAAGGTCGCAACGAACATGAGACAAAACAACTGATGAAGCGGTCTATGCGTTGCTTATCCTGGGACATTGTGGAGACGTACTCTGTGCCTGTGGTCTTGAGAAGGCAGCGACAGCGAGAGCACCGCCAAACCCACGCGCCTGAGCCCCGCCTGCACGCCCTGCCACCAAAAACATAACACAAAGGTCAATCAGGAGCCAACACCAAGGGGATCATCAACATTATACAGTGATTGACTGGGATTGACTTGAGGAGATAATTGATTCGCTGCAACAAAATGATTCAAAATTGAAGGTAACAATGGTTTTTAAAAGTTAAACCAGTTAATTTCGATTAATAAGATGGAAAAAAACCTTGCAGAGCAGATGATTTTTTTTTTTGAGTAATATTAAAATCTGAAACAAAAACAGGCATGTAAAATTTAAACATCTGAAAGATCAACATCCAATAAAGTAATTTAAAGACACAAAACATAGATATTTTTTTTTATTCCTTGTACCTATTGAAAAACATTATGAATCCCAATATGAATAATACATAAAAAAAAAAAAAAAAACACCACAACCCAAAATATTCAACCTTTTATCGCGAAACCTTTAATCAATTCAATCACTAAGTGTCCATGTTTTATTTCCATAGATCTTTCTTCAAAATGTTTTGCCTCCATTCTGAAATTCATCGTTAGTTGTTTAAATAAGAATTAATTACTTCTAAAAAGTTCGCGAAGAAAATCTGACAATTTGAAGATAATAGAATTTTAGCTGTCTTTCATTTCGGCAAGTTTATTCCTTGAATTTGTGTTCAATTTCCCACCACTTAACCTCTCAGTAAACAATAGAAAACTCGATTATTATATCACAAATGTTTGGGTGACTTTAAATGGAAAATTCGGCGAGTTGATGTAGCACTTTGTTGCCATTTTCGCAACAATTTCCGCCCGTCTTGGAATTTGCGACAGCTGACTTGACACTGCGCGATGCTAAACCTAACTCTGTTTCGCATATTTTGTGAACTGACATGTGTGGAACGGGATTATTTTGAATTTTACATACTAAACTTGTTATTGTTGTATACAACCGCCATTCCGCTAGGAGTGGTACTATCCAGATGTGTCTCCACTTTGTTTTGTCCTTGAACACTTCTTTAATATCCTCGGCATTCACTTTACAAGAAGTCGGAATTTCGCTTTTCCCGAAGGAGTAGTTTCGCATTCCTAATAAAGACTGATTTTTCATTTCCGAAACTGAAACCTGCTTTAGACATAAACACCGAAATGGTAAATGTGCGATCTCCTCGCCTAGAACTCAAGACCTCCCGCTCCTAAAAGAAGCGTTCTACCAACTGGACTATCTTTTTTTCACAAATTAAAAACAAAACTCGTTTCGCTTATACTGTTAAGCATAGCTTTGAATTTAAAAAACCGTATCTTGATCATAAATTTAAAATTGTCTGTACTAAAGTACTTAGATTTGTAAGAAATCCTACAAAAACATAAAACTCTATATTCGGTTCGTGATCCTGAAAGGTTCTAGTATGATCTGATAAAAAATACATTTTACTCTGATCTACATAGACAAGTAACTCGAGTATAAAACAATACGTAAATAGTAAATACATACACAACAATTGAGTAAACAAAATAAAAATGACTTAAAAGTACAGCGCTCACTAGATACGCTGTTGAATCTTCTTTATTTTTTCAGTACATGCGAATGTTGAATATTCACGCAACGGTTTATACTCGGGGTAGGAACTGATCTTGATTTGACGTACGAACAGCATACGTTCGAGGTTTAATACCTATTTTGTTAGTGCCGCAGTTTACGTCATTTTTACGCGTTACTTGACGTCCCCGCCATGTGACGTCCAGGGAATCTCTTTTGCTTCTTTTATTTGAACACTGATAATAGGGTGTGGAAAAGGCAGTATGGGACAATATTGCGAAATGACAATTTCGCGTAAGGTCAAAGCGTGACAGGCCAGTTTATTATTAAACCCCTTAGATTATGTCAGCTTATATTATCAAATGGGACATTTATTTTTTTACTGTCAACTATTTAAAAAAATAAATTAACGGTATAAAGCGCCCTTGAGGTAATTTGTCACAATACGACATTAAAGAAAACATTGTCTTATAAATAAATTCAAGAACAATAATAAACTCAAAACATCATGGTTTTTACTTGTGGCACGCTACATCTAATGATCCAATAATTTGGTGATAATTCAATTTTTATCTGTTACCAAAATAAAAGCAGGAAAAGGAAATTTCGCACCCTGCTTAAATATGAGCAAAGCAAAATTGATTTATTTTTATCTTCTAGAGCACGCTTTTGACCGAAGCGGCTTTTGACCGAAGCGGCTTTGACTGGCGCGGTTTTGGAAAATGCGCAACTCGCAGCATCCCTTTCAATTCAATGCTTCTCAATACCCGAGAGCGGTTTTTATGAGTCTCACATAAAGAGACACCTCAAATCACATATCATTCTTCCTGATTTCATTCCCTCACAAATGGCTTACAATAAAACTGGAGCTTATTGTATATTAAAACATTGTTAACATTTAATCAACATGCCATAAATTATAATATTCCTTGTTTTTAAATAATTTTCAAAACAATACAACAATATAAACTTTATTCAAATGTTTATTAATTTTAATTTTATTTTGTTTCATGTCAAACTACCGCAATTCCAGTTTATGTTCAATTTTCATGTTACCAATTTTTTTTTTGGTAATTCAAGAACAGGAATGCCATTCATTAACCTATTTTTGCCTGGACAGAAATACATTAATAATTTTATCAATCAATAATGTACATATTTTTTTAAATAGCACACTGTCCATTTATAATGACTTTGGAACTTTTTTCTTTCGGGGTGGGAGCAACCAAATAACAAAATATTTGTAAGCTTTGTCCCTAGCAATCTGGCCCCGTGACGACACAATTTAGTCTACGCCAATTCATGTGCAAACCTCATTACCCAATGGCATCAGCAGTTGAACCCGGGTCAGAGTATCTACAAGGCACCCGACGGGACTCCAACAGGCGTTGTTTTTATTGCAAACACGCTAGTCCAAGTGACGGCATTGAACCACTGGGTCATAGCGCCGACGTAAGAACCAATATGTTTTTTTAAATCAGTGCATTTTTTATATTTGTGTGAGAATAATATTTATTATGGAACCACCATTTTGACATTAAAAAAAAAAATTTACAACTGCTGCCAAGGGTATTCCTTTGGGACACATAAAATACCAAATGATCACAAAATATCTCAGCTTTTTCGGCTCACGAAAGGAATAAAAAAAATGAATCAAAATTCACCTTAAATTTATATGTTATCATTTTCTTCTTTCAGCGACAATGTTATCAAAGATGGGCTACATTTAAAAAAACGCAACTACCGTTATCACCGAAGGGGTTGCATGTGGCGTTTGGAATATATTTATTTTCACAGGTATGACGGCCAGCCTCATTCCAGCTTTCCTAGTGAAGACTGAGTAAACCTTCCCGGTACTGTGAAACTGGGTTTGAAATAAACACCGAAACGGAAATAAATTATAACACCCTTGAAGGCGAAATCTAGGCTTTCTACGAACCGAGCCAGCAATGATTCAAACTATTTTCACAGCTTAGGCGACTGGCCTTACGCCAACCACTTGAAGTGGGGGCTATCCTGCGGGGGCTGGCGAAGGCTGGGTAAACCTTTTTACAAATTATAATTAATGTCAAGGTTAATTACACTTTTTTCAAATAATAATAAAACCAGGATTATTTCTTTGGTGAACGCTGTTTTTGTCTGATTCACACCTGTAGAGCCCATACGGATATCACGGATTACAGATATTAGAGATATCGATATCATCGCCAGCGAAACCTCGAGAATAATGTAAGCTCTCCCATTACGGTTCGTCTAATATCCGAAAAAGTGAAATGAACATCGAAATTAATTATAATATGTAAATAAGTGAAACGATCGTAGCTCTTCGGTAAATCTTGCTGGTATTTTAGTATGACTGGATATATTCTTCACCCATCAGTCTTTGTTTATTTATCTTCACGTTACCGTGAAAGTTTCAATAAAACATGAAGAGAAGAGCGGCATGTTTGGATTTTACAGCGCCAGCACGTGATTTAAGAGATCTAATATACTCGAGTGTCCAAGCTGTAAATTAACTACAAAGCTAAGTAAAAGTAAAATAAAATGGCAGTAGCTAACAGTTTACTTCTTTCTGTAGGCAAAAGATGTAACATTGTAGTCGACGACATTAAATCTACCCCGTACTAACGAAACGCGTTCGTATTATATTGTATTGTAGCCTCACATGAGGCATGTGCAAGCGCGAACTTGTACATGTCTGGTTGTGAGAATGCATGTAATGTGAATCTCCAATGTAACATATCTTTGCAACTTACTTAGATTAGATTAGATTAGAATGAAATAAAACGGACTCCGAACATTTAAAATATTCCTCGGCTATGTGAAGTTTTTAAATCTAAATCTAAGTTGCAAAAATATGTATCATTTGAGATTCATATTAAACCCATTCCCACAAGCAGACACGCATAATTTCGCGCTCACACACGCCGCATGTGGACCTTCAATATAAAAACCAATCTCAAATGAACATAAGCCCTGCAACTCTTGCCGACCTTCCCTGAAACAGGGGTGACATTGGTAGCAAGGGTCGGCAACCCTTTGTTGCAAAAGGGCCATTTTTTTTACGTGGTATTTAGTGCGGGCCGCACTTGGGCAGTGGCTAATCCTTTTTTTTATTTTTTTTTTATTTAAGAAAAAAATAATTTTCAAATATACAACTTTTAATTGACACTTAATATTCACGAACATTATCCAGATCCAAAACGAATGGGTTCCTTATCCAATTGAACTCTGAATAATCTTCTTTAAACATTCTTTAAATGTGTCAACGATCGATTGTTAGAGTACACTGTAAGTTAATTTTCAATTACAAAATTTTCCAAATTAGGATAAGATGCCAAGTTCTCATTCGATACGCTCCTTTTAATCATTTGAAGTTTCTTCATAAATGCTTTTATTTTTTAATTTACTGAAAATTGACTTGTAGTTCTCCGGCACGTGCGCAGTGGCGAATATCTTGCGGGCCGCACCAACATGCTTCAAGGGCCGCAGGTTTTCGACCCATGGTTTACAGCATCGAGTCGGGACGACATATTGCGTCAAAGAAAACACTAATAAAATTACTAAATAAATTAGAATTTATTAGTTAATATACAATTTACACAACTACATGGCAACTACACGTATATAGGAAATTAATTGTAAAAATGTTTATTTTGTGAAATTACTACGATAAATTACTATTTAAGCTGAATTTTTTTCATAGTACAATGTACTCGGATAAAGATCAAACTGAAGTCGGTGAGTTAAATAACTACCTACCTATAAAGTTTTTTTTTTTTTAACAAAGTAGAATTGCAAGATTGTTGAAGTATTTTGAATATTTAAACAATTTAGTAGGTGGATTATCTTATTTGGCATAAAACAACTTACAATTCGAACCTCCAAAAGATTTGACTGATAAAAAAAATGTATCGATGAGAGAACAGGCACCTATTCTGTCAGCATTGGTCAACAAGTCTCTCACTACAGAGTGTATTTTTCCCACGGAACTTAAAAAATCAATTGTTACACCAATTCTCAAAAAATCAAGCCTTCCAGCTGATTCTGTGGAAAATTATAGACCTGTGTCGTCCGTTCCTTTTATATCGAAAATTATTGAGAAGGCCGTTGTTTGGCAACTCACTCAGCACATGGAGCGAGGCGGATATCTGTCTAAGTTTCAGTCAGCATATAGAAAAGCTCATTCCACTGAGACTGCCTTACTTCGCATTGTGAATGATGTGATAGCTGCGGTTGGGGACGGTGCTCTTGCCATGGTGGCAGTACTTGACATGAGCGCTGCCTTCGACACTGTTGATCACAGTATACTCATCACTAAGCTTGATAGGTTGTACGGAGTCCGAGGAGGAGTATCTAAATTGCTATCTTCATATCTGAAAGGCAGATGTCAGACTGTGGATGTTGATGGTGAGTCATCAGGTATGCCCATGGACTGTGGTGTGCCTCAGGGATCTGTGCTCGGGCCTTTACTTTTTACCCTGTACACAAATGATCTTGAGAGCACTGTACTGATGAACGGCACCAGCTACTATTCTTATGCTGATGATATTCTACTTTGTCGTTTCTGTCAGCCATCTATGACAGATGCCTGTAGTCTTGAGATGGTCCGGTGCATTGAAGTGGTGGCTGAGTGGATGGCAAGGTGTCGCCTTAGAATGAATCCAGACAAGACAGAATTCATCTGGATGTCGTCTCCTGGTAGGAAACACTTGCTTGGCTCTTCACCAATTAAAGTAATGGGCCTGGATGTATATCCATCTAGCTCAATTAAGTTTCTTGGGGTCCATCTTGACAACACTCTCTCCATGAGTACGCAAATAAGCTCGACTGTGAGCTCCTGTTTTTTTCACCTGAGGCAGTTGAGATGGGTCAGAAACTGTTTGACATCCGAAGCTGCTAAGATTCTCATTGCGTCCTTTGTTGTGTCGAGACTGGATTATTGCAATGGTCTGTTCTGGGGTCTTCCAAGGTTTCAGCAGTCTAGACTGCAGTCCGTCTTTAATGCTGCAGCCAAATTACTTTTAGGAGGACGAAAAACTGACCATGTCTCTCCTCTGTTGCGGCGCCTTCATTGGCTGCGAGTCCCAGAGAGGATTGAGTACAAAATATGTGTTTCTGTTTTTAATGCCCTCAGAGGAGTTGCCCCATCGTACTTGTGTGAATTGTGCAGAGTCGACCAGATAGGTGGAAAACGATGCACTCTTCGTTCTGCACAGAGTGACGCCGTAAACAGGCTTCAACTGCCTCTTCGACGGAACAGAACTGGTTTCGGAGACAGGGCTTTTAGTTCGGCTGGTCCATCCTGCTGGAATAGTCTACCTCTGGAGTTGAGAACAGAGACCAGTGTTGGCAGTTTCAGGAAGTTGCTTAAGACACATTTGTTTAACAGAAGCTTCAACACATAAAAGCGCCCTTGGGGTGGCTAGTGCCACTAAACGGCGCTGTATACAAATTGTCCAATTATTATTATTATTAACAGGCGCTCAGATTTGGAACTAATCTGGCCAAATGACATCATTCTTTTCCCCGACTTTTCAAGTATTCGCAGTCCATTAGGAGTTTTTGGATGCGGATTTCGTGTAAATTACTTGAAGCGAAGGGCTTATCAACCACTTCAATTCAACAATTCTTGTGGCTGAGTAAACCTTGCCGGTAATTTATTTTGGGTTTGAAATAAACACCAAAACGGGAAATCATTTCTACAGCAATGTTTACAATGCCAGCTCTTACTTAAATGAAAAAATAAATAAATAATGAACAGTTCACATTTTGAAAGTGGAAGCACGCCTCCACTTACTAAATAAGTATTTTCTTTTTCGCAAAAAGGTGAGACTTTTTTTCACTGTCCTTTTATTTATTTTTTGAATTATGAAAAAAGCGTAGAGAGGACGAGGATTATACTAAGAGCTGGAGGATGAATGTCAAGAAAGAAATGGGAGGTACGATTAAAAAAACTGTCGCATGTTCTTTTATACAAGCAGGTAGGTACCTAACTTACGCAAAATGTCCAAATTGTGAATCACCTAGATCCAAAATTTAACCGGTATAAAATGTGATATATTTCTAAGACCGTAGTTATATTAATAATTAAACTAAAAAACAGAAGATGCACTTACACCTTTTTGTTTTCCTAGTTTTTTGGATGCACTACAAAAAATAAGTATAAAGAGAAGAGCAAACAATAAGAATGCAAAGGAAGAAGGTATTCGAAAAGACTAGTATTCCTGGCGCGTGTTTGAAATTTAACAGCGTCAGTTTCCTTATTCAGTCGCACGAAAACAACGGGGAAAAGAGATACAAAATAAAATACATTTACAAAGATGCAGTTAAGTTACGTTATTTTATCAGATATCGTTGACTAAGCACAGTTTGTATCAGAGTGGAATTCACCCTGTTGCTTTTTGTTTGGAGATCACTCCATCCCCTTAGGGTCGGTGACCCCAGCCCCGCTTTACAACCCCTAGCTACAAGCCGTTAGGGTATAAATCACCTGTCTTAGGTCTGTAAAGGTGTAGCTGGTGCCTTGTTGAGTCTAGACTCGGAAATAAAAACATTGTTAAAAGTTGCAAAGAAATAATCATGTAAAATGTACACACTTCTTGTATACCACTCGTACACATAAGTAGGTACATAGAAAAATTTAAACTAGAGCTGCGGTCGTTTGACATGTCATAAAATTACAATAAATTTTCATTTTTAAATTTCGGATACCACAAGAACAGTTTTCGACGTTTCACCGGCGTCGTAGCCAACATCTTCAGAAGGCACCATTTCTGTACGAAGATTAAGGATGAACTGATTCATGCATATATCACAAATTAAATATTATTATGTACCCTTGAGCGTAGGTTTTAATTATGTTTGGGATTACAATAATTTTGTTTTTGATTTAAGTGGATCTCAATAGATTGCACTATATTTCCTGTACACACTGACCTAATTGTATCTTTGTTCTTGAAGCGAAATTTATGTACAGATGTAGGTAAATGACTTAAAATGAATTTAGATGACAGCTAAAGAAGGGCGCTGTTATGAGGGCATTCAAACTTCTAAATTCAGCGGTTATTATTTGGTTTCTTCAACAAAATACTGCTCAAATTTTAGCAATTCAGCTAACATCACATTAAACTATCAAAAGTAACATTAATTCTGATTTTCACCACTTTCAGTTAAAGCTCAGTTAAATTTCTCTCTTTTGCTGTTATATATGTACTTAACTTAATCTCACTTTGCTTATTTGTATTGAACCATTGATTTTATGCTTGTTTATATTTGTGTTTCTCTCTGTAAAAGGCATTCTGTGCTGTAAATAAATAAATAAAAGCCTTGTTGATCCGTACCAGGTTTAAAAATGAAGTAGGTACGTACTTACAACTGTCATCCCTGTTTAAATTGGGGTGTTTTAATTTTTTTTCAACAGCCCTTCTCACCAGTCTTGGGCTCAATTATTTATCTTCTGACATAACCTTTGTTTGGTGGCATCTGCTGGATATCTCATCACCACGAGTTCTTACCTACCGAATATCGATAAAATTTGTATGAAGACATGTCAATCCAAGATAGCCGCAAGTTTTGCCAGCTGATTATTCTTCATACTAATATTACCGATATTCGGTAGGTAGGCGGTAGGCTCCTTGACTGATAGGTTGGTACGAGGCTGACCACCCGTGCTGTAAAAATCGGTTCACTTTTGTCAATGCCACCCCGGTTCAGGGAACGGCGGCAGGAGTTGCAAGGTTTATGTCCATGTGAGGTTTTCTTTATTTGTATGCACACATGCAGAATCTGTAGGCGCGAACCTACATGTGCCTGTCTGTAGGCATGCATTTCATATGAGCCTTAAATGCTTACATATCCTTGCAGCTTAGATTATAGATTATAGAAGAATTACCTTGGTGATGAGACTTCCAGCTTAAGTGCTAAGTGGTGAGAGAATGACAAAATATTGGACGAGAATATGACAGCTGAATACCTTGGCGTCAGTCGGTTGTCCGCCTGTGGGTTTGCTCATGGCGGCAGCATGGGGGGGGCTCGTGGCTCCCCTCCTGCATCAGATGAACTTCGGCAGGTCACATGCCGAGATGCGCCACTGCTTGCGGTCCAGAGCAGCCACGGCAGCGGCGGATATCACACGCACGGCCCTGGTATCCCCAATGGCTCAGGCCAGTGCAAGAACATCCAACACTTGGTTAAAATAAACACTCGGAAGCAATGCACTTAACTTGATATTTCTGACATTTTTTAATTGATAATTACACTGGGCTGAAAAACACTTGATTTTACGATTTCACTAATATTGTATGTGCAAATTACACAGGATTTATAAGAAGAAGAAGAAGAACTCTGTGATGTTATACAGATTTAAGAAAAGGCGAAAAACACTTCATCTGATGAGATTTTATGGATGATGGAATAAAGATTTTTAAGTTGAAAATTTAATTTATTGAGAATACGCAAGCACTGAACTTTGGAGATCCCGTTTGAATCTGAAAATAAAGAAAAAGAACATTGATTAGATTTAGAAAATAAAATAAAACGTCTATCCAAGTTTTTTCATGGGCAAATTTTATTAATAATTTTATTATTTTATTTATTTTTACTCACTCTTTCGTAAAGTCGATAATCTTGACTGATTTAAAAATAATCAAATTGATTAATCAGATTCAGTACCCTTAGTACGACTTGCAAAACTTGAGAAAAGTAAAGTTTACGGAAAATATTAAAGAGTGATTTCTCCCAAAATCTGCCGTTTTTGTTTCTTACACTTTATCTAATCTAATCTAATCTAAGTTACAAAGATATGTTACATTGGAGATTCACATTACATGCATTCCCACAACCAGACATGTACAAGTTCGCGCTTGCACATGCCTCATGTGAGCCTACAACATAAAAACCAAATCTCAAATGGACATACACTCTGCAACTCTTGCCGTCCTTCCCTGTAACAGGGGTGACATTGGCAAAGTGAACCATTTTTAGAGCATGGGTGGTAAGCCGCATACCAACTTATGATCTTAGCAAAAGAGTTACAGTGATGAAAAAAATCAAGTTCAAACAAACAAAAACGGCAGATTTTGGGGGAAATCACTCTTTAATAATTGCCGTAAACTTAACATTACTCAAGTTTTGCAACTCGTACTAAGGGTACAATTGCTGATCTATAATCGAAGTCGCAATGATAAATTATCATTTGAGATGCATATTTAATGCACGCCAAAAATAAACAAATTAAAAAAATATATAACGCACATTAAAAACCCAAATCTCCAATGAGCATAAACTTTGCAAATCTTTCCGCTCTTCCCTGAAACATGGAGTCATGAATATGAATGAATTGAAAAAAAGGAAACAAAGGTAGAAATAAGTGGAAACAAACATTCAGGCTTATAATTTTTCAAGCAGCCTACGCTATGACTTGATTCCAGTGTTTTTTAAGGTAGGGGTCTATAACACTTAAGAACTTCAGATTACGTGAAGGCAGTTAAGATAAAGTTGACAAGACATGTACATTTTAAAAATAATTACAAAATTAATATTATTTCATACTGAAAACACGTGAAGCAGAAACATACATAAATAAATCTTGAATGATATTTTCCACGCGCAAAGATACATCACATTTTCTTAGCTGCTTCATCTCTACCTCAGTCTACAAGATAGAGAGAGATGAAAGAAGCGACTTTATGTCTCCGAAATTATACCTAACTGTTCGTTTATTTACTCTGCGTAACTGATGTACATTGCCCAAGTGTAAAACATAACGTTCCAACTCAACCGCAGCGTTTACCAAAACTGTATTAAAATTAAAACAGCGCCTTGCAGTGAGCGTTTCAGCATAGATTCATGTTTAGTAAAACGCTCTACTTGACGTACATGACGCCAAAAGATAACAAGAGATTTCGTTTGGGAATTATACGGAAAACAGGGACGAGCACTCCGTAGAGGCATAAGTAAGCGAGAAACGCTAAAAAAATCATTCAATGTGAAAGCTTTCTAAGAAAAAACCAGGAATAAAGACTATGTATGGGAACCCATTTTCCGTCCTCTCGTGGACCGCAATTTTGATAGCACCCTGTATCAAATTCAATTGAGACAGACTTTTTCAAATAGGTCACCCCTGTTTCAGGGAAGGACGGCAAGAGTTGCAAGGCTTATGTTCATTTGAGATTGGGTTTTTATATTGTAGGTCCACATGCGGCATGTGTTAGCGCGAAATTATACATATCTGCTTGTGGGAATGCATTTAGTATAAATCTTAAATGATATATATCTTTGCAGCTTAGATTAGATTAGATTAGATTAGATACATGGGATTTTTTCGCCCACACAAACCAAACAAAATCTCAATCCATTAATTATTCTCCTTTTCTAGAAACTCTAAACACTATAATCTATAATCTAAGTTGCAAGGATATATTCATTTAAAGCTCTCAGATGTTTGCCAACAAACAAACACGTGCAGTTCGCGCTTACAAATGCTGAATGTGTACTTACAAATAAAATCCAAACCTCAAATAAACATAAGCCCTACAACTTTTGCCGACCTTCCCTGACACAGGGGTGACATTGGCAAAGTGAACCATTTTTTTACAGTATGGGTGGTCAGCCTCATACCAACCTATAAGTCAAGGAATACGAATAATAAATAACATTTATGTATAAAAAAGAACAACACCTTAAAAGAAATCTATCCAAAAAAGTAAAAAAAATCCTATGCAAAAAATGTAGCAAATTTATAAACCAACATTACAAATCAACATCGCAGATTAGCCGCCACTTCTTCCTGTCATTGCATACTTCTTTCATTTCATCCAGAGTCATAACCTTTTTCATACAAGTCCTTCTTTTATTATGACTCTGGATATCCCATTCATTCGCTATTTCAGAAATTTGATCCATCCATACTTTTCTCGGTCTTCTCTACCACGACATCCATCTATTCTAGCAACATACGAGTATACTTTCTTCGTCAATCTTTCATTACTTTTTCTCACCATATTATGTCCGAACCATCTTAACATATTTCTTTTAATCTTCACTTTCACACTTTCCCTTACACCACATTCTTCTCTTACAAAATCATTCCTCACCCTGTCACTTCGTTTTTTCCCAATCATACTTCTTAGATAGTCCATTTCTACTGTATGGACTTAACTCATTTCCCTTTCACTCACCGTCCAGGCTTCACTTCCATACATCAAGGTGGGCACTAGTATACCACCGCCGTGCACCGCCAATCTAACATTTTTTGAGAGATTTCGGTTCCTGGCGATGCAAGCGGTCGCACCCAGTACACACCTGCCTTTCATTATTCTTCTTTCAAATTCACCGGCCATTCAATAATCCTTTCGTAAAAGTGTATCGTTTTGTTATGTGCTCGCTCACACTTGCTTCAATACACCCATCCCCCTTCCTTTCTCAAATCGCTTAGTGACAGCTGAAGTAATCCCAATTTGTAACGTAGGCATCCTACAATCTTCTCCTTGTTTGTAAAACGGCTGCAGTTTTAACTTTAAAGTTAGGTTATAAAGTATTGTTTTTTTTGTTACGAAATTTAGTTAGAGCAAGTTGGCAAGACGTCACCACCACGTTTGCCAGACGAGTAGGTGAAGAATAGTCAGGAATGAAAACTGTTTAAAATAAATAATAATGAGTATTTTTTCCTGGTTATTGCTGTAGGCAACCCTGTTTGTAGAAGGTACTTTCGTCTATTAGTCGTATTATTATTACGCAAATATATAACTTACAACTTGTGTACTTTTATTATTCATACTTACTTGAATCGCTTATGTTGGATACTTATGTATGGAAGTGAAGCATAGACGGTGAGTGACAGTGAAATGATAGGTACGTAAGGTTTGCACGGTGGAAATGAAACACTCAAGGATAACAGGAAATACTCTGTGGGATGGAGTTAAGAACGAATGGGTTAAAAAGAAATGCAAGCTGAAATGCCGCAAGTTAATGTTACCTACATATATATTTATTTGGGTCTACTTCAGAAATGGGTCTGCCTGTAAAAAATTAAGGAACAGCATTAGCTAGAGGTATGTATATATATTTATTTGCACAGATTAGGTGACCATTACCTACCTACCAGGAGTTTTATTTAATCGAGTAAATTTTTACTAGTTATTTGACTTCAAATACTAGAAAATATGTTTACATCTAGAAAGCGAAAATAAATTAAATCAAAAGTACTAAATTCGTTGACAAGTATTTATTTTTTGTATTTCCTAAAGCATTCATTATATACTAGGGGCTCCGCCCCTGGCTGCTACGCAGCCCAACCCCTTAACATTAGGCAATGTGTATATTGCTCATAGTTTTCTTGGGTTAAAACTTGTTATATAAGAAAATATGTAAAATAAAAAATGCAGTTTTGTAACAAAAGAAAGAAAACTAAAAGCAAATAAAAAAAAGAAACCGGTTTTAATTTGCTCCATTATAGTCCTTGACTTATATGTTGGTATGAGGCTGACCACCCAAACTGTTAAAAAATGTTACACTTTGCCAATGTCACCCAACAAAAGAAGAGCCTGTATGAAGAAGGTTATGACTCTGAAGGAAATGTAAGAAGTATGTAAGGACAGAAAGAAATGGCGGTTGGTCTGTAATATTGGCGGCTATCTATCTATAATCTATAATCTAAGCTGCAAAGATATGTTAACATTTAAGACTCATATTAAATGCATGCCCACAGACAGGCATATGTAGGTTCGCGCCTACACATTTTGCATGTGTGCATACAAATAAACAAAACCTCACGTGAACATAAACCTTGCAACTCCTGCCGCCGTTCCCTGAACCGGGGTGGCATTGGCAAAAGTGAACCGATTTTTACAGCACAGGGGGTCAGCCTCACACCAACAATCAAGGAGCACAAAAAATATAAATGATGTACAAAAATTCTTAATTACTTATACACATAACAGATCCAAATTAAAATTAGACTTAACATTTAAATTAAATGAGAATGGGTTTTGTTTTAAGTTTTCATGTCCATAAATATTATTATTTGTTGATTTAAAAAATGTAATTTGTCGTGAATGTTCCTGGACTTATAGGTTGGTATGCGGCTGACCACCCATGCTGTAAAAATTGTTCACTTTGCCAATGTCACCCCTGTTTCAGGGAACGACGGCAAGAGTTGCAGGGCTTATGTTCATTTGAGATTGGGTTTTTATATTGTAGGTCCACATGCGGCATGTGTTAGCGCGAAATTATACATGTCTGCTTGTGGGAATGCATTTAATATAAATCTTAAATGATATGTATCTTTGCAGCTTAGATTAAATTAGATTAGACCCCTGTTCTAGGGAAGGTTGGCAAAAGTTACAGGCAAAAGTTTGTTTGTGGGCATGCATTGAATATGAGCTTTGAATCCATATATATCTTAGCAACTTAGATTATAGACCTCTGTGTCAGGGAAGGTCGGCAAAAGTTGTAGGGCTTATGTTCATTTGAGGTTTGGATTTTATTTGTAAGTACACATTCAGCATTTGTAAGCGCGAACTACACGTGTTTGTTTATGGGTATGCATCTGAGAGCTGTGAATGAATATATCACTGCAACTTAGATTATATATTATAGATTATATTATTGTATCTGTAAACCGACATAATATCCTTAGACTGGGTTTTTATGGTCCATATGAGACATGTGTAAGTGTGAACTTATAAGTGTCTGCTTGTGAGAATGCTGTAATATATCTTTGCAACTAAGATTACAGATTTAAATCGATTTTTATTTTTTTTGTTTGTTGTTTTTTTGATTTGTATCAAATAAAAAAAAATATCGTAAAAAAAAAAAGACTTTCGAATTTTGCCGCTAGATGTCTATTTAGTCTTCTTACATTTTGCATACATTTTCTAACATTTCCATACAAAACAAAAAGCGGGTTAAAAAAATGAAGCAGCTTTTTAAAAAATACTTTTTTCAGAAATTATGATTACTTCTACTAAAAACTCCTGTTTTACGAAAAAAAATTTTTTTTTTGTAACTATTGAAAGAAGTTATAGTGTATTGGAGTGTGTTTCTCAAACACATACATGAAAGGTACTGTTTTGCAGCATATACCTATACAAAATTTTATTTTTCATAGATATGAATGTATTTCATCTGCTGTGATGGCATTAATTTTGAAAATCGAATGTCAAAGCGAAAGACGACGGTCTGGAGTAATATAATAAAGGATGTGTCGAATGAAGAAAAAATGACAAAATAAAATGACAGATCGTTTAGTCGGTAGGTATATTTTTTTATTCCTTTTTTGAATCACGCCGATGTTGCCAGGCGTACGCACATTTACTTTTTGTGCTAATGAAAATGAAGGGGAAAAGTTTTTTTTCAACCTCCCTGTGTAATTTTATTTTCGCTCTGTTAAATCTGAAATAAAAGTTTTATTCTCTGTATTTTTTTTTTGCTATAAAAAATGTTAATTTTATTTCAAAGTTTGCACACTGAAATAATTGAAATGAATAAAAAATATTGTCTACCTACCTCACTACACCGGGAAATCATGGTATAGTTAAAATTCAAAACCACCTTTTTCCATTGATTTTTTTTTCAGGTTTCTCAACCGGGATCTAATTTTAAATCTAACCTGCAAAGATATGTATCATTTGAGATTCATACATTTGGCAAAAGTGAATGTTCCAATTTTTTTGTTAGAATCCATGATTGAATTTTCAATGTAGAGAAGTACTGTATTCATACTAAAAACTAACTGAAAATTTCGATACACTCGTTTTTTTAAGTAACAAGATAGTGCTTTTCTTGCAAAACCTTAATGAATGTCATCGTTATGCTTACATATATATATCATCTTAAAGCATTGATATTCTAATTTTAGGAAGAGCTAAAATGTTTTCTTCTATAATAAGAGTTGCAGACATATTAACATTAAAATAATATTAATTTTAAATGCATGCCCAAAAGCAGCGGCAAGTACATATATAATATATGTCTGCATTTGTAAATAATAAATAAATAAACAGATCTCCAATGAATGTACTCCCTGCATTTTTTGCCGACTTTGTCGGAAGCAGTGGTGACATTTGCAAATTGAACCAATTTTATCAGTATGAATGATCAGCCGCACACCAACCTATCGGTAAAGAAACTTGTTGCTGCATAAAATAGTTACCAGTACCCTTAGTACGAGTTGCAAAACTTGAGAAAAGTAAAGTTTACGGAAAATATTAAAGAGGGATTTCTCCCAAAATCTGCCGTTTTTGTTTCTTACATTTTATGGTCTTAGCAAAAGAGTTACAGTGATGAAGAAAATCAAGTTCAAACAACACAAAACGGCAGGTTTTGGGGGAAATCACTCTTTGATAATTGCCGTAAACTTTACAAGTTTTGTAACTCGTACTAAGGGTACAGTAATCCTTTTAAGAAAAGAACGATCTGGGAATATGTACGTCTGTCGTTTATTTATCGAAAATGGAGAAATTCAGGAAACGATCTGCATATTTAGCTGCAGTCTATACAAGCTCTATGTGCATTTTCTGTTGGATGCAACTAAAGAGAGGTTAAAACAATTACCATGTCAATAGTCAATGCTAGAGCCAATGAAACAGAGCGACTGAGCGACGTGGACTTGCAAATTAATATCATGAATGCATTATTGAAATGAACTAAAAAATTGCTTCACAACTATGTTGAACTATAGTAAGTTGAATGAGTGAAAAGCTCGTTATTGTTCTGAAAGAATAACTGAATATGCGGTAGAATATAAAACT
Source organism: Agapetus fuscipes (assembly GCA_951799405.1). Taxonomy (NCBI): domain Eukaryota; kingdom Metazoa; phylum Arthropoda; class Insecta; order Trichoptera; family Glossosomatidae; genus Agapetus; species Agapetus fuscipes. Next base: position 9,407,081 of record OX637334.1, read on the forward strand.
TTTCTACGAGATCTAAATCATTGAAAATTGTGTGGCGTGCAAGCTAAAGAGTGTGATATTCGGTATTTTTTCCTTTACCAGTAGGTTGGTTTGAGGTCGATCCCTAATGCTGTAAAATCTTGGATCACTTTTTCCAATGCCACCCCGGTTTCATGGAAGGGCGGCATAAGTTGCAAGGTTTATTTTCATGTGAGGTTTGATTTTCTTTTCATGTACACATACAGCATGTGCAAGTGCAAACTTACCTGAGCCTGCTCATGGGCATGCATTAGATATGAGCCTTAAATATCAACAATCTTTGCAACTTTGATTTTAGAGATAGATTATAGCTGGAATAGTTATTTCTGCAATACTTAAAGTTTTGATTGAAACAAAAGTACAATAATGACAAAATTAAGAAAAGGAGGAAAACGTATCTGAGAAGGTTAGAAATATTTATCATATTTTTGTACAAATGCCAACACAGTAATTTTTTTATGCACTTCACACGACGCTCTCATCTCCGAAACACATTCAAGTTTACTGTGTGTGGTATTTAGTGCCTTTTTATATCGAATTCATAAGTATCCTTCATTATTAGAGTATAATTGATAGCAATTAGGGTATTTCAAATATTATCTTGCAAAGGGAAATTTTAGAATACTTACAAGCAATTGATTCAGCTAACTGCTATTTAAATTGCTAGATTGATTTTTGTAGAAACATCTTAAAATATAAAGGGATCGGTAAAATTGGGCGGTTAGCTTTACATTCCTTATCTTATCTGTTCCTTTGATAGTCCATCACATGACATCTTGAAAGGCTTAAATTCCTGATGTCGACAACTTGCTCTATTGTCCTGTTGTAATACCTAAACAAGAGCTTCTTTACAAGTTTGTTTCATTGTATTTAAAGGTTCCATCATCAGCTCTTTGGCCTGTCCCATTTGAGTCACATTTTGAAGATTGAAAAAATATATATACCTACATAGAATGACATTTTAGAATATAACATTTTCAGTATTTCCATTTCTTTATTTCGTTTATCACATTGATAACTCAACGCCTATGATTTTTCTAAAAAAAAAACATATATTGCAGCCGTTGATTCTACACGACTCATATGATTCTAATTGACTAATCACTTGATTTTTTGCTTACACATTTAGGTGTGCTAATCATATTTTCCTAAGAATTAAAGTATGCTTGTCTGCTATTTTTGAGAATAATAGACTGACTGTTATTTTAGCAAGCCTACTAAAGGTTCATCAAACTCGTTGGGTTTTATTTTAGGCTACTGCTTACGACTTTAAACATTAAATACATGAAAACAACTGCAATCAATAGATTTATTTATACACATACAGGAACATATACAATGATTAATAATTTATTCATACACAGAAATATTGATCTATTACAATTTATAAATACCTACATAATTATATTTATGCGACAAAATACAACTAACGACACAAGTTAGCATTCTGAAGTAGACACAAATGACATAGACATTGAAGAAATGCCCGCGAGTAAGTATATTCTCAGATCATTTATTTGGTGGACGCTGTTTCGTGTGAGTCACTCCTCATGAGCTCTTTTCTAGCTCGGTCGTCGCAATAGAAGTGCCTTTAATGACCTGTCATTAATAGGGCAGTCGAATGTTATAGCCGCGAGAGCATTTTTAATAATTAAACGATATTTTAATATGTCCGCCGGATATCGAGCCCCATACCTGCCGATATTACAATGATCAATCCGCAGCGCTAACCAATAAACAAAGTACGGCAACGCAACTAAGTTGAACACATAGTGCAACTTTTCCCGCGTTATCCTCAAATGGGTCGCACGTGGCGTGGGGAACCTATCTTTTACGGTTAACATAAGAGGGCCGGCCTTACGCCTTGAAATGACGGTTTCACAGCTCCCGAGGGGGCTGATTTTCATTTATTGTGAAGCTGAGCCTTGCCCTTATTTCATTTTTGGATTAGAAATATACAGGTAAAAGGGTAAATAAATTCTATACGCGGCATGTGTTAGCGCGAAATTATACATGTCTGCTTGTGGGAATGCATTTAATGTAAATCTTAAATGATATATAGGTATCCTTGCAGCTAAGATTAGATTAGATTAGATTAGATACCCTCGGTGAGGATCGAATTCTAGCTTTCGGCATGGAATGCAAGTATTCTACAGGTTTGCTGAGAATCAAATAGCAAACATGTATGAAATACTTTTATCTTTATCGTACTTAAGCATAGTTGACCATAAAAGTAATATTTTATGTTGATATAAGCACAGATAAGGCAATGGCGGCCAACGCGGCTGAGAATAATCCATTTTATGACAAAAATTGCATTTAAACAATAATTGCAAACACATTAAATTCAATTAATTACAGGTCATAAATAAAAGTTATTAAATTGTTGATTATTTATCATAACTAAAACACGGGTGTGTCAAACTTAGTGAATTTATACTTAATCACAAGGACAACTTAAGAAAATCATGCAGTTAGTTTTTTTTGTAATTTTAAAGACTTATAGCTTTATAAGCCATTGTTGAAACACGTCGTTACAATGAATGTTTTCGAATAACTATAATTTAAATTGTTGTTTTCTTCGTTACTTGTGTTTTAATGGTTCACGCTTCACATTAAAAATCACAAGGTACCTAAGAAAGTGGTTCTAATTTTGGAATAAAATTAATATTTAAAAATCGGTATATTTGTACGCCTGTTTCAAGACCGGTCACAAAACATCCCCTGGCCTTACAGCAACTGAATCTTGCTTGAAGTGGGACAGATTATCCGAGACCGAAATTACACAGGGCCCCCAGAGGTGCGATTCAAACCAAGTAAGGCCCAAAAAATAAATAAAGCTTCTTTTTTATGAATACTTTATTTCATTTTTAATTTTTATTATAGACTTCTAACACTTTTTTAAACTATGAAGTAACATAAATGTAGTATTCCTAATTAAAAATTCAGATATTATACAAATCTTTACAAAAGCACTTTGGCAACAAAACGTAGAGAATAAACTAAGTTCTCTGATAACAGTTCATGCTATATCCGATTTTTTAACATTTAAAACTCATAACATTAATTTATAAGTTAATTCGGGTTAATAAGGGTTCAATTAAATACATTAAAATAACAGGCGTAGAGTGAGTAGCATGAGTCGTATAGAACCAAAGGCTGTGAATGTAGGATATTTCATTTTGCAAAATGAAATAAATTCATGAAACGCATTGAATTAATTACATTTTCTTTTTTTTTTTCTTTTTTTTTCGTTAAGTATCCTAGATTGCTGATTTTGAATTAAACAAATAATTTTATGTTTCACATTATCGTTTTTTTCTGAATCCTATTGTTTAAATCCGTGTCTAGATTTTTTAGAGGAATTCAATGGAGAATAAGATTGTCAAGGTGGGCTGCAAATTGTACACAAAATAATCAATTCATTAACATTCAGGAAGTGATATTGAAATTTAGAAAATTTATTCTATTAACAATCTAAGTTGCAAAGATGCAGGTAGGTATCTATCAAAATTTAAGAAAACGCAGAAAAAACAAACCTCAAATGAACATAAACTCAGTTACTTTTACCACCTTAGTCCGAAACTAACGTGGCCAGTCTCATACACAACCTTAATGAAGTCCAAACATTTTATATGGAAATAAAAGTTGTGGCGTCACAAGGCCGGATTGCTATGGCGAAAGCTAACTATTGTGTGATTGGTTGCTAAAAACCCTAGTAACATAGAGACGTGTGACGTTTGCCAACTGATAAAAAAATCAAGAAACTTCGATGGAAGTATAATCTGAGTGAAAAACCAATTGAATAATAAAACAGAAAACGGTTCAGAAACAAGTTCTTTATTTGGGATATATTTTGATGAAAAGTTAAAAGTTTTGGTAAGTTGGGAAAAAATGAAACGTCCAGATTTTGAATGCAGATACCTACCGGTCAACTGTCAAAAGTCAGCTATTTATTTGACAGCTCGAACAAATTGTCATTAACTGCTTATATCCCTGCAACAGCAACTTCACACAAAAGTGCGGTTCAGTAAACAGAGAACGGTTCATGTACAAGTTCTCTATTTGGGATATATTTTGATGAACAGTTAAAAGTTTTGGTAAGTTGGGAAAAAAATAAACGTCCAGGTTTTGAATGCAGATACCTACCGGTCAACTGTCAAAAGTCAGCTTTTTATTTGACAGCTCGTACAAATTGTCATTAACTGCTTATTATCCCTGCAACTTCACACAAAAATGCACCAAAGAGTGCAGCCAAATCACCACATTGCATTCAATCGATTACGACAGTGACACTGCACTTGAAAACGTGAAAAAAATATCTTGGCCACAATTCCCCTACCAAGTTGGGAGTTCTATTTTTGTTTCACACGAGTTTGAACTTGTTAAAAGTTGTGTGTTTTCAAAGCGGAAAAAAACGAACCTTGCAAATTACAATAAGCAGCATTCGCGCCTGTGAAACGTCGCGTTTGTCATTCATTATTAATGTTTGCACAAGAAATCACGAGGTGTTTTTTAACAGAAGCGATTTTTACAAGCGTTGAAACATTTTGCGGTGCGCGCAACCAACGTACGCGACGGCCGAGCAAAAACTAAAATTTTTGTTCTTGAAAATTCGTCGAGACTTGCGTGATTTTGTACGCAATCTGTTTTGCGCAGATCATCTGAAACCATCAACGACATACGTTGAATCTACATCTTGTTGTTTCAAATCGTGATAAAACTGACAAAGTTAGAAATGTGTGTGTTTTCGTATCGAATCATCCCAGCTGATTCGGTGTAGTGAAATATTTAGGTACTGAATGTCATGAGACTGCACACATTTTGTATCTGGCAACATCACGTGGTAAGTGACGTTTGACGTTTGTCAAATTAAGTTTTCAGGTTATGTTTACTTGACACTCGTACTCCGTTTGGATTTGTATTTTATAGATTACTGTTTACGTTAATTATGTTTCTTCTTGTGCCTCTGTGGTGAAGATTGGCGATAATCATAGTAATTTTGCACCTTCGATAATTTTACTTCCGCTAGGGATGGCCAATACCTTCATAGCTGTGTCTTCACTTATTTTTGTTCTTGCCATACTTTTTTCATCGCCTCGACATTTATCACTCTCCTTGTGCATGTTCTTTTATTTACATATCTCTGTGGGTTCCAATCATTTTCAATGTGGTAGATTTTATCTATCCATTCTTTCGTCGGTCTTCTCTTTCCCTTCCTTCTGCATACTCGTTTTGTCAGTCATTTATCATCCATTTTTTCTAGATGCCTGTTTTCTAGATACCGCTGCCTGAAAAAGGGATTATATATTTTTATGAAACCTGTCTTAAGGTTCTTCATCCCCATTGTTTTCCTTTGGCCTTTGAGCAATTTATCCCGCAATACTTCCCTATATATAATGAGATATAAGAGTCAAGATTTCCTATTATGTACCTACCCTAAATATGTAAATTCACTTTTTCCTTTTGACGGACATCACAAGTTCCCCTCTGACAAGAAATATGAAGAAACTGCAAAAAGCTGGAGTGTTAGAAACATGAAGATTTGTGATGACTTCAAGAAACATGTAGAAAGCTTGAAGAACAGATGTAATTATAGGAACATGTGGAAATCTGAAGAGACCTTTAGAAACATTGGCACACTTAAAGAACCATGTGAGTGGACCTGGAAGAACCTTTAGAAACATGGAAAGATTCAAGGACATATGTGTGGAAACCTGGAGCGGGCCTGTGGGAGCGTGATGAAAACTATCCAGTTTGTGGTCTAGTGGCTAACTCTATGGACTTGCAATCGTAAGATTGTGAGTTTGATTCCTGGCAGAGCACAACAATTAATTTAGTTATTTTCAAGTAATGCTCTATGCTGCATTGAAAATTTTATGTGCCTTTACCAAAGACAGAGCTAGTTACCAAAGGTATATATATATAGCCTCAGAGCGACTGCGTCTTGCTTGAGGATTGTGGTCGACGTCCAAATTTGCAGAGGGCTCTTGAGGTGTAATTCACAAAACAGCGCTCGTCACATAAATCATCCTTATATTTATTTAACTGAATAGTATTTAGGGATTATATAATCTTGCAATACATACAGGACTTGAATAAATTATTGGAAAATAAGGTAACAACTCTAGATTTTATAATTTCTTCCATGAGAATAAAGAAGTTGAACAGCTGACCGAAATCATTAATGTATGTTTAAAACTTTACTATTGCTCTTTTCCTATTGCATTTTATTCCAAATATTTTATTTCTACATAATATTTAAATGCTAGCGACATCTGTACGTCGGTAGAGTATACTAACAGGCGACTACCAAATAAATGGTAAAAAAAGCTTTGCCAACTGACTAATAGAGGGCAGTGTACTTACATTTATTTAGTTTTTGGTTAGCTCATATTTTATTTTCATTTTTTATAATTAACTAAAAAATACAACTTGTCCATATTTTTTCTCAATAATATAAAAAATAATCATCCATATATTCATCGTTTAAACAAAAAATATATTTAAAGTGGCAGGTAGGTTGCATTTCTGGACCAAGAAAAATGTTCATCCTTCTGCCCATCGATATATACCTATGTAGAACAGGATGGGATAAGAAACCAATCCTTTGAGAATTAGAAATACGCTACCCCACTCATGATAGAAAAATCCAAATTCAGTCTATCGGTAAACTTCTAACTGTCAACAGATGTGTTACCTAATTGGAAGAAAATCCTTACCTATACCTAAATGCCAAACTGGGTATTTTCTAAACGTGCCAACAAAAATGAGTAAATGTGCCAAAGAACATGAAATATTATTTCGCTTTGATCACTATTCTATATGATTACGTTGATAAAAAAATATTTTTCGTTTGTCGAAATATTTTGTTCACGAAAGTGACAGCCATTTCTAGAACTAGTGATGTTCAAATATATAAGTACCTACTTGCTTCTTCAAGCATGTAACTTCTATGTTCGCGGTAATAGATACTTGTGAAAATCATCCCGTACATAATGAGGTGGGAACATTATTGAATTCGGAATTTATCAGATATTTTCATACTTTCAACCACACAAATAACAAACACGTAACCATGGTGATTTCATAGGTTTCCATGGTGGTATGTACATAGATTGAAGACGGAGTAGAGACACGTTGCTTACATAGAAAATAACAAAAGTATTTCATATGTCGTGAGCGAGACAGCACTATTAACAATGTATGGTGGCAAAGACGGTGCATCATTTCGATTAGTACTAAATCACATAGCCCTTCCATTGAATATTATACTTCCATGCTTCTGCCACCTAAAAAAATATGTAGGAGGTATGTTACTGTAAATGAAATGTGCATGCATTGTTTTGTAGCACAAATTTATCAAAATAACTATATTGCGCAATGAAATTTTAGTATGAAATAATGAATATGAGATAGCAGGGGTCACTATCGTGTTTATTTTTTCAATAAATAAGTAAGCTACTTACTTATTATCACAGTTGCAAAACAGTTTGAGTGATATTCTACATAAAATCGGTTGTCATCATTTTTGAAAAAATTACCAACTCAGTGGTAGGTACCTACCTATTCAAATTTTTCTATTTTATTTACAAGGAAGTAGGAGTTAAAAGTATTAAATCGGTACAATCATCTGCCATATTTTATTTTGTTGCAAAAAACGCAATTTAAAAAAAAAATCCAGTTTTTGTAAGCATGTTTGCTGTAAAAATAAAAATCGTATTTTTTAAAATAATTTATCACTATCAAGGAATGCTCAAATAAATTTATTTAAATAATCTGATACATAATTCATGCTTTGTGATTGGTCTACCATAAAAAAAATCAAGATATTGGTAGGTATTAGGTATTATAATTTTTCATTAATTTTGAATACAAGGTGATCATATTTGTTATTATTATGATAAAATTTAAAGTTATAATGGGGTGCTTCTTTCCCAACAGTATTTTAAGTATTTTATTTAGTTGAAGGATTCAAATCAAACACTGTTTTATATTTTCACTTTTACAATTATTTATTCTTTAATTTTACTAACGTTTTTGATCTTAGATCATCGTCAGGTAATTTTTTTTAATACCTGACGATGATGTAGATATGTAAGATCAAAAACGTTAGTAAAATTAAAGAATACGTTTTTAACGTTATTAAAGAATAAATAATTGTAAAAGTGAAAATATAAAACAGTGTTTGATTTAAATCCTTACACTTAATAAAATATTGAAGATGAATTTTCAGTGTTAATACACAAACAATACAAAATATGATATTTTAAATTATTTTTCTTAACTAAATTTAAATATTCTTTCATTTTTAGTCTAAGGATGTTTATCCAGAAACAAAGTGTTTTCTCAACCCTTTCAGTTGAAGTAGGGTTTTCCAGCTCCCGAGGGACTAGTATTCATATCTTGTGGAGGCTGAGTAAACTTTGTCGGTATTTTTATTTTGCGTTTGAAATCAACTTCGCATAACTCAACTAAGCTACACATATAGTGTAACTTCTTGCCTGTGTTAACCCCGAAGGGGTCCTATTTATTTTACAGGTAAGGGGCCGGCCTCACATCGACCACTTCAGTTGAAGTGGGTGTTTCCCAACTCCCGAGGAGGCTGGTTCTTATTTCTTATGAAGGCTGAGTAAACCTTGCCGGTATTTGGGTTTGAAAGAAACAACGAAACGGGAAATCATTTTTGACACCCTCGCCTCGGTGGGATCGAACCCTAACTCTCAGTACCTATAAAATGCAAGCATTATACCAACAGTCGTCGCTACAAAGCGCCAATTCCCAAGAAAAACCCAGTTGCTGTAAGGCTGGATGGAACTTTTGTTGACCGGTCTTTGGTAAAGATTTATGATTTTCTTCAACCCAGCGAAGAGCAAATTTGAAAATATATAAATGGTATATTTTTTGTGCTCTGCCGGGATTCGAACCCACAACCTTCCATTCACGAGTCCGAAGCGCTACCACTGGACTACGGACCGGTCACCGGAACTTCAAAATGGGGAATCATTTCTGACACTCTCGGTGGTAGTCGAACCGAGCTCTCGGCATGGAATGTACAGCACTCTACTAAAAAACTCCAAGAAAAAAAACGCATTTTCGCAATATTTATTCTATTGTTGTTTAATTTATTTTTTAATAATTCACACAGGAAACATCAGAATACAGCGCGATCTTATAAATTATCAAATCCTGTGCATTATTAAAAAATATTTATTAATTTAAATTTATATTTCAAGTACCAGTGTCTTCCGAAAATAAATAAAAAATGGCTGTGAAAGAATCCTTGATGGATGACTTCCTATTTTACATTATTTTTAATTACATAGCAACACAGTTTAATGCTCTTTAATTGTTATATATATTTTTGAAGTCGGCGCTACGGCTTGCGTGCTTAAAATAAAAACAACGCAGGTCCCACAGAGTCCCTAGGTGATAACTTTGACCCGCTTTTTTAACAGCTGACGTCATTCGATTCGATAGGTTCGCACATAAATTGACATTGACGAAATCGTGTCTGGCTGTTAGGGAAAAAACATACAACTATTTTGTTATAGGTTGCTTAGGATAAAAACTCTCAACTCATTGAAATAAAAATGACGTATTGTTAGATGATAATGTTTATACCTGTTTCTGGTCAGGTAAGAATAGGTTGGGAATTGCATTCCTCTTCATGAATTTATTAAAACAATGATAATAATAATGAAACAAAATAAATAAGTCAGACGACGTTGTAAAATGGAGCAGACAGCGAAAAAGGGAGTGGAATGGCGTAGAAAGAATGAACAATACCTGATTTCCATACATCGTAGTCCCATGGAAATCGTCCTCGTGGAAGACCTCCTAAAAGTGGAAAGACAGCTGGGAATCCATATCGCTAGAAGATCAGCTCTCTGAAGAAACAGACCAAAATGGTCCATCATAAAGAAAGAAGTATCTTGGATAAAGGCATACGAATACCGGATCTTCACTTGCTTCTATATAAATAAAAAATCAAAAGAAGGGGTTTTTCATTGTTACAGAAAGAAGAACGTGAGACCCAATGCACAACCTTCATAAGGAAATAAATCAATAGTTTTTAATCAGCAAGAAATAGTTTACTTATTGAGGGTTATGCTTCCCAAAGACAAGATGACTCCTCTGCAGATCGCCAAGTCAGCTTTGAGGACCAAAATCAAGAACATCATGAAGAAAATGTCTTCAGATGAATGTGCTAGCCAATCCAAGGTCATTCAAGACAAGGTATGTTTTGTCTTTCTTTTAACTTCTTCCTTTTCTTATTTCAATGATTGTCTGTAAAATGAAATGAAAGTGGTTTGTAAGGACAGAAAAAAGTGGAGGCGCATCTGCGGAGGTACCGGCCACCCCTAGTGGAACGGCGGCAGGATACAGTACAGTCTATCATCATCGTCTTGCTGTTGTCTTGATGAAACCCCTCGATAATATGAAAATGGAGTCGTTACAAAAATGGTGAAAAAAAAAAGTGATGTATATCCTATGGACCAGAGGCGGCTCGTCAATAAAACTTTTGGCAGTTCATAATTTCTGCAATTATAGTTTTTCTTTTATTTTCCAATTTGATTTGAATGGAAATTGTAAGAAATACGTACATATATAATGTTTTATTAAGCTATACACGAGTACAAACCTACACACGTTATTTTGCATAACGAATATATGTATTTAAGCGCGTACTTACAGTTATTTAAAATGGAAATCCATCCGCACAACAGCACAAAATTTAACAAAATAAATTGTTCCAGATAGGTATAATTAATCTGTTCTCATGCACTTTATCATTGAAATTTTTGATTGATTCTCTATAACCAACATCAAGCCATTGTGGAAGATCTGTTTGGCCTAATCAATTTAAAGGCATTACATGCTCAATGTGAGTTTACGAAAGTGCATGATGTTTAACTTCCTCAGTAAGGTGAGCGAGATCCATGACACATCTTCGCTCCACGATTTTTCACCACAAATTATACGACACGGAAAGAAAAAAACCATTCACAACCACACAGCCATGATGCTTAAATACCCTAATCACTGTTTTAGATTTAGCTTTACATTGCAACATTTTTTGTTTATTAAGTCCACGTCTGCTTTATTATTGAAATTCATAGTTAGAAAATTAATTAACAACAATCTTGTAATGAATTTACGATGATTTTTAAAAGAATGTAAAAAATATTCCCGCAAAATCAAAGGCCAACCGATGACTCTATATCTCTACGTCAACTAACAACTGAACGGATGTGAATCATCCAGAGTCCAGTTTTTAATCAACATTGTAATAACCAATGTTTTCTTTAAAATGCTAAGGAGAGTAAGACCCTCCGCACACTAGACGACAGGCTGCGGCCGACAGTTTTAATATAATTTTGTTCATAGCGATCTTTTAACACATCTTCCACACGATATATTTTTATTAAAAGTGTATACATTTTTTTGCTAAAATTATTACAAAATCTAGGCAGCTCACTGCACGGATGCACGTTAATAGTAACCGCCTCTGCTATGGACTAAACTTTCCGACTTGGTCATCAGATTAGCTGTAGTCTATTGGTTGACGCATCTTCTTTTGTACGTTGTCAGGTCTGCCTGATATTGACTATTACTTGAGCGTAGGTCTCTCCGTCCTGGAGAACTCTAACTGGCTCCTCCACAGTCCTCAGTCTCGTTCAGTCCGGAATTTTTCTCAACCTGGGAACTCTTTGCCTCCCAACACCTCGTCGACCCTCTATTTTCTATAAAGGATCAGGTGCAACAATGCACACTTCTCTCATCTTAGTACATGCCCCAAGTGAGACACCTTTCAGGCTCTGACACCGATCAGAAATTCCCTAGCAATTCAAGCTCTATGAAGGACGCAGATTCACAGCAGATAAAAAAATATTTTTGCTGGGATGACCAATTCATCTGTATCAAAGTCAGATCACAAAGGTTGATTCAACCGTGCAGCAATTGGTTTCTGCTTATCAAAAAAAAATCCTTCCTGTAATGTGAATAAATGTCAACAATGAAAATGATCTACTACACAGAACCCAGTGGCAGCTTAAGTGTCGAGAAATTTAAACTTAGATAGATCGATGGGTTGAAGAGGGACTTGTGAGCTCTGAGTAATTGGCGACAAGAGGTGTTGGAGACGGAAAAGTGAAGGCAAGTCCTCTAAAAAATCGAAAGCCATTGTACTGGGTCGTAGCGCCAACGGTTATAGTATTGTAGCAATAAACCGCGTTAGGTTCTGTTAGAATTCTCACCATCTTTATAATGCTTTTGATTCTTATTTCATTTTCAGCTGATACAAAGTGAAGAATTCTCCAAAGCCTCTCGCATCGCCTTCTATCTGAACATGCCTAATGAAGCGGGCACCGAGGACGCCATCTTGCACGCCCTGCGCGCTGGAAAGACGTGCTTCGTGCCTGTGTGTCGCGCTAAGAATATGAGCATGCTTAAAGTGCACAATGAAGAAGACCTGAAGAGTCTTCCTGCCAATTCCTGGGGTATCAGGGAACCTCTGCCGATTGAGGGAAGGGAAAATGCTTTGGATTCTGGTAAATATTGAGCATATGGGCAAATTCTATTAAATTACCTGCATATCTTCCTATCCTTGCGTATCTCTTTCAATTCATTCAGATCCATCACATTTTCCACAACGTCTATTTTTTTAACTTCACTCCACTTATCCCATTCTTTTAAAATGTCACCAATCTTTTGTAGCCATACTTTTCTTGGTCTTATATTTCTTCTTTTGCTTCCCACGTTTTCTCTGTACTTTGTACCCGTTTTCCGTGCACTTTGTCAGTCTTTTATTATCTATTCTTTTAACATGTCCAAACCATATTATAGTCTTTTGAGCCTTTACTTACACATCCTCTTTCAGCTTGCATTTGTCTGTTATCCATTAATTCTTACCTGTATCTTAAAGCGTTTTTCCAGCCATACTCTTCAAGTGTTTAATTTCCACCGTACATACCTTTCTCAAATCGCTGTAACTCATAGTCCATGTTTCATTTCCATACATCTCTGCCCAGGAATATAAACATCTAAATCTATACATAACTAAAATGTGTCTTGTCTTTGATCTATGTTCTTTATTCCAGATGGAGTAGATCTGGTGGTGGTGCCAGGAGTTGCCTTCACTACAGCAGGATTCCGCTTGGGCCACGGTGCTGGCTACTACGACCGTTTCCTTGCTAAGCTGCAGACCCTCAGGCAGCAAAAGAAGCTGCCTCCAGCAAGCCTCCTGGCACTTGCCTTCCATCAGCAGATACAGGACGACGTGCCAACTGGTCCTCAGGACATCCTGGTGCATAAAGTGCTGCACGGATAAAGAAGCTCCACCACCATTTCAGATGTTCTGCAGATCCTAGAGGATGTACTGACTGACAAAGCAATTTTGTAAAAGATGCGGTCCCTCATCTCTTGTGTCGCGACCTGCCGAGACTCTTAAAGTTTTCAATGTGTGCAAACATACTTTTAATCTGGCCTTTTCAATTTCACGGTCTATCCATACTTATCTATACTTAATCTAAGTCTCAAAAATATATTGCCATTGAAAATTAATATAAAATGCATGCCCTCAATGTGCCACATGTAAGATCTTATATCTACAAAATAAAACCCGAATTTCAAATAAACATAAACCCTGCGAATCTTGCCAATCTTCCCTGAAACTAGGGTGGCATTAGCAAAAGTGAACCAAGTTTTAAAAGCATAGGTGGTCAGCCATATACCAACCTATATATACGTCAAAGAAGAATGATCAACAGATCTTTCTTATCAGTTAGTTACTTATCCCCCATTTTTTCGACCATTTTATTTTGTTTTTTTCACACATTTTATTTCAGATTTATGTTTCTTTTTCAGAATCTGAACGTTCAAGCTAGTCTTCTCCATTGTCTATATTTTATTAATTTCATCCGCTCTGTCCATGTTTCACTTCCCTACATGAATTTAGACATCATCATCATATAAAGTTATGCTTACCTTCAGTCTTACTTTCATGATTGTTTTTAATATTGAATATAAGAAAGTAAATAAAACAATTTTATAAAATTTTGAATACTTATATTTTGTACAATTGATAAAGTAGGTATATACATTTTTTACAGTATGAGAAAAAAATAAAATATAAGAAAATACATTTTTTTAAAACATGTATGGACTAGTTGAATAAAATAAAAAATGTAAATATAAAAGGTAAACTTTTAATGAAATGACAATAATTGGCAGTGATATTTAAAAATAGTTTTATTAGTACATATGTTTATTTATTTTTACAGCTCTTGAAGGTTAAAATAATGTAAGACTTCTTTTAAAGTAACCTAGGGCAGGTATTATAGCCACGGGAAAATAGAAAAACGACAAAAAAGGTTTGTGATCCGATCGATATCAAACTTTACACGATCTATTTCGATGGTTTTCTACGTACATTGAAAAAATCGTTAAAAATGCGTTTTAACGGTACCTACAGCCAGGCATAGCGAGCAACAATTTTAGAAAAAGTTATACAGAAATAGAAAAGAGAAAAAAACAGTTTTTCTCCTACTTATATTTTTTGTGAATGCTAATATGTATTTAGTAATTATCAAAGGAAAGTAAGTATAACTTGAAATAATGAAAATTCTTAATTATATCTACCTCAATATAATTGAAATAGAATAGGTACTTACTTAATGTAGAAAATATCACGAAAAATATAAATATTCTAAAGCAAACTATAATAAGAAAAAAAAATGTACCCAATTGTTATAATATTTTTTTGAAAACATACATTTATAGGTATGTGAAGAAAGAAGTAAATTTTAAAATGGCATTATTGACTGGTTCTAATGTAATGGAGGTTTGGAAGGAAATTAAAGTTGTTTTAACTCGTATGTGTAAGATTTTGAGATTTAAAAATGACCATCTGCACACAAGAGAATAAAAACGGTTTTAAAGGTCTCTCTTCTATATTTTAATTTTTTACATTTCACATTTTCTGTATTTTTATATAGGTATTTATCTAATTTAAAAAAAAAACACCCAGACTGCCGCGTTTGGTTGTAAACGACTCATTGATGTTAAAATATTATGTGAACATATCAAGAACGATCTCAACTTCCTTAGCCATCCATTACTCGATACCAAGAAAAATGTATTGAAACATAAAACAAAGCAGAATGTTTAGTTTCAGATATTTTATAAACGTAGATACCTAATATAAATGAAAACTGATGGAGTACCTACTCGATACCTAGATATGTAAGTTAATTTATATGGTAAGTTAATTCTCGGGATAAGTACTGGGTGCCACAGCTTGTATCGCCAAAAATCAAAACATATCTAAAAATGCTCGATTGGCGGTACGCAGTGGCATACTTTTACCCACCTTGATGTATGGAAGCGAGGCCTGGACGGTGAATGAAAGTGAAATTAGTAAAGTCCATACTGTTGAAATGGACTTTCTAAGAAGTATGATTGGGAAAAAACGGAGTGACAGGGTGAGAAATGATTTTGTAAGAGAAGAATGTGGTGCAAGAGAAAGTGTGAAAGTGAAGATTAAAAGAAGTTTGTTAAGATGGTTTGGGCATATGGAGAGAATGAATGAGGAAAGACTGACGAAGAAAGTATATGTTGGTAGAATAGATGGATGTCGTGGTAGAGGAAGACCGAGAAAGGTATGGATGGACCAAATATCCGAAATTGCGAATGAATGGAATATCCAGAGTCATAATAAAAGAAGAGCTTGTATGAAGAAGGTTATGACTCTGGAGGAAATGAAAGAAGTATGTAAGGATAGAAAGAAATGGCGGTTGATCTGTGATGTTGGCGGCTGGGGTTTGTTAAAGTAAAATTGGTTTTGTGATTTAGTTTTTTATGTCAATGTATAGGTATATTGTTGTTTATTGATTTTAAAAATGTAATTTGTCATGTATGTTCCTTGACTTATAGGTTGTTATGCGGCTGACCACCCATACTGTAAAAAATTGGTTCACTTTGCCAATGTCACCCCTGTTTCAGGGAAGGACGGCAAGAGTTGCAAGGCTTATGTTCATTTGAGATTGGGTTTTTATATTGTAGGTCCATATGCGGCATGTGTTAGCGCGAAATTATACATATCTGCTTGTGGGAATGCATTTAATATAAATATTAAATGATATATATCTTTGCAGCTTAGATTAGATTAGATTAGATTAGAAGTGTATTTTAAAAATTATGTCGATTTGTAACTCATGTATAGGAGATTTAAGGAAGAACGGCTTAAGTAGCACCATATCCCTATTTAAAGCTTCAGCGTCTAAAGCAAAAATAGCCATGATGAATACCCATCTCCGGTAGAAGTGGCATTAAAAATAACGCTGTCATTTTGACATCTCTTCTTTTGAAATTTTTGTTCATATTGTTGCCAACACATAATACAAGATTTCCCATTAAAAAGGAAATAAAATCACTGAACGCTTCGGTAGGTATTTTTAATTATTGCAATAAAAAAACTAATTTGTTTCACAAAACCCAACAAAATATCGATCGGCCTTGGTACAATGTTGTTAAATTAAAAATAATAATTGTTTTTCGTTAGGTAGGTACAATATGGTTTTGTACTTTTTTTTTAATAATGGCCACATTTTAATATTCTATTTTTAAATTGAAAACTATTTTGTAATGTGGCAATACAAGTTAGTAGGTATATGGAATTTCATTTAAAATGTTGTTCTTTTTCTGAATTTGAATATACCCGCGTTCGATTTCACGGTTTGTAAATTTGCATACTAAAAATTTGAATATCGATCAAACGTTCGAAATTTGAATAATGGAGAGTGTCACGTTTTCGAATAGGAAACGTTATTGAGAAGACGTGAGGTTCTGTGATTGGCTGCAAATTAGCAAAAAATAATAGTAATGAAGTACTAAGAAAATTGTCTACAAGAGAAAAGAAAAAACAAAAAGTCCAGTATTGAAATTTATTTTGGCCAAACTTGGCACGCCAACTTATGTTCTTAATCAAATTTTTCAATATTCAAATTTATTATTTACCTACCAATAAAGTAACGTTATATCTTTATTATGGCCGCTATCAAATTCTTCAATATTTTGATAGCCTCATAATGAACTCGGATTGTATGTTTCAAATTTAATTATATCTCAAAAATAGTACAAATCTATGCATCAGGGTCTTCAGCAGCTAACAACAAAACATTAGTCAAACTTTTCCCTAGCAGCCCGGCCACGTGAGGACATAACTTTTTGTCTATGACATTAAATATACCAATTTGATAAAAAAAAACGAATCGATGTTTCTGGTCGATGAATTCTTAAAAATACACCTTTTGAGACTTTTTATTTTAACAATCTTATACAATTTAATTGATTCTAAAAATCACCTACAGCCCAGAGCTTGATCACATATCGACGGTTAAAAGGATGTAGGGCGTAAGCGACAAAAACTAAATTGTTCAGGAGAGCAGTTTGAAGGTTGAGATTGCAAATAAATGGCACAATTTTTTTTTTTGTTAATCGTTAAAATGAAAAGAGCTCAAAAAATAAAACTCAAGTGAATTGTAACAAAGTTAAAAAAGTATTTTAATTAACTAAAATTAAAATTAAAATAAAGGCGTTTATAGGCATTCCTTTTAATGTGGTTTTACGATGTTGTACGATTTTTCATGTTACAAGCGCCTTTAGGACAAAAAGACCAAAATCTTGTCGGACCATCCCTACTTCGAAAACTCAGTTGTTTGCTTGGGCATAAACACCAAAAAAAATCATCGTAGAGCTATGGGAGTTAGAGCATTAAAAAGAGCGGAAATTTTGAAGTAGGATAGCATTCATAACTAATTTTTAACCAAAACGTCGCTTATGCCATACTTCCTTTTTACCGTCGATATGATGTTTTGATAAAATGTAGAACAATATGGCTATCCTCACCGGTAAACGACCGATCAGATATTTTTAAATTAAAATTTTCCCATTTGGTGAAAAATAGATACCATTTAAAATATATTTATGATTGAAAATAGGTATAATTTAAAAAAATAATATAGCTAGATAAATAACAGAAGGAATGGAATTAAATGAGGTCCAAACATTTTTGAATTTGAAGTTTTGCTCTCGTACCAGTAACAAAATCTATAATCTATAATCTAAGTTGCAAGGATATATTCATTCAAAGTTCTCAGATGTATGCCCACAAACAAACACATGTAGTTCGCGCTTACAAATGCTGATTGTGTACTTACAAATAAAATCCAAACTCAAATGAACACAAGCCCTGCAACTCTTGCCGACATTCCCTGAAACAGGGGTGACATTGGCAAAGTGAACCATTTTTTACAGTATGGATGGTCAGCCTCATACCAACCTATATTTTCTGAACAAAATAATTGATAAAATAAAAATTAATAAAATGAAATATTTGAAATAACATAATAAATGACGGCAAAGCGTGGAGTTGGGCGCCCACAGTTGCGTTGGCGTGATGATGTTCAGAGAAGTGCAGGACTTGCCTGGATGCGGATCGCTCAGGATAGAAATGAATGGAAAATGCGAGAGGAGGCCTACGTCCAGGAGTGGACGGTCAATACAGGCTGAAGAAGAAGAAGAAGAATAATAATTGAAATAATGATTCATAATCGGTGTTATGGCCGAGTGGTCCAAGTGGGCTGATCTTTCTAGCGTGCGTTTGGAATAGAACAACGTTGGTTCGATCCCCGCTTGGGTCATTTGACCATAACTTTCACCCTGGTTCAACAGACGTCATTGCGTAATTAATTATTAATTCATATTTTTTTTAAATAAAGAATAATGAATTATTACTTAATTGATGATATTAAGACCTGTTTGTGGCCAGGCAAAATAGGTTGGTGAATTGCATTCCTCTTCACGAATCTATTAAAAATAATAATAATAATAATGCTTCTTCCCTAGTAGCCCGGCCGCCTGATGACACAATATTGTCTATGTCAATTCATGTCCCGACCTCATTTTTGATATTTTCTTTAGTTCACTTTACGTAACTAATTCAAAATTTGAATTACCTATCTTGATAAAATATGGAGATCGTTCCAAATTTGAATTTAAGTGTTGCCATACAAGCAGATGGGCTGTATGTGATACCCGATTAGTGGCCAGCCGTCCGTTGACTTGTAGGTATGTTAAACGTTATGCATTATATTATTGTCTATTCTCAATTACATCATAAAATATTGCGCTCACATTATGTATGCGTAGCACTATCTATTAGCATCTCTTACAATCTTTCTCAGTGCATTGCTCTAAATAGCTGGTTCACAGAATGATCTATATTTGTATAACATCACTCATATCACACACTGCGTTGGTAGCCGAATCACAATAAAGTCGGAACATTTTTTTTAATTTGGAACTTTTTCTCGGCAAGCAAACATCAGTCTTGTATGAGACTGTCGTCCTAAGAAAGCAATAACAAACTCTTTGTATGAATTTTCCCTAACGCCACGTGACGACACGATATTGTATATTATGTCAATTCATGTGCGGACCTCATTGTGTAGGTAACATTATCTTTTAGAAATTTCTAAGTCTAAAAGAAGTCGAAAAAAAAGTTTCTAGACAATAGCTTCGTTGCTTGGTAACTTTACAAAAATTAGTTAAAATAAGAAAAAAACGTGTAGACAGATTTAAGTAAGTTAATATGGATTTTTACCTTAAATTACATACTTATAAAATCACAATTTCCCCCTTATAGGGCCATATTAACTTTATATTTATTAAATAAACAAATGGGTTCTTAAGCTAATAGAATTGGAGTGTAGTAAAAAATACAGTTAGGTACTTTGATATTATATTATTAAGAAAATCACAATAAATTTGCCACATTGTCGAAAATGCGGCCATATTCGAAAAAGAAGATTTAGTCATTTAGATGAACTCAAATTTAAAGGTAACAATACTTCAAAAAATCACAATTTCGTTTCCATTTGTGAAGAAAATAGGGCCATAAATAAAATAACAAATTATTAAGGTAGTTATAGACCAAAAGCGTTGCCAAAAAGAAGAATAGGGCCATAAATGTCTCTTTTCCTTCATGGTATTCACATTGTCATTGAGCCAAACATAGCCCTTCCATTAGATAGGAGAAGCGAACACCCCATCAGCGCGGCCAAAAAGAAGAATAGGGCCAACGCTGTGGCCGTGAAGCGACAATTCCTCTTGGCGCGACTGGATTTGGCAAGACGAGCAGTGAGACGTTTTTGGCCAGCCTGGCCCAACGTAAATTGTGCCTCCGGACGAATCCGTTCCTGAAACAAAAACGAAAAATGGGGTTATATAAAATACACAAAATGCTTATAAAAAAGTGAGTTATAGGACTGGAATCATAAATATTACAAAACTTAAATCTTCACTGAAATATAAACTTTTTTTTGAAGGCTGATATATCTGAGATTAAAAAATGTTTCGTAATCATTATTTTGATCAATCATGGTCTCTTACGGCACAGATTTTTATAATAAAATAACTGGAAACTTACAGAATTACAGAAAAAAATCAAACAGCTAGTTCCCGATTTTTTTACAGTATGGAAATCCAACTTCACACCAATCTATTGGTTAACGATATTGGCTTGTTTTATTTCTAACATCATATTTAACCAAATTTTGTGCTTAAAAGTTAATAATCAAAACAAACAAAGATGGCGTAACATCTAAACAATTTAGCAGATTCCTATGATAAATAGTTTAAAATTGAGCATAAAGGATGTTAATTAGAAAGTGCCCGGCCTCACGCCATTACGCAAGATGGCCTCTCCGTCGGCGTCGGTAACGTCAGCTGTCTGCAAAGGAATCTGCCTTACCGACGAGACGAGTCTATAACTGACAATCAATATGGCGGGGTGTGCATCCGAGATCCGACCATACAAAATGATGAGATCTTGTGAACCGAGGGAAAATTTGACAAAGAAGGAGACCATAATATTGTTGTAGAATTACCACTGGCCTTTATTAACATTTTATTGCTGCTGTTTGTAAAAGTACAAAATAATTCGGGAAATAATTAAAAAATGGTGAAGTTGGAGGCATGCATTCAATATGAATAATACATATGTATTTATTTAATACATATTTAGCAACTTAAATTAAATATGGCTCCTGAAGTATGGGGAAAAATACAGGACGACGGGATCCAGTTCATAAACGAGCATTCTGATGAACCTAAAGTACCTAATGGTTTGGCACAAGTACAAAATCTCTTTTTTGTGGAGTAGGTAGTATCAAGGTACAAATAACGATTATCGCCAATTCTCTCTCATCAGTCAGTTCCCTCAATGCTAAGACCAGGCAAAATCCCCACTAGTTTTTTTTAGAAGTATAAAAAAATGTCACCATGCAAAACGCATTGAATTCGAAACCAATTGTCCGAAATATAATTTCTCCATCTGGTATTTTTTTCCAATCCGATTCTAATGAAGTATGGGAAAGAGTTCAAATTTTTATCTTCACGAGGCTGCAAAGCTCGCAAGTAAAAATAAATCAATGTTTTAAATGTTCATGATAGGGTTGCAGTTGATGTTATCTGAAAACTAAATAAAAGATCATTCTGTAAGATAATATGAGCACTTACAGATCCACTTTTTTATTTTTCGGTTCAATGTGGCAAGGTGTAAAATTAATATAAGCCATACTTTGAAAACATTTTTTACCATCATTGACTCAATACCAAACCAGCCAACTAATTTACTTTTCCAACGTCAAAAAAAAACAATTTCGTCATTTATTACAAAAAAAAAATGTACCAACCTAGAATAGGCGGTTTGCAAGGGATTACTTTATAAAATCGATATTCCGAAATTTCATCACTCCATGATGAAGTATTAGCACATTTACACATGCAGCATACGTGAACAGTACCATAAGCACCTATACAACTTTTAAAAATGTAAGGATACTAAAACAGCGCAAGCAGTTAGCGTTTTAGTTTTCATACATGTTTTTGGTGAGTTTAAACGTATATTTTTATACTGGAAGTACAGCACATATATTGCATTATATTTATCTGCAAGGTATTGCAGAATGTGTGTCTTTAATTGCCTATGAAATGCTTACATTTGAAAATATCGGTCATTTTCAATATTGTCGAGTCATGTTAAAAAACTGCCATTTTGAGAGAAGTTGAGAAATAGACTCGTATTGCTTTTAATTGGAATCGATAATCTAGGTCCGTTCTTGTGGTTAGCGCTTCAGACTCGTATATGGAAGGTCGTGGGCTCGAATCCTGAAGGAACACAAAAAAATATATTTTTAAATGTAGGTACGTTTACCAAAGACCGGTCACCAAAGCAACAAACAGCCTTACAGCAATTGGGTCTTGCTTGAGAATTGGCGGTCTCTATAGCGGCGACAAATTTTGCAAAGGGATCATGAGATGTGATTCACACAAAAGCATCGCTCCCTAAATAAACTATCTGATTAATCTAATTATTATAAGGTCAGTAATGTGCAAAGGGGCCGTCCATAAATTACGTCATCGATTTTGGCCGATTTTCGACCCCCCCCCCCCCTTACAATCATCCTATAGTCTTATCTAATGACACCCCTTCCCCCCTCTTGCTGTGATAATGGATGAGCTTAATAATTAATAATATTATATTTCTTACATAATATTTTGTATATTTTGTAGAAATTGGTATTTACAAGAACGACGTCATTTTTGGTACTCGTACATCATTTGCCATCATCCGCAGACCAGACCCCCCCCCTTAATGCGAATGACGTAATTATATACGGACAGCCCCTAAGTAGTGATTTGAGCTCCCTGAATAAAACCTTTAAAAAATAATTAGAAACCCAAAATATATTGTAGATACAGACATCCCACTCGTAATCTAGCAATAATCCCAGAAGGAGTGGAGTGCAACCCGAGGTATGCTATTAGCTTCAATAACACAGAACCACTTACTTCAAGAATCATGAGCACGTCTCTCCTCTAGAGGTTCTTGTTTTTTCGTGGCGTTGCTTTTAACTTAAAAGAAAATATAAAGTTTTGTATGAGAACCCTTGAACAACATACACAAAAGTCAAGAAATTAATCACCAATTTAATAATGCTGTAAAAATTCGTCAAATCCGAATTTTCTTTAAGGTAACCAGGAACTAAAACAATTTGACATGATATACATTTTTGCTTTTCTGTTATGCTTTTTGATATTAAATCAACCTGCCAAGATGAAAAAATAAAAATAAACTAATATCAAGTGAGATTAAAATAAAATGAAAAGGCGTTTTTTCTATTTAAATGCACGAATATAAAGCTTTCATACAAATCAGTTTCTTTACAATTCTATTTGCTGCTTCAGTCTATTATTCTATTCTTAATTTTTAGTCCATACAAATCATCCGCATCTCATCTACTCAATAGACAGATTTAAAAAAGAATAAATGGCAAATTGCTTAAACTAACAAAATGAATTTAAAATAAACACACACACTGAAATGCCTTCCTCATGGGAACTGAGCTTGGAATAAAAAATTAAGTCATTTTTTACTTGTTCTATCTGTCATATAAGTTTGTAGAAAACTTGTATGTATGCACGAAATACATTTTCTTTTCTTTTAAAGAATATATCAGTTGTTATAAGTGATGTCAAGTATTTTCTGTGACTGTAACTCTGTTGTCATTCTGCTACAGGTGGCCAGAGCTTCTGCATAATTGCCTTGTATTTCTTCCTATTGAGGAGGTAAATTCCTCTTGAAAAAAATTGGGCCTCTTGTTTTAATGCAGGTGAGTTACCCATTGATCTATCGACCATTCAGAAAAGTTACATTAGGGCGTGTATTCTAAAGATAACTTTAAGAAACTGATAGATCTGATTGATTAAAATGACAAACCATGAGAATTTCGCGGGTAACATTTTTTTAATGATTTTGTTGACACACCCTTAATGGCATTTTGTAAATTTTACAATCGCAACACATTAATTCATAATTATCGTTAATGGAACCTATTTATTTCAACGATTCGATTCGCGTGGCGACATTTAAAACCAGCCCGTTTCACTTTCAACACAAAATAGCTTGCTAAGAAATTAAAAGCAAAAAAAACATATTGCTCAACACGAAATCATGATAGCTGTATAATATTTATCATATGTTTAGTTGTGTTGTGCCAATTCCTTAGGAATATAGAGTGCTTCCGCATTTAGTAGAGTTGTAATGAATTAAAATGTGGTCCGCGACGCGAACGCAGACCTCGTGGGAAATGACCCGGAGGGTTTTTGCTCGGGCCAAAATAAGTAACCCAGATCACTGCCAGACTGATTACCAATCGCGTTATATAACTCTACTTTTGTTTTTCAGTTGCAAAATTTAAATTTGATTGATTTGTTTTTCGATAGGTCTTGGCTGCAAAAAATAACGGATCACTTGCGTCATGGTATAACATCCTTTTTTTTAACATTCTTCTTTTCAATATGAATTTTATTGTGAGTCCATATGTTTTATCTTGTAAGTCTACATGCGGCATGTGTAAACGCTAACTTATTCGTACCTGCTTATGGGAATGCATGTAATACAAATCACAAATATAATATATCTTTGCAACTTAGACTATGGATTATATATAATAATTTGTGAGCAAATGGGTTTAATTCCATTCTTCATTTTAATTTACAAATTTTTAATACATGTATCTAGTCACGATGAAATATAATAATGAATTGCATTCATCTTCACGTAAAGTCACATCCTGTTGTAAATGCAAAATAAATCATTAGCAATAAAGGATAAACCCCATATTAAGGAATTGCTAAATTTATACATGTCTGTGCATCTATAAAAAAACTCGATTACAACTTCCATACAGCCATTTTTGGAAAAAGACTATTTCGCTATCCAAAACGGAGAATCTAAAAACAAGAATTTTAAATTTAATTTGGACTTTATGGTTGATTCTCTTAAACAGGATGACAGTTATTTAGAGGCCATATAAATCCGATTGCAAACCTTGATATGGTCACATGCCAATTCAGTTAAATTAATATATACCTTCTGCTTACTTACCTATAATACATTTTACGAAAATACATCAACATTTGAGATTCATATTTAATTAACACACTACCTTGACTTATAGCTTGGTAGTATTAGGCTGACCACCCATACTGTTAAAATATGGCTAACTTTGCCAATGTCACCCCTGTTTCAGGGAAGGTCGGCAAGAGTTGCAGGGCTTATGTTTATTTGAGATTGGGTTTTTATATTCTAGGTTCACATGTGGCATGTGCTAGTGCGAACTTATACGTGTCTGCTTGTGGGAATGCATTTAATATGAATCTCAAATAATACATATCTTTGCATCTTACATTTAGATTTAGATTTAGACACAGTAACAAACACTTGTAAGTTCACGTTTACACATGCTACATGTGAACTTACAAAGTAAATAGTCAATCCTGAAATGACCATTAACTCTGAGTCTGACCTCTTGCTGCCTTTTTCTAAAACAGGGGTGACATTGGAAAACTTGAACTATTTTTTACAGTGTAGGTGTTCAGATTCACTCCGACTTATTAATCACGAAGCACCAGTTAGAAGATTTTTTCGGATCTGTTGCCGTGATCTATTGGGGCTCGAGCCTTCGTACGTTTCACCCATATCTTCAATGGGCTTCTTCAGCGTGATGTCGATGAAACTGTTAAGGAAATTGAATGGAAGCTCCAGATCCGATGCACCACGGTAACAGATGCCGTTAAACATCCCTTATGACTTTACAGCCAACTGTGAAATCTAAAAACAATTGAACAATTGCTAACATTTTACTAAATTATCCCTTAACTTATACATTGGTATGAAGCTGACCACCCGTGCTGTTAAAAAAATGCTCACTTTGTCAATGCCACCCCATATTCATGGAAGGTCGGAAAAAGTCGAGGGGCTTATGTTCATTTGAGGTTTGGTTATTGAATCGTGAGATACATGCAGCATTTGTAAGCACGAACTTACACGTGTTTGTTTGTGGGCATGCACTTATTATAGATCATAAATGTTGACGTATTTTTGCAATTTAGATTATAGATTATTATAGTAGGTAGCACTGGGAGCGTGGTGAGAAATCGTGCGCGTAGCGTTTCGGTATATAGACATATCAGAACGCGAAGGTATGATGCCAACATAGGGTAGTATAATTAAGGATTGGACAGGGATAAGGACAGTGAAGGGCATCTTTCAAGCTGCGATAGGTAAGGAGAGAAGAAGTAAGTAAGACAGTGAATGACGTCGAGGGGACCTGACACGACACTGGAAGAAGAAGAAAATCCTTTGATAAAGTAAAAAAACGCAATAGTTTAAGAAATGCGGAAGAAAATGTTCTCCGAGCTATAATTAGTTAAGATTGGTTCTCACGCTTGATTCGTAATTTTTCCCATTGCGATGCCATGTTTTCATAGACTTCTGACAAGCTTCATTGTTTTGTTTGTAGGGCACAACTTTCCTACAAGAAAACTGTTAAAAAAATATTGTGTGGATGCTAATGTAATACTATTTACATTTTTAGTCCGGTCGATAGCTCAGCTGGTAGAGTGCTTGCATTCCATGAAAAGAGCACGGGTTCAAATCCCACCGAAGGTGTCAGAAGTGATTTCCCGTTTCGGTGTTTATTTCAAACCCCAAAATAAAATACCGGCAAGGATTACTCAGCCTTCACAAGAAATGAACACCAGCCCCCTCGGGAGCTGGAAAACCCCCACTTCAATTGAAGTGGTTGGCGTAAAGTTAGCCACCTTACCTGTAAAAATAAACAGGTTCCACTCGCCACATGCGAAACCCTTCGGGGATAACGCGGCAAGAAGTTACACTATATGTGTAGTTTAGTTGCTTTTTTGAGTTGCGGGGTATCAGCCTCATGCCAAGCCATCAGCTAAAAATACATTAGCAATCACATGTAAAGTCATCAATGAATATTCTACTACATTTGCTTGTTGAATAAAAACGGTGGCGCAATCTCGATCTAGGTTTTAAAATAGCATGATACAAAACAACAACTAGTCGGTTAAATGGCTGCTTAAAATATCAACAAAGAAAAAATGCAAATGCCAAAAGTAGCAAGAAATAAATAAACAAACAAATAATTTCGAAACTGCAAGAAAAAGTTCAGGCCCATGACCTATCTAATGCAGAATTTGAAGAATTGAGGTCAAAAAAGTAGAATGCAATGCTCAAAAGTAACTATTTTTATATCTATGCATTAGTTATGTAATGAAGCAAATTGTTACTATGGAATTTTTCTTGAAATTAACTCTTGGTCTGTCACTTATTTTATGACGATTTATATCGAAATCTGTCACATAAAAATTTTCTAGTAAGAAATCAGAAACATGTGCGACACTGAGGACATTTTCAGATGGAGTAGGAAGAGGAGACGGTTCTGGAGGGACCATGTAGAACGCATGGATTTATTTATAGGATAACTAGGATCATTGTACGCAAATAAAAGACGGCCAGCGTCTGCCAGGCCGACCACCTAAGATATGGAAAATAAACTGGTCTTCTGTATCACAAAAGGTCCTGCATAAATAGAAAAAAATCCTCAATAAATAACGTCACTAAGCTACACATACAGTGTACCTTCTTGACGCATTTTCTCCAAAGAGGTTACATGTGGCGAGTGGAACCTATTTTTATCGGTATGAGAGACGCTAATCTAAATCTAAATCTAAATCTAAGCTGCAAAGATATGTATCATTTAAGATTCATATTAAATGCATTCCCACAAACAGACATGCATAATTTCGCGCTTACACATGCCGCATGTGGACCTACAATATAAAAAAAACCCAATCTCAAATGAACATAAGCCCTGCAACTCTTGCCGACCTTCCCTGAAGCAGGGGTGACATTGGCAAAGTGAACCATTTTTTACAGTATGGGTGGTCAGCCGCATACCAACCTACCAGTCAAGGAGTAATCGCTAGTAACGTTAGTAACGCAAATCACTTGAGTAAGAGTGGAGGTTTCCTAGCTTCCGAGGGGCTGGTACTCATTTCTTGTGAAGACAACCGCGGCTGCGGTGGGATTCGAACCCGAGCTCTTGGCATGGAATGCAAGCACTCAACCAACTGAGCTATCGACCCGACTGTTCAATTATTATTTGACAGTAAACTAAATTTTTTCGACTAGGTGCGTCAAAATATTGAACGAGATATTATCTCGAATTCTTCACTGGGTTATATTAAATTCTTCGTGAAGAATTATAATCGATTTTTTTTAATGATTAACGTGGAATTGTTTGACAATTTAACTCAAATTCTAGTTTTTTCGAATCCTTTGCATAGTTATATCAGGTTTTTAAACTTTTTGAAGAAGCAAGTCGAATTATTTAACGAATGCTTCTAGAACTCGTCTATGACAGTGATTGAGTAAAGGTGTGCCTTATTTTGCAACATTTCGGACAGCCATGCATTTGGCTCGAAGGCAGGATTTCGCAAGCCCGCGTCCTAAGGTAGGTAGATACTTTTAAGATTAGATTTTGCAGTGAACTGATACTCGTACATGTATGAAGTACCTATGTACATGTGCCAGGTGATGTATGGGTGCAGTATATGCCGAGACCAGATATGGACTAATCTTGAGGTCGTTAGATTGAAGGAACTATGAAAACAGCTGATGTGAACCTTTTTTTAAATTTCAATTATACTCCGTACGTCTGCCTCAAATTGACGATCATAAAGTCCTGTTGCTGTTGCACGAAACTCTAGTCAGACAAAAATCAAAATTAAGTGTGATTTCTCTCAACAAATCAAAAATTTGGTTGCATATACGTAAATCAGCTGATGAACAACATATTTCCTGTTCGAATTCCATCATATGCCCACTTCCGAGAAATATGTAACCGAGGTCCTTACCAGAATTAAGCAATCAAATTTGATGTGCCAATCAAATACTGATTGGAGGTTGGTGCAACAGGCCGTAAGTCACTAGTGCTTCTGCAGTGGATCCGTCTTTTGTGCAGTAGTACCTATCGATGGTGCAAAGTGCTATTATGATGATATGAAGAGGTAAAACTGAAAAGATGATGATTGCCAATCTTCATCGAAAAGGCACAAAAAGAGCAGATTTATAAGAGACAAATTTAAAAATAAAATTTGTGAATAACTAATTCTACAAGCGTCAGAGTTTTAATCAACTGAAATTATATTTAACTGCGCGTTTCTTCCTCAATTACTTGTTACTACTTAGAGACTTACAAAATAATACGTAGTTATGAAGATATATTTCAAAAAACTTGTGCGAGTATATAATTTAATTATTTTTGCTACCATTGGTTGTGTATTTCTGCAATATGCAATCTATACCTCATGAAAAACACTACACATGTCCGTACAGCCATATTAGCCTTTACGCCGGCAATGGGTCAAATCTCAGACTCAAAACACTGATTGATTTGGCGTACGTGTCCCTTTTACTAACCTAACAAGTGTAAAAATAACAAGCCTCCTGTATACGACGCGACGCCCCAATAAACGAATCATTCATTTTACGAGCAGCAATTATAGTCTATGAAACGGTTTTTTTTTGTGTCCCTAGTATAAAACATTTCGAAGACTCAGCTCGATTGAGTAAATTGAAAAAATGTATTGAAACTAAATAGCTTAGACCGGTCCGTAGTCCAGTTGCAGCACTTCGGACTCGTAAATGGAAGGTTGTGGGTTCGAATCCCAGCGGAGCACAAAAAAATACCTTTTATATGATATTAAATAAAATATAGTTAGTAAATAAATTGAAACTTTATACCAACACCAAAATATTATATTTAAAATCGTGGAGGACTTTGAGTAATGACTCCAGAAACTGAGATTTTAATACTTTTTTTTTTCAATTTCTTGTATTCGAAATTAAGTGTTTTTAGGTTTTTTTGTTTCGGCTGGGTATACAAACGGACAGACTGACGGACGGACAGGTTCGACTAATTGTTTTTTCTTCGCGTCCTAGTGCATGACAACTCATTTCCATCGAAATGTCGGTTTTTTGCATTGTAACAAAACCTTTAATCAGCACGTACAGACTACTATAAAGTAAAACAAATAGGTACTAGAGTGTTTTTCATTTTACTCGGACCCGTACACAGATATTTATGAATTTAGATGACAGCTAAAGGAGGACACTGTTATATTTTTGCGTACTTCAAACACCTACTAAAGTTCTATTTTGTTTTTCTTTAACAAAGTACTTCCTAAGCTTCGGAAATTCAGCTGATATCCTATTGAACTATCAAATGTGACGTTTTGCAAGATGGCGATGTAAGTTCCGATTTTCACCAATTCAGTTTGATTGGTGCTGATCCGTAGTATCGCTTCACGAACTTACTTCACATTCGTACAGCGAATTTAAGGTTTTTTTGTGTACGCGTTTTCCATACATACGCGTTTTTTCAACTATTTCTTGCGCACATATCCGAAGTGAATTTTAACAAGCTGCAATATGTAGATGAAATTAAAAATGCAGGTACATGCGTTGGCCTACATTGAAAACGACTTACAATTTTATTTCACGGTATTTAAATAAATGCACCTTGCAGTAATCTCGGCCTTATGTGTATATCTATAATCTAAGTTGCAAAAATATCATTATCAACTCACTGTACCAGTTCTTTTGTTCCTAAAATAGAATATTCTATAATCTATCACCTATTAATTATAATCTAAGTTGCAAATATGTATTTACATTCATATTCACTTTTGCCAATGCCACCCCGGTTCAGGGAACGGCGGCAGGAGTTACAAGGTTTATGTTCATGTGAGGTTTTGTTTATTTGTATGCACACATGCAGAATGTGTAGGTGCGAACCTATGTACGTGTGCCTGACTGTAGGCATGCATTTCATATGAGCCTTAAATGTTAACATATCTTTGCAGCTTAGATTATAGATTTAATGCAGTCCTACAAGTAGGCACATGTAAGTTCGCGCTTACATATGCTGCATGTGTACGTACAATATGTGTTAAACCTCACGTGAACATAAAACTTGCAATACCTGCCGCCTTTACATGAAATCGGGCTGAAATTGCCAAACGTGAACCATGTTTTTACTGTGTGGGGTGTCAGCCTCATACCAAACTTTCAGTCAAGGAACTATGTTAATTTTGATAAGTCATCCTTACATTTTTTTATTTGTGAATTGTATGTACCTCATCGCTGATTCATCGTCCCCCCAGTGCTTGTTTGGCTTATCTACCATTTAATTTAAAGATGACCTTTCAATGACATTGTCATCACATTCTACACAATCTGATCTAAGAAAAATATGTAAGTAAAATGCGATGATAATAAGAGTTTTTTAAAAAAAAAAATTAAAAACATTTTTCAATTTTCATAAGACACATTAATCCAGTACACATTTTAACATTGCTCATGTGAAATTACCTCTAATGGACGCAAGACAAAAAAGCACTAAGAGGAATAACGGAATAAAAGAACCCAACCAAGCTACACATATAGTGTAACTTCTTGCCGCGTTATCCCCGAAGGGTTTCGCATGTGGCGAGTGGAACCTGTTTATTTTTACAGGTAAAGTGGCTGACCTTACGCCAACCACTTCAATTGAAGTGGGGGTTTTTCGGCTCCCGAGGGAATAGTTATTTCTTGTGAAGGCCGAGTAATCCCTGTCGTTATTTTATTTTCGGGCTTTAAATAAACACCGAAACGGGAAATCACGTGTGACACCCT
The DNA here is from genome assembly GCA_951799405.1 of Agapetus fuscipes. NCBI lineage: Eukaryota > Metazoa > Arthropoda > Insecta > Trichoptera > Glossosomatidae > Agapetus > Agapetus fuscipes. Next base: position 9,438,774 of record OX637334.1, read on the forward strand.
CGGTGAGATTCGAACCTGAAATATCGGCATGGACCCCTGTATCAGGAAAGGACGGCAAGAGTTGCAGGTGTATGGCCATTTGAGATTAGGTTTTTATGTTGTAGGTTCACATGCGGCATGTGCAAGCGCGAACTTTTAAGTGTCTGCTTGTGAGAATGCATATAGAGTGAATCTCGAATGTAAGATATCTTTGCAACTTAGATTAGAGTGTGTGTTGGAGTATGACGATAGCACGTTGGCTACATAAACAATACAGATAATCATACCACCGAGATGTGCCGCCCTCGTGTGTGGGGTCACGTGAGCGCGCGCCTAAATGCGAGGCATGGTCCGAGTGTGGACTAATGCAGTGCAGTGCCCGCTTAGCCTACATACGATTTGGTGGCGCCAGCAAACGCACGGTGACCACGACATGTGTTCACTCTCCACGCAACTAAAATATAACTCATGTTTTAATTTTGTTTTAAGAAATCCTATGCGCAAGACTTCCTAGACTTCAGAGACTCTAGGGGTCTATTACACTTGCAGTAGTGCCGTACCTAAAGGTGGTGTTTATGAGCTCGGTCGTCGCTACAAAACGCCAATACCCAATTGCTGTCAGGCTGGATGTACCTTTAGTGACCGATCTTTGGTGAAGTTTTTATAAATTTTTCAACCCAGCGAAATACACATTTGAAAATGTAAATTGTATATTTTTTGTGCTCTGCTGGGGCTGAACACACAACCTTCCATTTACGAGTCCGAAGTGTTGCCACTGCATTTTGTGTGTTTTTTATATTAGCAGTCTGATCCGGAGTCTAAGAGGTAACACTACGGACTCGTATCATTAGGTCGTGGGCTCGTTCCCGGTAGAGCACAACAAAATTATCATTTAATTGTCAAATTTTCTCTTCGCTGGGTAGAAAAATTATTGTGTTCTGATTCTGGTCTTAGACTGGTAACCTACATACTCTGTGCTGGTAACCAAAGGTCCATCCAGTCAACCGGAGTCATTTAGCAACCGGATCTTGCTTAAGATTGACGCTTTCTGTTGCGACGGCCAATATAAAAGAGGGTCCTTGAAATGTGGTTCACATAGAAACAGTGCTCACCAAATCGCTGCCTCAGTTCTTGTTTGCCGTATACGCCATTGAGAAAATTGTACATGAGCAATGTTTGAATGTGTACTGGACCAATGTGTCTTATGAAAACAAGAAATTTATTTAAAAAATATTTAAAAGAACTCTCACATTATCGAGTTTTACGGGTTTTCTTAGCTCAGATTGTGTAAAATTTGATTCATAAGACAACTGCATGAAAAAGTTATATTTGACAAGATTGGCGTAACGGCAAACAAGAATGGGGGAGCGAAATGAATCCTAAAATATGTTTATTTATTAGTTCAATCTATAGCTCAGTTGGTAGAACACTTCTTTCAAAGCCATAGGGTTGAATCCCTATCAAAGGTGTCAGGATTAATTTTCCTTTTCAGTGTTTATTTCAAATTTATAATCATACACCAGGTTCCTCAACCTTCATAAGAATCATGACCTGTTCTCCTGCACTCTTGAAAGCAGAGAAACTTCGGAAGCGTTTGGCGCGAGGACGGCCACCTAATCTAATCTAATCTAAGTTGCAGAGATATGCAACATTAGGGATTCAAATTATATGTATTCTTACTAGCATAGACGTATAAGTTCGCGCTTGCACATGCCGCATGCAAACCTACGACATAAAAACCCAAACCTCAAATGAACATACATCCTGCAACTCTTGCCGATCTTCCTTCAAACAGGGGTAACACTGGCAAAGTGAACCATTTTCTACAGAATCGGTGGTCAGCCGCATACCAACCTATAAGATAAGGAACATAATTCACAAATAAATAATATCCGTAATGCAGATTTTGAATTTGCTCTATGGTTACCTATAGGTATGTAGTTACTGTTATGATGTTTGATCTCTCTTTCGCAAATATTTCACAGACACGTGAGTGATTTCTTGGTAAGTCTGTAGTCTCATTGTCGGCATTTCGCCCCGAGCAGTGTGGTGCGCAATAAAGAAGTGAGAACACCGAGCATGTCGCAACTTAGATAGTTGGAGCTTAGGGGGCGGGGCGCAGGGTGCGGCGGGAAGACAGGGGCCGAGGAATGCGGTCAGCAAACAGCTGGAGGTCCTCAATCCCCCCTGACTGTGCCAACATACTCAAGGAGGGGTTGGGAAATTCGAGAAGGAAAGACAAAGATCAGTGTGTTTCAAATAACACTGAATTAGAGACTCTTAAAAAATAATAGTCAGGTGGATAAGGCGTTGGCATTCGAATTAGTAATTTTGAAACTAGTGCAAGTAGTCTTGTTTCTTTTTATTGTTAGTTGTTTTTTTCTTGTGTTTTATTTTTAACCTTGTTATTTTTTCCTTCGTATTGCTATATGCAGATATGGATTGTTTGTATCTTTGAAAATTTTAAGTCGACGAAACCTGTTATTTCTCTTTTAATTTTCTTGTGAGTTTATGCTTTGTATGTGCTGTTATGTTTCTTTAAACAAAAAAAATAAAAAAAAGGTTCAAATCCTTTCGTGTTCTTTGACGGTACTTTTTTTCCTGGTTCAAATCTTTTACTCTAAATACAAGCAAAGAGGAAAAGACAAAAATAATCGCTAGGCTTACAGCAAGCTGTAGAACGTACGTTTGTTGAGGTTCGAACTAAAGGCTCTGGCTTAAAACGCAAAATCTCTACTAATTGAGCTATTGACCGGCCTTTATAAAAATAATGGTTGAATAACGAGCGGCGTATTTCTAGACCCCGTCAGTGTTTATTTTAATGCGGCTATTTCTAAACGTGTCAGTGTGACAAAATCTCCTTAATCCGAGTGCTTTCTCTCTTATGACAGATCACACTTGTGCTACAATAATTAAAGTTGCATAACGCATGACGGTGCGTCACAAATAACAATATGCCTGATTAAGAGCGAGATTATTAAATAACAGGGCTGTGCAAAGAGAGTTAAATAAGGTTCATTTATTTTAAGTCGGACCTCAAAAATAATGGTGATTTCAACAATCATAGAATTTTTTAATTTATAGATTTTGAAGGAATTCAAAGAAAACACTGTTTATTTTCACTAAAATTTATTTAGAAAGATTAAAATCTTTTAAACAAATTACAAACGCGTTTTTGACCTAGTAGGTCATCATCAGTATGATTACAGTAAAAGGTATTTTATTAAATTTAGTCAATTGGTATAAATTACAGTCAAGTAGGTAAAAAAAGAAAAAAGAAAATTGTAATTTGTTTAAAAGATTTTAATCTTTCTAAATAAATTTTAGTGAAAATAAACAGTGTTTTCTTTGAATTCCTTCAAAAACTATAAATTAAACAATATGAATTTTCACAGTGTTAATACACAAACAATACAAAATATAGATTTTTTTATTAACATAGTGTTGCTTCTTCCTAAAAAATTATCTTTTCATACAAAATTAAAAATATTAAAATTTTTACAATATTCGATATTTTTATGTAATTGTAAATACCAACTTACCTTTATAAAAAAAGCATAGTGTCGGCAATTACGTGAAAACTAAAAACCATCGTAATTTTATGTTAAAATATTGGAATAATTAAAGAGAAAATCAAATGAAAATCTTTTATTTTGATAAATCTTGAGATGACGAAATTTTGACAAAAAAATCTTAACGAGTCTTTAGGAAACCGTAATATTTTAATTTTTCCAAAAAATATTTTTTTACCCTTTATTTCGTTCAATTTAAAGTATTGAAAAAATCAGTTATTTGGATTTTGGCTTACCTCACCTCTCCTTTAAGACAGAAAGTAGTTTTTTTGGTGGGTAATTTTCAGTCGATGACATATTAAGTCAAAGTCTACTTTACTTTCAAATGAGATATTCTTTTATCAACCCTGTTTTTAACTCTTAGCATTAAATAACCTTATACATAAGTGTCCATTGTTAGAAAAAATTGCCGCGTCATTTGTGATGTTAGTACAAAGCCGAGATATGATTGCCTTAGTAACTTTTAATGTTACTTCTAGCTCCATGTTCCCTTTTAGCTTTGAGTTCCATGAATAGGTGACGCAACATTATGCAACGATATTTCAAATATTGTTTAAATACAATAACAAAACAATGAATGCGAGTTTTTTTTTTTTTTCAGTTTTGAATTGGTATAAAACAAAACACTAGGTAAAGTAACCATATTATTCAAATTCATTATTTACATTTTTTATATTTTTTGGAAAAATGAGATGCAGAAATTGCTTTTATGCAGATTTGTTTGGCAATCAATGTTTTGTGTATATTTGTCACACCTCAAGAGACCTCTGCATGCTTTATCTTTGGAAGTACTAGGCAGTTGGGAGTAGTCCTTTGCTAGGAAACGAACCCACCACATTCCAATGATGAGTTAGACTACGAATAGTCCGAAATGATAGAAGACTTAGCGAGCTGAAGCAGTTCCAGGAGGGAATTTTGGAGAGGTCACGTCTGCAGAATGAGTCATGAAAGACTCGCACGCGTCGTATCTTATGCGTTGCCAATAGGTCAACGCCCAGCTGGAAGACTTCATAAAAGGGGGAAAGATAGCTTGAAATCCTCTTTTCATGGATCAGGAAAAAATAATAAGCCAATGTGTTTTTTTTGTGAATCATGAAAGATCTTAACCGAAGATGAAGAGCATATTGAAGTTCATGCGTATAGTATTTTTAAGCTACTAGAAAGTGACTTTGTAATTAAAGTTGCAGTGATGTTATTATAATAGTGCTGATCTTGGATAGTGACACTAGTAGAAGACAAAGATGTGCTTCGAGGCTTACTCTCCATGAAAATACAAATACTTTTAGGCGAGTTATGCTGCATATGTAGCTAATTACAGCATTTCCCTGAAACAGGGATGAAATTTACAAAAGAGTAGAACGATAATTCGCCAACCTCATTCCGATCTATTGGTCGAAAACCCAAAGTTATATATTCTGCTATGGACTCAGCCCAAAATTTAAATTAGATTTTTACTAGGCCAGCAAACGTTACAACTGTGCATGACAAGAATCTTTACCAACCTAAATCTGAGTTCCAAAAATTTATTTACACTTAGGATTCATATTAAATGATTCTGTGGAAAATTATAGACCTGTGTCGTTCGTTCCCTTTGTATCGAAAATTATTGAGAAGGCCGTTGTTTGGCAACTCACTCAACACATGGAGCGAGGCGGATATCTGTCTAAGTTTCAGTCAGCATATAGGAAAGCTCATTCTACTGAGACTGCCTTACTTCGCATTGTGAATGATGTGATAGCTGCGGTTGGGGACGGTGCTCTTGCCATGGTGGCAGTACTTGACATGAGCGCTGCCTTCGACACTGTTGACCACAGTACGGAGTCCGAGGAGGAGTATCTAAATTGCTATCTTCGTATCTGAAAGGCAGATGTCAGACTGTGGATGTTGATGGTGAGTCATCAGGTATGCCCATGGACTGTGGCGTGCCTCAGGGATCTGTGCTCGGGCCTTTACTTTTTACCCTGGATACAAATGATATTGAGAGCACTGTACTGATGAACGGCACCAGCTACTATTCATATGCTGATGATATTCTACTTTGTCGTTTCTGTCAGCCATCTATGACAGATGCCTGTAGTCTTGAGATGGTCCGGTGCATTGAAGTGGTGGCTGAGTAGATGGCAAGGTGTTGCCTAAGGATGAATCCAGATAAGACAAAAATTATCTGGATGTCGTCTCCTGGTAGGAAACACTTGCTTGGCTCTTCACCAATTAAAATAATGGGCCTAGATGTATATCCATCTAGCTCAATTAAGTTTCTTGGGGTCCATCTTGACAACACTCTCTCCATGAGTACGCAAATAAGCTCGACTGTGAGCTGCTGTTTTTTTCACCTGAGGCAGTTGAGATGGGTCAGAAACTGTTTGACATCCGAAGCTGCTAAGATTCTCATGGCGTCCTTTGTTGTGTCGAGACTGGATTATTGCAATGGTCTGTTCTGGGGTCTTCCAAGGTTTCAGCAGCCTAGACTGCAGTCCGTCTTTAATGCTGCAGCCAAATTACTTTTGGGAGGACGAAAAACTGACCATGTCTCTTCTCTGTTGCGGCGCCTTCATTGGCTGCGGGTCCCAGAGAGGATTGAGTACAAAATATGTGTTTCTGTTTTTAATTCCCTCAGAGGAGTTGCCCCATCGTACTTGTGTGAATCGTGCAGAGTCGACCAGATAGGTGGAAAACGATGCACTCTTCGTTCTGCACAGAGTGACGCCGTAAACAGGCTTCAACTGCCTCTTCGACGGAACAGAACCGGTTTCGGAGACAGGGCTTTTAGTTCGGCTGGTCCATCCTGCTGGAATAGTCTACCTCTGGAGTTGAGAACAGAGACCAGTGTTGGCAGTTTCAGGAAGTTGCTTAAGACACATTTGTTTAACAGAAGCTTCAACACATAAAAGCGCCCTTGGGGTGGCTAGTGCCACTAAACGGCGCTGTATACAAATTGTCCAATTATTATTATTATTATTAAATGTATGCCAACAAGCAGACACGTGAACTTGCACATGCCGCATGTGAATTTACTACATAAAACCTAAATCTCATATGAACAAAAGCCCCGCATCTCTTGTCGACCTTCCTTGAACTAGGGGGACATTCGCAAAGTGAACCATTTTTACAGTATTTATAGCCAACAAAAAAATATTTTAATGCACTAAAATTAATATGTTAATGCACCAACCATCCAAAATATTAAAAAAAAAAAAGATTTTTCCCTAGCAACCCGTAGTGTGACGTAATATTTTTTTGTCTATTGTATGTATTTGTTTCGAGTCCATTAGAAAAATAAATTTCTAGCACTAAGCAGCTACGAATGCATTTTAACAGGAAAGATGTCAACGCTCGGTCATGCTACAAAAAATATTAAAATGCCAATGCTTATGAAATGGTGTGAAAATTACGTTACAATCTCTTGACCTGTAAACATAAAAAGGTTGCATGTTGCTGTGTTATTTTCTTCTCTCTTAAAAGCCCTGTCATAACTTTCGACCTTATCGATGGAGATTTAAAGTACCTCCAGCACATTTCATCTCGAGAGCATGTGTCAATAATTTAAAATCGATTCCAGTGAAGTAACGAACAAATATTTTGAACGATTGCTGAGAGTTTTTTTTCTTATTCCATAGCGAGGAGAAGAGAACTTTTATTTCTTATTTAACAAAACACCGTTTCTGAATACAAAAACGTATTTCCCCCGGACAAAAAAAAATACCTAAAAAAGTCCTAAAAAAACTAAAATTGACATATAATGAATTATTCTTGATATTTAATTAGTTTTTTTGTATTCTTTGACATATGTGATGACTACTCCTTACTTCAAGGTTAAAATAAAAAATCTTACTCATGAATTGTAGTTAGAAATTGGCATTATATATCAGGTATCAGATTACCCGAAAATTAGAAATCCATAACGGTTCATTTAAGGTCCAGTGTTTGTGATGGAATAATAAAAGACGTGTTTTTTAAAAATTAATATTTAAGAAGTAGGTTCGTATCGCTTTATTTTATATTATTTAAAATTAAAAGTATGTAAAGTATTTAAAATTTAAACATATTTATGAAATTTAAAAATATTTAATACTTAGTGAATTCACCTTTATTTTTTATAACAAAATTAAGGACACTATGTGTCCTTAATTTATCAAAGAAAAGAAAGAGGTATCGATAAAGGATTTCTTAGAAAAAGGGTTCAGTAAAGTCAAGCGGTGCCGTAGCAGGTAAACTCGTAATTTTTTTTGTCCGGCGGTGTATAAAGCTGAAATTTGTAGGATCTTCACTTTTAGACGTCGTCTTAATTTTATTTTATTTCTAGATTCGTATAGAGCTGACCACATGTAATGTAAAAAATGCTTAACTTTGCCATTATCACCACTGTTTTAGGAAAGGTTGACAAGAGTTGCAGGGCTTATGTTTATTTGAGATTGTTATTTTATGCTGTAAGTCCATGTACGCCATGTGTCAGTGCGCATTTATACGTGTCAATATATAATCTATAATCTATGTTGCAAATATACATTAACAGTTTAAATTAATATTAAATACATGTCCATTAACAGACACGTGTGAACCTACACGTGTCTGTTTGTAGGATTTTAAAAAGTCGTTTAAATTTCAAAGCTTTTAATGAGTAATTGAGATATTCTATCTATAATCTAAGTTACAAAGGTATACATTTTACATTCATATTACATGTATTCCAATAGGTAGACACGCATAAATTCGCACTGACAACTGCTGAATGTGTACTCACAAATTAACATCCAAACCTCAAATGAACAAAAACCCTGCAACTCTTGCCGACCTTCCCTGTAACAGGGGCGACATTGGCAAAGTGAACATTTTTTTCAGTATTGCTGGTCAGCCTCATACCAACCTATTAGTCAAGGAAGGCTTATGGGAATGCATGGTATATTAATCTTAAGCGTAATATAGAATTTAGATACAGTCTTGATTGAATTTTATTCCTCTGTGTGTTGATCTGTTACTCCCATGGCCCAGCGGTTACATAAGCTGTTTTTTGCGGGACTCGGCCGGGTATGTAGGTTAGCATCTGAGTCCCCAGCTGGTCCACGCGGATATTTTGGCAATTAGCATTGCATTACGCGGTGTTACGTCGGAGCGCATGGTCCGGAAGTGAAAACACGACGCGAGGCGGCCAGATGCGAAAATGTTGCCAAATCTGGCGAGTGCGTGGTACTCGAGATTTAGCACCGGAGGGCGTGGTGGCAACGTAAGATGGACTGGGTCACCGCAGGAAAACATAAACCCTAAAAAAATCAACAAATCCAAAACAATCTGGCTAAATAAACGCTTCTCTGACTTATCTATTGTTATGATTTTACTAGGGGTGCTATCAATTCAATTTCGATTTAAATTTATTTCATAAGATTTATTTTTCACAATATAGGTTACAATGTACTTTTATATAGTGCCCTTGCAGTGATTTATCACAAAACGGCACTATAAATATTGTATTATTATTTACTCTTCACTCTCTGCTTACAGCGGTGTTTGCGTTTCAATGATCTAAGCGAATCTGTCTGTCACACATAATCTTTGCTCGTATACATATGGGTGGCATATTCTAGATTATTCAGCATACTTCAATAATGGATTTTTCGAAACACTTCCAAATTGTTCAACACACACCAGCGCGCTTAGGCGCACGTACTCCGAATCCATAGTTCGTAACAATATTATTCATATGTATTCAACTTAAATTATAGATTACTAACATTTCTCCAGCATTAAAAACATACGTCATTAAAAACTAATAATCCCCATACAATTACATGCAATAATTACGATAATGGCAAATAAATAATGGCAAACAGTGAGAGAGCGATTTTTGTTTTGAAAATTGGCCCGCGGCGCCGCGCCCACGTGTTCGGTGCGTGCTGTGACGTCATCAGGCCGTATCTGTGACGTCACGGGAGAAAGTGAACGTGGACCAATTATTTATTGAATTCTGTCGTGTTCCTCTTAAAACCGAAAACCAGTTATTTCGCGTCATATTCAAAGATTCAGTATTCACATTTTTTAAATTTAAGTTGACACCGAAAAGTTTTGTAAAAAAATTGTCTAGACCTGCTTTTTTGGTCCATAGTATTTATTTCTCAGATTCAAGTTCTGTACTGAAACTCGACTCCGTCACTATTCTGCTAAGGGTGGCCAAATACCCTGCAAAGTTGTCTCCATTTTTTTCTTATCCTTGCATACCTCTTTCAATTCATTCATATCGATCACCTTTTTCATACTTTTCCTTATTTTACATTCAATCTGTATGTCATTCGCTAAGTTGCAAAGATACATTACCATTTAAGATTCATATTAGATGCATTCCCACAAGCACAAACGTGTAAATTTGCATTTAAAAATGCTGCGTGTATACCTACTAACAAACCAAATTAAAACCCAAATCTCAAATGAAAATACGTCCTTCAACTTTTGCTGAATTTCCTTGAAACAGCGGTGATATCGATAGAGTGAGCCATTTTTCACATTAAGTATGGGCATTCCACCTCATACCAATTTTAATAAGTCAAGGTACAAAATGAAAATAAACGCTTAACTATAAAAATAAAAAATAATTGAAGAACTCTACAAAAAAGATTTTACATTAAAAAATTTAAAGCGTTAGCCGCCAGCATTGCAGAACAACCGCAATATCAATTGCCATGTATTGTATACTTCAAACATGGCTCTTTTTAAAATGCTGATAAAAAGTAAATAATCTATTTTTTATCTCAAAGAAAATCAAATTTTATTTATAAATCGTAGACCAGCCAAATAAAGATGACAAAAAAATGTATTATTGATTATTTTTTTCATTAAATTTGTCTCAGTGAGGTTCGTGGAAATCCCAAACTAATATTATTTTACTTACTTCAAGTAGGCATGTGATAAGTAAATAAAACTTTAAATCCAGTAGCGTACATGTTAATTATTATTTGTATTCCTTAGGTTGGTATGAGGCCAACTACCCATACTGTTAAAAATGGTCCACTTACCTATTCAGGGAAGGTCGGCAAAATTTGCTGGGCTTATTTATGTTGATTCGAGGTTTGTATTTCAATTAATAAGTACACGAGCAGCATTTGTAAGCGTAAACTACACGTGTCTGTTTGTGAGCATGCTTATAGAAAAATTATTGTGGTCAGCCTCATACGAACCTATACATCAAGAAATTTATATCGGAATAAAATAATTTCGGATTTGAATACGGATACGGATTTAGAATTATTTCGGATATTCACCAGTTTTGGATAATTTTGGTTACGGATATTAGATTTTTAAAAGGAATTATAAATATATTTTGTATTGTTTGTGTATTAACACTGTGAAAATTCATATTGTTTAATTTATAATTTTTTTAATGAATTCAAACCAAAACACTGTTTATTTTCACAATAAAATTTATTTAAAAAGATTAAAATCTTTAAAACAAATTACAAACGTTTTCGACCTAGTAGGTCATCATCAGGTATCAAAAAAATTATAAATTAAACAATAAGGAATTATAAATGGATGTATAATACCTACAAAAAAATAAATTGTATTTCTTTATTTCTAAGATATCCTTTGGTTGTACTGTCAATCATATGAGTGATAACTAAACGTAGCTAATCATTGCAAAATTGCGAAAACCATATCAATAAATAAATGTTCCATTCGTAAATTCTATAACATCATTCAATATTATACGAAATTATCCGAAACATTTATATTAAGATTTTTAATAGATCAACACTAAAAAATATTTTATATTAAGCTTCAAGCGCTGATATTATTTCTAAATAACTTAGATTATAGATACGCCACTGTAATTTGGTATTTACCAGTCAATATAATCGAGTGCTTACTTTTATAATTCACATCAAAGCATCCGTCAAGAGATTTCTTTATTTCAAATCCAAAACGTAATAAATCCAAAATTAAAAATCACACAAATTTGAACTCCTTTCATTGCATCCATACGGTTGAAAATTCTATTCTTATTTATTTTTAATTATTTGCTATTCATAGTTGATAACTACGTGTCCTTTGAATGAGAGTTTATCTAGTAATTGAGGCAAAAAATTACACAATAAAGACTTGACAACCAAGAGGTCTGGGTTCAAGTACTAACTGGTATTAGCGAAACACATTTCCGCTTTCATTTTCTTCTTCTTCTATATTTCGATTCATTGTTCACTCAGCCTTAACAACAAATGAGTACCAGCCCTATTGGGAACAGGAAAACCACTACTTCAACTGAAGTGGTTGGTGTAAGTCCGGCCCGGTCCCCTTACCTGCAAAATAACTTACCTTAGAGCAACTGAATCTTTCTAGGCAAATTGGCGTTTTTTATAGACACAACCATTAATACCGATGTAATGCATGTCCAAAATCAGGCATGTCGCATTCTGCACTTACGTCAATGAAAGGCCTTCCACCACTTGAGAAAATATAAAGCTTTGCATGAGCGTACATGTGCTGTGGGTACTTCTGACTCATACAAAAAGGATGTTTATGAGAAGGGTTTGAGAATACTGTCTTATAAATACTTACAAAATTGATTAAGCCTAACATGAACATCAATATTTGCAACTCGTGCCGCGTTTCCCCGTGGCATTTGGTAAAAGTGAACCAAGTTTTTACAGCATGGGGGTCAGCCTCATACCAACCTGTTAGTTGTAAAAAAAATAATGTAATTTGAAAGAGGATGTGAAAGTTAAGGTACAAAAGAATGTGATGAGATGGTTTGGGCATGTGGAAAGAATGAATGATGATAGACTGACAAAGTATGTATACAAAGAAAGTGTGAAAGGAAAAAGAGGGAAGGGACGACCGAGAAAAGTATGGAGTGATCAGATTGAGGAGATTGTGAAGAATGGGATATACAAAGTGAGCGTAAAAGAAGAAAATGCATAAAAAAGGTGATGGATATGAATGAATTGAAAGAGGTATGTAAGGATAGGAAAAAATGGAGGCAGCTCTGCAGAGGCTCTGGCCACCCCTTGCGGAATGGCGACAGAGTTACAGTTACAGTAGCTTAGGAACCACATATCAAAAAATATTTAATAATAATAAACGATAAATTGAAAAACATGTACCTACGTGAAATTCGACGCAATTTTTCGTCATCTCGAATGATATGAGTACATAATATGTTGAAAAGAATAACGTATCGAAAACTAGTTGCTGTGTCGAAACACTTTCTACCAAGAAGTCGAAAACAAAATTTCGATGTCGAAACCGCAGAATTATGTGAGACATGAGCTCAGAGACTCAAGTGTACAACTGTACGTTTGTACTCAACCATTGCGTTTACCGAAATTTGTATCCAAAATAAAACAGTGCCTCTAGTGAGCGAATGAGTTTCTATACAATTTTGTGCAAACGCTTTGGTTGAATTTAAACGTAAGTTTTTTTACTTGTAGTGTAGAATTGAAATTATTCCAAGCAATTTTGAGTCGAAAACATGTATGTATAAGAATCAGATTCGCTTGTAGGTAAACGGCCTTAACAAGGACGTTGGGTTCGTAACCCTTGGGGAATCGAGAATTTCGATTAAATTATTGAGTTTTTATGAATTTGTATGCAAATTTATGAATTTTAATGCCTTTATTTATTGTGCAACTCCGCTTATATAACAACTCAATCGAGACAATACTATGTAATCAAAGTTGCAAATCTCTTTCTTCTTCTTCTTTTTATTTTTCTCTTTTATCATAGTAGGTACATATCGCACGCTTAATAATAAAGAGCAATTACTCAAAAATTGGGAAAATCGAGATTTTGTAATAAAACGCCAGAACAATGCGAGAAGAATAGGTAGAATGCGACAGCCGTTCAATTTGGACGAATATGACCGAGATAAAACATCGGTCGCCTTTTTCACCCCATACAAGTTGTACTGGTTGTCTGAACTTCAAAGGTGATTTCCCAACATTCTTCTTTTTTGAGTTATTTCTCTTTATGATTAAGCGTGCGATATAGCCCGGTATTTTTGGTGAGTGCAATTTTTTGTGAATCACACCTCAAGAGCTCCCTACTAGCTAGGCCTTAACTACAATGCGTAAACTCAAAACATAGTTGCTGTACGGCTGGACCAACTTTCATTGTCAGTCTTTGATAAAGGAAGACCCCAGAGGCGTGCACAGCATTTCAACCGTGAGTCGGCAACGCAACTAAGCTACACATATAGAATATCTTCTTACCTGCGTTATTCCTGAAGGGGTCGCATGTGGCGATTCGGGACCTATTTATTTTTACGGGTAAGGGGGCTGGCTTCACACCAACCACTTCAGTTGAAGTGGGAGGGGGAACAATACATATGTAATTGTACCGTTGCCTGAAGATCATATAATATATCAGTTTATAGTATAAAGTCTATAATATTTAGCATGTTATGCTGTATAGTCTCCTGAAGGTTAAAATCATTTCAGATCACATAAAATCAAACCAAGGATTTTAATTTGTAATGAGTTGATTACGGCTACAACGTTTTGTCTGTATTAAGATTTCATCGCCAGTAGAAGAGTTTTTCGAAAAAAAATCTATTGATTAACGTCTCAGGTTTTATTCAGAAACGTACTGGGTTTCTAAATTCAGCAGAGCTCTATTAAAAAAAATCATTTCTAAAAAAATCATGGACCGGATTCATCAACAAATGTCGCAGATGCTCCATTCAAACAGAAGCCACTAATTCTACAACGTCGACGAAACGTTGAGAGACCCGTTTTTCTCTACAACGCGGTTCGCAAATCTCGATTTTTCATTCTATCAATTCGTTTTTATCTGTAATAAAATTAATGTGTAACAATTGTATGAATTAATCTCATGTCTTGTTAGAAAAGCATATTATTTATTTACCGTGCGAAACAACGAGTAAATTCTACAAATATTCTCGTATTTTGCGAGGCTGGGTATCCACAATAAACGATTTGTAAAAAACATAAGTAGCTGATTATATCTATAAAATAAAATACTGCGTTATTCTTTTAAGCCAATTTAGCTTATCCCTGAAAACCTGCATTTGTTCTAAATTACCCAAATTGTATTTATGACTAATTTTAAATAAACAAAGATTTCCTTTACGTTTTGATTTAAATATCTCGAGCGCTTTTCAGTGCCTTATCACCATTTTGTTGATCTCCCTCAAAAACACATGTTTTCATGTTGGAAGGCAAAAATTATGAGTGTCTTTAAAGGAGCCGTTATTTGAGAGGGCCCTTGAGGGGTCACAAATACAAAAACGGCGCTCTCTAATTACGTGTACCTTCTAAAAATATTAATGTAGTATAATACATGGATGATTCATTATTTGAGCATAGTTTTCGTGTGTCTCTCCTCCAGAGCCCTCTGCGAGCTTGGTTGTCGGTTTAAAGTGCCAATTATCTGACTGGTCTGTTTTTTTAAAGGTAGGTATATGATTTTTTCAACACAGTGAAGAACAAATTGATTTTTTTTATTGCTCCGCCGGGAATCAAACTCATGATTTTCGAAATACGAGTCCGTGGCCTTAAGCATAATAGTGCAGATCGTTTTCTGCGTGCATATTTGACTTAATATAAATATTTTTATAATTTGATGTGGATAGTCAGATAAATTGTAGGTATTGATTGCAGAAATGCAGTCTCAAAATTTTTACTTTTCACAAAACAATGAACTTAATAAAAATGTTTGCGCAATCAATTGACATTCGCCTTGTTAATGAAAATATGCAAAAATAAAAAGTTGTTAGTGGTGACTGCGAAGCTCCTTTTTTCCCAAAATAAATGATATTTCAAACACCAACCATTTTTATGTCTTTTCTCGATTTTGAGAATTATTCACTTCAATCTGGGGTCGTGACTATGAAGAAACTGTGACGTAAGCCCGCCGGTTTCAATGATAACATTATTTGCTTAGTTGTAAGCAACGAAAAAAAAATAAGGAATGAAAGTTTTCAAAATTTTTATTATAGTTTCCGAAATGATACTAAATATTAAACGTATAATTTTGGGAGCATTCAATTAGGAAAAAAACAAAAAAATATTATACTAAATTGTACTAGTACGTGTATCCAGCTGTCATCTCGCTAGGGGTAGTCAGTACCTTGATAGACGCGTTTCCTTTGTTCCGTCCTTGCATACTTCTTTCATCTCTTCGACATTCATCAATCTATTCATACATGCTCATCTCTTTTTCTCTCTCTGTAGGTTCTAGTAATTTGCAATCTTATATTTGGTTCAATCCATTCTTTCCTCGATTTCCCCATTCCACGCTTACCTTTGACATTCCTTTTGTACACTCTTTTAGTCAGGCGTTCATCTTCCATTCTTTCTAGATGCCTGAACCAACTCATTGCACTCGTTTGCATTTTCACTCTCATCTATAATCAATAATCTGAGTTGTGGATATATATTGACATGTAAGGTTTATATTTGGAGCACACCCACAAGCAGACACGTGTAAATTCGCGCTTACGCATGCTGCTTGTGGTACATACAAAATAAATAAACCAAGCCTCACGTGAACATAAAACTTATGCCACTTTTTTCCGAAACCGGGGCAGCTATGGCAACAATGAATCAAGTTTTTAGAGTATGGAGTTAAGCCTCATACCAAACTACTAGCCAACGAACACTCTCTCTATTCTCGTCAATGCAGCATTCATTCATTTGGTTTCACTTGTTTTAGTAAAAAATGTTTAAGAAAAAATTACAAAAAGATTGAGAACGCTTCTCTTCTCTATTGATGCCAATGTCTGACCGTAGTGACAATATGTGCTGTGGCCAAGAATGGCATTAGGGGACTGGATGTGCAAGAGGCTAGAGAACCAGTTCTAAAGTTCATCATCATATCAGGTTATGCGGCCTTTAGCATTAGTGATGGACAACCGCACAGACACCTACGGTCTCCTAGCAACCAAACCAATCTGTACCCATCTCTAGTAAGTTTCATGGATGAAAATCTTTGAGATGGTATCAAATTTCTGTCAAATTTTGAAACCACTGTAGTAATGAAAATACTAAATAATATTGTGGAAAATAAGATGCTGTATTACCTGTTATTTATTAATTTATTTTCACGGTGCTACAAAAGTGCGCCCCGAGAATAAAACGTTGCGTGAACTCCCCTCGATCGCTTAAATCGAAAAAAAAAAACATACAGGTAAGTCAAAGGGTTCATAAGCAATATATTGATAGAAAATAGGGTTTTCCTTTACTTTTTGACTTTTTATCATCTTTTTTTTCGGCCAAAAATATTCAAAATTTCGGCCTATTGTATTCAGAATGGCTCTCCCATTCTAAAAAATTCAAAATATAAACCATCCCATTGTTGTGTTATAGCAGTTATGTTGTACGTATTTGAAGCCTGGAGTCTGACTCAGAAATATGTGAAAACTCTCCAGGTCATTGAGAACCATTGTTGAGAACAAAATGCTTCGTTGCATTCTCGGGCCTGTATCTGAGGTGGCGCATACGTATCAACGCAAAACTGAGGTCTTCATTCCAAGACCCAAACATAGTATCGGTACTGCAATAAAGAATACTTCAGTTGACCGGACATGTAACACATACAGAGAACTCCAGGAGTATATGATGAATTGTTTTAGTGCTTTTTCGGGCTAGACCATGGTTTACATGCAGGTTTATTGCAGGTTTTTTGCATGGCCTTCACATGCAGGCATTTTCAATGCGAGTTATATCGGCGTGGCGGTCTTCGCTGTCTCCTCGGTCGCCTGTCGTTGCTAACTGGTTGGAGTTTTGTCGTGTCTTGCTCATTGTCCTTTGTTTCGAAAAAACACAAAAACAATTAAATATATAATACCGACCATAAAAGTGTTAGTGAAAGTGTAAAACTTTATTTAACTTCAGGATTCATAAAAAATGTCTTGGATGGTGCCCCTTCAGGTGTTAGACCACTCGGACGTCCCAGGATGCGGTGGGCAGACAACGTCGAGACCGATGCCGAAGTTAAGGGAGCAAGGGAACCAAGGAGGGAGAATCTCGGAGGATTACGATACGGGAGATCATGAGCCATCAAGGCTTGTGAGCTGGAGAAAGTAAAGTACGTCCTTTCTTGCAGTCTGGCTGATGTATTCTTCTGTCTGGCACACTTAACAGACAAAACGTCTTGAAAATCTCAACGGCATTGTCATGATAATCCGAGAAGAGAGAGCGACAGAAGCCCACCGCATATTATGGTCTGGAAAATAATATCCATCGATTGTTTTACATTCAGATATTGTTATTCACAAATCATTTAATCCATGGAGACTTCATTGGCTAATAGGTTTTTATCTGCCGACGTACCTTTAGGTTGGTATAACGCTGGCCACCCATACTGTAAAAAATATTTTACTTTGCCAATGTCACCCATGTTTCAGGGAAGGTCGACTAGAGTAGCAGGCTTTATGTTCACTTGAGGAAAAACAAGGTACCCTGGGCCTGCAGAAAAAAACGGGCGTCGGTATATCTTACAGTTTATATTTAAAGATAACAAGCAATAAAACATGGCAGCGCGTGAACAACTTATTGCTCTACCTCTACGATTCATTTTGGAATGGAAACATACAAACATGATCCATAAATAAAAGTCGTGGGACGATATAGGTACCATCTTGTTTAACAAACAAAACATTAAAAATGCCATTTTTTCTACACATTATGCATATTTAAGTTGAAATATATTTGAATACTTCCGTCAAGGCAATTAATGGATTTAAATGTATAAGATTTAGCTCACAATAATGATGCTAAATGAGCTCATAAATTTCCTTTATTTTTGTTGTAAATGCCACGTCATGGATAGACCTATAAAAACATTTAGTAAAAAATATAAGAAATACATAAAAAATATTGATAAGAAAAATAATTTGGATTAAAGATCTAGGAAGTATCTATGATCTGTAATCTACATTAAAAAGATTTATGATTGATACATGCCCATCAACAAACACGTAAAAGCACAAATGCTTGCAAAATCAAATCCTAACTTTCATCTTTTAAAGACAGTTCCTTGTCACGCTAGACATCCTCTTGAGCTGCGATAACTGGTAGACATCCATGAGCCGCTTCAAACCCCTAAAATATAAAGTTGTTGAGCGATTTCTAATTCATCTTTTCAAGATTTACTGAGATGTTGCTAAGAAATGTGCTATGTCTAATCATATTCTGCTCTCTTTGTTTGGTTTTCCTTTCCAAGATGTGACGTCTAACTTCTTTTCTTTCTTCTATTTTCTGTAACGCATTTTTGTTGGGCTTCCTTATAACCAATGACGTCTTGGGTTGTTTTTTTCTCCAAACCTACTTCTCGATTGCTTTTAAGGCCAGGCGGTCTCTTCGGTATTTTTAGATGGTCCAAGTTTCACAGTCATACAATAAAAACACTTAACAAAAGCTTTCATGAATCCCTTGTCTGGGCAAAATCGAGGGTGTGCGTGAAATGCATTCGTATTAGTAAACATCTAAATAGATTATACTGGAGAGATGTTTTCCTGAATCTGTTGCCGTGGTCTATGGGAATTGGGAAATGAAAATCTAAAAAGATTGCTTAAATTCTGCTGATAAGTGTGCTAGAAAATCCGAGCACAGGCTCAATATAAAAAAATGCTGATGCCATATACACACTCATACCAATCTTTCAAATATATATTTTTGCAAGTTTGACGATTTTTTCCGTTCGTGTGAAAATGATGTTCGTCATTTTGCAACGCGTCTGCAATTAGTGATAATCATTTTTGATGATTCGTTGACACATTCGCCTTTGTAAGTGAAGTCATTGCAAACGAAAATTATTAATAAATTACTGTGTTTAGTACACACCAGTATACACAATTCACACATGTGTTTTGTGTAGAAAATAAACGTCAAATTTGACGTGTATTAAATGTCAAACAGTCACAGGAGATCTCTCTTCTGACAAATTTTAAAACGTGTTGATCGTTACTTCGTTACGTCACTGCCAAGTAACTTTAAATAGTACCTGTGTACTTAAACATCGTAAAATTGTTACAGAAGAAGTTTTCTTAGCAATATTATATTGAAATATTACAATAACAAATGCTTGGAATGAAATCAAAGGCGATAATTTGGGATTTGTTTCGAAAATGAAAATATATATATATATTTTTTTGTGAAAAATCAAAGTTTCATTTGAAAAAATACTGCCTTTATTTTATTCGACTTGATTTTTTATACGATTTGTAATGCTACTTTGCTTTCAAAGGGCGTTGATGCCATTGATTGGTCGGTCGTTGTCAATTTGTTAACGCACCCTTAATGGGAAGGTGGTGGATTCGATTTTCGGCCTAGCATAAAAACATATATTTTCTACCTAGAACCTTTAATATAAGTTACTTAGGTATATTGATTTTTAAGGTTCATATTTAATGCATATCCACAAGCAGGCGCTTGTTAACCTCACATGAAGATAAACTTTGCAAAACCTGCCGCTCTTCCCTGAAACCGCGGTGACATTAACAAAAGTGAACCAAGTTTGTACAGAATGGGGGATCAGTATCATACAGACCTATAAGTCAAGAAAAAATCAATTGTTAGAACTTATCTTTGCTGGGTTGAAAAAATCCTCTATCTTTATAAAATACCGATCACCGAAACACCATTTAACCTTAAAGTAACTAGGTCTTGCTTGAAAATTATCACATTCAATAGCGACAACCAAACGTTCAAAAGGCTCTTGGGGTGTGATTCACCCAAGAAGAAGGCTTACTATAAATCATCCTAATCTTATTACACCGAAAACGCCGGACTTCTGGTAGGGCCGGATTATAGAGGCAAAACTTTATGGATTGATTTTGTAATGACTATGAATAGAGTCATTAATCATTTTACGGAGCTGAGTCATTCAAATAATCAAACGATAATAAAAACGCATTACGAAATCATTGATAACAGTTCCCCGAGCATTGAAATTCACGTTTAAACTCAGTCATAGCGTTCGCCCAAAAAACGTGCATGTAAACTAAAACACTCACTAGATGCTCTATTTTAGATAACGTACATTTTTTGATAAAGCCCTAAGGTTGAGCTGCAGTATAAAGTTGTATACTCGTGTATACTTCTAAATGAGCAATTTAATAAATTTTCATTAGATTACATATAATATACAATATTCATTAGGTATAAAAGTTTATTAAATTATTATATACTTAAGTAAGCGTATTTAAATTCCTTATTTGGTATAATCGGTTTTCGTTTTGTATGCGATTTGGTACTTCGCGTTACTTTCTTTAGCACGATTTAAATATGAAGGGATGTGTAAGTAATTTGAAACTATTCGAAATTTTCAACTTATCAAATTTATTTTTCGAATAATTGCTTAAGAAATTTACTTATAATTTTTATTTAACGTAAAAGTATAATTTATATTTAATTAAACATTTTTCAAATCCATGAAGTTATTCAGATACACAATAATATGCTGGAATACTGTGGTAATTATTTTATAAGCTGAAATTGAAATATATCTCTTTTAGAAGTTTGATACGACGCCAACAAAACCTCGAGGTTAAAGTTTTCTAGGAAAGTTTTGTGTTATGTTTGATTTTGTAAATCAATTTTAAGTTAAAATGCCAAAAGATCATAATTTTCTTTGAAAATAATCTGGCACAAGAGAATCGTCTCTAAATTAATAATGTAAAAAGAAAATAAAATAACAATTTTTTCAAGAGTTGGTTAATTTTCAAAATCATTGTTTCATTTTATATTTGAACTTTTTCTAATTTTCACATTCTTAATTTCAAATTTATCTACACAATGGCAACACACAAACTCTTAGACCTAAGGGTCAAAGATGTATTAACATTCAAAATTCATAATTAATGCATGCGTATAAGCAGGCACGATAAAGTTCGCGCTTACACATGCTGAATGCGTACAAAATGAAAACCTAAATGGATGGATTAGTCAAGGAACGATACAAGTCTTGAATTGTACATATTTTGTTACTGAGGTCAATATAATAATTTCGAATATTGTTGACACGTATATTCGAATAGTTGTAATAATTCGCATTTCCTCGCGCTTGCAGTATAGCAGTATATATATATCAGACTCACCGGTTATTATTATTATTATTACGTACATTACAATATTTCGCATTGCTCTGCGTTACGTGGGTGTTCAGGCATTTCCAACTTCCGGAAACAAACCACGACTACCTGCATCTGTCTATAACTATTCAAAATACTGATTAAGAGAGTTCGAAAATTCGAGTTTTCGAAATTATAAAAATTCATCCAGGGGAGACTCTCCCTATTTTTACCCTACAAGAAAAAGCAATCGCTTCGATAATGTGTAATCTAAGCTGCAAATATATGTTAACATTTAAGGTGCCTATTAAATGTATGCCCGTAGACATGCACAACTAGGTTCGCGCCTACACATTCTACATGTGTGCATACAAATAAATAAAAATACATGAACCTAAGCCTTGCAACTTCTGCCGCCTTTCCCTGAAACCGGGGGGGCATTGGCAAATGTGAACCAATTTTTATAGCACGGGGGGTCAGCCTCAAACCAAACTATCAGTCAAGGAGCGCTTTAGTACGTAAAATATGCTCTGATAGAATTTCTGTATCTAGCTCAGATGAGTTGGATATAATCAAACACGGCAATCTATAATTTTGTAACGCAACGCTACGGGACTAAGCTGCACGTATAGTGGAACATCTTGCCGCTTTGTCTCCGAGAAGTTACATTTGTGGCGATTGGAACAAACATGGCGATGGGGCTGGTTTTTATTTTTTGTAAAGGCTGAAAAACTCACATTTATTTTTTTGTTTGAAATACCTTTCTACATCGTCTTTTATTTTGACTTTAAGTTTGAAATACCTTTCTTCATCGGCTTAATTTTGATTTTGGGCTTAAAATACACACCGAAATGGGAAATCATTTCTGACACACTTGTTGGGGATCGACCCTCGCTCTCTGGCATTGAACGAAGACGTTCTACTAATTGAGCTATTGGCCAAAGGGTTTTGTCATAAATTAAAACACAAAATTTGCCAATATCTCTTTTTCTATTAATTTATTTCTTTAAGGAAAGACAATTCCTTTACTGACACTTGTGTCCGGTATTTTCTCAATGCAATACACATCACGACACTACACAGCTAGCACCCCTGCTATAAAGACATCAACCGCCAGCTCACTAGCGTCCACAACTCTGCAGCACTCCCGCAAGTGTCATAGACCTCTAGATTTCCTTAAATCTGGGGTCTCCCGAAGACTTCTAAAGTCTCATCTTGTGGGAGTGCTGCAGAGTTGTGGACGCTAGTGAGCTGGCGGTTGATGTATTTATAGCAGGGGTGCTAGCTGTGTAGCGTTGTGATGTGTATTGCATTGCCTTTGTTTTGAGACATTGGAAGAAAGTGGCGATTGATATTGGTTATAAATAGAACAAGGTTTTCTTGGTTTGGAAACACAGACTCCGGTAACTCTTTCCAAATACGGGCAGTATGGCAAAAAATGAGTCGTGAAAGCACCAAGTTCTCATAGTTTTGACGTCGACTGTAAATGGATGAATTTTAGTCATTTTACAAGTTGCCCTTGTTATGACAAGAAAAGGAGGTATAAGTGAGTATATTTCATCAGATCAGACACTGTTATAGTACCGATAGAATTGTTGAGGCCTGGGGTGGAAGTCTCGACGGCCGTTGGTAGATCTTACCGTACCTATTTGTAGATAGGACGGAATAAAACATGGCGGTGCCTGAACAGCTGATCGTTGCTCCATATAAAATTTATCAGCTGTTGGTACGCTGCCATGTCTTATTTTGTCCTATCTCCAAATATATACGGTTAGATCTATCCACGGTCTTCGAGACTTCAACCTTCGATATGTGTCGTACTCTTTGTTGTTGTGCCTGATTAGAAAGCCACTGTTCATCCCACAGATCGTTCATCCTCTTCCAGAATCTTCCACGGGTTCATTACAAAACAACTCTATGTCAAAATTACGAGTCTTGACAAACGAATAAAGTTTATTTTTATTTTTTATGGTTTGTGTATTAACACTGTGAAAATTCATGTTGATAAAAAATATAAAGCAATGAATACAGAATATATTTGATGTGTTATCCATTAGACTGCATTCCATAAAATTTAGAGCGCAGTAAAACTAAATAGGTTTCTATCATCCATAAGCCTCAGCTGTTATCTGCATATTATATCCTCACCTGTATAGATAAATAGGTAGTATATATGTGTAGGTAAGGCTGTTTATCCGCTTTCGCTTACTATGAGACAACCCACCGTTACGTCTGGCATCTATACATACCTGTGCACTAGTATACACTATTATACTCGTATGTATGTAGGTATACGTTATACATAATATAGGTAACTTCTTATACTCGGGACCGCTATGAAACAGGGCTGACACAAAAGATATTTTTTTCTTAAAAAAGACAATTATTTTGGACTTGTACCGCAATTATATATCTAATCTAATCTAATCTACATATTATGTTGCAAACATATGTATGCAACAATAGGGATTCACATTATATCCATTACCTTCAACATAAAAACTCAAATCTGAAATGAACATACACCCTGCAACTCTTGTGGACCTTCCCTGAAACAGAGATGACATTGGCGAAGTGAAACATTTTCTACAGTAGGTATTGGTGGTCAGCTGCACACCAATATAGTTTTCTCCTCCTATAATATATATAACTCCTATAATAATCTATAATCTAAGTTGCAAGGATATAATTCATTCAAAGCTCTCAGATGTATGCCCACAAACAAACACGTGTAGTTCGCGCTTACAAATGCTGATTGTGTACCTACAAATAAAATTCAAACCTCAAATGAACATAAGCCCCACAACTTTTGCCGACCTTTCCTGAAACAGGGGTGACACTGGCAAAGTGAACCATTTTTTACAGTATGGGTGGTCAGCCTCATACCAACCTATAAGTCAAGGAATATGAATAATAAATTACATTTAAATATAAAAAATAACAAAACCTTAAAAATAAATCTATACAAAAAAAGTCAAAAATTTATTATGCAAAAAATGTAGCGAACTAATAAACCAACATTACAAATCAGCATTGCAGATTAGCCGCCACTTCTTCCTGTCCTTGCATACTTCTTTCATTTCATCCAGAGTCATAACCTTTTTCATACAAGCTGTCCTTTTATTATGACTCTGGATATCCCATTAATCTAATCTAATCTAATCTAAGCTGCAAAGATATATATCATTTAAGATTTATACTAAATGCATTCCCACAAGCAGATATGTATAATTTCGCGCTAACACATGCCGCATGTGGACCTACAATATAAAAACCCAATCTCAAATGAACATAAGCCTTGCAACTCTTGCCGTCCTTCCCTGAAACAGGGGTGACATTGGCAAAGTGAACCAATTTTTATATTATGGGTGGTCAGCCGCATAACAGCCTATAAGTCAAGGAACATACATGACAAATTACATTTTTTAAAATCAAAGAATAAAAATAACAATATATACATGGACATAAAAAACTAAATCATAAAACCAAATTCACTTTAACAAACCCTAGCCGCCAACATCACAGATCAACCGCCATTTCTTTCTATCCTTGCATACTTCTTTCATTTCCTCCAGAGTCATAACCTTCTTCATACAAGCTCTTCTTTTATTATGACTCTGGATATTCCATTCATTCGCAATTTCGGATATTTGGTCCATCCATACCTTTCTCGGTCTTCCTCTACCACGACATTCATCTATTCTACCAACATATACTTTCTTCGTCAGTCTTTCCTCATTCATTCTCTCCATATGCCCAAACCATCTTAACAAACTTCTTTTAATCTTCACTTTCACACTTTCTTTTGCACCACATTCTTTTCTTACAAAATCATTCCTCACCCTGTCACTCCGTTTTTTCCCAATCATACTTCTTAGAAAGTCCATTTCAACAGTATGGACTTTACTAATTTCACTTTCATTCACCGTCCAGGCCTCGCTTCCATACATCAAGCTTCCATACTTCCATACAACATCAATCTTCCATACTTCCATACATTCACTCGCTATTTCGAAAATTTGGTCCATCCATACCTTTCTCGGTCTTCCTCTTCCACGACATCCATCAATTCTTGCAGC
This sequence comes from Agapetus fuscipes, assembly GCA_951799405.1. NCBI lineage: Eukaryota > Metazoa > Arthropoda > Insecta > Trichoptera > Glossosomatidae > Agapetus > Agapetus fuscipes. The sequence continues at coordinate 9,464,420 of OX637334.1, forward strand.
ATATTGATACCCTCTCTTCAAAATCAAAAAGACTTGGTTGAAGGTTTTTCTTTTTCGTTTTTATTCTCTTTTTCTCTTTTCAGTACAAATTACAAACAGAACCGGTCTTCGGGCCAACAGGCCGACAAACCTTGTGACAAATTATTCCCTTTTTATTACAATAAAACACATAAATTTTGTGACAGTAAATTCGGCTCGGCCGGTGTCTTGCCAAACGCCGGCCAATCAGCGTGTAGGGTTAAGTTTTGTCAAGGAGTTCGACGGATGGCGAAATTCAGGGCCTGCACAAAAAAGTGTGCCGTATCAATTCCCACCATCTTCTGTTGACAAAACTTAACCCGCCTTACGCTCTCAACCCTTGCCACAGAATTTTCACCCCTGGCCACGGTTCCTTCATCCTTTTCCTTCTCTTCCGATGTTCGTGGAGAGGTGGTGCGCGCTGAAGGCGAGGCGTCGTATCCGGCGGCCTCGTGTACTGCTCGATCGGATCCTCCTCCTGCTTGTCGGGCGGTAACCTAAGCTGATCTAGGTGCACGTCTCTGCTGGTGCGGGGTGGCTGTTTCCTGGCCATCCCATGGCTCTGATTCCTCTTCGAGCCGGAGTCCTCTAGCACGAGTTGTCGTCCACTCTGCACCTCCATGCTGACTGGTTTCAGGTCCCTCTTGCTCGTGTCAAACGTCGAGTCTTCCACTTCGCACACTTGCGGGTGGGCTTCGCGTTCAAAGTACAGCTCTCTCTCCAAAGGGTCATCTTCCATGTCTCTTGGCAGCACGTCTGCCTCAGGCTGTACAGGCCTCCCATCCTGGCTAGGGCAGACGTGGCTGGATTCTGAAACTTCTGGAGCCAGTGTCTCTTCCACACGTTGAAACTCCTCGACTGCTCTCAGAGTGTCCTCAGGAACTTTCGCGTTCCTCAGCATGCTGACACTTGCATGCTCCGGTTCACCTTCATCCTGGCTTGATTCCGGTTGCGAAGGCTTCCCCTCACGGTCGGGGCAAGACCGGTCGAGATGTGACCCTGAACAGTGCCAATATGACCGTGCGGTCTCTTGCTCGCTACATGGCCGTGGCTGCCATGCCATTGGACGATTTTTCTGGCCTGGTGACTGCCTTTCGGTCTGATGGTGATAGGCTGCTGGCTGCCAATCCCCTTGTTGCTGTTCCTGGGCTGGCCATCGCCCTCCTTGCTGATGAGATCCGACGAGTGGATGGTGGTCATCGCTGCTGCCCCTGCTTTCACAGCCTGCCGCAGCTGCGAGAAGCTTGCTCCAGGAGGCGCTGGCGCTCTGAAGTCTCGCCTGGCACTGCGGCAACAGGAGGTCCATGGTGTGCTGGATGACCTCCTGCTCAGAGTGCGTGCTGCAGAAGCGCTTGGCCAGCGCTCTCTTCCTCAGGATGAATCCCATTGCCTCCTCCCCGAGCTCCTGCCGTCCATAGAGGTACAGGAAGTGGCCTCTCTCCCTCCTTGACTTGCTGTTGAATCTTCCCTCCAGGGCACATTCAACCTCCAGCCAGTCTGTCACTGGGAGCTCCGCCATCCAGGCAGCCGCCTCCCCCCTCAGCCAATCCATTGCCCACATCACCCATTCGCTCTCTGGGGTTGCATTCTCCTTGAAGTACGCCAGGGCTGACTCCAAAAATAGCCCTGGGTCTTCCTCCGGCTTCCCCGAAAATGGCATGGGGAGCCGTGCCACTGGCGTCCTGTATTCATTGACTGAAGCTCCCTGCTCCATCAAGTCATCACAGGGCCGCGCAGTCTTCATTGTCTTGCTTCTGGTTCTTTGTTGGGCGCCACAAGTCAGTCCTCCGGTACTTGGGTTGTCACTTTCCAAGTGACTTGGCCCCACGTTCGCGGCGTCAATTGATACCCTCTCTTTAAAATGAAAAAGACTTGGTTGAAGGTTTTTCTTTTTCGTTTTTATTCTCTTTTTCTCTTTTCAGTACAAATTACAAACAGAACCGGTCTTCGGGCCAACAGGCCGACAAACCTTGTGACAAATTATTCCCTTTTTATTACAATAAAACACATAAATTTTGTTACAGTAAATTCGGCTCGGCCGGTGTCTTGCCAAACGCCGGCCAATCAGCGTGTAGGGTTAAGTTTTGTCAAGGAGTTCGACGGATGGCGAAATTCAGGGCCTGCACAAAAAAGTGTGCCGTATCAATATACTTTCTTCGTCAGTCTTTCCTCATTCATTCTCTCCAAATGTCCAAACCATCTAAGTATACTTTTTATAACGGTTTGCATAAACGTAAACTTGCATGTTTCAGCTATTCTATGTGCATAAATTGTGAATCTTAAATTTTAATATGTACAACTTTTTCTTTAAGCTGTATCGATGGAGAATACTATTTAATCGGAGTCCAAACATCAAACACTTCGTTTAATATGTACAAAATAATGAACTATTTTTATACACAATAAAATTCTTATGCCGTGTATTAAATAAATAAATAAACAAATCTATAAAAAAATGCTTTGTGGTAACCCTGCACATAAATTCAAGACCGCTGATCTTCACAATGTTTTTAAACAGTTGTCTCCAACCAGTGACATGAGAACACTGTATTTTTTTTTTTCAAAAAGTGGGATGTTTATTTTGATGAGGACACCTCAAGAGTGCTCCACTTGCTTATTTGTAGCGCCAATTTTGCAAGCAAAAGCCAGTTGCTGTCAGGCTGGATGAACGTTTGTGATGTGTCTTTTGCTAAAGGGGAATGTATTTTTCTTTCTCTCCCTTTGGTGCTTTGCCGAGTCGAACACACAACCTTTCGTCCGTGGCTCACACTATAAGTCTACCGACTAGTCAATCTAATCTAATCTAATCTAATCTAAGCTGCAAAGATATATATCATTTAAGATTTATATTAAATGCATTCCCACAAGCAGAAATGTATAATTTCGCGCTAACACATGCCGCATGTGGACCTACAATATAAAAACCCAACTTTCTATATATTTCTCTAATTTTATTTTATACCCACTCGTGGTCGTACAGAAAATCCCTCACTATAGAACACGACTTGAAGAAATAAACCATTGACAGATACTCGTCACAATATTTTTTTTTTCAAGAAAATAATGAAAAGTGTTTCAATTAAAAAAAACACGCAAGTTTTTTTTAAATTAAAACACTGGTTGCCCTCACACTGCAGACATTGGCAGTACATGGCTGACTTCATACATTATTAAGTAAGTACCCATTCAGATATTTTCTCGCTTGCGAGGCTCGGCTGTTGAATCACCGCCCGGGGATTCGAACCTGGCGACAAAGTTCACGAAGAGCGAAAATATTCCACTCGACCGACGGCCGCGCAAACAAAAAAATCTCTTCACAATAAATTACACTCGAAAATGGCGGAAATATTTAATGTTTTGTTTGTGCGCACTTTCTTATAAGATGAATAATTTGCAAAAATATTTAAGTGACAGATTTGATGATGAGGAACTGATAAAATAAATGCCAAAAGAAAAGAGAACGCAGAGGAAAGAGTAGCCCGTTTGATTGCAATCTTAGGAATCAGTAAAATGGCAGAACATACGTGAGAAGGAAAGTATTGGTGTTCATATAATTGAAAAAGGATGTAAAAAGCTAAGTAGTGTACCTATTTATGAGGTACTAGTAACTCCTAGTAGAATGGCAGATGAACAGTGACAGAAAAATATAACAATAGGTTGTAGCTCTAAGTTTGTCTCTCACTTGTAAAAATAAAAGCGATCCGAAGGATAAAGCGCGCTTTAAGAAAAGATAAGATGATCTTACAATAAAGAAGAAATATAAAGACGGAAAAAAGAATGACACAATATCTAGACTTAGAGAGATCATGTCGTGAAAATGAACCGAGCAAAAATACTCAAATCGATTTCCTAGAAGGAACAGATGAGGAACGTTTCCTATCGTATCGTTTTTTTAGATCTAATAAGATGAACAAGAACATAAAAGTCATATAATGCGTTGTTATATCATTAAAAAGGTCTTGTTATCCTCAAGAAAGCCAAAAAGACTCTTGAGCAACAAAGACGGCGAGTTACCAAAACAACTGCATTTTGAACCTCAAATATGCTCCATCTAGACAAGTATAGAGCATTTAGTGATTGTATTTCGATTAGAGAAACTTTATGGTCATTGATAGAACATTTGAAGCTTAAAAGAAAAAAGTGGACTTACAAAAAAAGAAGAATCTTGGTCATCATCCCTGGCTGCAGCTGCCCTTGCATGGTAATGCTGCCATAGACTTGGTTTCCGGGAATACAAACTGGGCACACGTGATATCGGTAAACGTGGGGCATGAGCTCGAGCAGGTTCTCGAGCCAAAGCTGTCGATAGAGCTCGAAGATCTCCAGGCCCAGCACGACGAAGAGCGACCAAACCCATTGCAACTCTATCCCTTGCTTCATACAGCAAACCACCTTGAGGTTCCACTTTTCTCGCTGATAGAGCACCTTCCAATGCAACAGCCACATCTTGAAGCAATGCTCTGATGTAGTCTTCCTTTTCAACGGTCAAACTCGGATTAGACACTTCTTCGTCAATCACACTGAGCATCTTTTCAATGCTTTCCTCATCGTTAAGTCTTACTTCTTCATTTTTGTTAGTTTCTTTGTTCGCTTTTTGGTCTTTATCGTGAACGTCCGCTATTGTATCATAAGTCACATTTGTTCTTTTCTTCCTTACGTTGTTTTCATCTTTTTCTATGTATTCATAAACTGCTGTTGTTTTATCTGCTCTTGGCTTTACACCTTTGCTTCTCGCTTTCGCTTCTTCTTGAGCTATGAAGTGTGAGTACAATAAAAAAGGGTCAGCTTGCAATGAATCAAAGAAACTATTTGATTCCAACGCTTCACTATTGTTTACGTCTTCTTTTCCTTTGTGTACTTCAATGGACTCATTGCTTGAATCGTTCCCAACTTTGAACAATTTTTGATTGATTCTTGCATTTTTAAAGCTATCGCGGTAGTCTAAATCACAAATATTCTTCGAAACTTCAGCTCTACTGCTTGGTCTTTTCACGTCAACAATTATATTTCTACCATCATTATTCACATACGCACCATCACCTTCATTAAACCCTTCGTTGGAACTTCCACTCAATTTAGTTAGATAATCGAATTCTTTAGTCACAAAATTAATCTCACTGCAGTCGTCATCACAACGGTATCTGTCACTTTTACTTTCAAACTGTTTCTGATTTGAATACCTAGCTTTATCACTTAGGATCTGCGACCCTCTCACATCGACGCCAGAAGAAAACGTGTCAACCGATCCAGAATCTCTTCTAGTCGTTGCTCCTTTGTTCAAATATACTTCTTTCGGATCTAAATATTCTCCATGTGGATCAGAAAACCTTTCTCTTCTCAGTTTATCATTCTTAGCCTGTGTGTTTGTGATTGCGTGGTATGCTGTCGTTGTGTATCCGCTGAAGCTTCTTCTTTTTGAAGTTTCGCTTCGTGCACTGGAGGAATATTCACCTTGGCTACTTCCCGCGTGGTTTATGAAGGAGTATCTTTGAAATCTGGTGAGGTAAGCTTGCGGGCGACCGCTGTAGGTGGAGTAAATGTTGTATGGGTCTTCTGGGAAGTCTGGGTGGGGCCATATAGGTCTGGGAAGAAGGCCAAGATCTGGGACGGCCTGGGGCGCTCGACTTCCCTCTGAGCCTCCACCAGATCCCCGCTGGCTACCGTAGCCTGATGAAGAGGCCTTGGATCTCCCAGCCACGACATCTTCTCCCTCTGAATATATTGTATTCCTGAAACAAAACATCACCCACATATGAGTATTGACAGCGTTCAAAAGATATGGCACAAATTGGTTGGCGTAGGGCTGATCCCCTTACCTGTAAAAACATACATATTCCACCCAGGCGCGTGCATAGGGTACAGGAAAATGCAACGCAACGCAACTTGCATTTCAAAATATATATTTTCAACCATTCCTTTATAGTTACTCATTTGAAATTGACTATATGCTTACGATGGCTCCAATCGAACTTAAATTTTTAATTATAAATCTGAATATCAGGCTTAAATGTTTTTTTAAAATCCTATATTGCCTATCTATTAGGCGCATGTGCCTGCATGGAATGCACGCTCCTAGTTCCACCCTTCGGACACAATGCGGTAAGAGGTTGTAAGATATGTGCAGCATGGTTGCGTTTTTTTTCGCGGGCTATCCTTGTCCCCAAATAAGTACGTTTTCAATTCTCGTGAGGGAAAGTTTAATTTTCAAAGTAAATAAATTCAACAATTCTTTCAGTACGGAAAGCGGATACTTTTTCCCCTGTGCTGTCGACCGGACTATCCGTCAAGATTTACCATCTGCTAAAAACAAAAATTAACAAGAAATAACCATTTTCTTAATAATTCATTGTCATTACTTCAACAATGAGCAATTTAAATTTCTTGTTTATTATGTTTTTGTTATAATATTCTATATTTGGAAAAGTGATCAGTAATTTCTTGACATTTTACATTTGATTCATTATAAAGACATAAATTTGAAATTTACAAATAATTGAAATCGATGTAAGTACTTACTTTATATTAATTACATTTTAATGTTTTAATTATCAATTATAATTTATTTTAAAATTGTTGATTATTTAGAACTGTAGACTGCAGTTATTTCAAGTCAATATTCATTATTCAGTTAGATTGATAGCTCAGTAGGTAGAACGCTTTCGTTCATAACTAGAAGACTAGGGTTTTAATCCGAAGAGTATCTGAAATTTCTATGAAAAATGGGATAATTAATACAACTTTGCAACTAAGATTATATTAGATCAGTCACCGTACAAAACCCGCCATTTTTGCGCGACGTGAAATAAACTGCGAAAGGTTTTCATGTCGTAAAGTTTATTTTCATGTCATGCATGTTTTGTGTCATAAATACATGTCATAAAAACTACATGCCAAGCCGTTAAAACATGCCATTAAACAAGAGAGAGAGAAAGTGGGCCCTTTTATAAATCGGATCTTACACATGTTTGTTTTGAAGACGGCTTTATTGTTTATTTATCTTTTTAAGTTGTGTTTAAAAGATAACTAATTGATGAAATTAATAAAACCACAAATTTCCAAAAGAATCAATTATTTACAACCTAAATTAATTATATTTTTAATGTTGTGGGTGAAACTGTAAATAATTTTGCAAAGAACTCTATGAAACACAGAAAATTCATGAATAATTTTACAAGGAACTGTGTGAAACACTATGAAAATTCATTATTTATTTTACAAATGGAATTAAATCTTTACTTTATTTAAAACTATTTTGTAACACTGATGATGGTCTAAGGACCGAAAGAGGTGTGTAGTTTTTACGGTAAAGTAGGGAAAATAAACAGTGTTACAAATTTGGTTCTTTTTACCCCGGCAAGCTATTTTTATATTAGTTTATAATCATTACAATGATGAATTTTTAATTATGGGTTGGTATCTAAGCCGCTAAGATTGGTTAACTTTTACCAATGTCACCCATGTATCAGGAAAAGGGTTGGGTTTTTATTTTGTACACTTGCACCGTATGTTAACGCGAGCTTGTGGATGTAAATTAAATGTGGATATTAACTTTTAATATACCTTTGCAACTTAGATTATAGTATTGCAAATTTCTAAAATTAAGTATATTTTTTTTAAGGTCTGAGCTTTTTTATTTAATTTAAAAAAAATACTGCATTTATAATAAAACTGCAGAACGGGACTAAGGTGTCACGAGAGCAGCTTTTTGTAATTTTTACATATTTTGATAATTACCTCTGAATATTTGTGTCCGCCCCAGTCCAGCCCTGCATTGCAGTCCCCCGCCCACCGCATAACACGATCCTGTCTCAGGTTACTGCACTGAAAAAAAAATGCATAAAGTTACTGCACTGGACAACTTGAAAGTACTAAGCTGAGTAATAAAGGAAAATGTACTACTTGTAGTTAAGTTATTTATATATTCAATAAAAAAAATTCTGAGTTTGTAAGATTTAACTGAGAACCATTATAATTATCCACAATCTGTTCTAAAATAAAAGTATTTGTAGAATTTTATTTATTTTTTTATTCAAAAGGAAAAAAAACGTATCTTCAAAACATACTGCATCAAAATTATTTAAGAATAACAAAAACAACACGTATCTTACAATATTTTTTTAGTTGTAAATGTATCTGCTAGTTAAAATTTTAAATATATAATCAATAAACCCGCATAATTTTTTCATCAATAACAATCATAATATACTAGTGAGATTAAATGTAATAAATGGCACGTAGCCATATTTACATAACATAAGATTTTTCTTACTTTGCATGTTCACAAAGGGCTAATGCTCTGAGATTTAAATGATTCAACCCCAAGAGAATGGAATATTTTTAATAACAATCTTATTCTTAGAAAAAAATTATAACTCTCGTGATTCAGAAAGCCGAATTCCAGTGTCCATTGTAACATCAAAGGATTTTTCAATACAATGGCGCCTTAAATATTCACAAAAAGGGATAAAGAAAAGTCTTGGATGAATCATATTTTGTAAGATTATATTTAATTAAGTCTTTGACTAATAGGTTGGTATGAGGCTGACCCTCCATGCTGGAAAAATACGGTTCACTTTTACCAATGCCCCCCCAATTTCAGGTAAAGGCAGCAGGAGTTTATGTTCGAGGTTTGTTTTTTTTTATGTACACATACAGCATGTGTAAGCTCGAAATTATATGTGATTGTTTGTGGGCGTGCATGAAATATGAGCCTTAAATGCCAATATATCTTGGGTACTTAGATAATATATAGATAGATAGATAAAAAGGATGATGATTTAATTTTGTTACAAATGACAAAAAACATTTTATTTGATCCGATCAGCGTTTAACTTTACACGATTGATATCGCAGGCTATTTTCAAGTTTTCTGAAAATTTGGTCAGCCAGGCTTATGAGAGCATCGATTAAAGATTTTCCATTTTTAGAAATTAAAATAAACAATTATTAACACAACCAAAAAAAAAGAATTTTTTTTCAATTTCAAGGAAAATCAAATATGTTAATCATCAATAGTCACATGATTAGTTTTTACAGATAAATCCATTTACAAATATCTCCTTCATCAAGGTTGTACATCTAAAAAAGAAAAAAAGGTGAATAAAATAAATAAATTATGCCAATCTAATCGATAATACATCAGGTGGTGGAATGCTTGCATTCCATGCCAATAGCTTGGGTTTGAATCTCACCGAGGGTGTCAGATATGATTTTCCGTTTCGGCTTTTAGTCCAAACTCAAAATAAAAAAAAACGGAAAGTACTAAGCCTTCTCTAGAAATGAGTAACAGTCTTCTCGGGAGCTGGGAAACCCCCACCAAGTGACTGGCGTAAGGCTGGAACCTTTAAGTAAGTCACTCACAGTCAGTCATCACTTGTAAGGCGAAGAACTCCAAATCTGTGGGTGTATTTCGCGGATCACTCAAGACACACCTTTTTCAAAAGTCTTATCCGTGATCGGAGAGGGCTCTTGAGGTGTGATACACACAAAATAATAATAAAGCGGCTAGAAGTTGCACTACATGTGTAGCTAAGTTGCGTTTGCGTATATTAATCTAATAAAAAATTTCTCGAAATTGACAATCGTGATCTCATAATGACTTTATTACCGCTATTAAAATATAAAACCACAGCAGATTTGCCAGTTTTATAAGCAACTGTTTAAGGCTTCGTCCAACAAGAAACGTTCAAACGCGCGTCAAGGTGATAAAGCGTCCCGGTTTACCTGTCAAACAGAGCAAACGCGCTACCAGTACGCGACGCTCTATCGCAGTGTCCGGACGTCGCGTTGTTTTTTTTACAATTTTTTTTTGACGCCGAGCGTTATTTAATGTCAGAAGTAAAAATGTTTCCTGAAAAAAATGATTGAATGCGTTCTAAAATACCGTTGCTTGTAAACATCTTGTAAACAAGGTTTTTTGTAGTGCTTATAAAAATGTTCCTTCAGAGACAGGATTTTCCTAGATAATGCGTAAAGCAAGAACATCTCATTTTCATCCAAGTCGCTCGAAATCGTGCCCTGTGACGACGACTGAATAGCGTCGAAGCTGTTCAAATACAAATTACGCGACGCAACGGCGCTTAGGCGGTGACACTTTGACGCACGTTAAAAACGCTTTATGTTTGACGAAGCCTCTTAAAACAGGCAGTGAATGCTTCGATATGCGGAATTGTTTTCTTGATAGAAAGCCAGAGAGGAAATACGCACTTTTACGAAATTCGTGACGGCGCGAGATTTGCCATTCATTGATTTAAGGTCAAAAAAGTCAGGAAGTCTTCGCGGCACGTTGAGGAAAAGTCTGCAAAGATTTTGAATGATGTCATCATATAACAGTTTATTAAAATTTCTAATGTTAGCATGTTTACAGAGGCGATATTTTTAAAATAAATTTATCGAACTACTACGAATTATATCTGACACCCTTCGTGGCCATCCGGCCCTATCACTTTGATTTTGAACACGAGCACTTTAGCATCTGAACTTTCAACCATCGTCTAGCGACAGGGGTGAACTCGGAAAGGATGTTCTAAATTTCAATTTCAAATAGATCTACGTCGAGCAAACGGCACAGATGTATGTAACTTTAGTAAACAATAAGAAAATATTCATTAAAAAAATAACAAGCCACTTTTTTTCACGCGTTTAAGTCCAACCGAGAATTCTTTAGCGCTTCCAAACATATCGAGTCATAATCAGGACCCAACATTGGCCAACATGAGCTAACGTATTGTGCAATCATTAAAAACAACACTGGTTTGATTCCTTTCCGGCCCTTAGCCGATAACTTTGACTCTGGTTCATCAGATGACATTAGTTACTTATTGATCAATATTTTTTTTATAGAAAATACAATTTATGCATTATTAATTAATAATTGACCGGTCCGTAGCTCAGTGGTAACACTGCGGACTCTGAATGGAAAGGTTGTGGGTTCGAATCCCGGCGGAGCACAAAAAAATACCATTAATATTTTAAAATTTGCTCTTCGCTGGGTTGAAAAACTCATAAACCTTAATCAATGACCGGTCACCAAAGGTCCATCCAGCCTTACAGCAACTGGGTCTTGCTTGAGTATTGGCGCTTTGTAGCGACGACCAAGCTCGTAAACCTCTGCGGCACTACAACAAGTGTCATAGACCCCTAGAGTCTCTAGAATCTAAGGAGTCTCCCGCACAGGATTTCTTAAAAAAATAAATAATCAAATACTTGTTTCTGGCCAGGCAAAAATAAGTTGGTAATTGGATTCTTCGACGAATAACGAATTTATTTTTAAGTAAAAAAATATATAAATAATTCGTTAACCTGTTTCCTTGACAACCAGACCATGTAATTGTTGCAGTTTTTTGTTTTTAAAATTTGCGCAGACTCCGTTATTGAAGCAAAGTAAGATTAAAGACGGATGAAGTCTTGCAATTCCTATACAAAATTTCTTACATCGCTTTGTTTACATTTTTGATTTTGCAAGTCCCCTGTGGTTACTTTAAGTTGGTCAAATGTGCGAGTAGGTACTGGACTACTATAATACAGATGATAATTATTATGGCGTGCAGTAGTACAAGTGTGTTAGGCGCTATGGAAGATCACTCAAGCGAGATTGGTCCTTCCGTAACAGTGATTTACGGATTGTAATGCTGCACGCATTCATTATTTAGAAGGAAGTTCAGATTCACAGTATACATCAATAATAATACTTTATGTAAATTAGGTCCGAACATTCAAAATATCCCTGTGACGTCACCCATAGGAAATTCCCGATATCTAATCAGGGATTTTTTTCTAGCTTACAGCATTTCGCGGATCAAAGATGGCACAAAGAATTGATTATTTTTCAATAAAATATCACTAATAAATACACATTAATACTGATTTTATTTGTAGAAAATATTTATTGTTGTGAAATACTTAACTATATTGAATTATTTTAAAGCTAAATTTCTTGAATATTAAAAGGTACTTCAGTATATATAACTTTGTTGAAATCGGCGATCAATAATTGCAATAAAGGAATTGTTTTGTAGTCCGGTCGATAGCTCAGTTGGTAGAGTGCTTGCATTATATGCCGTGAGCTCGGGTTCGAATCCCACCGAGGGTGTCAGAAATGATTTCCCGTTTCGGTGTTTATTTCAAACCCCAAAAAATACCGGCACGGTTTACTCAGCCTTCACAAGAAATGAGTACCAGCCCTCTCGGGAGCTGGGAAACCCCCACTTCCACTGAGTGGTTGGCGTAAGGCCGACCCCCTTACCTGTAAAAATAAATAGGTTCAATCGCCACATGCGACCCCTTCGGGGATAACGCGGCAAGAAGTTACACTATATGTGTAGCTTAGTTGCGTTTTGCGTTGCGTAAGACAATAAAAGTTGTTTTAATCAATTTAAAAGGTCATTACATTAGTTTGCATTAAAACTACGTGCTTAGGACGTGCAACCTCCAAGCGATCTGACAGATAAAACTGCTTTGTATGCATGAGGGACTAGCGCGTCTGGCCGTCAGATTTGGAAGTAATTCGGCCAAATGACGGGGCTTATTTTCGCACACTTTTAAATGTTTCAACCTCATTGTAAATACAATAAATCGGGGGAAAATACTTTAACAATAACTTATTCACAATAATAATTTCAGGTTTCCTTTACATCAAGAATGTCAAACACGCGACCCGCCTAAACTTTATTCACAAATTGTTCCAAATGTGTACGCAATAATGTGTGAAAAAAACAGTTCATCTTCAATCGTCGAGATCAAGAATTGAGAGGCTGCCTCCCGAAGACATCGGCTAAGTCACCAGCAAAACGCCGAGAGTACCTAATTTTTTAAAACGCTGAACTATTTGGGGACTTTGTAAAAGAGAAACCGTCATGTATTGTACTGTCATCGGCATAGCAGTGGATAGGAGCACAGGATAGTAAATCATTGATGTGCATAAGAAAAAGTGTCGGAGACAAGACGGATCCTTGGGGGACACCGGAATTGATTGGTAGCAGGGCTGATTTACTACCATCGATGACTGTTTGGAAAGATCTGTCTTTAAGAGGCTACCGTCCTCAAACGCCGGTGAGTTTTGAGCGCTATATATACCTAGTGTTATGGTTTGCTCTCCATTCTCGAAATCCAAATAAAAGGCATGTCTCACATAAACAGTAAAATGTATAAATTAAGGATTAAAGATTTGAGCACATACTGTCGTGACACACAATGCAAAAACTAATAATTTTTTGCCTTGTGTGTCACAACATCTTGTGTTCAATACTTTTCCCTCTGTCTGGTAGATGCGAGCCGTGAGACAGAAATATTTTTGTCCCTTTCTACTTTGACGTGATATGGTAACTAAAAGTTTTGCACGCAAAAATGATTTTTGGTGTTATTTATTTTGACTAATAATGTTACATTGCCTCAAATTATACTATATGTGTACAGATCCAGGATGGCGATGTCCCTTTCACAAATTTCTATTGCACAGGGTTACTCCTCGTTCACCGAAAACTAATTTAAAAAAAGAGTTTCATATACTCTACAATCTACATTATTAGAAATCTACCAATTATTTAATGTTTTCAAATTGTAATTTAAGCAACGCCCTAAATGACTACAGCATGAGTTCTCAATATTTTTCGGATGACGACTTGTATCCAGTCGTTATTCCGCTAGGGGTGGCCAGTACCTCTGTAGATATATTTCCACTTTATTTATTTGTTCATTTTCTAGTTTGGTTTTTATTTGTAAGTTCACATTCAGCATTTGTAAGCGCGAACTAACACGTGTTTGTGGGCATGCATTTGATACGAGTTTTGATTGTTAATTTAGCTTTGCAACTTTGATTATAGATTATTACAGACTGTAACTGTAACTCTGTCACCATTCCGCTAGGGGTGGCCAGAGCCTCTGCAGAGTTGCCTCATTTTCAATATCGACGGACTTTGGTCGTTTTCAATATAGCTTATTCGATCTCTGTTACAAAGATGTATTGACATTCAAGGCTTATTCATATTTAATGCACGCCTATAATATGCAGGCACATCTAAATTCACGCTTACACATGTTGCATGTGTACCTACATACATTTTTTTTTACTTTCTCTGAAATAGCGGTGACATTGGCAAGTAAAAACATTTTTTACAGCATGGGTGGTCAGCCACATGCCAACCTACAAGTCAAAGAACACAAATATATGATCAACTCAACTTAACTAAGCTACACATATAGTGAAGCTTCTTGCCGCGTTATTGTCTATCCAGACAAATTTGGTTGGTGAAGACAATTTTAATTCACAAAACTATTTATAAAGAAGAATGGTTCAACTTCAAAACTATCGATATATTTTTTTTAAATCAAGAAAAAAACCCATTAAGTTAAAGATTGCGACCCTGGTGCGTGAGCCAATGGATTCACACACACACGTCAAAATCGGATGTTGTATGGGTAAGCTCGCGCGCCGAAAATTTCTTAGACAATGGGACGTGCTCTCAGCTCTGCATCTCAAGCTCGAATGTCGTTAAAACGAAATAAACAGCCGCTTTTATTCTGTAGCTTTTCGCCTAGCAAAATTGTATGGCATTTTCGGAGCTGTTTTTTTATTGTATTTTGTTAAATTAACATGCATTATCACGAAAAAAAAATGCGGTCAACTTTGAGTTTGATTAATAAACTTACTATTCATATATATTTTTTGTATACTTTCATTCATAAAATTCAAGTTATTCATTGAACCCAAATAGCATTATTTCGTAATATTTCATAAGTTTGTGTACATTTTGACAGAATTCAATTAACTTTTATCATTTTTGGAAACGGTCAATCTGTAAAGTATACATTTCTTTATTTTATTCTGACAGTAACAGATTTAAAAAAAAAAGTAAACGTAATGGACATTTAAAACCCAGAACACCGTTTTGGACGTATTCGCTCTATGGGGTCTTAAGAAAGCTGGATATCCATTCTATGAGGAGAAGTGCAATGCAAGTTCTCACAAAACGTTAGGTCTAAAATCCGACAGATGTATTCAACGTTCATATAAATATGTCAAACGACTGTAACTCCAGCATAGTTGTACTTTATATAAATCGGATCTATATAATAAAGAAAAAGAGTTAGTATTTGAACCTCCTCAGATCTGAGTGGAAGTAGCTAGCAGGGAAACAATGCTCAGTATTGGGTAACGCTCTCAGTGAGTGATGTTACATTAGTACTGACACACTGGGTGCGCACGCAATCCGAGACCATCTCCCTTTCCTCCACAGTGCGCATGTGCGAACCAGGTGACGTCAGAGTCAGACTGAGGCTAAGTGACGTCACTTTACAGTAATCTAGCTGCAACTGATGCATGGAAAAAAATAAAGGCCTGAAATTAATTAAGATGGTTTGGTCATTTTGTAGGTCAGGCATCCTGTACTATTCGACTATCATGTTTTGTACGCAAATAAAATTTCCAATAAGATAAGAATATGATAATGTGAAGGGTCATTTTCATTTTTTCAATATAAATTTAATACAACACTGTTCCTTGACTTGCCTACAGGCTGGTATGAATCTGACTTCTCATACTGCAAAAATTAATTCCCTTTGCCAATATCATCCCTGTAGGTACACGAACAGCATGTGTAAGTGCAAACTAAATGACACCTGGAGGGAAGTTTTCCGGGAGCTGTAGCTTCCGGACATTTCGCCGATGTCTACGACGGGCTTTTTCAGCGTGACAGTGCATTGTAGACATGAGTGAAACGTCCGGAAGCTCCAGTTCCCATAAACCATAGAAACTTCACTACAGCATCATCAGCCGGCCGTGTAAGCCTAAAACTGTTATTTAATGACACCTGTTTGTATGCGTGGATTTAAAGTAAATTTCAAAGTTTATGTATTTTACTGTTTTTAAGAAACGTAAATTAAGAAAAAATGTAGTTACCTTCAAACGACTGCAAGTTTTTTTCCACAGGGCAGCAATTGTCTCTTTTACGTGTCACTAAAACATCACTTGGGCCATTTGTGGAGCCGCACTGACACACTGCGCTGCTCTGAGTGGTGCGCTAAGGTTTCACTTTTCACAGAGATGGATCACTGCTCGAAATGACCGACTTGAACCCGACAATGTGCGGTTAGAAAATCATAATATTCCATATAAAAAAAAATGCAAAGATGGTACAGTGGATGCTGTGTAAAAAGAAATGAACAATTCGCTTTACGTGACTAATTTTGTGTTAACCGAATAATGCTTGAGAATTACAGTCTTGAGAGTTTGAAGCATTTTAAATTTCTTTGAAATTGATCTGCATACTCTTGCTGACTTACGTGAGTTGTCTGGAAAACGACAAATCCGAATATATATTTGTGAAAAAATGAAAGACTATTAAATATAATTATTTCCTTAGAAGTTAAGATATGTACCTACCTACATAGTATTTGATATTTTTTCCTGGATCTTCGAATTCCTTGACTTAGAGGTTGGTATGAGGCTGACCACCCATACTGTAATTAATGGTTCACTTTGCCAATGTCACCCCTGTGTCAGGGAAGATCGGCAAAAGTTGTAGGGTTTATGTTTATTTGAGGTTTGGATTTTATTTGTAAGTACACATTCAGCATTTGTTAGCGCGAACTACACGTGTTTGTTTGTGGGCATGCATTTGATATGAGTTTTAAATGTTAATATATCTTTGCAACTTAGATTATAGATGATAGATTAGTATTATCATTTTTTCGCAAAGAATTAAAAAATCAAAAAGTCTCCTTTTATTAGTTTTTAAAAGTGTAAGATTCTTCCATTTGTGAGGATAAGAAAATTATAGTTTGTAAAAAGAGTTTCAATCGAAAAGATCAATCAAAAACTACCCAATAAAATATGTATCAAAAATACTAAAAATTTAAATTTACATTCAAAACATGTTTAATTTTAATCTATCTTATAAGTATTTTTTTAACAAGATGTTTTTTAACACGAAATTTCTTTGTTGAAGGTGTAATTGTGTGTGTACTGGAAAACACAAACAAAAAAACAATTACCGTCTCGTACGAAACGAGCAAAAACCATGATAATTGATGATTCTCTCAGTTAGAAAATCATTGTTATTGATTACACTCGTTTTTTTGCCGCAACCATATACTTATTTATATATTAACCGTTTTGGCAGCTCTTTGTTCCAAGTTTCACGCTTGTTATGAAGCACTTGGGGTTTTTTACATTTAATTTCTCTTTTCTTTTGTTTACAAACATAATTTTTAGAAGATGTCTCAATTAATCTAGCTAACAGATGTCATGGTAATTTTAATGCGTGTACGTGTTAAGTGAATTTAATTTTGGCACATTACCTTTGCCTTTATTACCCCACTGTGAGACTTTTTTTTTTATAAATCTTGTCGTATTTTAGTTGCAAAGATACCTTAACCATTTAAAAAAAAAATAACTCTTCACCACTACTAAGCCAAACACATAGCGTAACTTCAACCTGCGTTTTCGCCAAGGGGTCGCATGTGGCAAGTGGAACCTATTTAATTTTACAGGTAAGGGGTCGGCCTTACTCCAACCACTCAAGTTGAAATGCATAAATAACATTTTTTCAATACCTAAATAGGTGCCTACATAACATTTTTCATTTATTTAAGCCTTGACTTATAGGTTGGTATTTATAAGGCCCCCCATGCTGTACAAACTTGGTTCACCTTTGCCAATGCCATCGCGGTTTTAGGGAAAAGCGTCAGGAGTTGCAATGTTTACGTTCATGTGAGGTTTTGTTTATTATTTACTCGTATAATGTGTAATCGCGAACTTACATTACCTGCTTGTGGGCATACATTAAATATGAGCCCTAAATGCCAATACTCCTTTGCAACACATGGCGTAGGTAACAGGCTAAACAATTTAAGTCATATTTAAGTTTTCGTCCGCTAGGCGTGCTATTTATTTTGGGGTCGGTGATGCGGTCAGTGACGGATTGCTTCACAGCGGCGTCACCTTGGTGGTGATTACAGAGTGAGATAGCGTTTGTATGTAACTCTCCGAGTGTATGAACAGATTGTGCAATGTGCAGGAGAAGGCGCTTCTATTGTGGGCACCCATCGCCGACAAAAAACTATCATTAAACGTATCACCTAATTCTTTTTCCAATCTTCAAAATAAATAAATTAATTCCATTCATTTTTTGACTTATAGGTTTGTATCAGGCTAACCATCCATACTGTAACAAATCGCCGATGTCACCCCTGTTTCAGGAATGCTCATCAAAATATGCAGGTTTGCTTTTTGAGCTTCACAAGCTCTGTGTTTCATAATCTAAGTTGCAAACATATATTTACATTTGAAGTTCATATTTAATGCATGCCAAGTTCACTCTTACAAATGCTGAATACGTACTTACAAATTAAAATCCAAACCTCGATTGAACAAATGTAAGTCCTTAAACTTTTGCCGACCTTCCCTGAAATACGGGTGACACTGGCAAAGTGAATCATCTTTTACAGTATGGATGGTCAGTCTCATACCAACGTATTAGTCAATGAAGTCCTCAATTAATATTAAAATAATAAGAGCAACTCAGTGAAAAAATCGTGTGTTGCAAATTATTTTTTTTTACAAAAAATGACGATTTGTCAAAAAAATATAGATAATAATGAAATAGAAGCATGTCAGGTATGATTTCTTTTGTTTACATTGACATGGCATTTTTTTTTGTTACTTCCTTGATCGTCTTTGTTTATATCACGTCTAGACACGTCTACTCATAATCTTAGTTGCAAAGATATGATATGACATTTATTTATAGTCATATTTAATGCATGCCCCCAAGCAGAGAGGGGTAAGTTCGCGCTTACACATGCCTCATGTAAACTTCAGCCTCATTTCAACCTATAAGTCAAGGAGTAATCTTAGATGTATTTACTTTAAGGGTTCACTTTCAATGCACATCCACAAGCCAACACTAGTGAGTTTTCATGATTACACGTGCGGTATTTATTTGAAAAAAAAAAAAAAACCCAAACCTCAAATGAACATAAACTCTCTGAAATGCGGTAGGTACCTATACGTAAAAAATCAAGTGAAAATTTCAATCCCAAGACTTGTGAAAAAAAATGTCTAAGAACCCTGAGGTAGCGAAAGATACAGTTCTATGATCCCGGTGGCGGTAAGATTTCAGGAATAGCTATCCTGCCTCCGCAAGCCATTGTTTATAAATCTCTCACTTCTTATCGAGATTACATTTGTTCTATCTACTCACATACTCCTCATTCTCCTACGAATCTTTGCATAACCGAACAGTCTTCATGTATGAAACTAACCAGTAAAAGTCAGTCGGTGTTATGGCCGAGAGGGCCAAGTGGGCTGATCATTCTAGCGTGTTTGGAATAGAGCAACGTTGGTTCGATCCCCGCCTGGGTCATTTGACCATAACTTTGACCCTGGTTTAACAGATGTTATTGGATAATCATTACTTAATAATTCATTAAAATAAATAAATAAAGAATTATTAATTGATGATGTTAATACCTGTTTCTGGCCAGGCAGAATAGGTTTTCTTTTTTCTTTCTTTCAAAACTTTTAAAAGTCCTAGAAAAAGGGGTAGATGTTCAAGAAAAATATGGTGTAAGTTATTGTACTTAATTTTAAACGGATTTTGCGTAGAAGAGAGACGTCGGATACAACTCCCGAAACAAAACCCGTTCTTCTCTACGCCAAGAATCGAAAAACTCTGTTTTCGTTAGAAAGAGAAATAAGTTACGGACGTAAACGTAATTTCAAATCATAACAGGCATTGAAAAATTAAATTATTAGAAGAAGAAGACATGCACATGCAAGTGCATGCACATAAAAAGTTTGCATACTATGTACCAGTGTTATTTGAGTCTGTGTTTTTACTTAGTAAGTGTACATGCAGCATGTGTAAGCGCAAATTTACACGTGTTGACTGTAGGTACATGAAAGATTAAATAAATATTTTTTTAATTAACTTAACTTATTTTTTAATTAACTTAATGACTGGCTGAGAGGCTGACCACCCATACTGTAAAAAATGGTTCACTTTGCCAATGTCACCCCTGTTTCAGGGAAGGTCGGCAAAAGTTGTGGGGCTTATGTTCATTTGAGGTTTGGATTTTATTTGTAAGTACACATTCAGCATTTGTAAGCGCGAACTACACTTGTTGGTTTGTGGGCATACATCTGAGAGCTTTAAATGAATATATCCTTGCAACTTAGATTATAGATTATTATTATAGAACTTAATTTTTCTGGTATTGATGTTCTTTAGGATAAATAAAGAGTTCAGAAGAATAACTAAAAATATTTTTAAATATAAAAGAAATGAAATTAAGTTCCTTAACGTATAAGTTGGTGTGAAGCTGACTAAGCGTACTTTCAAATCGGTTCACTTTTGCCAATGCCACCCCTGTTTCAGCAAGACTGGAGTTAATGTGCATTGGAGATGTGGGTTTTGATTGTACAAGTTCACATTAAGCATGTGTATGCAGAAACTTACTCGTAATGCTTGCGTGCATTAAATATTAATATATCATTGCAACTTAGATAGTAAATTCAGTAAAATTAAAATCCATCGAAAGATACGCGAATGAAAATATGCATGAAGAAAAAAAGCATCAGAAAAGATTATAAAAAAGAAGAAGGTCAAATTACAATTCAAAAACGACTATAAACTTTAACCTGATGCAAAAAAATAGAAATTCCAAATGTAAACATAGAATTTACAAATAAAAATATTCTATCTACATAATTTAAAATAATCCTTCAAGGTGAAAATGAATAAAAAGTAATCAGGGATCTAAATTATTTGTATGCAATTTCAAAGAAAATTCGGCTGTGACGAAATATATAAACCATATGTTTAAATACTGTTATAAAAATATTCTAAATTATATCTGGTCTCTTATAGCACTGATTTGAAATGTCCTTTTCAAAAAATGTCAGCATACTAAATAAATTTACCCTTAAATTTGACAAATACACGTACAAACATGGCATATTTTTAAATAGCTTTGGATCAGATTTAAAAATTGAAATTTTGGTTGTAAATCGATGATTTGTTTCTGTTCTGGAGAGATGAAGAAATTTTCAATTAGAAAACAAAGACGTAAAAAAGGTCAACCAAATTATTAAATACACTGTACAGCTTTGAGGCCGATACGTTGAAAAGGGTGTACAAGTAAACCTAGTAATTCGGTCAGGTGCTAGGGAAGAGGCCAACAAATATTTTGTTATTGGTTGCTAAGGACAAGCACCCTTGGAGTGACTACATTACGGAACGGCGCTATAAAGAAATCATCAAGGACGGCAGTCCCATACAAGACTGACGTTTGCTCACCGTTCTAGAGTCAAAAGTGTTCGTACCTCATTGCAAAAATATTTTTTTTGCTGTGGATCAGAAAATAAAATTGTTCAAAAACTATACTTTTTCAAAATTAATTATTTATCGTAATGGGTGAAATAAAATAGTAAAATAACTCAAAAAATCACTTTTTCTAAAGACTTGCTGATTTCAGAATCACTCAAAAAATTCGCACTTCACAAATCGATCGAATTTCAGCGATCTTCCCGGCCTGCCTGTAAACCCATCCAGAGTTGGAACTCTGGGCGGTTCACGGTTCCATTCCGGTTATCGGCTGATGGGTTTAAAACCGGTTCGGGGACCAGTCCAAGCGCGACCGTCTCTCGACTCTCACCGATACGAACTGACTCGATAAAGGCGGCCCGGGTCTCGCAAACACCAGGGAAAAGTAAATAAAGTGTGTGTGTTAAAACCCCCACTTTTTCCGAAATCTGTAATCTAAGTTGCAAGGATGTATCAATATTTTGGGTACTATCTTTATGTAAGGATGTTTCAATATTCACATCCTGCAAGTTTATTCTAGTCCATTGAGTTATTTTTTTATGGATTCTATTTTGTATCTCCATGAAACTGTTTTTGTGTAAGGTTTTTTGTAATTTATTTTTTGATTTCACATTTGATTGATCTGCAATATTGGCAGCTGAGACTTTTAGGGCGAAAGTTTAAACTGAAGCAAACCGTCATTTGATATTTTATACTTGCATTAATGTTAACATTACGAGGTATAATAAAAAAATAAGTACACTTTTTAAATATTAGACGAACTGTTGTAAGAGAGCTAACATTATTCCCGACATTTCTTTGCCGTCGTAGCCAACGTCTTCAGGAGGCACCTTTTCTGCACAAAAATTTAAGATGAGCCAATTGTTATCACAATTTTAAATTTTATTATGTACCCTCAACCTAAGGATAAATAATGATGATTGCTTCCAACAATTAATATATTTTTATGGAATGTTTCAGCGGAAAATTTTATGAAGCTCCATTTAAAAATAATATTAAAATGTGAAAAAAAACATTGTTTGAGACTATTTATTAAAATAAGTAGAACCAAACGGTGTTTCTTTTTATATATATACTAGCAACATGCTAGGCCCTTCGGGCAGTGTAACTCTGGCTTCGCAATAATTTTTCCTCACACCTCCTTCATAGTAATTAAATGCTTTAAGAAGTAATTTGAAAAAAAATTGCGGTAAAAGGGTTATTTAGTTCTTGCATGTTCTGAGTATCTTGTATGAAGCATGAGGTATGAGTCTGACCTCCCATAGGTACCTTAAAAAAATGTTCACTGAACGAATGTTTCTCTGTTTCTGAAAAGGTCGGCAAAAGTTGTAGGGCTTATGGTCAAGAGAGGCTGAAATTTTTATTTGTAATTACACATGCAGCGTTTGTAAGCGCAAACTCACTCGTGTCTCCATGGAAGCATGCATTGAATATGAATTATAAAATGTATCTATTCAACTTAGATTTATATTCTAATATTAAAAACATCAAGTGCCACAATTATATGTTAGCGTGAAATGACATTTGCCAGCTTATGGGTGTGCATTTAATTTTAATCATCAAATAAGTTTTTTTGCAACTTTAGATTATAAATTAAGATTAACGTTGTTTAAGGATTTTTCAAACTGATAGGTTGGTATGCGGCTGACCACCCATACTGTGAAAAATGGTTCACTTTGTTAATGTCACCCCTGTTTCAGGGAAGGATGGCAAGAGTTGCAGGGCTTATGTTCATTTGAGATTGGGTTTTATAATGTAGGTCCACATGCGGCATGTGCCAGCGCGAAATCATACATGTCTGCTTGTGGGAATGCATTGAATATAAATCTTAAATGATATATATCCTTGCAGCTTAGATTAGATTAGAAATTCCTTGACTTATGGGTTAGTATGAGCCTGAATACCCATATCGCAAAAAATGGTTCATTTGAAAAATGTTTCCCCTGTTTTTGAAAAGGGTGGCAAAAGTTGCAGGGCTCATGTTCATTACAGGCCTTAATTTGAATTTGTAAGTTCACATACAGCATTTATAAGCGCAAATCCACTCGTCTCTCCAGGGGGGCATGCATTGAATATGAATTATAAAAATTATTGTATCTGTGCAACTTAGATTATATATTCTAATATTTAAAAAAAATCAAGCGCCACAACTATATGTAAGCGTGAAATGACATTTGCCAGTTTGTGGGCGTGCATTCAATTTGAATCATAAAATAACTTTTTTTGCAACTTTAGATTATAAATTAAATTTAACGTTGTTGAAGGATTTTTCAAACTCAAATCCTTGACTTATAGGTAAGTATGAGACTGAATACCCATATCGCAAAAAATGGTTCACTTGACAAATGTTTCCCCTGTTTTTGAAAAGGTTGGCAAAAGTTGCAGGGCTTATGTTCATTAGAGGCCTTAATTTTAATTTGTAAGTTCACATGCAGCATTTATAAGTGCGAACCCACTCGTGTCTCCAGGGGGGCATGCATTGAATATGAATTATAAAAGTTATTGTATCTGTGCAACTTAGATTATATATTCTAATATTTAAAAAAAATCAAGCGCCACAACTATATGTTAGCGTGAAATGACATTTGCCAGTTTGTGGGCGTGCATTCAATTTGAATCATCAAATAACTTTTTTTGCAACTTTAGATTTTAAATTAAATTTAACGTTGTTAAAGGATTTTTTAAACTCAAATCCTTGACGGATAGGTAAGTATGAGCTTGAATACCCATATCGCAAAAAATGTTTCCCCTGTTTTTGAAAAGGTTGGCAAAAGTTGCAGGGCTTATGTTCATTAGAGGCCATAATTTTAATTTGTAAGTTCACATGCAGCATTTATAAGTGCGAACCCACTCGTGTCTCGAATATGAATTATTAAAGTTATTGTATCTGTGCAACTTAGATTTATATTCTAATATATTAAAAACATCAAGTGCCACAATTAAGTATATGTTAGCGTGAAATGACATTTTCCAGCTTGTGGGTGTGCATTGTATTTTAATAATCAAAACTCTTTTTTGCAACTTTAGATTATAAATTAAGATTACCGTTGTTTAAGGATTTTTCAAACTCAAATTCCTTGACTTAAGGGTTAGTATGAGGCTTACCACCCATATCGCATAAATGGGTTCACTTAACAAATGTGTCCCCTGTTTCTGAAAAGGTCAGCAAAAGTTGCAGGGCTTATGGTCATGAGAGGCTGAAATTTTTATTTGTAAATACACATGCAGCATTTGTAAGCGCGAACTTACTCGTGTCTCCATGGGGGCGTGCATTGAATATGAATTATAAATGTTAATGCATCTATGCAACTTAGATTATATATTGTAATATTAAAAAGATTAAATGCCGCAAAAAGTATGGTTCCATATAAAAAGTTGACCTAATCGATCGTAATTATTTCTAAAAAATACATGTGATAACTGGTTAAAGTATAATTTTGAAATAAATAAAGAATATAGGTAGGTACTCAACGGAATTCAACAGAAAAAGAATCGACTTGTATGGCAACTTTGAAGCCTATGTTGAAGTGTTGGCAATTTATTTGAAATTCGAATGTCAAAATGAGTTTTGTTTCTCGCATAGGTTTTACATAAAAAGGTGTTGTGATCGATCATGTTTATTTATTTAAAAAACAACAATTTAAAATCTACTAATGATGAGGAAGCACATCCCAAGTCCTGAACAATATTTGTTGTGAATATGACGTGCATCTGTTCAGGAGTTCTTCAGTTTGAATGCCATTAACGCACAATTATTTTGTATGGGGAGGCCGTTGAATTTTATATTATAGGGGATATTTTTTTCAATAAATATATTTTGTTGTTGTTTTTGATTTGAGTCGATCTCAAAAGATTCAACGCAATCAACCGAGATGAAAATAAAGTTGTGGCTTGCAATCATCCTCGTCATCAAAATCCCGGAAGGTTTCCTACCTTCAGGGCTTTCCGTTGACAATTATTATCACACATCAGTTAATTATCATTAAAATGTCGTAATATTATTTAACGAGTTGTTTTTCATACACAAGTATAACACTTCACCATTATAGAGCTTGACCAAATAACGTAC
Organism: Agapetus fuscipes; assembly: GCA_951799405.1. Taxonomy (NCBI): domain Eukaryota; kingdom Metazoa; phylum Arthropoda; class Insecta; order Trichoptera; family Glossosomatidae; genus Agapetus; species Agapetus fuscipes. The sequence goes on from OX637334.1 coordinate 9,489,830, forward strand.
ATAAGAAAAGCAGGGCCTCTAGTGTACATTTAAGTATATCCATATATTTTTGTAATAACGATACGATTGACGTTAAGTTTTATACTCGATGTAGAGAACCGGTCTCGTAGTTTTGATTTTATTTTTGTGTTACATATCGCAGAATTGCAAAATTGACCGAAAATCACTCACGGCAAAATAATGCAAGATGTGTTATATTTTTTTAAATCAGGTCCGGGTTGATATGACACATGTGACATCATTTGAATAGTTGAATAAAATGGGCACTGTAAGTAGCAAAGTAATAAAACGGAGAAAACGTGTTTGTCTAAAATCTATAATCTAAGTTGCAAGGATATATTCATTTAAAGCTCTCAGATGTATGCCCACAAACCAACACGTGTAGTTCGCGCTTACAAATGCTGAATGTGTACTTACAAATAAAATCCAAACCTCAAATGGACATAAGCCCCATAACTTTTGCCGACCTTCCCTGACACAGCACAGGGGTGACATTGGCAAAGTGAACCATTTTTTACAGTATGGGTGGTCAGCCTCATACCAACCTATAAATCAAGGAATACGAATAATAAATTACATTTGATGGTGATAAAATGCATTTATCAGATTTGTGTACAAAAATTAACGTTTTATGCAGCTCACACGACGACTCATTTTAATTATATTTTTTTACAAACTGTCGTTTACCGTGCGTGATATTTGGAGCCTTTTTAATTCTTAAATCCAACTTGCGGTGCATAAACCAGTTTTTAGTACAAAAAATTATTTTCAAATATGCTCTTCAAAATTAATTTGACTCTTTCGAAGACTATTTCACTGAAGGTCCATATATGTAGCTTATCTTTACTTTACTATTGCTTTAGGAATTGGTGCTCTTTGTAGCGATGCACAAGCTCGCTGGGGGCTTTTGAGTTTACACTTATGTAAAATATTTATTTTTTGTCTGCCTTTCCCTGAAGCAAAAATGACATAGGCAAAAAAATAGTTTTTACAGAATGTTAATTCAACCTCATAACATCCTTTTTACTAAGGAAAATCCAATAATATTGTACAAATTGTCTATAAAAAATATAAGCACATTTGTTTAACAAGATCTCATACTATTTAAGAATATAAAATCATAATTCAGTACGTAAATATGAGGAGTCATAATCTAGGCGTAAAACAAGAGGGAGTGACCAAGTGCAACTGCTCCGAAAATGTAAGTATTGATTTATTTGACATTGAACTAGTGCAATTGAGAAAAATGAAGTTTTATCAACTTAGAATGTTAAAATTGACCATATTCTTATTGTATTATCAATTTCAAAGGCAGTGCCTTTGTTTTGCCAGTTATTTCGTCTGCAGGTCGCCATCCTGTTGACCTGTAAATAGGATGAGACGTCAAATAACTGCTTCAAATCTTGGAAGTATTAAGTCTTTGAGCGATATTTGTTTTTTTTCCCAAGATTCTTACTTCAAATATGCTTTATGTGATCAAATGCCCTATGGCTTTGGTTGTAAAAAATGCGTTAAAAAATTACTTATTTGTATTATTTATAATACAATACCCTTCTTTTTTTATAGAATCCTTCGTGGGAAACTCTGTCATTTCAGACTATAATTTTAAATCTTTAAAGTCTGTGACAGATGTCGGAGTGTCGTTTTTTAACGACTAACGTGTTGGTGACGTGGTAGTTGATTTCAGGTGTTGGTGATGTCTGAGAGAGGAAGTGGGGAGTGATGTTGGTTTTGAATACACTCAGACTTAATTGTGATGGGAACACAGTTACCCGTGAATCATTTCATTAACGGGCAGTTTGGCAAAAATGAGAATAGTTTTGACGTCAGCTGCAACGGAGTAAATAAGAGTCATTCTAAGAGTAACAGGAGAAATAAGTGAAGATATTTTATAAGAGCGAGCACCGTGGTATAACAGATGGAAAAATATTAACTCTTGTTTGTTTATACAACAATTTACGTTTTGTTATTTGGTCACCTCTTTCTCTACGACGTGGGTATGTATGTAATTATGTATAATATTTGTATGAATATTTTACACTTCCAGAGGCTGTCATGCTGTTAAGGCTCGTTCGTAATCAGTAAAATTTCTCTCTTCTAATGATTTATATTTCCCCAATTTGTAATTATACACTTAAACATTTTTTTAACAATATTAAAAAATATTGCAGAATAACATGGATTTTTCTTTTTAAAATATGCAATAGCAGAAACTTAAATGTTTAATTTAAAATAGTTAAAATATTAATTTGAATATAATTTCTGGAATGTAGCATAAATTAAATTAAAAAAGTGTGTTAAACATATTTTTTATCTTCATTTTAAATGAGATACATAAAAAAAAACTGTCTGAAATATAGGAATTTCCTGTGTGGAAGACTGCCTAGATTTCAGGGAATTAAGGTCTATGACATTTGTTGTAGTGCCTATGAGGTGAAATGAATGAAACCGAATAAAAACAGAAATACATTAATGAAATGTTTCAGAGAAATCATTATAGAACTCCATTTTAAGCTAAAAAATACAAATGAACACAGAACACTGCATAAGTAGAATACAACAGTATTTCGTAATACTTTTTTAAAGATGAAAATGAAGAAACTTAAAATATGAAAAAAATACACGTAGAATTAAAATCATATTTATGTTTGCACATTTATCAATGCATTTATTTGGGTAGAATATCGTCAGATATATTTACTTTAATTAAAAAAAATTGAGGTTTTTGTTACTTCAGGCTTTATTTGCTAGCTAAATTTTAATAAAATGTTAAATGTAATAAATTTAATATTTAAAAAAATGTTCTAGCACACTTGATTTTCATTGAATATGAACGCAGCTTTGCCCACAATATCTGTGTATTCTCTTAAATTTTGCTTTCACTTTCCTCCTTTGAAACTTCAGAACAAACCAATACACACAAAAAATATCCAACACAATATACTATATGTACAACAAAACTTCATACCAACAAACGTATGCAAAATATACAAAGCATAAAAAATCAGCCATGTGCATATGAAATGGGAAAAATACCTGATGCATACAAAAATTCCAATAGGTGCAAAATATATTTGAATACCAAAAAAGATTGCCTTAAAAAAAATCTGCCCGTAGTACCTACCTAAAAAAATATGATTGGAGTGAGTACAAATTCGAATACATACCTTTGTCGTCGGTGAGCAAACGTCACACATTTCTGGTACTACGGTCCTTAGCAACCTAAAAACAAAATAATTGTTTGCCTTTTCCCTATACCCGGCCGTGTACAATTTTGCCTACGTCAACAGCTGATGTGCGGACTCCTCCTCATTATCAAAATTGAATTGCAAGTTTCTGCTGATTTATGATGTCATCGAATTGGGATTTCGATGGATTATTTTTTCTTCTTTCTGGAAATATTTTTCTTCTGGAAATTCCCGTCCGAAAAAGCTATACCTGTAGATCATCTTCACATCGTTAAAAATCATAATCCAAGTCGTAATAATATATCAACATTTAAGATTCATATTTAAAGCACGCAGTATGCAAATGCGTTGAAGTTATAAATACACATCCAGTTCTTTCAAAATAATACCCAAACTAATGAACGCAAAGCTCGCAACTCTTCCTCTGAAGCAGGGGTGACATTGAAGAAATTGAACCAATTTTTACAGTATGGACTATCAAATATATCATTATCATCATCGTCTAATGTAGTGCCTTTTTATGCCAGCCATCTGTCTCTACTGATTGTCCTCTTCTTGAAATGCGAATAGGGCGAAACAACTCCTAAAAGAATGAAGTTCTTTAGCAGCCTTTTATTCTTCTTCCCAAGATTTTTCTTTCAAAGATGCTGCCAAGCTATCAACCTCATAAAAACCTATAAGTTGAGAAACATTATAAATTATTTATCAAGTACTTACATACAAGAAACAAATTAGAAATCAGTGTGAGTTGAAAGAATGTCTGAAGTTCTAAATGGATCCTATTTGGGATTGTCAATTAAGAGTTGAAAAGTGTCTTTACTGCGTACCTTTGCCTATATAGACTGTTTGCCCCTGATGAGCAGAAATAACCTTTATATTTTACAACTTAAATTAATTTAAAACCAATTATAGTATACCTATTTGATTTAATATGCATAAAAAGTCGGAAATGACTGCTACAATATTCAGGAGATACAGTCAGTTAGGCTTCATTGTTTTCTTTTTATGTACAAATAAATTAATCAAAAAGTAATAAAAAATACTCAAGGATATGTAAAAGTCTCTTCCTTGAAGTACCTGTTAGTACCAACTGTGAAAAATTAAAAATCAATTATTTCCTAATACCTAATGCCCCACAAACGTCTATTCATCAGCTTACATTCATGAGTGGCATTTTGGCTGATATGTTGTAAGAATTTTTTTTTCAATCCAACAAATACATTTCAACTGCAAAAATAATCATTACCTACAGTGAATTAAAAAAATCCAAATTTGTATGAAAGTAATCTTCCGCTATCGAAAAAAAGATAGGATGACATCTTGTCTAGCCTTGAGCTGAATGAATCAATCCCGACTTGCATTTATTTTGAGTGAAAACTTTTGCATGCATCTTACGTTAGATTAGATTAGAGACGATCGCATTATTTGAATGCTGTCACGCAAAAATGTAGTGTGTTCCTTTGTAGGCGACTCTACGCTCCCCAGCAATTTTGAACCTTATTTATTTTGTCAAGTAATGACACTGTTTTGAGATTCACTTCGTGATTTGCAGAATACCGACAGGAAGTTGGCTAAATAATTTAAAATCGACACCGGAAATGCTAATTCTAGCTCTTGTAAAACAGGGCTGCCAGAAATAACCAGCAAGCTGAAGTTGTACATTTATTATTATTATTATTTTTAATTTCTTATCACAAAAAATACACAAAACCTTTTATACATTTATCTTTCTTTCTTTAAAATGCCTCCAATGCAATCGTATTAAAAACATCGAACATATTCGTTGTAGATTTTTTCTAATTCCTTTAAAAACTTGATACAATCGGTGTTATACTCAGCCAGAAAAGTCATGGCTCATCTGCAGCCTTCAGTGAAATTTCCATACAAAAAACGATGATGCGTAGATCAGCTAATGGATCAAGTGAATAGCACTGTATGAGACCAATGGCTCATATTTATTGTTCAATCAACGTATGAATATTTTTTTTTTATATTGGATACTCAGTTCCTTCACTGATACGTTGGTATCAGGCTGTCCCCCCATGCTGTAAAAACTTTATTCACTTTTGCCAATGGCATCCCGTTTTCACAGAATGGCAGTATAAGTTGCCAAGTTTTATTTGGTTTATTTTGTATGTACACATGCAGCATCTGTAAACGTAAACTAGCACGCACCTGCTTGTGGGTATACATTAAATGTTAATATATATTTGCGACTTAGATTAAATATAGGTTACACCACTTAGCCACAACGTCTAAATTTTTCATAGAGAAAAATAATCGCGAAAGATACCAATACTTTGTCAACCCTGTTTTTTTTTTAATTTCCTAACTACAATTTTATAAGATAGCTAATATCCGCTGGCACAGATTTTACACACAGGTACTGTACCTACCATATTTTGTGAAATAGGTATTATATAACGTAGAAATATTTAAATAGGTAATGATTTCCTACATATTTTATTTTAATTTAATAATCCACTTATTAGAAAAAATACACCGTCATCGTTCAGATCTCGTATATGGTGGTTAATATGGTTGACAAGCAATCGGAACGTAGTTGGTTCGCATCCTTGCGAAGCACAGAAAAATAGTAAAATCATGATTTTTACTGGGGTGTAAAATTGATCAAAGCGTGGTTTTAAAAAAGGTTCATCCGATTTTTTAAAATAAATGACGCTTTTTACAGCGACAACTAAACTGGCAGAGGGTTTTTAAGGTATGATTTGTAAATAACAGCGCTCTAATCTAATCTAATCTAATCTTAGTTGCAAAATATATGTAACATTAAAGATTCACATTATATGCACTTTCACAAACAGACATGCACAAGTTCGCGCTTAAAACATGCCGCGAATCTCACATAGACAAACACCCTGCAACTCTTGCCGACCTTCCCTGAAACAGGGGTGAAATTGGCAAAGTGAACCATTTTCTACAGCATGGGTGGTCAGCCGCATACCAACCTATAAGTCAAGGAACATACACAATAAATTCAATTTTTAAAATCAACAAATTATAATTTGTATGGACTTAAAAAACTAAAAGAAAACAAATTCTTATTTAAAAAACCCTAGCCGCCAACATCACAGATCAGCCGCCATTTCTTTCTGTCCTTACACATTCTTTCATTTCCTCGAGCTCCGTATAAAAAATCGGCAATTTATTATTATGATTAGATACATTGCAAGAATGAATGGCTATCGTAGTAGAGGAGGACCAGGAAAGTATGGGTAGATCAAAACTCCTGAAATAGCGCATGCATGGGATATTATCTACGGATAGCTTGTATTAATGTCCGGTCAATAGCTCAGTTGGTAGAGTGCTTGCATTCCATGCCGTGAGCTCGGGTTCGAATCCCGCCGAGGCGAGGGTGCCAGAAATGATTTCCCTTTTCGGTGTTAATTTCTAACCCCAAAATAAAAATACCGGCAAGGTTTACTCAGCCTTCACAAGAAATGAGTACCAGCCCTCTCGGGAGCTGGGAAACCCTCACTTCATCTGAAGTGGTTAGCGTAAGGCCGGCCCCCTTACCTGTAAAAATAAATAGGTTCAACTCGCCACATGCGACCCCCTCGGGGATAACGCGGCAATAAGTTACACTATATGTGTAGCTTAGTTGCGTTTTTTAGTTGCGTTTAAAGTGCTTGTCTCCGGATAAATTAATATGTATGCAAGGACCGAAAAAAATTGGGGTTGATCTCCTAAGATTTAAAAAAAATAACGATTGGTTGAACCGAAAACCAGAGTTGAACCCACTTTTTAGTATCGGAAAATTGACTTTACACCATAATACCCAAATGCTTTACACTGATGTAAAAATTAAAATATTTAATTAAAAAAAAAAAAAATCTGCACTGGTGATCATATGTTTTTGTATCATTTGTTGTCTCTTACAAAATATGTTCTCTTTGTATCTTTTCAAATAAATATTTATTTTGATTACATTGTCTATTCTCTATTATACCCTACTACTGTTTATTGTCTGTTTGCATTGGTTGACGAGCATTGACTTTTCTGAGTCCTTGACCAGCCGAGCTGATGCTCCACCGCTCTCCTTCACCCGGAGTCGTGACAGACCTAAGATCTCACTTCTTAAGCAGATACAGTGAGCCCTCACACAACGAGCGCCTTCCATAACGAACGATTCGCGAGACGAGCAAAATATGAAGTAGAAAAAATTCTGCCATAACCACAGATAAAATATTTCTTTGATCTGTGGCCATAACCCTTCAATGGCATGCTAGACATTAATCGTTTCCTTAGTGCTTGTTTTTTTTATGTTCATAAGAGGTAACTTCACATGAGCAATGTTTGCATGTGTACTGGACCGATGAATCTTATTAAAATTGGAAATTGATTTTGAAAATATTAAAAACAGCTCTCACATTATTGTGCTTTACGGCTTGCTCCTCTCAGATTGTGGAAAATGTGTTTCTTGGGCAATTTTATCTAAAGGACATATTTGAATCAAATGGTGGATAAGCCGAAGAAGCACTGGGGAAACATTTTGCCACTTGAGAAAGTGTGTTTTTTTTTCTTCTACTTGGTAGAATAGTATCCTTCCATTCCATGACTTCCGCCAAGACGGGATAGTTGCAGTAAGTTGAAAAACCCCTTTATTAAGCTTATAAAAACGGATTATTATCTGAAAAGATCACGTTTATGACTGAAAAATGTAAGCCAGTTAACAATTTAATTAGAATAAATGTAAAAACAAAAATAAACTTATTTTGTCAGGGAACGGACTCGTAATCGAATGGCTGTGAGTTCAATCCCTAGTAGAGTACAAAAAAATAATATTTAATTTTCAAATCTGCTCTTTTGGCTGATATGAAAAACATAGCTACCTTTATCAAAGTCCGGTCACAAAATTTCCGGCTTTACAGCAACTGGGGCTTGATTAGCAACATGCAGAGGAATCTTGAGTTTTGACTCTCATAAAAACAGCGCTCGTCTATTTATTACGTTTTAGCAAGCTCTCTAATAAGGGTTTCGTTTAACGAGTGTTTCACTTAACGAGGGACGAATAAGTCTCGTAATGAGAGATTCCACTGGTGTACATCTAAATGTACTTAGAAGCAAGATTGCGAAACAATTTGTGCTACTGTATCTCATGCAAATGTCAGTCATTATTCTGTTTTAGGGCATACTCATTGTTTAAAAAAAGTTTATTTTGCTTTACCTTGTCCCTGGCCAGGAACCTATTTGAATGTAGGTAGGTATATAAAAACAAATGTGACTTTTTTATCATTTGATTATAATCAATTGTAATCTTTTGGATATAACATTATACGGACAGAATAAAGTAGTATTATGTGTACCTACTTATAGAATATATAAAATGTAGTACTGTCATCTCTCGGGCACTAGCAAAATTAATTTAATTTTCATGCTACTGAATTTCCATCTAGTCAAGAACCAAACCATCGTAGTTTCGATTTTTCTTCGCTAGATGCTACTTTTGATTTTTCCAAAAGAAATTCCTTGACTGATATTTTGATACGAGGCCGACCCCCTTGCTGTGAAAACTTGGTTCACTTTTGCCAAAGCCACCTCGGTGTCAGAGAAAGGCGGCTGGAGTTGCAAGATTTATGTTCATATGAGGTTTACGCATGCAGCATGAGTAAGATTAAAGAATTGAAAATTATTTAGTGCTCATCGATGAAAACATTTGCAGATAGGTACCTACTGCCTTTTAAGTTTTACTATATTTTTATTTCATAGTTAGTATATTGTACAAGGATAGATTTTTATTTCTAAAAATCAAGCTGGGATAAAACTGGGACCTTCCTGATGGTGTATTGCGTGTTCTTTCAATTTTTTCAAAATATACATATTTAGTCTCACACCAAGCACTTATTTTCGGAAAAAGCTGATTTGAGACTTGCGGTAGGTACCTTCACAATGCAGGACATATTGTGATCGAATATGATAAATGGAAGTGAGACATGGACGGTGAACGAAAGTGAACTAAGTTAAGTACACATGTACCTTCGGTAAAAATTGCTTATGAGTCTTATGACTAGTAAGAGTACGAATAATAAAGTCGTAATTGACTAGGTTTTGAATAAGTGCGGTAAGAACGAGAATATTAAAGTAAAAATACAAAGGAGTAGGTACCATGAGATTATACGGTAATTACAAAGAGTGGACGATGAACGACTTACAAAAAGAGTGGACGATAAACGACTAACAAAAAGAGGAATATCAAAGGTAACATGAAAGGAGAAGACCGAAGAGTAAATTTATTGATGAAATAAGTGAGATATGAAATGACTGGAACATACAGAGTGAGAAAAAGAGAAAAGTGTGCAAGGACAAAACAAACTGGAGACACATCTGCGGAGGTATTGTCGTACTGGCCACCCCTAGTGCAATACCTACTAGATACAAGTACAAATACAAGCTTGTATTATCTGAAGGTTATTAAATATTGCTTGACCTAGCCACTAATATAAAAACTGTACCTACGCAAGTTGTCAACCCGCTGAGCTGTGACGTCAACTCAGTCTTCATAAAAACATCAAACGGCACGAAAACAAAAGTCAATTGGTCGCCGGAGCTGTACAGATACTAGTGAATGTATAGAAAAGTGATCTCACATCGACAAAAGAAAATATTTAATTTCGGAGAATTCCTTTGAAAGTTTAAAGGTTGTTGCCGTGAAGTTTTTGAAAATTGTAATCCATGAAATTTATTCATATTAAAGCTACTAAGGGTCTGTATTGTAAAGATCCCTAAGCGGTGGAATGACCCTCTGCTAGAAATAAGGAGCATCGAGTCGTATAGAACCAAAGGTGACAATCTACACGTTGTTTTTTCAAAAATTGAGATGTAAAATTGAAGTGTACCTACCCGTAGATGGAAAATTGGTATTTACTGTATTTTCATATTTGAATACTGTAACTCTCTGTCGCCATTCCGCTAGGGGTGGCCAGAGCCTCTGCAGAGTTGCCTCCTGTTTGAATCTGTTTAGTTTTTGAGAAAATCTTACATTTCCGCCTTCTTTCCTACGTTTATTTAACTTGCTACGACTCTTCTTTTTTTTCAATTTTAGTATTGATATTAAAATAACAGCATTTTTATAATACCTTTTCTGTTGTACAGTAATAAGGGTTTCTAACTTAATATCAGAAGGTATCAAGGGAAATCCCCCAGCGTACTTTAAAATAGACATTAACTAATGTAAGATGCAGTTTCTTTAAGGTTGGTTGAACCTTTGGAAACGGTTTTTCATAAAGGGAGATAAGTTTTTCAACCCAGCGAAAGCCTATTTTGAATTTTACAATATATACTTTTACGATTGCAGTCGGACACAGAACTTGAGCGTTAATCACTAGACTAAGACTGACCAAATTAACCCCAGCAGTGCTTACATTTCGTCCCCTTAGTGCTTGTTTGTCGTATGCCCGTCAGAAGTAAGTTCACATAAGCAATGTTTGTATGTGTACCTACTGAACTAATGTGTCTTATAAAACGCAACGCAACTAAGCTACACATATAGTGTAACTTCTTGCCGCGTTATCCCCGAAGGGGTCGCATGTGGCGAGTTGAACCTATTTATTTTTACAGGTAAGGGGGCCGGCCTTACGCCAACCACTTCAGTCGAAGTGGGGGTTTCCCAGCTCCCGAAGGGACTGGTACTCATTTCTTGTGAAGGCTGAGTAAACCTTGCCGGTATTTTTATTATGGGGTTTGAAATAAACACCGAAATAGGAAATCATTTCTGACACCCTCCTCGGTGGGATTCGAACCCGAGCTCACGGGGTAGAATGCAAGCACTCTACCAACTGAGCTATCGACCGGTCTTATGAAAACTGAAAATTGATTTAAAAATTATTGAAAACTACTTTCACATTATCGTGCTTTACGTTTTTTTTCTTAGCTCAGATTGTATAGAATATGATTCTTTTGACAATTTCATTGAAAGGTCATCTTTGAATCAAATGGTCTATACGCCAAACAAGCACTGGGGGGACGATTTAGGACTGAAAGCTTACTTTGAGCCAGTCTTACTCCTCAAAACCTGTGTAATGACAAAAACCAATAGCTAAGACATCGATTATAAAATTTGAAAGGAGGATTCTGAGAAGCATCTACAGTCTGGTGAGAAAAAACAATGGTTGGCGTCATCGGTACAACAATAAGCAATGTGACATCTACAGACATTCCGATGTGATCAGTTCCATGTGGGCTGGACATTTAATTAGAATGGCTTAGCACCTCAAGGTCGAAGGATATAAGGCAGGCCAAAAATTCTATCCATGGACGACACGTCAACGCAGATGCAGCCAAGGCAGACATACGTTGCTGGAGAGCAAAGGCGATGGACATGCGAGGGTGGAGGAGAATCCTGGATTCAGCCAAGGCTCACCCAGGGCTGGCGAGCTTATGATGGTGATCAGAATGACTCATCGAGTAAAAGTCTGTACTTGGGGTGCTCGTATGCGTGTTAATCGAAGTATTTTTTCTGTCGTCATACTTTTGATTGAATAAGTCATAAAAGTACTTTTACCAATTATGTTATTTGTTTCATAGGGACCTCCCATGGCGTGAGCGACGCGACTAATGGGGGATCATCTATCTAATAATAATCTAAGTTGCTGTGTTGTTGTGATCATCAGATAATAATTAGTACCTACCATATATATTTATTTTTCTTATAAAATAGATTTGTAAAGATAATACTCCTAGAAAGGTAATAAAAAAATACACAATGTCTTTTCGTTGTTATCTCAAATCTTCGGTGTAACTACGAAATCTTTCCAGAAAGTTGGCAGAATTGAAACTCATGTCCGCGCAAACGCTGTTCACATGCGTTATAAATGTTTTGGTCGGTGAAATTGACATTTTTTTTAAATATAAAAGGCATTATTTTAAAATATTATGGCATGATTCATTCGTGATCATTCGTTCATGTCATCAACATTGGGTGTCGAAACACAAAATGGAGAAAGCAAGAAAACATAAGATTTCATATGAATATTAAGTTGTATGTGGTGTTTGACAGCTCTGTTGATGACATGTCCGGTTGACAGGTAATCCATATAGTACGTGTTAATGCCGTTAGCTAGTTTCGTCTCCCTCTATATTAAGACTCTAATAATTTTTGCAGTCTAAACCTTTGTTTGCCTACCTTTGCCTTTACGGAGTGTTCGCTTCTTTTCTATCCACAAGTATGGCAGGAATTCATGAAGCGTTAAGGCCGACCTCCTTACACACAAGTTACTTATTTCCAAACTTCACGTTTACATTAAACCAGAACGTTGTACCAAAAATATATGGAAACTAAATAAGCGCACCCTAAAAGCGTTTAACTTTCCATATATTTTTTGATAAGCGCTATGGTTGAGTATAGACGTTAGGTTTTACACTTGAGTACTGATTAGTAACACGGGGAAACTTGTTATCTAGGAGTTTGTATGAAAAACTGGAGCAAAGTCTGTTCAAGTAGGTGATGTATCTGAATGTTGAAAACTTTTAGCGTAGCAACAATTATGCATGGAAACTAACACGCTCACTAGATGTGCAGTTTTAGTTTATATAGATTTTTTTGGTAAACGCTATGATTTTGGAAATGTAATGTTTTAAACTTACAGACTGAGAGAAAGGTGTGTTGTGACGTCATGAATTTTGCATTAGATTACAAGTAAGACTATATGGGAAGTGCAGAACCCAAAAGTGCTGCTGCACAAGACATTTATTAAGCCAGTCTTATGCCTCTGAAACCTGGACTATGACAAAAAGACACCTGGATAGCAACATTTGAAAGGAGGGTTCTCAGAACTATCTACGGCCCGGTGAGTATAACAATGCATGGCGTCGTCAGTACAGCAAGGAGCTCTATGGCATCTGCAGAGAGCCCGATGCGATCAGTGCCATCAAAGTAGGGCCTGCAGTGAGCTGGTTACATAATTAGAATGGACGACGCTAACCCCATTCATCGCCGAGCACTCAAGGCCGAAGGAGACCAGGATGGCCAAAAATGCGATGGATGGATGCAAGTTGCAACGCAGATGAAGTGAAGGCAGACATACGCAGCTGGAGAGCAAAAGAGATTGGCAGGTGAGAGTGAAGGAGAATCCTGGATTCAACCAAGGCCCACCCAGGGCTGTCCAGCTCATTATGATGATCATAGAGTTGTACAATACAGTAGTGGCCTTTATTTGGAATGTATTTTAAAATCCTTCAATCGCTGTATAGTATTATAAATTATAAGTATAATAAATTACGGGTTAAACAGTTTGTCCACAGCCTTAGTGCAGAAAAGGTGTCTTCTGAAGACGTTGCCTACGTCGCAAATGAAATGTCAAGAAATATATAAGCTATTTTTCTTACAAATTATCCTCTTAAATGAATCTGGATAAGAAAGGGTATGATAAATTATGGGTATGAAAATACAAAGAATAGTTTTTGTACTTTTGTCTTGGTAATGGGTTGAAGATACAGCTCGTGAAGGCAGGATCGCTATTCCAGAACAGATGTAACCGCTACCAAGTGAATATCCGCTGAAATGCAAGATATATTTTCAGAAATCTTTTGCAAATAGAAAAAAAACACAAAACCTTCTTGTTTTGATTGCAACTTCTTTCATCTTTCATTTCCATCACGTCCCAGTACTTTTTATCTCCTCAAGAAAGTTTTCTTCCTGGATACAGCCTGTATAAAACTTTACGTGTAAACTCGTTCACAGCGTCTACCAAAAATACAAATAGAACTATAATAGCGTCTTCACTGAATGTTTTTCTTCCCATACATATTAAGATTTACGCAGTCGAGGCGAGATTTACGTAAAGTCTTATACTTGGGGTCCTGATACAAACAGTGAGAAGGTTCCGGCCCACCCTTACATATCGTAAAAAGGGAAACAGCCCGTTTCACGCTCCACTTGAGACGTGTGACCCATATAGGCAAACAGAGACTGAAAACTTCATTGCACAAAAAAAACGTTCTATATTCTCGCATGTTTTTATGGCCTTTTTCATGTTTTAGATCCATAACTATAATCTACAATCTAAGTTGCAATGATATGCTGACATTTAAGGCTCATATTGAACACGCCGACAAATAGACACGTGTAAGTCCGGGCAAACTGCATGGGTTTTTAGTAAATTTTGCGAGGAGAGTAAAGATGGTGACGTTTGCCAAAGTTGATTAAAAGAGTGAGAAGTTAAAAAAATGACGAGTGTGAAACGAAAGAAAATATTGTTATGTTAAAATAAGATGGATTCCTCTTGCTGTAAGCCTGATGTTCATGTGAGGTTTGGTTTGTTTTTTAAGTTCACATGCAGCATATGTAATTGTACACCTACGCATGCCTGCTTGTGTTTGTGTACTAAATATGAACCTTAAATGCCAGTATATCTTTGCAACTTAGATTTTAAATTTCATAAAAAAAAATCCGTTGACATTCGGTTCCACCGTTAAGGCTGTCTCCGCCACCGGCAATCTCACTCTTTCGCACCGAATTTTTCATTTGTTCCCTTCTGCGTTACAGTTAACTCGATAGTCTCCCATGTACTGACGTATCTCTCAGTGGTTTACTACTAAAGCATGCGACACAGTGCACTAGCGTTGCTTAAAGCTATGAAGACCACTTTTTTTTCAAGATTTCAATATATAGGGATGGTCAGAACCTTTGGTTAAATGCTTTCATTTTTTCATGTCTCTCAAAAACTTTTCCGATTTATTCATGTCATTCAGTTTTTTCTTCTTTTTCAATAAAATGACAAAATTATTTGCTTACAAAAGAGAGTAAAAATAGTTCGCCGTATTCTCGGTTTGAAAAAAATATCATCGATATGCTTATAAATTCCAGATGGCATCTATGTGTAGATAGATATCGTTTGAAATTAATTTTCTATGGATGTTGGCACAAGTTGTGTTGCGATATTTTACGACGTTTTATTTATCAATCAGTCGCAACTTGGTCGACAACGCTTTATTTCCCAAAAAATACAGATACAGGAAAGAGTATTTTAAAAAAAAGTTGTCTTTAATAAACCACGGCTTACGATTTTAGGAGGCTATGACTTCGTCAGCTGAAAGGGGATTTTCTGATACGCTAGCCATAGCCGCCTTGCATTACACCTAACCCAAGCAACCTTATTTATTAGCTTATTTATATAGGCTAAGCCAACAAACGCGCGGATAAGTCAGCCAGCTTGAAAAACATTTTTCTTTCCGATATGCACTTATGCTTGAATAGAAAATTCAACGTTTAAATTTTTTATCGTTAAATTGTACATACCAAATAGGTTTTCTTCAAATAATAGATTATTTTATTAGAAATCTGCTTATGCGAATGCATGTAATATGGATATTAATAATTGTAATATAACTTAAGAAAGAGTACTGTTCGAGATTTTTGAATTGTACATATGAGAGTTGATGACACAAATATTCCATTTATTTGTCGATAGCGAAGGTTCAGTTTATTGACGTATTTACGATGCTTCCATCCATTGTAAGTAATTACCGACTGAATTTTCACTGTAAAAATAAAAAAAAAAAGTAATTATTTGAAAGCGTGACATAATATTCATTTGAGATATGTGTTTTTTTATTTCATAACTAGGTACTTTAGCAGCATGTGTAAGAGTGAACTAACACGTGTCATTGAGTATAAACCTAAAATGTTTATAAATCTTTGCAACTCAGATAATATTATATAGATTATACTCAATTCTGGAAGGACCTCTGGTAACCAATATTTTTTTACGGCAAATCTATTTTGTACACTTTTTTTGCAAAATTTGATTAGGTAGATTCAATAGTGACTTCTAAAAAATATATTAAAATCCATAACAATTAAACAAATGTTATGCGTGCATTATCGTGAAGGAGCTCAAGGTACCGCATTCAAAAACGACACGCAAAAATGGTGAATGTTGAGCTATCCTAAGTAGGGAGCATCAAGAGTTATCATTTGTTTACTCTATGATATATAATCCTGAAAGATGCATCTGCCTGGGTTATTTTTTTATATTAATTGTCTTTCATCTCTTATTATATTTATAACTGAAAAAATATCGTGTTCTTTTCCTCGTCTATAAATAAACTTGAAAAATTGAAGCATTTTTTGTTGTAAATGGTTAGTCAGCTTCATACTAACCTATTAGTCGTAAACAAAACAAAAACAAACTGATTTATCTTTAAATATTTTAAAGTGTGACTACCCTGGAATAAATTTCTTATTAAAATACAAACTTAAAAATAAAGCCTTAGCCGCCAACAGCAATAATAATTGTTCTCTTGATATTGGTGTGATAACACTCCGAAAGCGCTTGAGCTAATAAACCAAATCGTAAAGAAAAACCTTGTTTTTATTTTTACATTATTAATTAAAAACTAATCTTCAAAATGTCAACACACAAACCCTTTAACTTGCGAGTTATTAAATTCAATATGAAAAACATAATCTTAAAAGTATTCTTTATTTCCAATAACAAAAAAATATCATTTGAAGTCAAAATATAAAGAGATTGAATAAAATGTAGGTCAACAAAGTATATGAAAGCACAGATGACATAATTACATTAGACAACTTTCGACTCCGCTCCATTAATTTGTGCACATTTCTGCAAATCCTTGGGACTTTATTCCACTCCCTAAAAGATGGGACGACAACCCTTAAAAACACATTAGTGAGGCGACTCCTCTGCCACTAAACCAGGGGCTGAATAATGGCTAAAGTTGCAGAAGAAGTGAAGCGGCTGGATTCCAAATCAACCCAGAATAAAATGTCTTGAATTTGGTGGGCTAACAAAAAAATAAACGACTTTTGGGTCAAATTAATTATTATTTAAAATATGAAAATAATCTTATATTTTATTTATAATCAATACTGAAACAAAAATGAATGAAAATATTGTCTTTCCTTGACTTATTCGTTTCTGTGAGCCTGACCGCGACAGGTACTTGATATTTTTCGCCCATAATTTTCTAGTTTCAAAATTACGAATTCGGGTACTTTTTATTTAGATACGTTTTTTTATTAGAAGAACTTACTTACTTTTTTGACATTACGTTGGTGCGTAATTAACCTCCTTACTTAGGTGCGTCCAACCCTTTAGTGCGGGGACGAAGGGTGGATTTCAGTGAAAATTTCATCTTGACTGACAACATTTTCGCTGTTGGAATACAAAAATGAAATTGCTTTAAGCATTGCTTCTTTGGAAAAGGTAGATGGATTTTTCAACCCATCGAAGAGCATATCTGATTTTTTTTCGTTCTCCGCCTTGAATTGAACCCACGGCCTTCCGATTACGAGTCCGAAGCGCTAACTACTTAGCTACGAACCGGACAAACGCTACGTCTGTTTCATGAAAAAGTACCTAGAATTTGTAACTTAACATTCATCTGTATGCCGTGGAGACAACTCTGAAAGAAGCTCTGACCACAATGGGAAAATGATCACAAAATTAAAGTGAATATAACATGGAATGTGTAGCTATGACTTGAAAGTACATCAAGTTATTTTTTAAGACGAAGTAAACCTTCTTGCCCGGTTTCTAAATTTCGCGCTCCCGCCCGCTCCCCGCGATCTCAACATGACAATAACTCACTGCAGATTCCTTTGCGAGGCTTCTCAGATTTATTTGCACATTTATTTATTTCTTTATGTCTGTGCCAGCTACTAGAGGAAGATTTACTATCAGCAGCCCGAGTATACAACATTTAGTAAATACTCGACCATTGCGTAAACGAGAAAAAATGTATACTTCACGGAAAGGCCTTCCGCCACTTGAGAAAATATAGTATATCTTTGTATGAGAGTCCATGTGCTATGAGTCCTTGTAACACATACAGACAGGACGGGTATGAGAAGGGTTTGTATGAGAGTCCATGTGCTATGAGTCCTTGTAACACATACAGACAGGACGGGTATGAGAAGGGTTTGTATGAGAGTCCATGTGCTATGAGTCCTTGTAACACATACAGACAGGACGGGTATGAGAAGGGTTTGTATGAGAGTCCATGTGCTATGAGTCCTTGTAACACATACAGACAGGACGGGTATGAGAAGGGTTTGTATGAGAGTCCATGTGCTATGAGTCCTTGTAACACATACAGACAGGACGGGTATGAGAAGGGTTTGTATGAGAGTCCATGTGCTATGAGTCCTTGTAACACATACAGACAGGACGGGTATGAGAAGGGCTTGAGCTTAAATTGTGTTTTTTTCGAGGTGTTCTGCAAGATTATTTATTATTATATTTATTTCGGGTTCATATTTATTTTCTAGAATTTATTCCGCTTCACAAATCTGTTTAAAAAACATTGTTACGTCATCTTGCATACGGACTTATCCAGTCTGACTTGTGTCACACAAAATGCCGCATTATATACAGCTGTGGTTAACCAGGTTTCATTTTGCATGATCTAGTTCTTTCTAGTAATTTTGAATACCTTCCTTGCTAATCTTTAGTATTCCAATGCTTTTTCTACTTAGTATTTATTAATTTATATTCTTTTTGATATCTTCCACTAATATTATTTTAAATCCAACATCTATAGAGGGCTCTTGAGGTGTGATACACACAAAAACAGCGCTCACCAGATAAATCATCCTAATATTATTATTATTATTATCTCTTACACTAATAAAGTGAAATTGGTTTTATGATTTAGTTTTTTATGTCCATGTATATATTGTTATTTTTATTCTTTGATTTAAAAAATGTAATTTGTCATGTATGTTCCTTGACTTATAGGTTGTTATGCGGCTGACCACCCATAATATAAAAATTGGTTCACTTTGCCAATGTCACCCCTGTTTCAGGGAAGGACGGCAAGAGTTGCAAGGCTTATGTTCATTTGAGATTGGGTTTTTATATTGTAGGTCCACATGCGGCATGTGTTAGCGCGAAATTATACATATCTGCTTGTGGGAATGCATTTAGTGTAAATCTTAAATGATATATATCTTTGCAGCTTAGATTAGATTAGATTAGATTAGACTAATAATCGAAACAACATGGAAGACATCGCATCGCCTCTATTGAGCGTTTAAGTTTTCATGTCAAGGTTGAGTATTAACGCAAAGTTTGCAAACAGGGTACGGAGCGCGCCCAAATTCTGTCACTAGAGTCATATTTTTGTTTCTTTTAAAAAGTAGTTTTTCTTTTCTGAATATTTTGAGGTCAAAAATGGATACAGCAGGAAAATAATGTATTTTTTTTGGTTTCAAAAATAATTTATGGCTCTGCACAAACAACTTTTTTTGGCTCATTTTCAATGCCAAGTTTTACTAGGTCAATTTTGTTTTACTCAGGACAAGGATTTCATATTAAAATAAACAGGAATAAGTGTTAAAAATCTATAATAAGTTGCAAGAATAGATACCCATTTATGATTCATTTTTAATCGCTGTCCACAAGAAGGCACGTGTAAGTTCACGCTTACCTATGCTGCATGTGCATTACAAAATAAAAACTCGTATCTCATACAGACGTCAACCCTATAACTTTCTGGAAAAGAGGTGATATGGAAAACATAAACTAATCTTTGCAGTACCTACGCGTGGTCTGCCTAATCACACCCTGTAAGTCATGTTTCTTTGTAAAAAAAATTAAGTAGCAATAAGGGGAAACCGACCCCTAAAATAAATAAATAAATGGTCGTCATGAGTTACAGGGAATCCGTTTCTTTGAGCCTTGGGTCTTATTTTCTAACTGCAAATGCAGTGAAATAACAAGTTCATATGTGCTTCGTGGAGATGCATAAAATGCCAATCTTAAGTGTTAATATATTTTCGCGTCTTACAGTAAACATCATTCAAAAACATGATAATTTAAGTGAAATATATTAATTAAATAAAACACAGTTTAAATTCACTTTTATATTCTTTAACTTTGTCAAACGTTTTCGCCTAAAAAGCATCATCAGGACAATGACAAATCAAATTAACAATTAAATTGTTAATTTTTTGTTAATTTGATTTGTCATTGTCCTGATGATGCCTTTTTAGGCGAAAACGTTTGACAAAGTTAAAGAATATAAAAGTGAATTTAAACTGCGTTTTATTTAATTAATATACAATAGACTTTCACTGTGTAAACCACCAAACCCTTAAAAATATTAAGCGAAATAAATTTGAAAGTTGCCATTGAAAAATAAATAAACGTGGGTAGAATATTATTTAGTTTTGATCGATAAATAAAGCATTTAGTATTCCTTAGAACTGCCCCTGTGGGGCTTTCGCATTCTGTCAGAGTAATTCAATATGTAAGCCATTTATCTAACGGCTTACTAGTGCCACGTTGTAAAACAATTCGCTGACATCGAATTGAGGTGTATCACTCATACTGAAAAAAAAAGGAACATTCTTACCAGCGTTGTTTAAGGGAAGAGCGGCAAGAGTTGCAGAGCTACTGTTAAAAAATTGTGCGTAAGGAAAATCCTGCTCGTGATGATGCCTTTTAAAGCAAAAATATTCGAGCATAAAATTAAAAATATAAAATATTTAATTAAAACTGTGTTTTTTAAAAATAAATAAAATCCTTTCATATTCTTGTCAGGCTATAATCCATAATCTAAGTTGCCAAAATATATTACATTTAAGATTAACACTTGATTTCCATAAGCAGACACGTAGAAGTTTGCGCTTGCACATGCCTGGGAAATTACAAGATAAAAATCCAATCTCAAATTAACATAAGTCCTGAAACAGTGGTGACATTGACAAATTGAACCATTTTTTACAGCATGAGTGGTCTTCCTCATACGTGTCTGCTTATTGAAATGCATGTAATATGAATGTAAAATGTAAATTTCTGCAACTTAAACTATACATGGAATATCCCAATTACACATTAAAAGCTACGAAATTTAAACGACCTTCTAAAAGTTCTACGCCGTAGCTTGCGTAGGCCTCGTAGAGGTTCTTTAAATGTTCTCAAATACGTAATAGAGCGGTCAAAAGCAGCTACCAATATCAATTAACTTGATACATCGAGATCTTACGAGAAAAACTAACCAACTGACATTTTTTAAATAGTTAAAAAAAAATAAACAATTTGTGATTTAATATTCACTTTAGTTGATATACTCCCAAGTGATTTCGACGATGCTACCTGGTCATTACCAAGAAAATAACTAAAGTGTTGTACAACTCTTTAGTTTCGTATGCCATTATTGCAGTTTATTTCTGGGTAACGAAGAGGTAACGTGGAGGTAACATCGTTGAAAGCGCTCCAGACAGTAAAACTCAATCGAAGAAAAAACTATTTTTATATTTTAATTTTCTTACAATATAAATGAAGCTTCACAATGTGAATACGAAAACCGGAACAACGTTATTCACAAAACATTTGATTTGTAGCTGATCTACGGATCACCGATTTTTTGTATGGAAAATTCATCTTAGCTTGCGGGTGAGCATGGCTTAGCAGTTTTTATTTTTATTTTTTTTATTTAGTTTGAGAATAACACCGTAAAAATTTAATTTAGTTCTACGTAAAAAACATGTTAAATAAATTAAAAAAACCATAAACTCACAGCAATACTATATGTGCAGCTACGTTGCGTTTGCGCTTATGTTCCGTGATCTGTGGCGCTTACAGATGGTTATTTTTAACACTCCAAATCTTACAGTTTCAAAATGATTATAATGTTACGATTTTTAGGGTTCAAATACTGTAAAAAATGGTTCACTTTGCCAATGTCACCCCTGTTTCAGGGAATGTCGGTAAGAGTTGCAGGGCTTATGTTCATTTGAGGTTTGGATTTTATTTGTAAGTACACAATCAGTATTTGTTAGCGCGAACTACACGTGTTTGTTTGTGGGCATACATCTGAGAGCTTTGAATGAATATATCCTTGCAACTAAGATTATAGATAAAAGATTATTATAGCAATAATCTAAAAATTAAAAACTGGTCTTCTTTACAGGATATTTATTTTACGCTTAGATTTATTTTTACAGTTATATTTTTTTATTTTTTACATTTCACATTTATGGTTTAGCAATTTAAATTTATTTCACAGATGGTTTGTGTTCACTTAATCTGTCTTTTGTGTTTAAAAGTAGATTGTCGTATGAAGACTGACTCCTGCAAGCCGTTCGAGGCTTTTTATACTCCAGAGATAGTAGTTGCTAGAGGCCAATTTTTTTTTTTTTTTTTTTTTTTTTATTTATTTTAAAGAAACACAACAGCACATACAAAGCATAAACTCGCAAAAAAATGAAAAGAAAAATATTTTAAGGCCAATAACAGGTTTCGTTAACTTAAAAATTTCAAAGATACAAACAATCCATATCTACAAATAGCAATACGAAGAGAAAAAAATAACAAGGTAAAAAATAAAACACAAGAAAAAAAAAAAACCAGCTAACAACAAATAATCAGAAAAAAACAACTAACAGAGAACAGGTTTAAGAAAAACGAGAAATACATATACATATTTATATATATATATATGCGCAAATACACAGAGAGATGAAAGGATGTTTGAGGAAAGGAGGAAGGATGATAAAAGGGATGAGAAGGGAGCTACCTTGATAAAACAGCAATCACACCGTCGAGAAATTTACTTTTTGATAATAAAAATATGTCTAAATCGTTAAAATTATCATTGTAAGTGCTGAGCAATCTGTTCATTATTGAATTTTTAGCATAATTTGAATGATATGTATTAGAAAAGAATAGAGAACCAAGTCTAGTGCGTCTAGAGTGTGGTACACGATAAGTGATCCCCCCACATAGAGAATTAGAATCAATATAGCCATGAATGAGCCCATATAAAAAACTCATGTCTAGGAGAATCCGACGGGATTTCATTGGCATCATTCCATGATGATGAGCGGCAGCACGATGATCATTAAAGTAAACATGTGCCCTGAAGTTTAGATGCTTAAGAAATTTGTTCTGGATACCTTCTAGTCGACGTATATATGTATCATACATGGGGTTCCAAACAGGAGATGCAAATTCAAGAATACTGCGAACATAGGCAAAATACGGTGATTTAACTGCATTCAAATCCTTAAAATCACTGCAAGCTCTCAAGACAAATCCTAGCACTTTGTAAGCCCTCTCAGTGATGGAAAAGATATGTGAATCGAAAATTAGTCCAGCGTCCATATAAACTCCAAGGTCCCTCACTCCGGTTACGGTCTTCAAATAATTATTATTAATCTGATAGTTGTAAGTTAAGGGAATTTTTTTTCGAGTGAAAGTTATTTGTTGACACTTATTTACATTCAGAGATAAATCATTAAGGATACAGTAATGCGAGAGCCTATCAAGGTCGCTTTGCAGCATTAGGCAGTCCTGATAATTATCTATCCTCATATACACTTTTGTATCATCAGCGTACAACAAGCATTTCGCGTGTTGAAAACAACACTCAATATCATATACATATGCATTAAATAAAAGAGGACCTAAGTGGGAACCCTGGGGGACCCCAGAGGGAATTGTTAAATAATTGGACCTACAGCCACCGACGACTACCGCTTGAGAACGCCTGTTTAAATATGAGGAGAACCACCGCAAAAGATTGCCGTGTACTCCGAGTGTATGCAATTTTTGTAATAACACACGATGATTGACTCTGTCAAACGCCTTAGAGTAGTCCGTGTACACGACATCAATCTGTCCACCTCTGTCCATTTCCTTGAAGACGCAGTCAGTGAAAACTGCCAGATTAGAAACAACCGATCTCTTCCTTAAGAAACCATGTTGAGATTCAGGTACTTGAGAAGATATCAAAGCATATATGTGATTGTAAATTATCTTCTCAAAGAGTTTCCCAAAAACTGGTAGGATTGATATTGGTCTATAGTTTTCAGCTTTGTTTTTAGATCCAGTCTTATGTATAGGGACAACGTGTGCCTTCTTCCACACATGAGGAAACTCACCTGTAAGGAGAGAACTATTGAATATGATTGTCAATGGGACTGAAAGTTCCTTGGCACAGTTAACAGCCAAAAATGAGGGGATTCCGTCATGACCCGGACCTTTATTGGAGTCAAGCGAGTTCAAGTATTTGCATACAATTGCCGGTGTAACAGTCAGACCCCTAGTCATCGCTTTGGAAGAATACACACCATTAAGAGTTTCGTCCCAAGCATCCAAGTGACCATTCACAAACACCGATCCAAAGTAGTCAGAGAGCAACCCTGCCATATCAGCAGCATTAGAGGCCACACGATCCCCAAAGGACAACTCCCGAGGCAAAGAAGAAGAATTTTTCTTTCCCTTCAGAAAGGACCAGAACTTTTTAGGATCCTTGGCTACAGAATCCTCTGTACGCCTTATAAACCTCGTGTAGCATTCACGTTGAACTCGTTTCTGACGAGCACGCAATAGGGAGAAAGTTTGATAATCCAACGGATCACCGAGCAGCCGCCAACGTTTGTGGAACTTGTGCTTTTCTCTAATAATTTTAATAAGTGCAGCAGAAAACCATGATGGGTAAGTGCCCGATCGAATAGTTTTGCTTGGGATGTAAGTGGCGATACCGCCATTGATTATCCTGTAGAACTCATCCACTGAATGATTCACATTGCTGTGATCAAGCACCTTCTCCCAATCAATGTCAAGTAAGAATGTTTTGAGGCCAGCGTAATCGCCTTTCCTAAAGAAACGTACCAAGCGTGGAGGCTCAACTATAGATCCTTGGGGGATAAATTTAATATTTAGTTCAATAGATGGATGGTGTGAGTCTTCAACCACCATCGGAAAATCAGCGTGAGAAGCTTCTATAGTGACATTAGAAAAAATCAAGTCTAGAACCCTATCATTGGCATTAACAACGCCATTGTATTGGTCCAACCCAATTACAGAGTAATTTAAAAATAAGTCCATCGTATGACGATCAGCTATGAGTGGGCTGAGATGGTCATTAATATCATCCTTTACCCATGTTATATTCGGTAAGTTAAAGTCACCGATAACTAGGAAAGTATCATCTGGGAACAGGTTTCTCAAACTAGAAAGTACAGAAGCAAAAGACAGCACCATATGTTCGTGACAAGAGCCACCAGCCATATATATGCAAGCGATATGTAAATCAGCAGTGTTCCTGTTTAGAGACTTACCCGATACAGTAATCCAGACACACTCCAAATCCGACTGCCAATCCACTCTATGTCGGGCATTCAAGGACTGGCGAGCAGCAATCATGACACCACCACCGCGTAAAATACCAGCACTACCTTCATTTCTATCTCTTCTAAAAATATTGTACCGATCATCACACAATTCTTTATTCAAAATGCCATCGTTCAACCAACTTTCTGAGATTAAAATTACATCATAATCATTTAATAAAACATTTTGTAGGAACGTGTGTGTTTTTGTACGAAGACCTCGTACGTTTTGATAAAACAGTCTTAATGTCATTAAAAAGTTAAGAAAATATACATGTACATGTATATCAAAAAATAAATTAGAAATAAATTTTGCTGGAACCTTCGAGAGAACGGTCTTCTAAAAGCTTCGAGTACATAATTATGAATATTTCTTTACCCTAGGTACTTATAATAATTAATCCTACTTATATACAATTCTCATCAGCTATAAATGATATATCTACCTACCTACCTTAATATTTTTGTGTATTTGCTATTTACATAAAAATAACTTTGATGTTTTTCCAGACCTTCCTCTATTAAATTATGACAAAATTTAGTTAATAGAAATAACATTTTGGCAACAAATTTAGTAGGCATTTTTACCTGTGATGCAACAATATACGTCTAGGTTTTATATTGATATATGTGTTTTCACATTTCAAGCAAATTCATTAATTAATTGAGTATGAAATAAATTCGAAAGGTCATGCGAAAGGAGTTAAACTTTTACTGAAAATTAAGCAGCCCATAAAGTGACCTTCAAAAAAGTTTTCTATGAGCTTAAATGTTTTTTTTAATGTTTTTTTTTAAATTTACTTATGACTTGAGAAAAAAATCGTTTTAATCCTAGAATTGGTTCACAGCAATGTTGATTTTTTATCCATATTGTTCTATATTCCTACTTATCCAAGGAAACCCATTCGTTATTTTCATAGGAAGAACAGCACAAATCTACCAATATATCCTGTAGGAATTCAGTTTGACTATCCCCTCCATTGTAGATAGTATCTACTTAGATTTGGTATTAAGAGATTGTAAAAACCCATATTATTTTCTAATTTTCAATCTATCTTGAAAAGATTCATTGGGGCCGTCCATAAATTACGTCATCGATTTCGGCCGATTTTCGACCCCCCCCCCCCCCCCTACAATCATCCTATAGTCATTATCTAATGACCCCCCTCCCCCCTCTTGCTGTAATAATGGATGAGCTTAATAATTGATAATGTTACATTACTTGCATACTATTTTGGATATTGTGTAAAAATTGGTATTTACAAGAACGACGTCACTTCTGGGACTCGTACATCATTTACCATCATCCGCAGACCAGACCCCCCCCCCCCCTAAATGCAAATGACGTAATATATGGACAGCCCCATTAACATTTAAGAATCATATTCAATGCCTTCCCTCAGGTACGCGTGAGCTTACACATTTACACATGCTGCACGTGTAGTAATAAAATAGGAACCAAACTTCGTATGAACATCAAACCTGAAAGCATTGATATGAAATGATAACATAGATGGTGCGTAAGAGCCGTTTGGCGGGCCAAGCTGCTGATGTCCTAAGACAACCATCAACAGGGACTGTCACACAAAAAACCCTGTCATCTAACATCACTTTGTTTTATTGCAGATTACCTATTTCGTTTGTGGCATACGCTTTACCATAAAAAAATGACTACAGCAATTGTCATTAATTGATGAGGCATTCACGCTGTTACCTTTCATTTTAAATATTACAAATTAAAAATAATTTGTATATAAACCCGTAACCAAATAAAAAATATTTTTAATTTTAATTTTTAACAACGCAATTTTCTTTTATATCTATAAATTACTTCAACTCTTGACGACTTTCCCTGATACACAAGTGACATTAACTAAAGTGAACCAAATTTTACAAAAAAAGTGGTTGGCCTCATACCTCCCTGTAAGTCAAGGAACTTTGTTTGACAGTTGTCAGAAATTTTGATTTCAGCGATGTACCAATAGCTTAAAAAAAACATTGTACAACATTTTGTGAAGAAAGTTTCCGAAACCGAGTGACTTTGAAAATTGATCTCCTAAAAGTCGTAGATGAAGTTATTCTGCAAATGCCTGCGGGTGAAAGACGGCCGGAGACATCTTTAAACGTGGATTTCATTGCTTCAGGTGCTACCAATAAACTGTACATAAAAGATCTATTCAATATACAAATATATGCTGAAAGTATAGGTACAGATATACACATATAGTTTGTAGAATATATTTTTTAAGTTCATTTCGTTTAAAGATTTTTCTTACAAGTTTTAAGTGGATGCGTTTTTATTAAACTTTTTTAAATATTTGACGCAAAAAAGAAGTATCAAAAAGTTGGATACTATGCATTTATCAGCAGTTTATTTACTTCTTTAGATTATAAATCATTATAATTTTATAACAACTTTCTTGACTTTGATAATGATGGTCGGAATGAGGTTAACCAATACTCGTACTTCAAAAATTGGTTCACTTTTACCAACGCCACCCGTGATGCAACGAAAAACAATTGCAAAGTGTATGTTGATTTAAAGTTTGGATTGTTATTTTGTAAATAGGTCCGGTCGATAGCTCAGTTGGTAGAGTGGTTGCATTCCGTGCCGAGAACTCGGGTTCGAATCCCACCGAGGGCGTCAGAAATGATTTCCCGTTTCGGTGTTTATAATGTACGAACAAGGATTACTCAGAATTCACAAAAAATGAGTACCAGCCCCTTCAGGAGCTGAAAAACCCCCATTTCAACTAATGTGGTTGGTATAAGTCCAACCCCCTTACCTTTACAAATAAATTGGTTCTACTCGCCACATGCAAAACGGGGATAATGCGGTAAGAAGTTACACTATATGCAAAGCTTAGTTGCGTTTGCGTTGCGAAATACACATGCAGCGAACTTACACGTGTCTGCTTGTGGACATGCATTAAATGTAAATCGTAAATGTTAATATGTCTTTGCAACTTTGATTGTAGATTTTCGAGAGATAAAAAAATGCTTTATTTTAATTCTTGGCCGAACAACTTGGCATGGGTTTGACCAACGAATCTGTTAAAATGATTTTGAGAAAAGTGAACGAGAAGTTAAGTAGGTACATTTCAAAGTAAGTAATACAACAAAAATATGTTTTGTGATAATTTATTTATTTATTTATTTATTCGTTAACGGCACATTGTGCCTTTTACATGTATACATAAATAGAAATAAAAAATATTAATTAAAAATACACTGCTTTAATTCACTTATTATTTTTTAAAATATGTCAAACGTTTTCGCCTAAAAAGGCATCATCAGGACAAATGACAAATCAAAATTCAATTTTGATTTGTCATTTGTCCTGATGATGCCTTTTTAGGCGAAAACGTTTGACATATTTTAAAAAATAATAAGTGAATTAAAGCAGTGTATTTTTAATTAAAATACAATGGACTTTCACTGTGTGAACCACCAAACCCTAAAAAATAAGAAATAAAAAACATTACAAACATAAAAGTATCAAAATAAAACAGATTACTACAAAATAAAGCTTACTACAAGATTACTACAGAATAAAAGTAGAAGATCTTTATGCAAAAAGTAAGAAGACGAAGAGAAAAACATAAGAGAGAAAAGAAAGAAGAAAAACATAGGAGCAATGAGCATATAGCATATAGAGCAATAAGAGCATAATCAAGTAATAAATATTAAAACTTAGGTAAAATAAAAGAACGCACAGATGAGGGTAAATAAAAATTGAAAAACACTGCAAAAAAGTTAACAAAATAAGTAGAAAAAAAAAAAAAAACAAAGATATTGTGATAGTTTAGTGTAGTATTTTTATGTTTTTTTTATTATTAATAATTGTTATTTTACACACGCGTTTAAGTTATAAGTCTTCATTGAAATTTAATAAAAAAAAATATTGTTGAAGGTTGCCCCACTTGTTTTCTCACAATTTCTTCATCAAATCGATGATTTTATTGTTTACAAAATTGAAAAAAAAACCAATACATTTTTTTGTTGTAAACAATTCAATTGAACACATCTAAAAGGTCGATCCTCCATTGTAACACCTTTGTGTTTACTGTATTTTGTATGGTAGGGGAGCTTTGAGCGTTATTGGGACATGACCTACATACCGCCCTACCCTTAAAGAATAACGGGCGCTTATTGAAAATTAGGGGGTTAGTGACGTCATGGGCAATTTAAAAAACAACACCACCTTCGATTCGTTCGACGTGCATACAAAGCTATATTTTGTATTACAACCCCATGGATACGAAACAATATTAACAGAGGAACGATGCTCGAATCCTTCTGAAGGGTGTCAGAAATATATAATCCATGAAGCAAGGATAAATACATATTTAATGCACGCACACAAGCAGATATGTTATAAACATACACATTTCGCAAAGTTACGAGTACTAACAAAATAAAAATGGACCCTCTCTGCCTTGTTTGAAAGAGCGTCGGCATCGACAAAAATGGACCATTTTTTAAATGATGGAAGGTCAGCTTTGAACCAACTTCTATAACAAAAAAGTTTAACGATTTGGTGAGTATTTAAAAAAAATGAAAGTAATCTTAGCAAAAAATTAAAATTAAAATTGAAAGTAGGTTACATCGAAAAAATATGGCAGTACCTAGCAGGCGCGAGCGGTTCATACATACGATGGATTCACCGAATCCCTTAACCTCAAAGTGTTAATGTACTGGAAATTATATTATATATTTTTCTCAAGAGCATCGTATTTATACAGCGGCGATTACAAACATTTTTATTATTGTTATACTTTTTACATCTCGCTATCGCGCGGAAGCGAGACATTATATTTTATGTATGTATCTAACTACATACATATGCCATGCGGCATATATGTCTTTACCGTAAAGTCAAGAGTAATTGTAAACAAACGAATCATCATAATATGCGAATACGGGGAGCTCAAACGCGTCCAGAATCAAAGCAGATATTTTGTTTTCGCGCATGCGCAATACAATCGATGGGATTTCGTTACTCGAGTAAAAATACGGCAGAGCTTAAAGAATCCCACATACGAAAATTGACCTTATTGTCTTCAGACATACTGGACAAAATAGGGTATTGCAAATCGAGCGGATTTGACTATCTTCTCTTACTTTTATATTTTCCCTTTTGTATGACATCAAATAAATAATTTTAACAATAATATGAATAATTATTCTTCATTCATGTATTAGTTTACGTTGACTTTTTAACGCGCGGCCACGGTGTGCAATATTTTTGTTCTTTGAAAAATAAAAATATGGATCCATCTTGTTCTCAGGTTGTTCAAATAATAGATGTGACTGTTTAATTGAATCATTGTTACGTAAAAGTTTTTTGTCTAGACAATTTGCGGAAAAAAAACATATAGTGGATACTGGAAAACCAACTCCAATTTTAAAAATCACCAGCAAGAATAAATCGTTTGTAAGACATTTCCACAACTCAATATATTCGAAAGTCTCCTGTCCTTAAAGGAGAAGTCAACCTTTCACGATGCTGTAATCGACGATTTTATGAAGAAAGAGCGTAGAATTGAGCTCAAGTATAAGTAAATGAATATCAGGTGAGTCATTTTTACTATAAAAATATAAATTGTTTATTGAAATCATTAAAATGTAATCAGGGAAATGTTCGCACATAATATGTTAATTTAAGGCTTTCGGAGCAGAGCGTTTATTTGGATATCTTTTTAGTTACAGCTGTCAAATACAATAAGTACAATAAGTACGTCCATTTCGTTTGTTAGCTAACAATTATTTTTATATAGGTAGGTATATGAATCTATGTTTTTCTTCAGCTTCCCATGGGGAACAGATCACGGACCGCCACTGGTACCTAGAGCAGTGTCAGTCAAGGATCTGAAAATATGATTTTCCGAATGTGAAAACTGACCAAATGACCTTACACATTATCCCTATCTCATTCATGAGTCAAGACTCACAACCACTTAGTAAAATTAAATAGCAGAAGGTTCTACACTACACACAATTTTTGTAAAATTTTGCAGAGCTTTGTTTCATGGCTTCTTTCACTACAAGAGCGCTTTAGAGTTGATGAGGCTTTTCTTAGCAAGCACGTCTGGGGCAGCCGGTTCCAGGTGGACAGTGCTGCTACGGTAGACGTGCGATCACCAAACAATGTGGTCAATATTTTAGACCCTGGTGACCAACGCTTACATCAGCTGGGCCAGATCATTTTGCGGCAGTGGCGTGGTGAGGCGGTTCTTGCACTGTCCACCTGTTCACTGCACTGACTATTAAGGTTTCGTTAAGGAAGCATTTTTAACGCGCGCCAAGGAACTAAAGGGCCAGGTTTATAGCGCTGCGTTGTGTTGCACTAAACATGTCACACCTGTAAAACAGAGCAAACGCGCTACCTGTACCCTTAGTATGAGTAGCAAAACTTGAGTAAAGTAAAGTTTACGGAAAGTTTTAAAGAGGGATTTTCCTCAAAATCTGCCGTTTTTGTTTCTTACACTTTATGGTCTTAGCAAAAGAGTTACAGTGAAAAAGAAAATCAAGTTCAAACAAACAATAATGGCAGATTTTGGGGAAAATCACTCTTTAATACTTTCCGTAAACTTAACACTTAACTCAAGTTTTGCAGGGTACTGTACACGACTATCCGTCGTTGCGTTTGGACGACAAAATTTTATTTGACGCCGGGTGTTTTTCTTATGTCAAAAATTAAAAAATTTCATTGAAAAATCATTGAATGTGTTCGAAACACCGGTGCGAGTAGGTATACAAGAAACAGTGTTTTTTTTTAATGTTTCCACAAAGACAGGATTTGGCTAGATAATACGAGTACGTAAAGTAGAAACAGCTCATCTTCATCTAAGTCCCTGGGCATTGTGGCCAGTAACAACAACTTAATACTTAAGCGTCGAAGTCGTTCGCGACGTAACGGTGTTTTAGCGCTGCCTTGACGCGCGATAAATATTGTAACGAGATGAATTTGTTTGTTTGGTGGAATGGAACATGAGATAGTAAACATTCAAAGAGGTTGTTATATTATTAATTGTGTCAATCATCTGTCAGAGGAAAAACCCTCACAATATACACCTCCTGTTTGACGAAAACCTTCAGCGTTTATAGTTTGTTGAAATTCTTCTTTGCTTCGTCTCCTAACAAATGTAAACCTCGCACTTTTACGCCTTAGCATGAAAAAGCATTGAGCACTTAATGTTGCCGCCTCGTTTAACTTTTTTCTTAAGAAGATTGCTTTTTGTGGTCTTTGCTTTGTGTACGGTTTCTGCACAAAAAACAGAAATGCTTAATATTAATATTCTACGTATTTAAGTGAACCAATAAAGTAATTATTGTTTTAATTCAAATAAAATTCTGGCACATGTTACTTTATCATCTTTCCACTGGGATCGGCCATAACCTTAATCTCTATTTTATTATAATTACTTAACCAATAACTACGGTCACGTAGTCTCTGAGATAAACTACTCAATTGAAACCAATCTCAATTTTTCTAGTGCTCAACACGTCAGAAACTAATTTCCCCACATTTTAAATATTCAATAAATTTATTTTGTTACAAAGAATGCCTTAAACATGAAATTTTCAATTAAATAAATTTACTTGACTTATAGGTAGGCAGGCTGTCCACTCATACTGTTAAAAATAGTTCACTTTTCCAATGTCACTCCTGTTTCAGGGAAGGTTGACAAGAATTGCAGGGCTGATGCTCATTTGAGATTGGTAATTTTTATATTGTAAGTGCATGCGGCACGTTTAAGCGCGAACTTATACGTGTCTCCTTGTAATATGAATCATAAATGTAATATATCTTTGCAACTTCAATTACAGATTTTAAATTTAATGCATCTCTTATCCACTTTGTTGTCAACTTTTGCATCTATGGAGTATTCGCCTCTGCTATACACGAATTCAGAAAAACACCAAACTCCAGTAAGTGATTGGAGTTAGGGAGAAACAGGGTAGAAAAAAAGAGAAAAGAGGGAGGAAAAGAGAGAAAAGTGGGAGAAATAGGGGATATATTATGTCTCCCCAATGGTTCTCTTCAAGGAGGTACTCCACA
Organism: Agapetus fuscipes; assembly: GCA_951799405.1. Classification (NCBI taxonomy): domain Eukaryota; kingdom Metazoa; phylum Arthropoda; class Insecta; order Trichoptera; family Glossosomatidae; genus Agapetus; species Agapetus fuscipes. The sequence goes on from OX637334.1 coordinate 9,523,188, forward strand.
GTGTAGGTACCGCAAGTATAAATAAGTTCGTATTTTACTGAAACACAGCGTTTCAGTAAATATGTTTGTAATGTATAACACTCACAGTAGTCGCCGTTTTAGTTTCCATACGTTTAAGGAAATGTTTTTTGTTGAGTTTGAATGCAATGTTGGGGATGGAGTGCCTGGTGAGATGCCCCGACGACAAATTCCAATAAAATGAAGACACCTGGACGTGACGAGGCAATCCATAGAGATGGGATTCTGTAGAATTTTTTAGTGTGTTTAGTTATTTTGAAGTACATTAATTTATGTACCTTAGAGCATAAACAACGGTAGTCACATTTAATAAAATGCGCAGGAGACGAGTTTTAGTGAAAATGTGCACTTTTTTAAACCATCATAACTTCTAAACTAGACGAGATATTTTTGATCTGTAAAAACTGTTTATCTTCTTTTATCGATATTTATTTAATGTGAAGTAATGTGAACAACGTATGTAGAACTTCCGTGGTATATGCTCGCACTTTTATGTGTATCCCATATTTATTACACTTGATATCTCAGTTTCAACTTTGAGTCCGAGGACTCCAATATTTTTACCACTTATAGAACAGCTTATTATAATAATTTCTGCATCATTAACTCAAAAACGCAAAAAGTGGACTTCCGTTGTTTATGCTCTAAGGTACAGATTTGTTCCTTGATATGATTCTCATGTAAATGTTAATTTAAAAAGTAATCTAAGTAACAAAATATTCAGTTTTAAGATAATTATGTTCGTTGACCAATAGATTGGTATGAGGCAGACGCCCCATGCTGTAAAAACTTGGTTCACTTTTACCAATGCCACCTCGGTTTCAAGAAAAGGCTGCAGGAGTTGCAAAGTTTATGTTCATATTACGTTTGGTTTATTTTGTATGTTTATATTCAGCATGTGTGAGCGTGAACTTACATGTGCCTTGCATGTAAACTTTATACGCATCTTTGCAACTTAGATTATAGATGCAGCTTGGTTCTATGTTCCATGGCAAATAACTAAAATACGTTTTCAAATTGTATATAAGAAACTGAGGATGGAGAATGATCTCCGAAAACGTTTATTCGTCAAATAAATACTCACAGTGGATTAAAACAAAGTTTTATATTCAAGTATTCTAAAAAATATTTATTCATATTTTTTTAATTAAATATTTACTAAAATACCACCCTTTAAGAATTTATCGTCTCAGTTGTAAAGATAAAACAATGATAAAACAAAGTTTCTTTACTTGTCCAAACTCAACTATTTCAGAACACCACCATACGGACATATTACTTTTGGTGAAGACAGTATAGAAGAAGTGCTTATATTTACATATCTGGGTAGCATTCTCACAAACACTAATGAAATGAGTGTAGAAATAACATCTAGAATACAGAGTGGCATAAAAGCAGCGGCGGCCCTGAACAATCTCCTAACAACTAAGTCCTTGTCCAGAAGAGTGAAACTTCACATATACAATAGCCTCATTAAACCAGTGGTCATCTATGGTTCGGAATCTTGGTGTATACCCTCAACGACCAACAAAGACTTCTGTCTTTTGAAAATAGGATTCTAAGAAAAATATTGGGTCCACGACCGGGTATTGCAGAAGGAACCTGGAGGCTTAAAAGTAATGAAGAAATTCGCTCCACAACTAAACAACCTTTCATCACAAGTGAAATCAGATCCCGAAGATTGGCATGGATTGGCCACGTCGTTAGATCCGGAGAAGAAAGGGCCACTAAAGGTATTCTGCAGGGTATACCCGAGGGCAGGAGACCGTTAGGCAGACCAAGACAAAGATTATTAGATAACATCAACCGAGATCTGGAGGAGCTCAATGCTAAAGACGACTGGCAGTCCATTGCTGAGGATAGAAAGGCTTGGAGATCTATTGTTTCGGAGGAAAAGGTCCTACAAGGACTGTTCGGCCATCGGAAGTAAAGTAGAAGTAAGTTGTACAGATGTAATGTCATGAAAGGCCTATATTTAATGCACGCCCACAAACAGACATGGGTAAGTTCGCCGTCGCAAGTCCTGCATGCGCTCTTACAAAATAAAGATCAAAATCTCAAATGAGCATAAACCTTGCAACTTTTACCGACTTTCACAGGGGTGTTACTGGCAAGGTGATTTTTTTTTTGGATTATGGGTGGTCAGTCTCAAACCAACCTATAAGTCAAGAAATTTAACTTGAGTAAATAAAATTTGTGCAGCTTAGATGCGTAACTTTTAAGTCCAGAACTTATTTTGTATCTAAAAGTATTCTATTATTATATCGATATTTCCTTGGCTTGATGAATATTGTGAGTAATGAAATGTATGCGTATTTCCTTCAGGGTATGTTGCTGGGCCCGGCTTCATATGCTGATGGCACGTCCATACACACAGCTCCACAAAACTCGGTCACTGAGGTCATCGATCAACTTACATACACCTACATACTACCTTACATCGTCAATTCATAACCTACACATCGTATGTTCCGGTTTTCGTACATGAAACAAAAGGGATTCATGAAAGCTCTGTTTTGAGCATTTCTTTGTGCAAAGGTCCATCCAGTCTTACAGCAACTGGGCTTTGCTTGAAAATTATCGCTTTGTAGCGACGACCAAGCTTGTTAAAAGTCCGGTCGATAGCTCAGTTTGTAGAATGCTTGCATTCCATGGCGAGAGCAAGGGTTCGATCCACATCGAGGGTGTCAGAAATGATTTCCCGTTTCGGTGTTTATTTCAAACCCAAAATAATACCGGCCAAGCTCACTCAGCCTTCACAAGAAATAAGAACCATCTCTTATGGGACCTGGGAGACCCCCACATCAACTAAACTCGGTGGCGGGAAGCCGGCCCCCTTACCTGAAAAGATAAATAGGTCCAAAATAGCCACATGGGGCCCGACCCCTTCTGTGATAACGCAGGCAAGAAGTTACACTGTGTGTGTAGCTTAGTTTTTTTTTTTTTTTTGGGCAAAATCTAGACCATCCTAACATATTAAAAGGAGTGCTTAAAGTAGGCATGTCTAACTTAGATGATGATATCATTACCGGTCAATAGCTCAGTTGGTAGAGTGTTTGCATTCCATGCCATGAGAAATGAGTACCAGCCTCCTCAGGACTAGGGAACTCCCCCTCCTCCCCTTGAACTGAAGTGGTTGGCGTAAGCCCAAAAATAAATAGGTTTCACTCGCCATAGGTGAAACCTTCGGGGATAACACGAACTATTTTTTACTGTATGGGTGGTAAGTCTCATACCAATCTATAAGTTAAGAAACAAAATAAAAATGTAAATTTAAAATAAACTCACAAAACACACAATAAATGAAACACGTAAACACTCATTTACCAAACAGTCGGTGTTATGGTCAAGGAGTCAAGTGGGCCGATCGTTCTAGCGGTGTTTCTGGCCAGGCAGAATAGGTTGGTGAATTGCATTCCTCTTCACAAATCTATTTGAAAAAAAAAAATGCGAGAAAATGTTTTGGAATTCGAATGATTTCCCAGGATGTATTTATTTCGTTTACTGAGGTTATACGCTTTCAGCCCCTGATGCTATCCTTGTTTAACATAATAGATGTATCCATATACATCACGAGGAGGGAGAGAGATAGGTGCCGTATAAAAAATTCAATAACCAAAGAAAGCAGCTGATCCAGAATAAGAAATAGTGAGTGGATGATAATAACAATAATATTTTATTGATTGTAGAGGCATTAACTTTGTAATCGTTCATCTTAAATTGATTGGATGATTCATTTAGATAGCGCTGTTTTTCTGTGAATCACACCTCAAGAGCTTGGTTGTCGCTGTAAAAAGCGCCGATTCTCAAACAAGACCCAGTTGCTGTAAAGGCTGCAAGGACCTAGGGTGACCGATCTTTGGTAATGGTAGATTATTTTTTCAACACTGCGAATAGCATGTTTGTAAGGTGAAATATATATTTTTTCTCTGCTGGGAATGGAACCCTCCACCTTCCAATCACGAGTCAGAAGTATTGTGGAGTACACAAAGAAGGACACGAGTTTTTCGGTAACATAAGTAGAACTTTTCAACCCAATAAAAGGCATACTTAAAAAAATACATATTGTTCTTTTTTAACCATCGAGAATCGAACTTCCTTACTATTTCACTCTTTTTTTTTTTCAATGACACTTCTTAGATAGACCATTTCAATACTGTAACTTTAACTCTGTCGCCATTCCGCCAGAGGTGGCCAGAGATTCTACAGAGTTGCTTCCATTTTTTCCTATCCTGGCATACCCTTTCAATTCATTCATATCCATCACCGTTATCATGCATTTTCTTCTTTTACGCTCACTTTGTATATCCCATTCTTTTACAATCTCCTCAATCTGATCACTCCATACTTTTCTCGGTCGTCCCTTCCCTCTTTTTCCTTTCACACTTTCTTTGTACATAAACTTTGTCAGTCTACGAGTATCATAGTTTATTCTTTCCACATGCCCAAACCATCTCATCACATTCTTTTGTACCTTAACTCTCACATCCTCTTTCAAATTACATTATTTTGTTACCCTACAATAACTAACTAACTTAATAAAACTAAATAACTTTAAAGTAATTATTGGTAATGGCTACAAATAGCTACACAGGCTGAAACAACCGGCCTTTTGTAGGACTGTTGCATGTCTCAGTGTACAGCTGGAAGACAATAAAAGTTGTTTAATTAAAGCTCTGAGAATAGACGAGGAAGACACGAGACGCTATAAAATATTCCACGTGCAAGGAGACGCAAGTGCGGGAACCAATTTGTGTTCTAATATTTAAAGAAAATAAACGAATTGATAATTACTTCTTCTTCATCTACTCCTCATTTCTGAAGGTTGAATACGTGGGTGAAAGACAAAATATGCAAGTTGAAATCTAAAAATTATCTCATTTTTTGTTGTAGGATATAATTATTTTTTGGCATGTTTTACACCATCACAACTCATATCCATGAAAATCTAAAAGCAAAAATCAGGCCAAAGAAAAACCCACATTTTGTCGTTTCTGGACGATTAACACTAATCTTATCTAATCTAAGTTGCAAAGATATGTAACATTTGAGGATTCACATTACATGCATTCTAACAAGCAGACACGTAGTAACAAGTTCACGCTTTCGCATGCCGCATGTGAACCAACAATATAAAAACCAACTCTCAAATAGACATACACCCTGCAACTCTTGCCGACCTTTCCTGAAACAGGGGTGACATTGGCAAAGTGAGCCATTTTCTACAGCATGGGTGATCAGCTATAAGTCAAAGAATATATGTAACCAATAACATTTTAGACATACTGTCAATGGTAATGTGGGTTAATTTATCTTTCAATGGAATAGACATCACAGTAACAGTCAATAAGAATGCTCTGACGTCACAGGTATGTATCCATGTTCCCCCTCCTACCTACCCAGCTTCCTGTTTTCGTCCTTTTGTTTGACCTACTCCCACACGCACCTTCCTTTTTTCTCCTTTCCCCTGCCTCTCAAAATACTCTTTACAAATATAATTTCACCATTTTCTTCTTCGTCTCTTTACAAAATGAAACGCACTAGTGTCTAGGATTTGTCTACATTTACCTGAGTATAAAACATGGCAAAAATACTCAACCATCGCGTAAGAGACTTTTCATTCATAACCAATTCTGTCCAGTTTGCCTGTGTTTTTTTTTTATTCGGTGCCAGAAGTCTTGTAGTTCTATGAGGGATAAATTATAATTAGAGCGGAGTCAAAACTATTTTGACGCAAGAAGACGCTATGCCTATTTCAATCTACCTCAACACAAATCTTCGTTAGTTAGAAAGAGAACAATGACATTCCGAGTTTCGATACTTTGTTAACAATTAAAAAAAAATCTGAATTTTTGGCATTACTGAGTCATTCCTTGACTTATAGATTGGTATGAGGCTGACCACCCATACTGTAAATAATGGTTCACTTTGCCAATGTCACCCCTGTTTCAGGAAAGGCCGGCAAGAGTTGCAGGGCTTATGTTCATTTGAGATTGGGTTTTTAAATTGTAGGTTCACATGCGGCATGTGTTAGCGCGAACTTATTCATGTCTGCTTGTGGGAATGCGTTTAATATGAATCTTAAATTATATATATATTTGTAGCTTCGATTTAGATTTAGACTGCAGTGTCTTGTCTGCGCGCAAATCCTACGCATCCGTTGTAATTATTATGGTTGATGAATGTGTAAAAAAGAACTGCATATTTAAAACATAACGGCATGTGTGTCATAATAAAATATGGAGAAAGCAAAGAAGGTATTTGATAGCACTTTGGATGACAATGAGCCACATAGAATGTATCATTGCCGAAAGCTAGTTTCCTTTCCACCAATACTGTAACTCAATTTGGATACCATTACTTTTTTCATATCTTTCCTTCTCTCACATTCACTATTTTTATCGCATTCACTTCTACGTTTTATATAAAACAGGAAAATTAGAACAAAAGACGAAAACAGTTTTTGTAATGGAATTTTCAGTGAAGATAAATTTATACAAAAAAAAACAATTTAGCCAGAACAATGACACCGACTTTTTAGAATAATAGGGCTGTCCTTTGCAGAAATTATCGTTCGGTGGGTCTAACCCCTTCTCTCCTGGTAACACGAAAATATTTTTCATGTCCTCGAACGTATTGAATATACGTTTTAAAATAAATTACATAATGGTGGCTTCAAAAGTGAAATCTGCACAATAAAAATCTTCGGTCCGGTGAGAAGTAACAATGGTTGGCGTAGTGGATTAAAAAAACAGCTCTATGACATCTACAGAGAGCTCGATGTGCAGTTCCATCAAAGTACAGCACCTGCAGTGGCTGGTCGCATAAGTAGAGTAGACGACATTCACAAATTTTCCTTGACTTATAGGTTGGTATGCGGCTGACCATCCCTGCTGTAGAAAATGGTTCACTTCTCCAATGTCATCCCTGTTTCAGGGAAGGTCGGCAAGAGTTGCAGGGTGTGTGTCCATTTGCGATTTGGGTTTTTATGTTGTAGGTTCATATGCGGCATGCGCAAGCGCGAACTTGTACCTGTCTGCTTGTGAGAATGCATATATTTGTGAATCCCCAATGTTATAAATCTTTGCTAGATTTAAACAGTTCATTGAAAAAAAAAACAAAAATCGTCTTGTATTTGGCAGACATTCAACCTAAGTGGCTAGGGGTGTCCCGGGATGTGCGCCAACCCTAATTGCGTTGTTTATGGTTTGTGCAGACGGCTTAATGGCGGCCAAGTGAATTTCGGCGGCAAACCGGGTCATCACGCCCCCCATACTGGGGCTGCAAGGAAACTGGATGTACTCTGAACATTCAAAATATCCCACGGCGGTGTGACGTCAGCCAAAGATAATCTATAATCTAAGTTGCAAAGATATATCACATTTTAGATTTATATTTAATGTATTCCCACAAGCAGTCACGTTTAAGTTTGCGCTTAAACATGCCGCATGTGAACCTACAATATTAAAACCCAATCTCAAATGAACATAAACCCTGCAACTCTTGCCGACCTTCCCTGGAACAGGGGTGACATCGGCAAAGTGAACCATTTTTTACAGATTGGATGATGAGCCTCACATCATATTATAAATCAAGGAACTGTGATTATTTATGATTGATTGGAAAATATTTTGGTTCTTGAAAATTCGGGATTTTTTCCAGCTTGCAGTTCTATGTTCCTTTACTTATTAGTTGATATGAAACTGACTACCCGTACTGTAAAATATGGTTCATTTTGCCTATGTCACCCTGGTTTCATTAAAATTCGGCAAGAAATGTAAGGTTTATGTTCACGCTAGGTTTGGTTTAATTTGTAAATAGTACACAGGTAGGTATGCTTGCAGGCTTGAATGAATCTTTAATGCTTATATTGTACCTTTGCAACTTTGATTAAAGATCACAGGTTATATTTATTACCGCGCTTCTTCCAAAGAGTACCTAAGTACTTTACGTATATAACATAGGTATTTATTTTTACAAATAAGAGCTAGCTCTACGCCAACCGCTTTAGTTGCAATAAAAAAATAAAGAATGCACTCGGACAATTATTTTGAAGTTGAAAATATCGAATAATAATAATAATAGGTAATCTAAGTTGCAAAGATATGTAAACATTCAAAACTCATATCAAATGCATGCCCACAAACAGACACGTTTGAGTTCGCGCTTACACATGCTGAGTGTGTACGTACTAATTAAAATCCAAACCTCAAATGAACATAAACTCTGCAACTGCCGACCTTTCTTGAAACAGAGGCGACATTGGGAAAGTAAACCATTTTTTATAGTATGGGTGGTCAGCCTCATACCAACCTGTAAGTCAAGGAATTCCTTAAAATAATTAATTAACTCTTTCATAAAATCTATTGAAATGAAGATAAAAGAAACATGTAAAAATGAATGTGTGTTTTTACAAAGCCTTGTTTAATGAATAATAATTGTTTGACCTATTTTAAGGTTATGAATGAGGCCTGCTGTAGGCAGGACTGTGAATGGCTCTCTGCTTACGTAAGCAAGGGCTGTTCTGACAGAACACCGTGTACAATACACTCACATGTCTTATTATACTACAAGCATGTAGGCATCGAGGCTTGGAGGTAGTAATTCAATATCTATATCATAAAAAGGTTTCAAACCAGTTGAAAGTCAGTTTTCTCATACTGAAAAATAGGTTTAACTCTGATTTAAGGTTCAACCAGTCTAATAAATAAGGCCGGATAGGTGTTTGTTTCGTATTGTTGATCTAAGACCTTTTAAAATTTTAATACAATAAAAAACAATCAGAGTTGAATGAAAGCACTTATGCCATAGATCAATATAAAGTACATAGATGACGCATGTATTCTTCCCATAGTAATACACGGTAACAGGTGTACAATGAAAAAAAAAACATTTTATAATTATTTTTAAAAAACACACAAAATTACATACCTCCCTGTTGACGATTTTCATTCCATGAAAAATTTTATTCTTCGATTCTTTGCGATCCCCAACACAGTGCAATTAATTGGTATTTCGGCCCACAATATGACTTTGACATGTCTGACCTAGAGCGCCTTTTTCTGGCACACCAAACGGCACTTATGCAAAATAAATATGTATATTGGAGAATGAGTTATTCATTTAATACTTGTAAGTATTAGCATAGAAATGACATGGGCAGCTTTCGGATATCTAGGCTACATCCTCAATGACACGAAAATGTTTGTTAACGTGAAACGCAGGGTCTTTGAGTCATGCGTGCTTCCAGTATCTACCTATGGCTTGGTAATAAAAGGGCTTACTCAGTATAGCGCCAACAGACTGAGGACGAGCCGGAGACGCACTGATGCCATACAGTGGCCTGCTTTGTGATGTCACAACGCAGGATCATGAGAGGTGGCCGAAAAGGATCGTCCAGTGGCGGCCCAGGATGTCCAAGTAGGGAGCGGGGAGACCCCAACTGAGGTGGCTGGACAACATTAAGGGAACTGCAGGCAGAAGATGGCTGAACACAGCTGCTGATAGACAGAAACGGAGAGGATTGGAGGAAGCCTAAATCCAGAAGTGGGCTGAGAAAGGCTGAGGAAGGAAAGGAAGAAAAAGACTTAATTTTTATGTCCACTTTTCTTCAATTCATCAGTATAACAAAAATGTCGTTTGTACGTTATGTTAAAAAAAAACATTTTTCATTAGTTTTGTTTTCTAATCAAATTTGTGATTAATGATTTGTATTACAATGACTTATAATTATCGCTTCACCCAAAGCTCATATTTTTAAAGAAGCAATCCCTCCACCAGTCACATATCTCTCTAAATTGTATACCACACGACCTTCCGTGTTTAATGCCCAAGTAAGAGTCTCTCAGGGTCCAATGACAGTTCACCTCTCACGTAGGTAATTTGCAATACAAAATAGCAACTGTATTCTAACCCTAACCAATGTGGAAATATACAAATTACAACAATTACCAAAATTAAAATATATTAATTTCACTTTCCCTTAATAATTATTTAAAATCTTTTGAATCCATCCACTATCGAAAATAACTTCCTTCGAGATACATACATTGTGATGGGAAAAATAATAATGTCACAGGTCTATGTGACTAGGGTCGACATATCAATTAGACAATCATATAATCACCTCGTCCCTTCTACGAGTAATATACCCTTTCACTAGTCTCACATGCCTTCTCCACCCTCCCTCCTCTCTCTTGCCCTTGTCCTATCTGCCTTCTCCCCTTACCCTCTCCCTTCTCCCTTATTTGTTTGTTTGTTTGTAATTAACAAACAAACACATCTACGTAATTCAATAATTAATTTTAAATATGTAATACACACATAGGTGGAATATAAATAGAAAGTGTATATTTAGAACATGTTACGCAGTTTTGTTTATATCCACCACCGAGTTATAATATCGGTGGAGACGAAACTAACGTACCTACGTCATATTGTGCCAACCACTACGCTGTCAAGCACCTCAGGATACTTTTCAATGTTTTCAGATCCTATGTTTTCATACTTTCTCTCTCTTTTGTTTTGACACACGATAATTACACACGCCGTTATGACCAGTCCGTAGTTCAGCGGTAACACTTCGGACTCTGAATGGAAGGTTGTGGGTTCAAATCCCAGCGGAGCACAATAAATATACCATTTACATTTTCAAATTTGCTCTTCGCTGGGTTGAAAAATTCATAAACCTCTACCAATGACCGGTCAACAAAGGTCCATTCAGCCTTACAGCAACTGGGTCTTGTTTGAGATTGGCGCTTTGTAGTGACGACGACCAAGCTCGTCAAAAGGTTGAAAGCTCAATTGGTAGAATGCTTGCATTCCATACCGGGAGCAAGGGTTCTACTCAGCCTTCACAAAAAATGAGAACCAGCCCCCCCGGGAACTATGACTATGAGGAACTAAACCCCCACTTCAACTGAAAGTGGTTGGTGTGAGGCCGGCCCCCTTACCCGTAAAAATAAATACATAGGTCCCGAATCGCCACATGCGACCCCTTCGGGGATAACGCAGGCAAGAAGTTATACTATATGTGTAGCTTAGTTGCGTTTCGTTATATTTTACAATCATGCGCATCATTTTCTTTCATAATGACAAAATTCACCCACCATAATACATAATTGCAACGTGTGCGCACAATTTCCGCGCAAGAATTAAATTTAACTTATGCCAAAAATGCAGCAAAAAATTTGAACAACCGAACCTTTCGCCTGTTAACAGTGTGAAGATACTCGGTGTATCATCGTGCTCTTTCTAATTAACGAAGATTTTTTTGTTGAGGTAGGTTGAAACGGATATAGAGTCTATTTATTTGCCTCAAAATAGTTGACTCCACTACATTATAACTATTCCATAAGTATAGAATTTGATATATCATATATCATGCAATCGGAACTTATGATCTTAGTTGCAAATATATAAATATTTAATATTCATTTTTAATGTATGCCCACAAGAAAACACTTTAAAGTTCGCGCTAACACATGCGGCATAGTGTTATGTAAATATAAATATTGAAATAAGTATGGATAGTAATAGTTATAAGAATCCTCAAAAGTATTGGTAGGTAAGATCGATAATTATGTATAAGTGTAGAATTCTCTAGGCTAAGTAGGTATTTGTTATAATTATAGGAATACTGTATTGCATTGGTAGGTAGGATTTTGGTTGTGTCTAGGTAGTACGTGAAACATCGAGAAGTAATAATTACTCTGGAACCGTCTAGCAACTTTGGTTCTAGATCATACTGCTCTACAGAGTATAAAGGTGCGAATGGCCTGCAGAGCGGGCCAGTATCATAGAGACTTACAAACACATCGAAGTCATCTGATCAGTGAACCAAAACCAAGTGGAATAATCGAGAAAGTAGTGTGAAAATAAATTTTGTAACTGTGTAAAATAAATAACTATTGAAGAAGACCTGTGTATTTTTAATTTGAAGACAATTGAACCCTAATTTCGTAACAATTGGTGTCAGGTGTGGGGTTGTCAAAAAAATATTTTCGTTTTGAAGTAAATTTTGAAAAAAATGGCAACCAAAGTGAACATCAAGGACCTCAAAGTCACTGAGCTTAAAAATGAGCTTCTGGAGAGGGACCTGGAGACCTCAGGAGGGAAGGCGGCCTTACAGGCACGCCTCATGGAGGCCTTAGAACAGTCAGGCGAAGACCCGGCATATTTTGTCATGGCGTCTGGAGGGGACCGCGCCTTGGACGAGCTAAACCTCAGCATCACCGGAAACTTCACTTCCATGGAGGAGAAGATGGCTGACAACGCCAAGACCCTGAAGGAGGACCTGACCGGGCTGGAGGAGAAGATGACCACCAACCTGAAGGAAGTGGTGACCGACCTGAAGGCGGAGATAGCGGATAGTCTCACAACCCTGAAAGGAGAAATAGAGGAGAAGATGACAACCAACCTCTCGGCCCTGAAGGGGGAAATGGAGACTCGGATGTCAAACCTGGAAGACCGTCTGCGTGCCGAGCTGGCTGACAAGTGCCAGATGGAGTCCACCAGAATCTCCCCCAAAGGCGGCCTTCACGACGAGACCGACCAGGGATGCTCAACTCCAACCAGGATCACAAGAGGGGATGATGACCCTTCCCTAGCCAAGCACAACCTCCCAACCTTCGACGGGAAGACGTCGTGGGAGGAATACTTGACCCTCTTTGAGACGGCTGCCATGATGGGAGCCTGGAGCCAGCAGAAGAAGGCTTCGGTTCTCAGCCTGTCGCTCCGAGGAGACGCTCTCAGGGTTCTGCAGGCCATACCCCTGGACAACCGTGGTGACTTTGGGCAGCTGAAGCAGCGCTTGGATATGCGCTATGGCCACAAGTGCCTGGAGCAGCTGTACAAGTCGCAGCTGAACACAAGGGTGCAGAAGCCCAACGAGAGCCTCCAGGAGTTTGAAATGGACATCGCCCGCCTGGTACGAGACGCTTACCCGACAGCCTCCGACGACATCTGTGAGAGCTTGGCAGTGGACAAGTTCCTAAATGGATTGCGGGAATGGGAGACGCAACAAGCCGTAAAACTGGCCCATCCCAAGGCTTTGAACGAGGCGCTCAGCCAAGCTCTCGAGTTTGAGGCTGTCAAACAGTCCATCAGGGGCCACGCCAGGGTTCGTGCAGTCGAGGCAGAGGAGGTCAAGCTACCTACAACCGAGGAGCTAATTGAAAAAGTGCTGGAACGTCTGAGACCTCGAAGACGAGACCCACGCTGCTGGAACTGCGGACAGCTGGGCCACCTTAGCACCAAGTGTCCCAAGCCTCAGAAACCCAGAAAACAGGAAAGGGTTAATGGGAAGGGGCAACCGTTGACCCACGCTGGAGAGGCCCTGAAATCTGCTGCTACTGTCGCAACCGTGAGAGGAAAAGCCAGCAGCATTTTTATCAATGGCATAATAGATGGAGTAACTCGTGAACTACTGGTGGACACGGGAGCAACCAGGACAATTCTGAGACGCGACATAGTGGCACGAGGTAAGCAGATTGCACCAACAAAGTGGTCTCTGCACACCGCCACGGGAGAGTCAGCACAGGTGTATGGGGAGACGATTGCCACCTTCCAAATTGGCAGCACCACTTTTGATCATCGGACGTTGGTGGCCAACATTGAAGAAGACGATTGGGGTAAGCAGATTGCACCAACAAAGTGGTCTCTGCACACCGCCACGGGAGAGTCAGCACAGGTGTATGGGGAGACGATTGCCACCTTCCAAATTGGCAGCACCACTTTTGATCATCGGACGTTGGTGGCCTTGGCCTATTGGGAATGGACATACTGGACAGATTTGGGTGCAGTTTAAATTTAAAAAAAGGGTCCATTAAAATTGGAAATGAAGAAGTCATCCTGCAAAGACGGAAAGAACTGGCTGCACGTGTTATCCTAGCCAAGAATACCGAAGTGAAGGGGCGATCCGAGATGATAGTGAGTGCCCGCCTGGATTCCAGTAGTACAAATGACCAAATATGTATGATAGAACCGGAGAACATGGACAATGTTAACAAAGGAGTCATGGTGGCAAGAACAGTGATTCGCGCAAAGGAGACCATTCCTGTCAAGATCATGAATGTGAACAGCTACCCAGTTAAAATGAATGAAGGTTTTGTTTTGGGCAGATGTGAGAGGATAACTTCCATTGTGCAACAGATGACAAACATGTCATGCGAAGGAAACAAATTGTCAACACAATTGGAAGCCCTGGTCCACGACGCTTCCCAAGGTCTAACCGAGGAAAACAAACGGAGAGTGAGGAGTTTGATCTGCCGCTACCAGAACATTTTCGAGGACTGTAATGGCCGTCTGGGAAGAACCAAGGTAGTGCGACATAGCATAGACACCGGAGAAGCGAGACCAATAAAACAGGCTCCAAGAAGACTACCCTTTGCAAAGCGGGAAGAAGCTGACAAGATCATCAAAGACATGAGCAAGGATGGCATCATAGAACCATCAAGTAGCCCTTGGACATCCCCGGTGGTACTGGTGAAAAAGAAGGATGGTACCACGAGATTTTGTGTGGACTACAGACTGCTCAACGATGTTACGAAAAAGGATAGTTACCCTCTGCCAAGGATTGACGACACCTTGGACACATTGGCAGGATGCACCATTTTTTCCACATTGGACCTGAAAAGTGGCTACTGGCAAGTTGAATTGGATGCCAAAGATAAGGAGAAAACTGCATTCTCGACTGGATCTGGACTTTGGCAGTTCACCGTGATGCCATTTGGCTTATGCAATGCCCCCGCCACGTTTGAAAGGCTGATGGAGAATGTGCTGCGAGGACTGTCATGGGAAACCTGCCTGGTATACTTGGATGACATAATCATCCTGGGAAAGGACTTCAACCATCAGTTGAGAAATCTGGAGCAAGTTTTCGGGCGACTACAAGACGCTGGACTGAAGCTCAACCCGAAAAAGTGTAACCTGTTCAAGAAACAAGTAAATTACCTGGGACACATAGTTTCTCAACGTGGAGTTGAAGTTGACCCTGCCAAAATCAAGGCAGTAAGAGACTGGCCCGTGCTGAAGGACAAACATGAAACTAGGAGTTTCCTGGGGCTGTGCACTTATTACAGGAGGTTTGTGCCAAGATTTGCGGACATTGCAAAACCGCTCACCAAGCTAACGGAAGAAAACACTCGCTTCCATTGGAGTGATTCCTGCGCACAAGCATTTGAAGAGCTTAAGGGAAGATTAACAAGTGCCCCCATCTTGAGCTACCCACGAAAAGATGGAAAGTTCATCCTGGATACCGACGCTAGTAATGTGGGGATAGGAGGCGTCCTTTCCCAAATACAGGATGGGCATGAGACTGTTCTGGGTTACTTCAGTAAAGTGCTTTCCAAGCCAGAACGAAATTATTGCGTGACCTTTAGCTGATTAACTTCAACGGGAAGGCCTTCCGCCGCCAAAAAAACATTGCAAGTGAAGTATCACCAAGTGAAGCGACTCCGCATGAGTTGTATGAACTTGGTGGGTGGAGGTGGGTAAAGTGCCTGACCAGACGAGAGCTTCTTGCCGTGATAAAATCAGTGGAACACTTCCGCAAATACTTGTACGGGAGAAAATTCACACTACGGACTGATCATGCTGCACTGGTTTGGCTTCTGAAATTCAAAAACCCAGAAGGGCAAGTGGCTAGATGGATTGAAAGGCTCCAGGAGTATGATTATGACTCCGAACATAGACCTGGCACGCTTCATCGAAATGCGGATGCATTATCCAGACGACCATGCGCCAGTGACTGCAAACATTGCAGCAAGATGGAGGACAAGGTAGCAATTGTCCAAAGGACGACCACCGAAGATGAGGACTGGCAAGATGAAAAATTGGCGCAAGACCAACTGAATGATCCGGACTTGAAGTATGTGATGGAATGGGCGCGAGAAGGAGAAAGGCCAACCTGGGAAAAACTCGCCCCCTTATCACCAACTGTCAAGGCTTATTGGGCTCAATGGGGATCCATAGTGATAGAAGGAGGGTTTCTGAAACGAAAGATCGAGAAGGAAGACGGCACACTTAGAAGAAAGCAAACCCTCGTTCCGAGGAGCCGAGTACCGGAAATCCTTGGACTGCTGCATGGAGGAACTTCTGGAGGACATCTAGGCGTTAAGAAGACGCTGGAGAAAGTGAAAGAGCGATTTTACTGGATCAACTGCAGCGAAGACGTCAAAGATTGGTGTCGAAAATGTGTAACCTGTGCAACGGCCAATGGACCGCAAAGGAAAAGGCGAGCACCAATGCGTCAGTACAATGTTGGCAGACCCTTTGAAAGAATTGCCATCGACATAGCTGGCCCATTTCCTACAACTGAGAAGGGTAACAAGTACATCATGGTGGTGATGGATTACTTCAGCAAGTGGGTGGAAGCTTACTCAATCCCTAACCAAGAGGCCGTAACCGTGACTGAAGTTCTAGTTACCGAATTAATCAGCAGGTTTGGCGTACCCCTGGAATTACATTCTGATCAGGGAAGGAACTTTGAAGCTGCTATCTTCCAGCAAATGTGTGAGCGGCTAGGGATCTACAAGACCAGGACCACTGCGCTACATCCACAGTCTGATGGAATGGTGGAAAGGATGAACCGTACCGTGGGGAGGTACTTAGCCAAAGTAGTGTCCAGCCATCAGCGGGACTGGGACCGACATCTGCCTTTGTTCTTATTGGCTTACCGGTCGGCTGTTCAGGAAACGACGAAGAAGACTCCCAGCAGCATACTGTTTGGGCGAGAAATGCGACTTCCTTGTGATCTCAAATTTGGCTGCAAACCAGGTGAAGACCTAGCCGGAGAAGACTATGTGACAGACCTTCGCAGGAGGCTGGATGACATGCATGATCAGGTCCGCATGAACATCGGGGAAGCCAGCGATCAAATGAAGGAGCGCTATGACACCAGAGCTGACAGCATGGGGTACAAAGCTGGTGACTGGGTGTGGCTTTTTGACCCCAAGAGGCGCCAAGGATACTGTCCGAAACTTCAGCGTTCCTGGGACGGGCCGTACGAGATCTTGGAGCGCATCAACGATGTGGTCTACCGCATAAAAAAGAGACCAAACGGAAAACCAAGGGTCGTGCACTACAATCGCCTCTCACCATACCTAGGCGATAATGATGACCAACCAGCCCAAAAAGTACGACAGTGCGTCGCATCCGAAAGATCACCAGCCTTTGAGACGTTTTGGGAGAACGCGAAGGCAGGGCAGAAGTTTCGCCATGGAGTGACCACAGAAGTCCACAAGGACTTATTTGAGGTCACTAGGGACCACACACTGGCATGCAGTGTACCGGAAGATCTAGATATGTCTAGAGGAATTGCACGGGTCTTCCGATACAAATTCGGAGAACCGCAACCCTCGAGCAGCCCGCAAGGAAGAGCTCTGAGACTACCGAAGGGGCGTCAACAAGCATACTGCCTGGTTGTCCCGGATTCCAGCAACCTGGAAGAGGACTACAAGGCATTGTGGGACGGCCTTGTTGAGCTGCGTGACTACATGTTGGAGGATCAGCAGGCGCGTCTGGCAATACCGAAGATGGGTGGCGGCCGAGCTAATCGAGACTGGCGGATAATCCGGAGTATGATTGAAGCAGTGTTCTCGGGAGTCGGCATCAGCGTCATGGTGTGCTGCGAGCAAGCGCAGCCGAGAGCCAGTGGGGAGAAATCCGTGGACTGCCACTTCTTCCTGACCACAGGGTGTCGACGTGGATCAGCATGCCCCTACCTACACAGAGTCAAGACTGTTCCGGGACGAAACAGTCTAGGTGGGGGGTAGTGTTATGTAAATATAAATATTGAAATAAGTATGGATAGTAATAGTTATAGGAATCCTCAAAAGTATTGGTAGGTAAGATCGATAATTATGTATAAGTGTAGAATTCTCTAGGCTAAGTAGGTATTTGTTATAATTATAGGAATACTGTATTGCATTGGTAGGTAGGATTTTGGTTGTGTCTAGGTAGTACGTGAAACATCGAGAAGTAATAATTACTCTGGAACCGTCTAGCAACTTTGGTTCTAGATCATACTGCTCTACAGAGTATAAAGGTGCAAATGGCCTGCAGAGCGGGCCAGTATCATAGAGACTTACAAACACATCGAAGTCATCTGATCAGTGAACCAAAACCAAGTGGAATAATCGAGAAAGTAGTGTGAAAATAAATTTTGTAACTGTGTAAAATAAATAACTATTGAAGAAGACCTGTGTATTTTTAATTTGAAGACAATTGAACCCTAATTTCGTAACAATATATACTTACAAAATGAAATCCCCGTATCTCAAATGAACATAAAACTTGACGCCCTTGATTAGTGCAATTGGCAAAGTGAACCAATTTGTCAGTATGGGTGGTTAGCCTCACACCAACCTATTAATCGAGTAACGAAAATCAAATACATGTTTGTAACCAAAAGAAAAAACGAAAATGAATGAAAAAATCTCTAAACACAAAATAAAGACGAAAATGAAAAATACAAAGTATTAGATGCGATCATTTCTGCTCAGCCGACATTTTTTCTGTCCCTGCATACTTCTCTCATCTCATCCACAGTCACAACCTTTTGCATGCAAGCTGTCCTTTTATTTTTAAACAAACGCATCCCTTGACTTATAGGTTGGTATGAGGCTCACGACCCATGCTGTAAAAAATGGATCACCTTGCCAAAGTCACACCTGTTTCAGGGAAGGTCGCCAAAAGTTACCGGGATTATGTTCATTTGAGTTTTTTTTTGAGCTGTATACACATGCAGCATTTGTAAGAGCGAACTTACACGTGTCTGTTTGTGGGCATGCATTTATTAGAATTTTAAATGTTACTATATCTTTGCAACTTAGATAGGGTTAGATTAGATTAGACGCATGAGGTCAGGTATTCCGGTACGTCAACAATTTGGTTAACCTCGGCAACTTAGATTGTGGAAGCTTGACGTCGTAACAATGCTTGCGTTGCGTGTGAGTGCAGTTCGTATTTGCGCGCTTGTCGGCAATAATTGCAATAGTTAAAGTTAATTTTAGCAAAACGGGAACATAAAGCTCTATTTGCGAGCGCTAAACAATGCGCTCTCAAATTCCTCGCTCACGTCACATCGCAAATATCACAAGGCAATGAAATCATACTCCTATTGTTTATTACAATACAAATGCATTTTCTTCGCTGTTTTCATTTTCTTATTATTTTCCAATACAAATGCCTTCTTCTTCGTTATTCTTATATTATTTTTTTGTTTCGAAAAGCCAGGAATCACCAGATTTAGCTCTCTCATCATCACAATCATTAGCGCTGCAACCCAGTGCCGCTCTTTGGTGTACCTCTTCAAACAGTTTCCTTCATGACGATGATATGGATGTGACCATATATCAATGGTTCAACAAAAGTACCAAGTACCTATTTCGAGCCGCAGCGTCCAAGATGAAAAAAGCCATGATGATCGCCGATCTTTGATAGAAGTGGCACTTAAAGAAGAAGAAGTGTAAACCACGTTCTGTTTAGTTTAAAGCTTTTTCATTTTGTTTTAAAATTGAAGTTGCAGAAAACAAATTTCAAGCATGTTTTAAAAAAAACTCCAAATAAATAAATCGAAAACTAAGCAGCACAGCAAACTGACGCCATCATATTTTCCAATATGAAAATCACATGGAAAAGTAAAGGTTACAGAAACGAGTTTCTTTTTTGAATCTGGGAACTGTATCAAAAGTTCATGACATCATGAGGGGTAGGTACATGAAATCTGTGAAATACTGACGCAAATCTAATATGCTTATTTATTCACTTTAGTGAAGCTTCATTTAGGGGACCGATTTATTTGTATAACAAAACGATTTATCAAAGAAATTAAAACAATTCACATTGTGATTTCCAGTTACTTGACGGAAATCTGAAATTTGCCGAAGTGTACTTTCATTTCTTGTTTTAAATTGAAAAGTTTTGAGAGAATGATGAAGTTGAAATATTCATTGTTAAAAATTTAGCGTAATTGAATAACACAAAGGTCGCATTTGGCAAAATTCAAGGTAATTTGCATAAGGGAGTTGTTAGTATTTTATTAAAAAAAAAAACAGAAAGTTAAAAAGGTGTGTTCACTAGGCGGTTTTGATTTCTTTTAAAATGACGCCGGTGTGCAAGTTTCAAGGCTTCCTTAAAATGCCACGCCACGCCCATTGGTCTACGTCGTAATAACAAAGATCAGCTGTTTCCCTTCTTGCTTAGGAGCTGCGAGCGGAGTCACCTATGGTCTTGGGACACGTAGACAATTAAAGTTCACCATTGCGCTTTATAAAAGATATATTACCATTTTATACTCACCTGTTGCGTCAGTATCTTATTTTTTCTAAGCTTGTCTCTATCGACTCCTAGACGTATGATGTAAGTGTCTTCCAATTTTTTCAACACCATTTTGTTTTTCAGTCTTCTTCAGCCAGCTATTTCTTGCAGTTCACTGAACGTCATCCAGCAATCTCAGCTGTGGTCTCCCCACTCCCTTCTTGAACATTCTAGGTCACCACTAGATGACGCTCCATCCACCTGTCATCCACCTCTTGTCTTTTGGTTTTTATAGCAATATCTGAAGGAAATAAAACAATTGTGGAATATAAAAAACAACCAAAACATAACCAAAAGTGTTTTCTTCATCCAGCCCACAAGCCTCACAAGCCAGGGAAGGCTCTCCCGCACCACAATCCTCCAGGACTCCAGTCTCCCTTCCATGGTCCCCTTACTCCCCTTGAAACGCCGTCTTTGATATTTGTCTACCCACCGCATCCTGGGACGTCCAAGTGGTCTAACAACCGGAGGGGGCACCATCCAAGACATTTCTGATTATCCTGGAGTCCTCTGCACGTGGTACATGTCCGGCCCACTGATGTCTTGAAAAATAATTATCTACGCCAATGAAATTGTAAAATATAGATGTATACAGTCAAAATAAATACGGTGGTCTTGCTCTGTGTTAGCCATACTTCGATTGAATTGTTCCCTGAAATATTCATTGATAATTTGATGATGAATGAAATCCACTATGTCCATATTTCTAATGAAGTACGAAATAAAGACCATATTCTCAGTAGGAAATAACGTCATTATTTACAGAAAACAAATCAAGAAATTATAAATGAAAACCAATCTATTTTATATTAGAGATTTGAGAAATGTATTATATTACTCATTTCGTTAAAAGATGAATAGTTTCCCATCTGAAATTTTCCTTATCAATGAAAGTTATAAAGTTAGTTATGAAAGTTAGTCGGTGTTATAGCCGCGGGGATCAAGACAGGTTATTTGGAACCGGATAACGCTGGTTCGAATCCCGCGACGATAACTTCGGCCCTGGTTCAACAGATGCCGTTGCATGCACACAAGCTTCTGCTTTCGCATGAAGACAACTGGCCAGGTAAAATAGGTTGGTGGATTGCATTCCTTTCCACAAATCTATTTAAAAAATAAATAAATATATATATATATATATAAAAAAAACAGTTCCCAAGTTATATGTATAACTTGGGAACACAATAAATGACTGACAAAAAACTATAGGTAAAAGCGATTGAAAAAAATATATATTTGCTTCCACACTTTAGAAATCACATTTTAAAAATCAGAAATACCTTACTATTTTAAGCACATTTCAGAATAATTTTCCACCTTTCATGCAAAAAAATCTGGTCACAATATGTAAGTAGTTTTTGAAATTCAATACTGTAGTAATTCATTTTATTTTTTCCAAATATCGCAAATATTATGAAAAAGAGAAAACGTATATTTTATTTCAAAAAATGTTTTCGACATTGCTTTAATCTTAGTTAAACTTACACTTAAAAATTGTATTTTTTAAATTTCAAACGAAGAAAAGGCCTTCACTAGATTCACATTTCAATATACTTAAGTTGAAAAACACAATATGTCATTCAAACACTTAATAAAACCGTTTATCCAACAACAGGATGTAACAACATTATTTCTATTACAATGGGCTTGATAAACGATGCACCCGCTCCGACCTGAAGGTCCATTTCAGTGAAATCCATACTCCCGTGACGTAGTGTTATTAATTTGGATCGGATTCGAACCCCTGACCTTCCGTATAACATTCTGCGCCATCTATCACAGGAATAACTAGATTTAGCGCTGAGAAGGGCTTTAAACACCATTATGCAATGCTCACAAGAGATAAGTGGTTTCATTTAGTGCTCAGTACTTAGCTAACGAGACTTTTGCAATAACATAACCATCACGAAGTCGGCAGCCTTGGGTGGGCTTTTCTGAATCTTCTTCACTCTCACCTGTTTATCGCCTTTACTCTCTAGTTACATGCCTACCTACCAGCGCCTTCGTTGAGACCCTCCACCCATTGCGTTTTTTGGTCTCTTTCGGTATCGTGGTGCTAAGAGTGTGTAGAGTTTACTGTTTTGAACATATAATTATGCCGTTTTAACAGGATTTGTTCCTTGACTTATAGGCTGGTATGAGGCTGACCAACTGTGCTGTAGAAAATGGTTTACTTTGCCAATGTCACCCCTGTTTCAGGGAAGTTCGGCAACGGTTGCAGGGTGTATTTTCATTTGAGATTTGGGTCTTATGTGATAGGTTCACATGCGGCATGTGCAAGCGCGAACGTGTCTGCTTGTGAAAATGGATATGGTGTGAATCCTCAATATTACATATCGTTGCAACCTGGATTATGATTAGATTAGATTGTATTTGTACATTTTATTAAAACATAAAAATAAACCTTACAAAATCAAAATAAATAAGTTTATTTACTGTCTACGTCATTAGTTATTTTTAAATGCAATGCCTTCTGTTATTTAACCAAAAATAAGTCAGTGTGCGAATGTGAAGCGCTCACTAAAGGCAAACACTTATCTCATCTGAGCCCAGCATCAGTCATTCGATAATCCAGTATCCTTAACCTATATTTGGTACTTCCTTACCAAGGAACCTCCCTGCAGGATAAATAAAACTGATCGTTTATCACTGAGCCTACAGAGCAAGGATCCGGCTGTCACCAGGAGGGGGCGCTGCAAATTTGGGACTTTTTGAATCTGAATGCAAGGTCTTTATCAAAGCCATAGAGGCTGTGACAAATGGTCTCCTTTCATTTTAGAAATGGCTCTCACTAAGCTTTCAGTTTTTTGTAACCTTTTTTTTTTAATTTAAATTTTACCACACAGTATGCTATCCAGGGATTTGAACCATTTCATTTAAGGTCCGAGGCATTTACAACTAATCCAAAGAACTGCGACTTTAATGAACACTTCTTTCCGCATTCAAAATGTCCAGCATTTGGGTCCTATAAATGTTCAAACTCAATTTTTTTTCGAACGTAAGATAAATTTATGAAAGTAATGAAAAAAAGAGTTTAAGTGTTTGCATATATTTATCTCATTTCCAAACAATCCTAAATAGATTGTCGTCTTTGATTCTACACAACTCATTTAGAATACAACAGAAACTATTTATTTTCACGTATACGAAGATGAAAACCTAAACTTATTTTTAATAAATTGATTTATTTATGCACTCACCGCTCTTTCAGGGAAAGGCGGCACGAGTTTCAGAGCGCCTGTTCATTTGAGCTTTAGGTTTTCATATTTAACATGTTTAAGCGTGCACTGACACGTGCCTTATTTGTGAATATGTACGTACATAATTATAAAAATCTTTAAAATATAATGTTTGTATGTATGTGTGTTTCCTATGAACTCATTAACAACCAAATACCATAACAATAATATTATAATCTAATTTCCAAACACATAATAACATTTCACATTAATAATTAGTGCATGCCCACAACCTGTAAGATTCCGCTCACACATGCCGCGTGTGAAATTACATACAACATGAAACCCCAAATATAAAATGAACATAAGCTGCGCAACTCTTATCGGCAATCCCTGAAACGCGGTAGGCATTGGCAAAGTGAACTATTTTTAACAGTATGGGTGGTCAGACACATACTAACCTGTAAGCTAAGGAACACCAATAATAAATGTTATTTTACAACTATATGGCGCTGAATTCAAGCTCAAAATCATGACATCAGTTAGGGTTAATCAATACTAATCTATCACAACCTATAAGAGCATGCCCTTCGAGGTCAGGAAAACCTACACTTTAAGTGAAATAGTTGGCACAAGGTTGCAACCCTACACAATAAAAATAAATAGTTTAAACTTGCCACTTGCGACCCCTGCAAAGACTACTCGGTCAAAAGTAGCATATATAGTGTGTCGCTTAGTTGAGTTTGCCTCTTATTTTGGCCGAAACGATGTGTATCGAATTAGTCCACAAATTTGGAAAAATTTCATGAAATGATTCATAGTTTTTTATTTACAACCAGTGAGTACTTTTCATGGAACTCCATTATCTTATCAGCGTGATGTCCCGAATAAATAAATTTTTCATTACTTCCGGGAAGGCCGACATATTATCCACGACGCATCCACATATTATTGTCACATTTTCGCACAACAAAGTCCACACATTGTAGATTTACTTCGGCTGAATGACGTCACAGGCTGTCGTGCTGAACGAATAAATAAATAAATCGATTCCATATAACCAGGGTTCACTTGTATTTTTTTTTTCAAAATTGTGCGTTCCTTGGCTAACATATAATACCGTGGTATGGTTTAAACTCACATGCCATAAAAAAGGCCCCATTTTGCCAATGCCACTCCTGTTTCAAAGAAGGTCAGCATGATTTGCAAGAAGTATGTTCACTTGAGATTTAGGTTTTTATGTTGTAATTAATTTTTTTGGCAATTGTCAGTGCGAACTTGTGTATTTTTCCCTGCGATTTTGATTTTCATTACATTGTAGTATGCCTTCAATACTCTAAATAAATTAAATGAAATTTACGTCGATAGATCAGTTGACAGAGTGCTTGAATTCAATGCCGAGAACTCGGGTTCGAATCCCACCCAGGGTGTCAGAAATGTTTTCTCGTTTCGATGTTTATTTCAAACCAAAATTAAAATACCAGCCATGTTTACTCAGCCTTCACTCAAAATGGGTACCAGCCCCCTAGTGAGCTGACAAACCCTCAATTCGACTGAAGTGGTTGCCGCAAAGCCGGCCCCGTTAATTGTAAAAAAATATAGGTTCACTTTCCAAATGTTCACCTTCGGGGAGAACGCGGCAGAAAGTTACACTATATGTGTAGCTCAGTTGAGTTTATATTTTATGTATAGTTTACAGAAAAGTAAAAAATATTCATTCATATATGCGGTTGTTCCATATCCAATTCTGTCCATGTATAAAATATTAGGCAGCCATTTTCCTTCATGAATAAAATTTGATATTCATTTGGAATAGGATATATAACAAAGATGAAATTTGCAAAGACAAAAGTAATACTCGAATGGGCTTTGCGAAAATAATGTAAGCTAAAAATAGGCACGGATTTATTTCTGTAAATACACATGCATCATGTGAAAACGCTTACATACACGTGTCTGCTTGTGGGTGTGCATTCAAAATTTAATAATATTTTATATTTATGTTTGCTACTTTGATTACAGAGATAATAAATACAAAAAAAATGCAAGCATTTGTGTATGTGCTACGACATAATTTTTTAAATTATTTTTTTAAATCTATGCATGTTGCAAAGATTTAATAAAATAAAAGATTAATAGCTCATGCACGCATTCTCTTGTTTTTTCTCAAGCACTTGTTATTTTGTGCTTACACATGCTGCATGTGCACACACAAAGTAAAACCTATAACGTAAATAAACATTACCCATGCATCTCTTACCTACTTTTTCAGAAACAGGGTAGCATTCACCAATGTTATCAGTATTGGTGGTCAGCTTCATACCACCATATTAATCAACAAATAACGATAATGATAATACAAATACGAACAAATATTTGGTGAACTCTGTACGAGCCTTTTACGATCTTGGTTAAAAAAATTAAATAAGGCTGATTTATTTGGTGACCTGACAAAGAGCATATTTGAGAAAGTAAGTTATATATTATTTGTTCTCGCTGGGTATAGAAACAGCGACCTTTCGATTGTGAGTCCGATGCGTGAACCACTAGACTACGTACTGGTCATTTACGGATGAAGGAAAAATTTCAATATTTCCCTTATTTTGATAACAAAGCGGAATAAAACTTTTCTTTTACAGAATAATAAATGAAAAATAAAAGTATGCAAGATATCGTATACACACTCAATATTGTATGATTATTTTCTCAGAAAAATAAAACCCGTAGTATAATCGGAACAAACTCAGACTGCAAACAAAATATCGTATTGGATTTTTTCTCCATCGTTTTTTTGTTTATTTTTTTATCTATATTTATAGATATTTCCACGAAAAAGAAACTTTCAAAATTTCTCCTAAACAATGAAGTCGGAACATTTCAATTTTTTCTCGGCAAGGTAATATTTTGATATTTGATTTAGTTGACTAGGGTCCTTAGCAAACATAAAAATAAAAATGTTGGGTTGACGTCACAACTTTTTCCCCGTTTTTGGATTCCATTTAAGAATGTACGCCGTTTTACTTAACTTAACAGAAACACCCTAGTAAAAGCTGCAGCATCCAAAAAGTAAAAAACAAAAAAACATACCTACCTACTGTACCCTTAGTACGAGTTGCAAAACTTGAGAAAAGTTAAGTTTACGGAAAATATTAAAGAATGATTTCTCCTAAAATCTGCCGTTTTTGTTTCTTACACTTTATGGTCTTAGCAAAAGAGTTAAAGTGATGAAGAAAATCAAGTTCAAACAAACAAAAACGGCAGATTTTGGGGGAAATCACTCCTTAATTATTGCCGTAAGCTTTACATTACTCAAGTTTTGCAACTCGTACTAAGGGTACAATATCACCGATCTTAGATGAAAGGAACACTAGATCTCGCTAGCTTGAAATCTACCTCTTGCTTCAATTGCAAGCATTTTATCGAGCGTTTAATCATCCATACTATTTTTTGTGACTTCATTAGGTATTTGAACTTTCAAACAACTTTAAATAAACACATTTATTGTATCTTACAGCTTTGTTTACGTTTTATTCAACGGATTTGAAAAAAATGCATTTAAATTTTAAATATTGTTTTCACAGAGTTCATTTTCATACATATTTATAAACTTGCAGTATTCTTTTGAGCAGCACTGTTTTTCCATTTAGAACAAAACATGTTGTGTGCGAAAGAAAATAGTCGTATCTTCTTTTTCTTCCTCCTCAGGTTTTCTCATTCCACTCCTGAACGTAGGTCTCCTCCAATCTTCACCTTGTAGCCATCCTCAGCGCGCAGATCCCTTGATGTCATCCAGCCACTTCAGTTGGGGTATCTCTTCTATGCACTTGGGCATCCTGAGTCGCCATTGGACAGTACGCCCCCTTAGTGCTTGTTTGCCTTATCTACAACTGAGGTTATTTCACATGAGGTAATTTAGCATGTTTGTATGTGTACTGTACCGATGAGCCTTGTGAAAACTGGACGTTGATTTAAAAAATAATTTAATAAAACAACTCTCACATTAACGAGTTTTTCTTAGTTCAGATTGTGTAAAATATGATTCTTAAAACAATTCCAATTAAAAGACGTATTTGAATCAAATAGTAGATAAGCCCGTGTTATGGCCGAGGGGGCCAAGTGGGCTGATCTTTCTAGCGAGCTTGAAATAGAACAACGCCTGGGTCATTTGAACATAATGTGACCCTGGTTCAGCAGATGTAATTGGGTACTTATTAATTTATAATTCATTGAAATAAACAATAATTAATTATATTTTTAGGGTGGATTTATTAACACAGTGAAAGTCCATTTTTAATTATTTAAAAAATTCAAATGGAAACAAATTTAAGGAACATTCCAGAGCACTCAGAGGCTTATCTGCATACTCTGAGATGGCAGACCATTGCATTGATAAAGACCATACTTTCGATATTACCAATGTAGAGGTAATGCACTCTGAGTGTGAGGTGAGGAGACTGATGGCTCTGGAAGCGTTGGAAATCTACAAAAATAAAAATAAAGACTTAGTGAATGTGCAGATTCCCTATGTTTCACCAATATTGCAATAACTTGTTTTTTATTTTGTTATTATTATTCTTTTTATTTAACTAACACATTTTATTTTTATTGTATTAAAATTTTTATTTCATTATACCTAACAATAATGCATTTTTGAATCTTACATTTGTGTTAAAAAAAAAATTTTTATCTATGAATTTTGTTTTTGTTTTGGAAAAAATTGTTTTGAAAATTATTTTATAAAAATATATTTGTAACTATTCTGCTCCCGAAGATGCCTCATTAGGCGAAAATATTCGAGCAAAAAAGAAATAAATAAGTGAATTAAAACTTTGTTTCCATTTGAATTTTTTAAATAATTAATAATTAATTATTATTTGATGATATTATTACCTGTTTCTGGCCAGGCTGAATAGGTTGGGGAATTGCATTCCTATTCACGAATCTATTATGGGGCATCCACACGCTTGCGGCAAGCGCCTTGCGGCGACTAGTTTTAGAGCTAGACGTATGAAACCTTACCTCATCCACTATCAGGAAGAGACATGGCAAGGCTGGTAGTTTGCATCGAGTACATGATTTTTTCACAGATCTGCCTTTTCCTATCCTGGAGCGTCTTGGATCTGTGAAAAAATCATGTACTCGATGCAAACTACCAGCCTGATCATGTCTCTGCCTGGTAGTCGATGAGGTAAGGTTTCATACGTCTAGCTCTAACACTACTAGCCGAACGGCGTTTGCCGCAAGCGTGTATAGATTTATTTTTAAGGTTTTGTTGTTTTTTTTTGTAAACTTAAATGTCATTTATTACTCATATTCCTTGACTTATAGGTTGGTATGAGGCTGACCACCCATACTGTAAAAAATGGTTCACTTTGCCAATGTCACCCCTGTTTCAGGGAATGTCGGCAAGAGTTGCAGGGCTTATGTTCATTTGAGTTTGGATTTTATTTGTAAGTACACAATTAGCATTTGTAAGCGCGAACTACACGTGTTTGTTTGTAGGCATACATCTGAGAGCTTTGAATGAATATATCCTTGCAACTTAGATTATAGATTATAGTGTGGATGCCCCATTAAAAAAAAACACTGGGGGGACGAGTAGCTTGCATTGCATCTAGGCGCTGACTTAGAAATAATATTATGTAACCCGGCATTGCAAAAATTGCCTATATCTTAGGCGCCGACGAATATTTTTTCTGATTGAAAGTGATGCGATAAATAAACTATTGTTATGTAAATATGAAATATAAGAGGGCTCTTGAGGTGTAATACACACAAAAACAGCGCTCACCAAATAAATTATCCTAATATATATTATTATTATTATAAATATTTAAAATAAGTAGGTATTAGTTATAGGAATTCTGTATTGTATTGTGTGGGTAGGAATCATTGAATAAAATACGTAAAGCATCGAGAAATAATAATTACTATGCCTTTCTGGAACTGTCTAGCAAATATAGGTCTAGATTGTACTGTTTTAAAGAGTATAAGAAGGGTGCGAGTGGCTTGCAGGGCGAGTAGTATCATACGAGATTTACAAACACATAGAACTAACTTGATCAGTGAACAGAAACCAAGTGGAATAGTCGAGAAAGCTTTGTGAAAATAAATTATTTAAAAGTGTAAATAAACAACTGTAAAAGAAGACCTGTGTATTTTAATTTGAAAGACTTTTGAACCCTAATTTCGTAACACTATTATAAGTAATGACCAAGAAAATAGGGCCTACAAGGACTAAAAAATCATCCAGCATACTGAATACTTTCATCTTCCAGTGGCGCAATTTCAAGACAGGCGAAAAGTAGATGCCGTGCTTTATTGATTAAAAAAACAAAATCTTAGATTCACTTATAACTACTGATCTGAAATGATTTGAAGCTACAGAAAACTCTTTTTTTTATCTCATATTGCTGCATTTGGTTCTTTAACGATTTAAATAATATTTTCATCACAAAATCCTCATTAAGAGAAAAATAAAAACATTAATTTAACCTGTTGTTATTTGTTTTAGTCTAAGGGTGATTGACGGACCAATTTGACTATCCCATGACATTTTGTATTCAAAGTCTTCGTCTAACGGAAATCACTTCGAATCGAATTGTTCTCGAGTGTTCGATTCCCATGCACAAAGGGACAGATGAGCGCTTTAACGCTCGTAGACTTAACGAGCAAAGACAGATACAGGGCGGTCCTAAAGGCTACATAAAAAAGCAATAGTATTAAAAATACTGCTGTGAGACTTAACACTGTGTTTGCATGGATTGAAATTTCATGTACCAGCTGTTCTTGGTGACTACGTCATCATTTTGTTAGTCCATGCAGAGTTATCATGACTTCTTTCTTACCTTGGATCACCACTCCTAATCCATTTCATCAATAACCTTTTTTAAGAAACGAATAGTTCACTAAGAAAAACACTATAGTGAACAGATATTATTAGAAGGTTAGAATGATTGTTAAATATCAGATTGGTGAAAAAAAAAATAGTGGACTAACTTGCTTATGCAGATAAAATGACACGCATATTTTTGGCACAAATTATCATTTGCAGTTTGTGGTATTAAGTGCCTTTTTTAAATTTACAAAATCCAACTAGTGTAGTTTTAAGCAATTTTTAACATATTAAAAGAATAGGAAATAAGAGCCATATTTAAATTAATTGCCTTGGCATAAAAAAAAATAAAGGAAAAAGTTCGCTACAAATTTAATATTTTGCAAATATTAATTTATTTAGGTCTTATTGAGGTCAAAAAGTCATAACCTTTTTTTTTAATTTACTTTGTTAATAACATTCTTTCACAGTTTTATCAATTTGATAAACCAATAGTCCCACATTTTTCTCGGTATTTTGCTTATTTAAAATTTTCATTTCACTTACATATTCTTGAAGTATACACGTGGTCAAGAAATTTGTAATATAAATCTATTCATAAGTCACATTTATTAAAACAAAAAGAAGAGAAAGAAGATAACTGCCGCCGGCTTTAAAATTAGATGCTAACTTTAAACGGCGTGCCGTCACTAAACGCTTTGATATGCTATCATGCTTCTTGTTCTCCATTGAAGCATGAAGCTGAGCTATGTTATAGCTCTGAATATATCTAAATTTGTATTGCTAATACGTCATGATACAATATAAATATGGAATATTCTTTATGTACCAAAAATTCAGAAATAGAGCTTTTTCTTACATAAATACGTTTTTTTTTCGATTGAACTAGCTCATTAATTTTACTGATAAGGATTGAAAACGATATTTACACAAAACGGAGAGCCTGTTCGTTTCGAGGCTGAAAATATATATATACTTACTTGCAATGTACTATGGTTTACTTAAAATGGGATAAATCCAATAGAATCCGCACATTTGACATAAAAAAAAACGGAGCGGGTTGATAGTTACAGGATAAGACCCGGTATTTTCAAGTTTAGTCATATTTTAGTTAATTTTAACTAATTTTAACTTCTCGAAATACTCTAGTTCGAGTTTATTAAAACCGGAAAGTGAAACATTACAAGCCCCGCCCCAAATCTAACAAATCATTACAATACCACTCATAAGCTTGGAAACAAACAACTGGTTATAAAAATCACATGTCTAACCTTCAGTAAGCTGGAAAACGACACAAATTATGTCGCGTTTGCGTCAGTTTTGATGTGTAATCTAATCTAATCTAATCTAAGCTGCAAGGATATATACCATTTAAGATTTATATTAAATGCATTCCCACAAGCAGACATGTAATGTAATAATGTCGCGCTAACACATGCCGCATGCGGAACTACATTATAAGAACCCATCTTAAATGAACATAAGCCCTGCAACTCTTGCCGTCCTTCCCTAAGACAGGGGTGACATTGGCAAAGTGAACCATTTTTTCACAGTATGGGTGATCAGCCGCATACCAACCTATAAGTCAAGGAACCTTCCATAAAAAAAAGATGCTGTCAGTGAAAACGACGCCATCTTGAAAATTGTTACTTAACTAATTAAATATTTACTGGCGAAATTTAGTGGGTTTAATATTATTAAAATTGAACTGAAATTGCATGTTGTTAAACTTGAAAATACCGGGCCGTAGTACAAATTTGTAATTGGCTACTATGAACCACAATTACGTTTGTGACATTTTTTAACCGAGAAAAATTCAACCAGTCACTGCATACTACACTGTCTGCTACATTAATAAGAAATGGCTTTCTTAGGTATGCAACTTTGCTCATAAAAGGTTTAAAGACCTTGTGACAAGCCACATTCAAGGACCATTTTTTACAACAAAAGGTCAACAGTAATAAATTATTAATTTAATTCATATTGCGTATAGGTAACGATTTTTTTTCCTCGACCTTCTCAAATCCCAACTATGTAAGCAAACATGACTAGGTAAAAGTTTTTAATAAAGTTATCTCAAAATCACGATCTAGAGATTATGCGTAGCCGTCGTAAAATGCGAAGAATTACGCGTAAAATAAATAATAAAAAAAACAACAAAAGTGACCTAATTCTTCCTGCACACCCCGTACATCAGCCAGACACGCGCTCCGATTGGTCGTCGCACCTGTTGGGCGCATGCGCGTCGACCAGCCGAACCTTTATAAAGCGATCCCTGAATATTCCCACTTCAGTTTGCTCGGGGCATTGAGGTGAGCTGCGTACGTCCGCGTTAACCGCTTTTTCGCATGCCAGCTTTTTCGAATTTCGCGCGCTTTTAACAAAAAAAAATATTGTTGTAAAAAATAGCATTATGTTAAAAATTTGAAAGTCATCAGCTTTATCTAAAAATTTGTTAAAAAATATTATTCATTTTAAAGTTTAACTGCAAAGTGTTGTTTACATATCTGACAATGTTTGACATTTACAAAATAACGGGGATCCATCCAATATGTATCAAATAGGTAAGTGATAATTCAATGTCTAGATTTTTTTAAAGTTCATTTACCTACAGAGGTATAAAATATGTTTTTAGTGAATCGTTATTTCTCATTCCCGTGATAAAAAAATAGTATCGAACTAGTACAAAATAATACGCGGTATGCAAGGACCGAAAGAAATGGCGGTTGATTTGCAATGTTGGCGGCTAGTGCATTCAATTTTAATTGAGTTTAATTTTTGTGTGATTTTAAGTTATTGTTATTATTTCTATGATAGCTACGGCATTTTTCCGATTATTTGTGTGTTCCTTAATTATTAGGTGGTATTAGGTTGACCCCCATGCTGTAAAAACTCGGTTCACTTTTGCCAATGTCACTCCAATTTCAAACAAAGCGGCAGGAGCTGCAAAGTTTATGTTCACGTGTGTACACATGCAGCATGTGTAAGCGCGAACTTACATGTGCCTGCTTGTAGGCATGCATCAAATATGAGCCTTAAATGTCAACATCTCTTTGCAAATTTCAACATTATTTTTGATAGTTTCTGAGTGAAGTTAATGATCAGATCGGTAAAATTGTGAAAGTATGGGGATGTAGTAGAGTGAATTTAAAGAAATGAAGGTATGAATAAGATTGTGGTTTTGTATGAATTGAAAGGCTTATGCAGGGATTAGAAGAAATGAGACCACTCTACAGAGGCTCTAACTACCCATAGTGGAATGACAACAAAGTTACAGTTCCATTTATATTTTAAACAGGAGACGTTCACCAGAGTAAATTATACATTGTTTCTTCTTTAGATATAATAATTCCATACGGCTTAAACTGAACGTAGAGATGACAACTGCAGGAGGACGCTGTCATAAATTTATTATATCGACGATTAAATGGCAGTATTAAGCGACATTTTGGTCAAAAATGAGCTATGAATGCAATCCTACTTGAAATTTTCCGCTCTTTCTAATGCGCTAACTCCCATAGCTCTACGATGATTTTTGTGTTGTTTATGCCCAAGCAAAAAAACTGCGTTTTCGAAGTATGGTTTTGGTGTAACCGACAAGATTACGGCGCTTGTGACATAAAAAAATCGTAAAACCACATTAATAGGAATGCCAATAAATGCCATTTATTTTTTATATTATTGAGCTGTTTTGATTTTAACGATATGATAAAATAAAAAAATGCGATTTTTCCGCAATCTCAAACTTTAAACTACTCTCCTGAACAATTTAGTTTATGTCGCTAATGCCCTACTGCCTTTTAACCGTAGATATTTAGAATAAAACCTGATAACAACAATAGTTATTTTTTTGTTTTTCTTTAATAAACTACCTAGTTTAAGATTTAACGACATCTCAGCCAGCTTCACGTTGAACTATCAAAAGTGTTGTTTAACAATATGGCACCACTTTCGCGTAGGTCCATAATCGCTGACGTCTCTTACATATCTATCATATACTCTTACATACTATACCCGTCTTTTTACACCCTCCATGTTCTTGCTTCGTAAAGATAATCAAATTGGGACAGTCCTTCACGTTTTTTCGTCACTAAAAATAAGCCTCGATTCTTTATTCAGGCCTCAGCATCATTTTTAGGGACGTGCCTACCTTACTCCCGATCACATTTACAACCCACGTTGTAAAAATGTATTCTCAAAGTCTTTACATGACCGTAAATAAAAGGGGCTACGTCTTACCAAATTACATTTTTTTCTTGTACTTTTTGCTATTAAGTGCTTCTTTCTGCTTATTACTCATCACTGAGTGTTGTGACCCATGTGAAAGCAATCTTTCTTCCTTTTACCACGGTACCTGCTGTGCATTTAGAAAAGGAGTTCTGGTCCTTAACTTGTAAAAATAAATAAGTTCCATTCGACGACAACGCGACAAGAAGTTGCACCATGTGTGCAACGTAGTTGCGTTTCGTTTTTATTCTGCAGCTGTAAAAAGCGGTTTGTCGCAAACGCAACTCAACTAAGCTGCACTATTAGTGTATTTTTTACCACGTTTTCCCGAGGGCATCGTTATGACGCGTTTGGCCATCGTATCACATGTAAGGGCCCGGCGTGGGCCCGGCCTTAGGCCAACCATTTTACTTAAAGTGGTGGTTTTCCTGATTCAGTCCTTGTGAAGGCTGAATAAACCTGGCCCGTTTTTATTTTGTGGTTTAAATAATCGTCAAAACGCGAAATGTATACGCTATGGAATGATGTGCCAGAGAACTTCTGCACTGAATATTAAATGCTAAAATCGTTGCAACCTACTCTTAGATTTCAATTTTCTGTGCATATTATTTACATCCTTTTTCTTCCCTAGTCAGAAATTTGTAACATAGTAATATGCGAGCGTTGTGGTTTTCCTAGGGACAAAGCTTTCCAAAACAAACCCACACTCCCAGCCCCGTTTCCTGTTCTATTATTCAAATCAATCATGGACCCGTGTATTGATTACCCACGTCGGGCCTTTGACTTCAAACTTGATTCCGGAATTTGTATACATTTTGCATACAAGCATTTCCCGGAAAGCGAACCCTAAAATCGTGACCTTAAAAATAATACATTAATGTAGTTAATAAATTAAAAGTTAAAAAAATAATACATTAATGTAGTAATAAAAACAAGTAAACAGATTTCAGTCTGTTTTGAGGGCGTCCGCTAGACTGACCTAAGGGATGTCCAAATTCTCTCACATCACTCCAATGTTTAAAGAGCTGCATTGCTTTAGTTTTCGTGAGAGGGTGGTCTACGCTACCGTGTTTGTTTGATGATATTCAAAGCCTTAAATGGTATGGCTCTATCATACCTGGTAGACATGTTTTCCATTTGAATTGAATATACATCATAATTAATTAACATCGCATCATCATCAGACTGAAAGATCCCGTCGCAGATATGGGTAAAACATTCGGAAGCTCGGATAAACCACGTCAACAGATCCTGGAAAGCACATATAAGTACTATTGATGGACCGACCGGTCGAAATCCAGTGGTTAACGCTACTAAAATGCTATCGGATTAATATGGGTTCAATTTACAGCGAAGCAAAAATAAATGCTTTTCACTGGTTTGAAAATTCATCAATGTCTACAACAATCCGCACACAAAATGTCCATCAGGCCTTACTGGGTCTTGCATGACAATTGACGCCTTTGTTTAGTGGCGATCAAGTATGGCGTAGAGGCGATTGTATTGGATAAATGTAATGTTATTGTAGCAAAGTAACAGTTATGTTACCTCCAATAAATAAAATTGAAATGTTTCCGAATAAGACAAAAAATATGAAAAACTGATTAACTATGTACAAAAGCATATTATTGAATATGTTTCGACTTTTAATTTCTTTTTTGTTCAACAATAAATGAAAAGAAGAGGCCGTAGAAATAAGCTGAAAAACCTCTTCCAAGAAATAAACTTCTTTTTTGATGTAATAAGCCATCCACAAAGTTCATGGAAGAAATTATAAAAGTACTTTCAAAGGAAAAAGTAGGAAGAGGATGAAGGGAAAAAATCATATTAATATCTAATATTGCATAATTTCTACTCCTTGGCTTATAGGTTGGTATGAGGATTACCACCCATACTGTGAAAAATGGTTCACAAAAAATGCAGACCTATGTTCATTCAAGGTTTTTAATTTAATTTGTATGTACACATGCGGCACTTGTAACCGCAAACGTACTTACAATTAATAATCAATCAAATAAATATACTGTTTTAATTCACTTTTTTACAATTACAATTGTCTGTTTGTGGGCATGCATTTAATGTGAAATGAAATGTAAATCTATCTTTGCAACTAAGATTATTTATAGTCAGTTGGTAGAGTGCTTGCATTCCACCCCGTGAGCTCGGGTTTGAATCCCACCGACTGTGTCAGAAATGATTTCCCGTTTCTTTTGTTTTTAAATAAATTTGTGAAGAGGAAAGCAATTCACCAACCTATTCTGCCTGGCCAAAAACAGGTATTAATATCATCAATTAAAAATGCATTATTGTTTATTTTAATGAATTATTAATTAATAATTACCCAATAACATCTTTTGAACCAGGGTCAAAGTTATGGTCTAATAACCCAGGCGGGGATCGAACCAACGTTGTTATATTCCAATCACGCTAAAAAGATCAGCCCACTTGGCCCTCTCGGCCATAACACCGTCATTTTTTCGGTGTTTCGGTGTTTATTTAAACCCCTATAATAAAATACCAGCAAGGTTTACTCAGCCTTCAAAAGAAATGAGTACCAGCCCATTAGGATGCTGGAAAACTCCCACTTCAACTGAAGTGATTGGCGTAAGGCCGGCTCCTTTACCTGTGAAAATAAATAGGTTCCACTCGCTGTATGCGAAATCCTTCGGGGATAACACGGCAAGAAATTACACTATGTGTGTAGCTTAGTTGCGTTGCGTTGCGTTATTATAGATTATAATATTATATATATAGATGATCAAACTCTCCTCTTGACTTTCACATTTTACAAGTATATTATACAGCTTTGATTACAAGGAATGCTTTTTCAGGCATCTCATTATACCAGTATACGAGTAACTACGCGGTTTCATATACAAAAATTATAGGGCACATAATGACAGCTAGGTACATAAAAACCAGAGTCGTCTGTTTTTTCTGAAGGACCCTCAACGCCTCCGGGGGCTGTTGAAGACCTGCAAAAGGGGGGTCGATGTGAATGAACCTGCCTCTGCAAAACCAATATCTTCCTCAGACCGATTTTTCCCCTCCAACGATTTCAAATATCAATTCTTTGCTTCAAATTCCATCTACTCTTCGGTCAACGACGAACGACATTTCAAATGATACATTTTTGTAATAAAAATATTGAATTTTTAAGAATATCAAAGAATCGTTTTTTTTTCGAAATTATGAACCAATATGAACAATGCAAAGGTTTTTAAATCTTCAAATTGTTCATTTTCATTCGCACATTATATACGTACGTTATTTATTGATTGTTTTTTTACTTATACATAGGTTGGTATGACACTGACTACCAAACTGTTAGCAAATGGTTCCCTTTGCTAATGTCATCCCTGTTTCAGGGAACAGCGGCAACAAGGCAGGGATTATATAAGTATGAGGTTAGAGTTTGGTTCAGTAAATACTCATGTAGCATGCAGCGAACTTACGTACTTGTGTGCGAACGTACTTGTGAGCGTGTATAACAGTTGAATCTTAAATGTTGATATATCTTTCCAACAAAAATTACATATTTGTAAATATCTGTTCACTTTGCCAATGTCACTACTGTTTAAGGGAAAGTCGGCCAGAGTTTCCCACAATCTGATGCGTTCAAGTTCGCGCTTAAACATGCTGCATGTGTACTAACAAAATAAGATACAAACCTCAAATGTACATAGGTAATACCGGCAACTATTGCCGCCTTCCATACATTGGCAAATTGGTATCCTTACATAAATGAACCAAATTTTATAAAAAAGGGTGCCTGCCTCATTCTATTCTTATTATACCTAAAAAAAACATTAAGTTACATGAATCATCACCCAAGTACCTACATATTTTGGTGAAAATATTTTTTTTTTTTTGAGTCCTGAATCTCGGAAATTTCCGATATCAAGTCCTATACGATAACCACCATAGTCTAGACTCTAGACAACTGCCGGTCTTAGGTGAATCGTTTCAAATTAATTGTATTATTTTCTGAGTAGGTAAGGTAAGTACGAAGTAAGGCCGATACTCGATACTTTTGCTCTCGAGTATTGATCGAGTGTCTCGATGGTTTTTAATGTAATTGTTAGCTACTCGACATTTCGATTCGAGGTTCGAGTTTCCTCGAGTCATCTCAAAATGTTAAGGAACTTGAGGTGGGTTAGATCTTGAACCACCTATCATAATTATACAGATCACGTCTTGGCATTCAACATTCTTGCATGTTTGTCCTGCGCATAACATGCAAAAGCTTGTTTATGAGTGGCACGCAAAATTGTTCACTCAAAACAAACGCATAGCAATAAGGTGTGCTTAATTAAGAGAAGAAAAACTACTAAAATCATTTGATTTTTCAACTCCTTGATACATAACATCATTTATTTATCACAATATTTCCTTGACAAATAGGTTGGTATGAGGCTGACCACCCATACTGAAAAAAATGGTTCGCTTTACCAGTGTCACCGCTGTTTCAGGGAAGGTAGGCAATAGTTGCAGTGATTACGTTCATTTGATGTTGGGTCTTTACGTTGTAAATCTATATGCGACATGTGCAAGCGCGGTCTTATACGCGGCAGCTTGTGAGAATGCATGTAATATGAATTTTAAATGTAAAATATTTTTTCAGCTTAGATTATAGCGTAAAGATTATTATATTCAAATCAAACTTGTAGTCAACTTATTTAATTCATTCAGTACACCAAGTAAAAAAGAAGAGCATATTTGAAAATATAAATGGTATATTTTTGTGCTCCGCCGGGATTCGAACCCACAAACTTCCATTCACGAGTCAGAAGTGTTAACCACTGGACTACGGACCGGTGTTAACTTTTCATACATTTTTTTTTCATTTACGCCATCGAGGTGAACTTATACATTGATATAAACGCAAATCTCACGTGTGCACTAGCGTGTTGGGACTAGACAAGACGCATTCAGGCCTATCATGCAAGATTGTTGAATTAGGAACTGTCGTTTGTGGTGAGTTACAAGGACTTGAACCGCGGACCGCACTCGGAAAGTCTCTTGACACGCTGGTAGAGGGAAATAATCAGCACAGGCATCTTACATTATAATATTATAACAAGAAAGGAGTGTTCTCATTCCTTCTACCATTACAAAAAAACCTCTACGTCGTAAGAAAGTGATTTGAATACTTTTTTATGAATTATTCCAATCGGGCGCTAGAAATGCTTTCCCGTTTCGGTGTTTATTTCAACCCAAAATAAAATACCGGAAATGTTTACTCAGCCTTTACAAAGAATGGAGTAGGTACCAGAGAGCTGGGAACACCTCCCAGAAGAACTTAAACTGAAGTGGTTGGCCCCCTTGCCTGTTAATATAAATATGTTTCAATCGACACCTTTGAGAAAACGCCACAAATTACACTTTATGTGTAGCTTAGTCGTGTGGCGTTTGCGAATCAATAAATAAATAACCGTTATTTGATCAAGGGTGGCCAGAATCTCTCGTAGAGTTTTCTCTTGACTTTTACCTATCCATGAATAAAATTTCAATTCATTCATAGCCATCCCCATTCTATAATATATATATCTATAATCTAAGTTGCAAGGATATATTCATTCAAAGCTCTCAGATGTATGCCCACAAACAAACACGTGTAGTTCGCGCTTACAAATGCTGATTGTGTACTTACAAATAAAATCCAAACCTCAAATGAACATAAGCCCTGCAACTCTTGCCGACATTCCCTGAAACAGGGGTGACATTGGCAAAGTGAACCATTATTTACAGTATGGGTGGTCAGCCTCATACCAACCTATAAGTCAAGGAATTTAGATTAGATAGAAAATCCCATTCATAAATAAAATTAAAATATTCAAATGTATTAGAGGTATTTCGTCAGCGCTGTTTTTGTGTAAATCACACCTCAAGAGCTCTATTTGAGCTTGGTTGGTGCTTCTCCGGAAATCGAACCCAAAACCTTCCGATTTCGATTTCGTAGCCTCAACCCCTAGACTAAAGACCATTAAAGGAAAATTACCAGGAAATCTATTTTTCACATTAAAAAGAAAACACTTTCATAAAATTTAATTAAGATTTTTTTCAATTACTTGATTACAATGATGATAAATTTTTAATATTCAATATAGAAACAAGAAATGGTTCCAACCCTCCCAATTTCGGTGTAAAAATTTTTTTAATAACACGCAAAATTTCGCTCAGAAAAAAAATGCCAAATTATTTTTTCTCTCCCATTAATGGACACGGTAATCCGTCAAAATG
This sequence comes from Agapetus fuscipes, assembly GCA_951799405.1. Taxonomy (NCBI): domain Eukaryota; kingdom Metazoa; phylum Arthropoda; class Insecta; order Trichoptera; family Glossosomatidae; genus Agapetus; species Agapetus fuscipes. The sequence continues at coordinate 9,564,009 of OX637334.1, forward strand.
AAAGCCTACAAATTACAGCCGAAATTTTTGCAAAATAAAACGTAATTTGCATTTGGGATGAACTTATAAAACGCTACGCTACACATATAGTGTCACTTGTTGCCGCATTCTCTCCGAAAGGATCGCATTCGTTATATTACTATATATTTTTTTAAAGGTAAGGGGGCTGGCCTTAACGCCAACCACTTCAGTGTAAGTGGGGATTTCCCAGTTCCCGAGGGGGCTGGTATTCATATTCATTTATTGTGAAGGCTGAGTAAAGCTTGACGGTATTTTATTGTAGGTTTGAAAAAAAGGAAATCATTTCTGACACCCTTAGTGGGATTTGAACCCGGGCTCTCTGCATGGAATTCAAACACTCTACCAACTGAGCTTCCGACCGGATTACGTACAGAGCCCGAGTATAAAATATTGGGTAAATCTAAAATGTATGGTAATGGAAAGGAAAATATAGAATGTAGTGTCACAAATCGCTCGCTTAATAATAAAGTGTAATAAAACGCTATAATAATGCGAGAAGAATAGGTAGAATGCGACAGCCGTTCAATTTGGACGAATATGACCGAGATAAAACATCGGTCGCCTTTTTTATCCCATACAAGTTGTACTGGATGTCTGAACTTCAAACGTGATTTCCCAACATTCTTATTGTTTGAGTTATTTCTCTTTATGATTAAGCGTACGAAATATTCTCCCATTTCGGTGTTTATTTTAAGGTCAAAATCATATTATCGGTAAGGATTACCCTTCTCTCCTTTTTATCTTCTTTTTTTTATCTCTCCTTTTATCTCCTTTAGGTCGGCAAAAGTTGCATGGCTTATGTTCATTTGAGATTGGGTTTTTTATACTGTAGGTCCACATGCAGCATGTGTGAGTGCGAAATTATGCGTATCTGCTTTTGGGAATGCATTTAATATGAATCTCAAATGATACATATCTTTGCAACTTAGATTTAGATTTAGATTTAGATTATGACTCTGGATGATATAAAAAAAGTAAGCTAGAACACAAAAATTGGCGGTTAAATAGCAATGTTAGTGGCTTAGGCTTTTAAATTTTAAATATTCATTCTAATTGTAATCATGAATTTTACAGTTTTTTTTATTGTTTGTTTTTGTAATTAGTGTTAAGTATATATTTTTTTGTTGCTTGGGTTATAGGTTGGTATAAGGTTGACCAACCATACTATCAAAGTTGGTTCACTTTTTCAATGTAACCCATATTTCAAGGAAGATCTGTAAAAGTTGCAAGCTTTATGTTCATTAAATATTGTGTTTTTAAGCGCGAACTTATACGTGTCTGCTTGCATCGAATGCATCGAATATGAATCTTAAATGTGATATATCGTAAGCCCACCAACTCGTAGTGACCTTCTCTGAAACATGGGTGACATACACAATACATTTTTGGTTTAAGTTAGAATTACGGTCGTTTGACATTTTGACAATTATATTATTTTTTTAAAACTGAACAATTTTAAAACTTAATTTAAATCGGATATTTAACGAACCGTTTGGAGAGAACTTACATCATTCTCTACGTTTCGTCAGCGACGTAGCCGACGTCTTCAGGAGAACATCCTCTCTGTACGGCAACTGAGGATGAACTGAATTTGAAAAACACTTGGCCACAAATCACTGACTTTATAGACTTCCTAACTTCAACAGAGACGACAGCTTCAAATTGTCCAGTATTTGGAAACCCACATTAAACTCACTACTGAAACCAGTACCCAAGTTTCATGTCAAAGACAATGATATTATTAGTGCGGTGTGTACAGGTAACCTAATACCATCTAGTGATGTGGAATACACACAAGATGAAAGTGGTATGTGTAACATACCAAAACATAATTACTACCTTCGTTCGAAGGTAGTCAGTGATTTGTGACAAAGTGTTTTTCAAATTCAGTTCATCCTCAGTCGCCGTACAGAGAGGATGTTTTCCTGAAGACGTCGGCTACGTCGCTGACGAAACGTAGAGAATGATGTAAGTTCTCTCCAAACGGTTCGTTAAATATCCGATTTAAATTAAGTTTTAAAATTGTTCAGTTTTAAAAAATTAATATAATTGTCAACAATACATTTTTGCCAGTTATAAAACCCAATTCCTAAATATTTCATCTTACCATAACGCAGGTTTCCTTTCACACAAAAATACAGTAATACAACCTGAAATATGAAAGGACTTCTTTCTGGATTGTGGCTTTTGAAGCATGCTCTACAAGTATACCTACCCCTTTACGCTTAAACTCAAATAAATTATATCAAAAATGTATGTTGAACAAAGTTGCGCCTCTGATGAATGTTTCAGTTGCCACACACATTTATCAAAACGCTATGGTTAAGTTTAAACGGATAGACTGGCCAGCTTTAGTCCTCTGGGATTTAGAAGATTTCGAGAAGGTCTCTTTATCGAAGTGCGTTCATGCCTACCTGTGATACGCTAAGGTGAATTATATCCAATCTTATCGACCCGTGAAAATGGATTAATATTTTATTTTTTTGTGAAAATAATATAAAAGCAATACAGAGTGACAATTGATTTACAAAATGATGTTTTTTTTAGTTATTAGAAAACTGTTATATTTCAAATGTTGACCGCAAATGGCGGTTGATCTGCAATGTCGGCAGTTAAAGCCTTAAAATCTTGTATGCAATTAATTATTACAGTCGGGTCGATTTATGGAATTATTGCATTCCATTCTAGAGGGCTAAGGTTCGATCCACACTGAGGGTGTCAGAAATATTTTCGCGTTTAGGTGTTTATTTCAACCACAAATCAAATACCTACAGGTTAAGTTTCAGCTGGGAAACTTCTACTTCAATATAAGTGATTGGCGTAAGGTCGGCCTCCTTACCTGTGGAAAGTTTGTGTTTGATAAACCACATGAACCTTCTTGGGGCCTACGCAGTAAAAAAAGACTTTGTATGTGCAACTTAGTTATGTTTCAAAAACTTTTAGATCCAAGTAAACGGAGGGCATACAAGGCATGTGTTCTTATAAAAGATTTTCCAAATCTTCGCACAAATAAAAACAACATATTTTTTTTTTGTTAAATACAGTAGATTAAATTCATACGTTTGTACACATAAGTGCTATTCGAAATAAATTTAATCCATAACTGATCTACTGATCATCGTTTTTCATCAAAAAATCACTGTAAGCTACGGATAAGCCATGGCTTTGCTTTTCGAGAATACCACCGATGGTATGCATGTATTAACGCGCAAACCTTGGAGACTAAATTTCTTGGACACATTTATTTCATTCAATCATATTTTTCGTAGTAAGGCTTCACCACTCAAAACCCTACTTAAATAATAAATCTCCTACAGCATTTAAACATAATATAAGTCGGTTCTTCCCAAAGCTTCCCAAACAACAAGACGCGGTAGCAGAAGAAGCGCTGGGAGGCCGAAGCTGAAATGGGGTAATGGAAGCTGAGTGGAATAGGACCTGCGAGCTCTGGGTGTAACCGATTGGTGACGAAACATTCTGCACGGGTACTGACAAAATATGTACAAACTGTCAAATGAACATAAACTCTGCACATCTTGTTTATTTTCCCTGAAACAGATGATATAGGCAAGAGTTAACCCATTTTTACTGCTTAAAAAAGTTAGTTACCAACTTAAGGAAACAATGGAGCAAAAGGTCAAACGTGAAGGGTACCTTTGTTTAGATTCTATTTTTGTTGTTGTTGAAGTTTTGGTTTTTTATAAGTTAATGTATTTTATTATGTGTAATATTGTTTGTTCCTTGACTTATAATAGGGTATTTGCACTTTTTTATTTTATTTCATAAAATGGTAGGCTATATTTTTTAAAATGCATTTGCGTTTTTAAAAAAATTATATGTGCCTTAGTTTTTAAATTATAGCTCTTTAAAATTCGCGTATTTTCCATTTCCGCTAAAACAGGTCATTGCTTTATTCGGGCGGATATGACGTCAGATCTTCGGAGTTTAGGTGTCAAATGGCCCAGGTAGTCGGTTTGACAGCGACGTTTGTCGTCAAAATGACGACACACGTCCCTAACCGTTTACCTTGCTTTTTTGGCGGGTTGTAAATTCTCCGCATTTTATTTTTCAAAATTATCAATGATATCTTTATTTTTACTACTTAAAAAATATATGGTTGTGATCCTTGAAATGTACTCTACACAATCATATTATTTTCAACCATTTTCCCTACCACTGCAACTTCCCTATTGGTATGAAGCTGACCCGCCATACCTACTGTAAAAATTGGTTCACCTTGCCAATGTCACACCTGTTTCAGGAAAGGAAACACAAAAAAACGAAATTTCACTTTATTCTTTAAATGGCAGCCATCCTCAATTTTCAAGTTGGCGTAGTGCCGTATACTTGTTCGTTAAGAAAACGTTTATGTTCAAAATTTTAAAAATTAAAAAGAAACTCTCCTAAAAAAATTTTTTTTTTTTTTGGTCCTTCGGGGCCGCAAGAAAGTTAAAAAAAAATAGTAAGGGATCCAGACGAGGCTAGTCTTTGGGAACGTGTGATTTAAATCCTGTATAATATGTCATCAAATGAAATTTAGAAGCCCGGCACGCACAAGTTCAGCAGACACGATACGTTTCTACGCTTTCGTGGATTATTATTTACGTCCCAGAGGAAAAGCGACATCAAATTTCAATTTTTTTTCTCAAAGACTCTGAATGAATTGTTTTTTTTTTCATTTTAATCTCATTCTTTAATTTATTTTCCATGAAAGGTCGATTATCATCTTGGCTTTTTTTCTATTGAATACTTTAATCTAAGTTGATATATTACATTTAGGATTCATATAGAATGCAAGCTCACAAGCAGACACGTATAATTTTGCGCTTACACATGCCGCAGGGGAACTTATAACATAAAAACAAATTTTCAAATGAACATAAGGCCTGCAACTCTTCACAACCTTCCCTGAAACAGGGGTGATATTGGCAAAGAGAATTTTTTTTTACAGTATGGGTTGTTAGCCACATACCAACCTATAATTTCAGGAACATTGAATACTGCAGCTCTAATTCGGAATTAGAATATTATGTTACAAATTGTCGTAGGTTCTTTAACTACCATGTCCTTTGATGTCTTTGAGTCCTTCTCGTCTCAATCTTTTACTTTTTTGTTTCTCATAGCTAATCCAGGAAACAGAATGTTGTGTTGTAAATATACTTGTCAATATATGACTTTTCTTGATTAAAAAAAACGATCTGTAGTCTAGTGGTTGACGCTAGGGACTCGTCATCGGAAGGTCATGATTTCAGTTTGAGGCGGAGCCTTTAAAAAAATTAATTGTATTTAATATCCAAAATTCTTCTTCGCTGAGTAGAAAAATTTATGTACCATTACAAAAGACCGATCATCAAAGGTGCACTGAGCCTCCCAGCTACTGGGGTTTGCCTGTGTAATTTGTGCTTTCTATAGCGACACCCAAGCTTTTGAAGTGTGATTCACACAAAAAGCAAAAACTAAATTAATCATCCTAATATATAGATATGTAGAGACATAGTTCAGTCAATCATTTTGTATTTGAGGGTGATTTTTGGGAAACTGTTTTTCAAACATTTCAAGCAATTCATTCAAACATCAAAGCTAAACTGGAATATTGCTTTAAGCCACTCGGCAAGAACATCACAGAAAATAAGTAAACAATCTTTTGCAATTGCATCGTTATTTTCCAGGTTATCTTATGTAGTACATCCACTCTTTAAAACAATGGAATCCTTTGAACAAAAAGTTTCGTTCTTTGTTCTGATCCACTCTCTGTTCTCCCGGACTCCTCCCTCCCTCATTCCGCTTCGTCTGACCTCCCACCTGTTGCAAAGGAGGCGACAAATCCCCATCTACAGATCTAAACCTTAACGCCAACTTCGCACCAGGTTTGTCGAGATTGTAGTCTATTGAATGTTTAGTACTGATATATAAATGTGACCCCTAACTATTAGCTATCTATAATCTTATTAGCTATTTAGCTATATTATTATTAGCTATCTAAGACCACCCATACTGTAAAAAAATATTCACTTTGCCAATGTCACCCCTGCTTTAAGGAAGGCCGGCAAGAGTTGCAGGGCTTATGTTCATTTGAGATTGGGTTTTTATATTGTAGATCCACATGCGGCATGTGCTAGCGCGATACATGCCTGCTTGTGGAAATGCGTTTAATATGAATCTTAAAATATATATATCTTTGCATATTAGATTTAGATTTAGATTTAGACCTATCGCAGTATTTAAGTTATTTGCTTTAGCATATACGTTATTATTCACACACTGTAAGTCCAGAGCTCATCCGCCGCCTAAAGTGAACTATCCATCCAAAAAACAACAATCCGTGGATCAGCTATAGATTAGTTTGTTTTCTGAATAACAGTGATAGTATTTCACTGCATACTCCCTTTAAAAATGAATATTTTGGTGTATTTGTACCAACCTAATGCCTTTTTAAATCAATTATACAACTACTTGATTTTTTTTTAGTGGGCTTTAGAACTTTTCTACTGACCGCGTGGTATTCAAGCACGAAAACCTGTGAAATGGACCTCAAAGTATCAGAGCTTTCCAGAAAAAAGTTGTACGCAACGTAAGACGAAACAACTTTTGGAATTTTTATTACTTAAGTGTATTTTTCTCTGCGAATTTCACAATCTAGGTATTTAATTCATAAAAAGACAAAAAAAAGATCAGGCAGTTTCTGAAAGGTCGTCATAGGGCGTCCAAAAATAGACAATTGTGAAAATAGCTTTTTTTTATTATTTGCTTATTGTTGAAAGGAATACCCAGCGTAAACTGAAAAAATATGAATAATACAACAGCAACTCTAGCGAGTGATTTAGTTGTCTCACATTTTTTTGTATTTACACGATCAAGGGGGGTATACGTACCTAATGTTTAATATTTGGGATAAAGATAGGATAAAATGCCAAGAAATGAGAAATTAAGTTTCATTAAATACTTTATCAGTATAAAAATTGTAACCGGTATTTCAGTCAAAGGACACTAACGGTGCTGTTCACTAAATATTTGATCCAATGATGATCCATGGATCACCGTTCTTGTATAGAGAATTCACTTTAGGTGGTTGATGGCCATGGATGCGTTGTCTATAAATAACACCGTAAAAGTTAAATGGATTCATTTTACCAGTTTTTTAAGGATTGAATATCTAGGGAATACGCTGTAACTGTCACTTTAACTCTGTCGCTATTCCGCTAGGAATAGCCAGAGCCTCTCTAGACTCTTCTCCAGTTTTTCCTCTCCTTGCATACCACTTTCAATTTGTCTATATTCATCACCCATTTCATACGTTTTCTTCTCTGCGTGGGAGAAATACCATACTGATGAGGAAAGTTAAGGGACAACGAGTGCCCGGTGGGAAACAGATGTCTTGGCTGGAGAATACATATAAGGGAGTGGACCGGTACGTGGGAGCGGTACGCAGTGGCATACTTTTACCCACCTTGATGTATGGAAGCGAGGCCTGGACGGTGAATGAAAGTGAAATTAGTAAAGTCCATACTGTTGAAATGGACTTTCTAAGAAGTATGATTGGGAAAAAACGGAGTGACAGGGTGAGGAATGATTTTGTAAGAGAAGAATGTGGTGCAAGAGAAAGTGTGAAAGTGAAGATTAAAAGAAGTTTGTTAAGATGGTTTGGGCATATGGAGAGAATGAATGAGGAAAGACTGACGAAGAAAGTATATGTTGGTAGAATAGATGGATGTCGTGGTAGAGGAAGACCGAGAAAGGTATGGATGGACCAAATATCCGAAATTGCGAATGAATGGAATATCCAGAGTCATAATAAAAGAAGAGCCTGTATGAAGAAAATTATGACTCTGGAGGAAATGAATGAAGTATGTAAGGACAGAAAGAAATGGCGGTTGATCTGTAATGTTGGCGGCTAGGGTTTATTAAATTGGAATTTGTTTTTATTTGTAAATGGATATTTTGTATTTGGATATTATTATTTAGTGATGTATAAAATGTAATTTGTCGTGTGTGTGTGTTCCTTGACTTATAGGTTGGTATGCGGCTGACCACCCATGCTGTAAAAATGGTTCACTTTGCCAATGTCACCCCTTTCTCAGGGAAGGACGGCAAGAGTTGCAGGGTGTATGTCCATTTGAGATTTGGTTTTTATGTTGTAGGTTCACATGAGGCATGTGCAAGCGCGAACTTGTACGTGTCTGGTTGTGAGAATGCATGTAATGTGAATCTCCAATGTAACATATCTTTGCAACTTAGATTAGATTAGATTAGACCGGAATCTAAAGTGTGGACGATCTGTTTTGATTGGCGAATGAAAGGAGTATGCTCGTAAAGGTGATCGCTAACGTTGGGGGGACCCGACAGGACATTTAAAGGTGCTTGACTGTCCACTGATTGAATTCGTTCCACTGCTTATGTCTTGGCAAACTAGAGCAGCTTTCATTTAAGTGAAAACGTTGACTAAGAGAACTATAAAATTGGTGGTACGTCTGTGAATGGTGAGATGCTACATCTTGCCAATAATGTTACTCTACGACATGGCAGGGTGGATATTTACACAGTGCCTCGAGAATACAATCGCTGTCAAAAATGATGTGTGTACCGTGCAATGCTTCGTGTGATGTACTTTAGGAAGAGAGTGTTGGTCGGTGGACGACGGGTTTTGTATATTCCTTTTAGTCGCATTGTCTACTATACAAATTATCTACCTTAGTTGCGGCGCAATGTTGTCAAAAATTTACCTATATCTAACAAAAGAGTACATTATCCGTAATAAGTTTCAATTCAAGTTCAGTTCCTTTTAGATGTGATTCTCAGTGCTTTTTACATACCATTCTCAATGTTTTTCATACGTTATTCTCAGTGCTTTTCACATGTTATTCTGTGTGTTTTTTACATATTATTCTCAGTTGTTTTCACATGTAATTTTAAGTGGTTTTTACATATTATTCTCAGTGGTTTTTACATATTCTCATTTCTTTTTACATGTTACTCTCAGCACTTCTAACATGTAAGTCTATATACTTCTTTCATGTAAATATTCAGTCGGAAAATGATCGTTTCTTCACGTAATTTCACGCGCGAGATTTCCTTTGAGTTCCATGCGCGTGTGAGATGGGATCAAACAGCGTGAACGTGTAAACACATAATACGTAGCGGGAAACATCTTACCCCGAGTACAAAAATGTTCCAACTCCCCTCGATCGCGTAAACACAAAAATATACAGAAGCTACAGAAGCAAACCTAGGGACTTTTTTAGTTTCTATACCTTTTTTTATATTTACACAGTTGAGGGGAGTTTATGTGATGTTTTATACTCGAGGTACTTAAGCTGCAAAGAAAATCAGCAAAATATGTGAGTGTGTGTGTGTGTGTGTGTGTAAAGAGTGTTTGAGGGAATTTAAAGGTAATTTGAATGGTAGAATATAAACTTAACAGACTGTTGAATATTAAAGGTTTTTTATTAATTTAATGAGTGTACAAAATATTATCAAAAATGACAAATAGACAAATTTGTGATACATCTTCAGACATCTTTACGACACTGAGGACATGTTCAGATTGACTAAGAAGAGAAGACGGTGGGCCAACATAGACCACATGGATGAAAGTAGGATAGCTCAGATTGTTGTACGCGAAATGCCGGACGGCCAGCGTCTACCAGGCCAACCTCTGAAGAGAGGTCTTCTGCATCACAAGAGGGGAGGCGCGAAAAAACAAATAAAAAGATCTTAAACAAACCATCTCATCACATTATTTTGTACCTTTACTTTCACATCCTCTTTCAACTTGCATTAAATTTGTCTTTGAATTTTTCCTATCATACTTATCAAGTGTTTTATTTTCACCGTGACACGGTTTTTGTAAATTCTTGCGTAAAAGAAGAAAGCATCGGTGTGGAACAGGCCCTCTATAATAGAATTCGTAACTTGCAACACCTGTGTTTTATTTGCTTAATTGAAACACGATACATCACAAACACAAAAGAATTTTAATCCGATCAAATGGATAGACGAAATAAAATACCCACACTCATACAACTAGTGTCAAACTCTGCAAAAAATAAACATTAAACAACAACAGAAAATATATGGAAACTACAACACTCAGTAGAGGTAAAGTTATATATTCCATACACATTTATATTTACGCGATGGTTAAGTATTTACGTTTACGTAGCCTTTGATTTTAAATTGTATTTATTTTTCCAAGCATTTGAAAGTCTGATACTGTGGCTGTAACGGTAATTCTGTCGCTTTTCCACTGAGAGCGGCCATAGCCTCACATTCTTCTGAAGCCTTTCTTTTGTCATTTTTCCACTTTCATATTTTTGCTTTCCAAATTTTCCTCTTCACATACAGTTTTCATCATTCATTCTATCCACATGTACATACCATCTCGTCACATTATTTTGAGCCTTTTTTACCTGATTTCTCGAATACGATAAAACTTGATAGTATTGATAACAATGATAACTAAAAGGTCCGTGGTCTAGTGCTTAACACTTCGTACTTGTGATTCGAAGGAAGTGGGTGTGATTCTCGACGGAGCACAAAATAAGGTACAAAGACCGGTCACCAAAGCTTCCATCCAGCCTTCCAGAAACTAAGTCTTGATTGAGAATTGGCGCTTTCTATAGCGATGACAACGCTCAAAGAGGGTTCTTGAGGTGTAATTCTCACAAAAACAGCGCTCACAAATAAATCATCCTAAATCTTTAGAGGTGTTTTTATTTTTAAAATAAAAAAAACAATATTGTTTTATTCCACTATTATTGTTATTTTTTGAGTCGTTACTAACGTTTTCGGAGAACCTCCATCTCATTTTTTTTATAATTAACTGTAATTGCGATGTTCTTCTTCTAAGGTTGGGCAAATCTTCAATACAGTAAAAACTGAATTTCAACACGTCATTTTGTACTTCAGCATATATATTATGTATTGCAACACGAACAATATGTATTTCCACAGAATTACGTGAAATATACGAGACATCGCCTTTATCGAAATTTCCCCATGTTGATCAGGGCTTTGTCGTGTGATTATTCATGGATACGAACCTCGATTTCATATAAAATTTCTCATCTACACTGTTTACAGCATAATCCTCGGGGATTTCAACAAGAAAATAAATTTTCCGCAGGATTGGCGTTCATTTTTTATTCTAAAAATAAATTGGCACGTCAAATTTCAATTGTATTTTCTTTTATACATTCGAGAATCTTCTCCAAATTTACTTTTTCTTTCAAGATTAACGTCTTTTTTTCTTACGTAGGCAGAAACATCTTTTGTAGAATAATATATATTCATTCTTTTTTAAATGGCTGATTTCTTGATGAATACGTTTTTAAAGGTACTTACCTACTAGGTTCAAAGCCGTTGTTGAGCGCAAACGGTACTCATATTATGACGGTCTGTAGTCTACGGATACGGAAAGTCACGAGCTTGATTCCCGGCGTAGCTAAAATGATTATTATTTTATTTTTTAAATATGCTCTTCGATCGGTTGTAAAATATGTCTGCTTTTATCAAAAGACCGGGCACAAAAGTTCATCTAGCCCTACAGCCATTTCCCACTGAACGCATCCTGCTCGTTTTGTCTATGGTTCTTCTATCTGGCGCCGGGTTGGACGTCAGTAGTGTATGGAGAAATATGAAAGCTTTCACACAGTTTGTCCGGTTATCCATAGACAATCCAAGCATAATACGTTGTGTCTGAAAAGGCCCTTGCACAACTGAGTCTAGCCTGAGAATTTGCGCTTTGTATTGCGAAGACCAAGCTTAACAAACTCTTGGGGAGTGATTCATACAAAAACAGCGCTGACCAAATAAATTACCCGTAGATTTATCTATATATCAATATTTGAATAACTTGTAAACGCAAAGATTCTTACTTTTCTACACACCTAAATATCGTGGTCGATTCGTTAAACATCCTTCCGTTTACGTACCCTTGGTGTTAACCACTAGCCTGAAGACCAGTGTACATACCTACCTACATTATACATATGCCGTGTTATACAGTATGTACAACGACGTTTCTGTTCCACATTGTTTCTCTTGTACATTTGGTCTTTACATAAATGAATCCCATCGTAGACATAGCTGGAAAGTCCGAAAACCCCAATGGACCACCGTAACAAATCCGTCTATTAAATGTGCAAATCTATTGCGAGACTTGATAAAACATGACCGGTCTTTGAAAAATCGTAGCCTTGAGGAATAAAATTGTCGTCACTTAACCACTGAACCAGCAAGATTCCGATCCCATGTGTAATATGCAAGTATGCAAAAGAAACAAAAAAGGTCACATACTTTTCATTCCTCACAAATTCATAATCGCATTAAAAAATGAAGTACCTACATGTACCTACAAATAAAATGTGACCTCAATATTCAAACTTCATTCGTATTTCGAATTAAGGTACCTAAATCGCTGCCTTATTCTTGTTTATCGTATACGCCATTGAGAAATTTTCACATGAGCAATGTTTGCATGTGTACTCGACCAATGTGTCTTATGAAAACAAGAAATTTATTTAAAAAATATCTCAAAAAACTCTCACATTATCGAGTTTTACGGTTTTTCTTAGCTCAGATTGTGTAGAATTTGATTCATAAGACAAGTGCATGAAAAACACATATTTGACAAGATTGGCGTATACGATAAACAAGAACTGGGGGAGCGAAATGTTGATGAAAAAAACGAACCACGTCTTTACAAGAGAATGGCGACCAGCAAAGACAAATTCCTGGCACAAAATGGCACTGCCTTAACAAGAGGATAGCAACCAATAAAAGTAAATAGCTAAACATGGCACTGCCTTTAAAATACGATTTTAACCACCAGAGAAAAATGACTGGCATTACAAAGTCGTGCTGTTAGAAGGGGATGACGACCAGCAATAACAAATGCCTAGAACGACAAGGCACTACCTTTACAAGAGTATGGCAACCAGTAGAAGTAAATAGCTAACAAGGCACTGCCTTTAAAATATAATGGTAGACAGCAGAAAAAATGGCTTCGCACAATAAGACATTGTCTTATGAGAGGAAAGGATTACTTTAATCTAAAAGCTTATTTTAAATATTCGACCGCCTTTCAAAAATCAACATTATTTTCTATTTATTAATTCAATTATATTTGTTGCTACTTCATGTTTGACTATATTCTGAGTATTTTGCATCCATGAAGCTTTCGTCCTCGATTAAACTGTGTACCGAACTTTAAATGTACGAATATTAAAATGTGTTAATATTGAGGTACCTTTTCCAAGGATATGGCATTCCATACTGTCGTTGGTATTCTTTGATGTCACGGGTACAACGAAAGGGATGAAAGGGTAATCGGGTCCCTCAATTTGCCCTAAAAAGGGTAAAACGACACAATCTGTTGCTTCTGGGGTAAAAGGCAGGCGAAAACACAAATTTACTTCCCTGATTTACTACGTTGTTTTTCCTTTTTTACGTACCTAATACCTTTAATCTAATTTGCAACGATACAAAGATTCATATTACATGCATTCCCATAAGCAGACACGTATAAGTTCGCGCGGTACATACCGCACTTGGACTTGCAACATAAAAACCCTATTTCAAATGAACATAAGTCCTGCAACTCTTGCCGACCTTCCCTAAAACAGGGGTGACATTGTCAAACCATTTTTTACAGTAAAGGTAGTCAAACTTATACCTAGGGACTGGAAAATTTCGCGATCGCGATAAAACGAATTTATTCGCGAATTTTGATGTTTTTACGCCAATAACGCGAAATTTGAGGTTTTACGCAAATATCGCGAATTTTCGTACTTTTGGTAGAAATTGTGCGAAAAAGTTGTCATGTGTCGCTTTTGCAACGCAACGATTTGTGGGAAAGAAAAGATTCCTGCAAAAACCCTTTGCAAGGTGCAAAGCACAGGAAAATTGGTCGGTGTTATAGCCGAGGGGGCCAATCTTTCAACGTTGAAACACGCTAGAACGCTAGACGAGAGTTCTATCCCCGCCTGGGTCATTTGACCATAAATTTGACCCTGGTTCAACGGATGTAATTGGGTAATTATAAATTAATAATTCATTAAAATAAACTTTAATGAATTATTAATTACTGATATTAATATTTGTTCTGGCCAGGCAGAGTAGGTGGATTGCATTCATATTCACAAATCTATTTTATTAAAAAAAAATAATGATAAGCACAACTGTCCTGGACCATCCAAGCAGACTTGAATCGAAACATCAATGAGGAAAATATTTCAAGGAGTGAGCTGTTGCTGGATTAGCCAAGAGCATAACTTGAGGCTTTCATAAAAGCCAACATCCTTTGAAAAATTAGATAACCCTCATCTAGAGACTTAATGCACAAAAATGAAATATTTTAAAAGGATTTTGCAGGGTATTCGGAGTGTCATTGAAATATTAATACTTTTTTCAATCAATGGTTTTTTGTAAGTTAGGTACTCGTATTGATTCAAATGTTGTTTATTTATTGTTTTTGGAGGTATATATTGTTGTTTATATGATAAATTGTAAATATTAGTAATATCTTTTGTTTTGCAATTATAAAAAACTTCATTTTGATCAAATCAACCCTAAAATTACACCGAATCTCCTCGTTTATCATGAAAAATAACGCGAATTTCCCTGTTTTCGATCAAAAATAACGCGAATTTCCCAAAAAAATAACGCGAATTTCCCAGAAAATAACACCACTATTTTCCAGTCCCTACTTATACCAAATTATTAGTCAAGGAACCTATATTATCATAATACAAATCCAACAAAAGCTCCCGAGGTACCTTCTCATGAGGCTGCTTGGAAATTATCCACAATTCATGCATCATGAAGAAATACTTCAGGAGACCGGCTTCAAAAGCCTGGAAACCAGGCGCAACGGGTCCCTGATTGTGTTGTCTCCTAAAGTCATCGACGGCTTAAAACACAGTCCCATTCTGTTGAAGAGCTACAAGTTGTATGTCCCTGACGACTACTACGGTTTTTCCGATTCAGTACGTTGTTTCTTTCTCCTTATTTTTTACCTATATTATAATAATTGACGATTAAAAAAATAATGATGTCATTTATAGAATCAGAATGGTACAGAAAACCGACTGATATCAGGATTTAGTTTCAGGTCTACCAAGCCATGCAACTCCTGCCGCCTTTCACTGAAACCGGGGTGGTATTGACAAAAGTGAACCAAGTTTGTACAGCATGTACCTCAGTCTCATACCAACCTTTAAATCAAGGAATTTCAGTTGCCAAAAATAATTTTCAACATTAAATATTTATTAAAGTCAATGAGGGCTGAGTCAACACCATCTAAAATTTCTCAAAATTATTCTCTCAGGCAAAAGGAGAGATCACAGTTTTCCTTTTTAATAAAATTCAAACAAAAGATTAATCTGCTCTTTGAAGTGAAAAAAAAATCGTGAAGATCATTTTATTTTATTCATTTACTCAAAATCCTTTTTCAATTGAATTGAAAGACAGCGAAAAAAATCCCCTTTTTTTGTTTCTATTCTTTTATTTATTCCATAAAAAAATTAAGCCTAGAATATTAAAATTTTTCTTGTGATTTTATTTATCTTTAAAGTCAACATAAATAATTGAAAAAAAATAGACTTTTTTCTTTTCACTTATTTTAGGGGATTTTTGTTTTATAATTTTCTTGATATTTAAAAATGGCAGTCAAGAAAATAATCTCTCTTTTTTTATATGGTAATCTAACTTTTTTTTTTTAACTGAATAAAAATAAGTCGCACTCACAGTGAATTAAAACAAAGTTTTTTATTATTTAAAAAAAAAAAAAAATAAGTCGGAGCTGAGGCAATGGTTATTTGACTAGCGTGACTATGTTGGAAACGAAACACAGATTCTGTGATTATTTTCCGTTTCAAGTCATTAAAGACCGGCCCGTAGTCTAGAGATTTACGCTTCGGACTCGTAATCGGAAGTTCGAGGGTTCGATCCCCGGCAAAGCAAAAATAACATTTATTATTCAAATATGCTCTTCGCTGCGTTGAAAATTAATGTATGCACCTTTACTTAAGACCGGTCACCCAAGGTCCATCCAGCCTTACAGAAACTGGGTCTTGATTGAGAATTGATGCTTTCTATAGCAACGGCCAAGTTCTCCAAGGGCTCTTGATGTGTGATTCACACAAAAACAGCGTTCACCAAATAAATAATCCTAATTCAACTTCACCTTTATGCTGAAGAAGTCTATCGCAGACATGGGCGAAATGTCCAGATCTCCAGCTCAATTTCGTTAACAAGTTCTAGGTCTCCATCTTTGTTTTTAAACATCTCACGACAGCATGTACTTATTTACAGTGGAGCCGCTGAGAGAATGAATTTCTGACAGTTAAAAAAATATGTTGTTTTCTAATTTATTTAACTTTCCATTTGACCCAAAATTATAACCAATATTTTGACATGATGATTTATTTTTAAAGATAATTATGCGTTAGAACGACTTTTTTTATTCGGTTTAAAATTATTGTAAATTCTTCAAAGTTACATCGTTCATATTATTACGACTTGTCAGAAATTCATTCTCTCAGCGGCTCTACTGTAACAAAATGATTATTTTTGAGCTTTTCGGTATCCGAAATAAGCTGAGTCCCTAATAGCTCAGATAATCGAGGCTCTACTGTATTTGCAATTTTCTCAGTGAAATGTTCCCATTATGGCCGTGTATATTTTTCTTAGTATGTCTCCGCTTTTAGCTTAAAGTACATATACCATCTACCTGCTACAGATGCCTCCTTCTCAAGAGTACAAGAAACAGTTGACAATTATTTTAATGGTCGGGGACTTAAAAAGGACAGAATAAAAGCGAAGTAGACTGCAGTGATCGATGATTTTTTCTTATAGAAACGTGATTGTAGTATAATGTCTGATAGAAGATTTTTGTTTACAAATTATATTATGCATAAGATATGTCATACAATTGCGTCATAAAAGCTTTATATGAAAAAAAAACATTGAAAACAATAACTGTAACTCTGTCGCCATTCCACTAGGCGTGGCCAGATCCTCTGAAGGGTTGTCCCTATTTCTTCCTGTCCTTACATGGCTCATTTAATTCTTTCATGTCCATCACCTTATCCATAATTTATCTTTTTTTACATCCATTCTTTTCCAATTTCACAAACCTGATTCATTTGTACTTTTATTTCTTTATTTCCCCGTTTTTCCTCTCAAATTTTCTCTATGTTTATATAGAGAAAATTTGAAAAAACTTTATCATCCATTTTTTCTTATGTAGGGGAATGCTCGCCAGGCTTGCCTGGAGGGAAAAGATGAAATAAAAGAGTCACCGCGGACTAACGCGTAGTCATCAACTCGTCTGGCAAATGTGGTGACTTACAATTGCCTACTTTCCCCAAGTAAATGCTGAAATGTAGCATTCTAAAACATGATGGAATAGAGAATATAAGATCAGGCCTACATCAAGGAGCGCACTGAAAAAGGCTTATAGTGTTATTCACACACAGCTAATCCATGGCTCAAACCCCTCCTAAAGTGAATTTTCCATACAAAAAACCATGATCCATGGATCAGCTATGGATCAAATGTGTTGTGAATAACCTTGTTAGAGGTTGAAATATGGCTAATAATCGATTTCGATCTATTTTCTTTGAATATCAATAAAAAATTTCACCACCACTCTACGTGATGGCTAACTGTAGGTTTTTAAGTACCTATTTACTTGTTGACTCTCTCGCCCCGGGCTGTAGGGAAGAAAGAGCTAAGTGCGCTGTAAGCAAGCAATCAATTATAAGATACGTAATGATGTACAACTCAAAAAGTTGACACAGCACTTGTTAGCTTTTACCCCGTCTCCCCCCCGGTTCCAGAAGTTCATGAACATCCAAGAAACAAATGTGACGTTTATACGAGTATTATAACTCTTTTTTAGAGACTTTTTTTTGTTTACATGACTATTTAAACCGCTTAACACTGAGGCCCTGTATTTTCAAGCTTAATTAGTTAACTGAAATGTATATATTTTTTAAATATTTAACTCACCGAATTTTGCCAGTTAATAGTTGGCTACCAAACTAACGATTTTTAAATTGGCATCATCTTCACTGTAAGGATACATCAAAATTGCCGCAAACATTTTTGCCGTTTTCCAGTTAGATTTTTATGACCAGTTGTTTGCTTTGAAGCTTTTGTAATTATTTTTTGGATTTTAGAGCGGGGCTTGTGACTTTGGTACTTTTCAGTTTAAGTTCAGTAAAAGGTTTACTAAATTATAACAAAATTTGAAAATACTTAGCCTAAAAAGGTTTTCTAATCAATTTGCGTACTGTGTGTGAGAACAAGTACATTCTCAAGCCTGGGTATTTCTAACTTAGCTTAGCAAATTACATGTTCTCCCTTCTTTCACAGCTTTTCTCTGTCCCCTCCTGAGCGTAAACTTCTTCTGATATTCTCCATGCCTTTCTACGGTTTCTGTGCCATCCTCGGCCCGTATTCCCCTTGATTTGAGGTTCTGTTGTATCATCCATGCATTTTTCAATTTACTAGAAGGAAGGGGTAGCGTATGGCTGACCCTTTTATCTGTAAAAATAAATAAGAAGTTGCTCTATAATATGTGCATGCGCACAAGCATTCTGCTTTCTGCATGAGGGTAAAAAATTAAAAAAAAAACATTGTTGTTAAAAATATATGACGTATAGGTACGTATATACAATATGTAATATTTGTTAAAAATAATAAAGAAAAATATATGTGTACTTTAGTAGCGTTAGCGTAAGGGAATTTTCACAATATTGTATACTCGTATCACTCACATTAAACCGGTCCGTACTCCATTGATAAACGCTACAGACAGGTTAAGGGAAGCTCGTGAGTTCGATTCCTGGCTGAGAACAAAGAGTATTTATATTTTCAAATATGCTTTAAGTTTCGTTAAAAAAATCCTTTGCCTTTACCATTCTACGTAGATACATCAGCCATGAAGCGTTTACAAGTCTACCAAGCCTTACAGCAATTGGCTACTGCTTTAGCGACGAACAAAGCACGCAGAGGGCTCATGACGTGTGATTCACACAAAAACAGCGCTCACCAAATATATAACACTATTATTATTAAAAGAGAATAAACACCTTCTTGGATAATACAATAATTCAATTAATTCCATAATTAATTTGAAAGCTTGCCATCCAAAGGGTTTGCGTTTGTATACATTTTTAAACGCCTTAATAAGTTGGCGCTAAAATATAATCTAATTTATCTCTAGCCGCCGTTTGTTTACCAGCACCCCGAGTACAAAGCATCGTCTAAACACACCTCGATTGCGTTAATCGAAAATATATAGAATTAACCACGCAACATCTAGAGAGCTATTTAGTCTTCATACATTTTTTCGATTTATTTAATCGAGGTGAGTGTACGCAATATTTTGTACTCGGAGCCCATAACGTCTTTTCTCGTTAATCCGGCCGTCTAGGTCTACCTCAGGCCTGGCCAACCCGCGGCCCGCGGGCCGCATGCGGCCCGCGGCGCCTTTACGTGCGGCCCGCGGTCATGTGTGATGAAAAATAAAAATGAAATATAATAAAAATAAAAATAGGGCGTCTATAACAGACGTAAATCTGGAAAACCAGTTAAGGTGTGTAACTTCAAATATTGAAATACCTAGAATTAGAAAAATTAAGTAAGCGAAAAGAATCTCAAATCTTGCACTGAAAGGAGAAGTCCCTGATAATTGGTTTTATTTGTAATATTGTTTTGAAATGAAAAATTAAGAATTTTTTCCTCTATGAAGTTAAGGGTTAATTAATAATTTTCATTGTTAAAATATTTTTCTATTGTTGAATTTTTTTTTATGTTGTTTACTACATAAATACATTTTTTGTTGTTGGTTCAATGCGTGTTTTTTTTTCACATCTGGTTGTGGTTTCGTTTTTTTATATAATTTTTTTTTGTAAAATGTTTGTATGTGTGGCCCTTGGGGAAATTTTAGGCCATCAATGCGGCCCGGGGTGCAATTTGGGTTGGCCAGGCCTGGTCTACCTGAATAATTCATGGGGCAGCAACAAGAGACTTCAGAGCCCCAACTCTCGCGACACATGAGAAAATTCTGGGAACGTGAACGCTTTTCTGAAAGCATATTTCGTGTTTTTATTTCATTTTCAACTCAAAAACCTGTCGAGTATTTTATTTGTCTTAGTTTAATAATGACGCTCACCTGTTGAATTTTACTTGAATTATGTAGGTGTATATGCAGCTGCCAAAACCTTTGAAGAATTGTTTCCACTGCTTTCTATCGTTCTTTTCTTCTTCGGATATCTGAGTAGCCTCCCTGTTCTCTGGGAGGCTAGTACTCATTTATTGTGGAAGCTGAGTGAATCTATATAATCTAAGCTGCAAATATACGTTAACATTTAAGGCTCATATTAAATGCATGCCCACATACAGGCGCATGTAGATTCGCGCCTAAGACACATTCTTCATGCGTGCACACAAAAAATAAAATTAAAAACTCATATGAACATAAACCTTGCCACTCCTGCCACCTTTTCCTGGAACTAGGGTGACATTAGCAAAAGTGAAACAATTTTTACAGCATGGAGGGTCAGCCTCATACCAACCTTGTATTTTTATTTTGGATGTTCCTTGATTTCTAGGTTGGTATGCGGCTGACCACCCATGCTGTAAAAATGGTTCACTTTGCCAATGTCACTCGTGTTTCAGGGTAGGACGGCAAGAGTTGCATGTGAGATTTGGTTTTTATGTTGTAGGTTCACATGCGTCATGTGCAAGCGCGAACTTGTACGTGTTTGCTTGTAAGAATGCACATAATGTGAATCTCCAGTGTAACATATCTTTGCAACTTAGATTAGATTAGATTTAAAATAAATACCGATCGGGAAAACATTTCTGACATCCTTTGTTGAGATTGAACCCTAACACTCAGGCAATGAATACAAGCGTTCTACCAGCTGAGCTGGTAGAAAGAAAAAATTGGAGTTAATTACTGTTGTGTCCTTGTGTCTTAATTTTACTTCTGTTTATTCTAACAGGCTTGCTTAGCTTCAAACACAATTATTGCAAGTAATTGAAGCCCGAAGTCAAACCCTGGCAGGTCCACAAACAGAGAACAGCCTCGGAAGGCAATTATAAAATGTCAAACAATGGACTTAATTCAATATTTAACGCAGGAAAAATTTCAAGATGAAAAACGCAGGAGACATTTTTACAACTGAAGGTACTGTACTGTACTGTATCCTGCCGCCGTTCCACTAGGGGTGGCCGGTACCTACGCAGATGCGCCTCCACTTTTTTCTGTCCTTACAAACCACTTTCATTTCTTCAATATTCATCATATTTTTTTAATACATACTCTTCTCTTATTCTCACTCTGCAGATTCCATTCTTTCGCAATCTCACCTATTTGGTCTAACCATTCTTTCCTCGGCCTTCCCCTTCCGCGCTTTCCTCTGACATTTCCTTTGTACACTTTCTTCGTTAGTCGTTCATCATCCATTCTTTCGAGATGTCCGAACCATCTCATCGTACTTTTTTGTACTTTCATTCTCATATTCTCTTTTATACCACACTCGTTCATCACCCAATCATTACGTACTCTATCATTCAGTGTCTTTCCAGCCATTGCTCTCAGGTAAGCCATTTCAACCGTACATACCTACTTTACTCAGCTCACATTCATTAACTGTCCACGCCTCATTTCCATACATCAATGTCGGAACCAATATGCCATTGTGGACCGCCAATCTCATATTCTTCGTAAGTTTCCTATTTCTTGCAATTCTTCCAATCGTTCCCATTACACTTCTTCCTCTACTAGCGCACTTTTCCAATTCTTTCGTCAATTTCCCATTCGACTCAAAGGTTCTTTTTTTAAATAAGAAATCTCTAAAAGATTGCAGTTTACCCTCGATTATCTTGTATGTAGGTAAATATGAAGTGTTTTGTAGAGAACTATAAAATAACAATAGATTCGGAACGTGTTTTGCTTGCTTATTCCCAATATGAAAGTTTCTCGGAGGGCAAGCGTCGGATGTCTCTGTAACCACTTCCTTTGCAAACAAAATCAGCCTTCCATTAATTAGCCAACCGGGGCCGTGTGACGTCTCAACTTTTTATTCATTATCGAATGTGCAGACGTCCGTTCCAATTTACACTTTCTTTGAGTTTGTTGGTATGAAGCTGACCTCCCATGCTGCAAAAAATTGGTTCGCTTTTGCCATTGCCCACCCGTAGCATCATGTGAGGTTTGGTTTATTTTTTAAGTACACTAAGGATGTGTACTAGAGTGGAGTGAAATGTCTTTTTTCGTTTTATCGAACACAAATAACGTAGAAAAGGTGCCTTTTAGGATCAAATTTACTTATTCAAAAAGAAACTTAAGTAAAAATGAGAGGATCTTCCCGCACAACGCCATCGAATGTTATGTTAAAAAGTAATTTTAAGCTCATGTTTGACGCTGTTAAAAAATATTTTTTGCTATTTATATTTGCTTAATTCATTATTTCTGAAACGTTCAGTTCTTCAGATGACTGTACAATCGCATATAAGGAATAAATTTCTGAAAAAAAAAAGTTCACTTTTTGACCTCCCTACAGTATTGAGTAAACGTTACAGGTATGGAGTGTCAAACAGGGCAATAACTGCAATTGCATAATATGTTTCGTTTGATATCAGGGCTGATGCCCCTATATTTAATAAGACACACAAGACAAAGGGAGAAAACGTTGTAAGGAAAGTCATACCTACATTGATGGTAGAGGTTTTTCATAAAATATCAGCATTGTACTGGAATGTAAGAAAGAAACATTAAATATTCCTGAAAAAAAGGTAATTTCTACAAAAAAATAGATTTTAAGAGCACATTATCCTTATTAAAGAGACGGAGTCTATTTACGGGGGATACCTAGTACCTAAGATGGGCTCAGCGAAACATTTTTCAGATGAAATATTTCTCAACGTACACTGATGGCAATTGATTGTGATAGACCAAATGTTAACACCGGAAAGAATGGTGAAATCATCAGACTGCTTAAAAAATACTTCAAGACCACTGCAATGGATAATTTGTAAACAACAACATATGAATGAACTATCATTGAGACATTTGTTTCTTTATATGGATGGGTGTACTTCCGGACCTAAGTCTTAGATTGGACCACTGAGAAAAGCTCCCAAAATTTGCGAGAAATTGCCTATTAAAATAATTCAACGAATTGAAGTACAAACGTTTACAAAAATTACCCAAAAATTGAGAACAGACCAACCGTATTTACACGACATTATGTCAGAAGTAAAAACAAACGATTTTCCTAAAGATCTGACAAATAGATCTCCAGGCCAGATTTTACACGTTCTTTGGCTTACACAAGCCAACCAAATACTACGTCTGTATGTAGCAACGGAATCACCGTCGGAAACTTTGACAACTCTAGCTGCTTTTGTGATAAAAGTGTATCCTCCATCATAGGTTCCTTTAAAAATAATTGTTCATGTAAAGATGACTCATATCATATTTGTTTCATCATTTTGGCCTCGAAATATTTGCTAGATATCAAAAAAGTAAAAGATTCAGTCTTTGGAAAAAATAGCTCTTTTAAGCATTCGAAAAGTATGTTATTAGCGATGATTATCGGCAAAAACAAACTTATTAAATAATTCACAACATGACGTAGCTTAAAGGCACACAAAATATCAAATCTCTCACACAATGACTTTTTAAGAGGCCTGAAATATATTTAAATGCTGCAACTTAAGTTGATCTACTAAGATATTAGGAAAATATTAATGAGCCTCTTTTAGAAAAAAAATATCCGATGAGGAAGTTCAATCTAGTGGTGACAGTGACATGCATTTTTTATAGATCCCATGTAAGGTAGTAATAAATTTCCGAATAAATAGTTTCTCCCATTCCTTTAAAATAACTCATTTGCTATTGACTGAAGTGCTAACGAGGGCTCCAATCGAATTTAAATTTTGAATTTTAAATCTGAATATCACGATTAAATGTTTTTTTTTCCATATATTGCCTACCCATAAGACTCATGTGCCCGTATGAGATGCACGCCCTTGCTCCCATGCTATACTTAGGCAGTTGAAAGAGCAATGAAAATAACAAGAAAAGCTGCTTTGAGCCAATGTATCAAAAATTTAGATTTGTGGCTATAAAAGCCTAATTAGAACGAAGGAGCATAATGCCAAAAATTAAAGGAAAAGGCAATTTTCAAGCAAAATGTTTTTTTTTTTTTTATAAAACCTGTCCTTTTTTCTTCTTGTATTGTTTTGGAATGTACGAATGAATGCTTGTAGTACTTCTATTTTAATTTTTTACACCTTGACTAACTTTATTCAGCTCAATATTGAGCTGGAGCTATGTTACAAATTTCAGTTTTTCAAAAGTCAGTGTGCGGGAAGAAGGAATTTTTTGAAAAATCTGAATTTTTTTTCTTTATTTTTTATTTCATAAATGGCACAAAAAAAATGGTATATCGTTTTGAAAAAAAAAAAAAAAATCTCATACAAGATCACTCCACTCTAATGTGTACATGCCTTTGGGTGTGCACTTAATATGAGACTTTAATATCAATATATTTTTGCAGCTTAGATTATATGTTTTAGATGTAATTTCACAGCTGCCAAAATCATCATCACCACCGGCAGAAACACAAAAGAATAATATCCCATTGTTATCTTTGTTTCAGATTAAAAATCATCACAACACAACTGAAAATATGAAAATCAAACTTGAAATTCATAAAAGAAACTCGCGTCATTAAAGCAACAACATTTAATTTTTAATTTGAACAATCTGAACCGTATTAAATAACAGTGAAAGCCAAGTTTCAATCAAAGACTTTCCAAGTTTTATTACAAGCATCAAATTAATGATCGAACTTTGAAAAGTTCATTAAATAAACGTAAAGAAACAAAAATGTCTAAGCTATGAGCGTTTCAACTGTAGAAAAGTCCAAAACAAATTGGAAAATCTTTTTAAAATGATGGCAACTTCATCTTTGAGGCACACTCCAAGATTCGACCCTCGAAATCCACCATGCCCTTCGTCGTTTCCTGACTCTTTCAAAGAGTTCTTCACCACGCTAAACGAAGACGAAGACAGCAGTGATCTTTTGGCCACAATGCTCGAAGACAAGCTGATTCCAAGGTCTGACACCAGCAGCGAATCTGGACAAAGCAGGGACTATGAAAACATGAGGAAACCATCTAGGAGAGCGATTTCAAACAGGACCTTCCAGAGAAGAGCGTCTGAGGTGCATTGTAGAAGTAGGCATAAAATTAGCCACAATTATGGTTTGGTATCACATGGCAAAGATAAAGGTGGTCAGGTTTCGCCTGGTGGGTCACCTGAGAGGGTCAGAAGAAGGTCATCTTCGTTGGCTGTGAACAGAGCACCTCCTGACATCAAGAGGTTTCTCCAAGCTGAACCTAGTCCTGTGGTTCATCCAGAAACGAGGAGTCCCATTCCATCTCCAGCGAGGAGTCCGAGACCTAGAGGGAGGACGTCTTCCATGCCGCTGCAAAGGGTGAGTAGATTTTTTCACTTATCGAATATCCACAATCTTGAACTGTTTCAGGGAATGGCAATTAAGTTGCTAAGTTTATTTGTATTTGAGATTTTTTCGAAACATGTTGATTTTGGTGAGTAAGCGCAAACTTACACGTGCCTGGTTTTGGGCGCACATTTCATATGAATGTAAAATAATAATTTATCTTCGAGATTTCAATTAAAGATTACACATACATAAATGGAATGTTCATGAAGCAAGTAAGTATACAAATACCAAAAGAATGCAGTTTATGTATCTACAATGTTGGCGACTAGGGCTTTTTAGAAATGTTTTTGATTCATTTCATGTATTGCTAAAATACTTATAAAGAATAGTAAATTTAATTATTTTGTTTCTTTGACTTATTGTTTGGTATGAAGCTTATGTACTTCTAATACAAAAGTTTACTATTGCCAATACCACCCCTGTTTCAAGGAAAGTCGACGAGTATGTCAGAGTTTTTTGTATTTAAGGTTTGAATTTACTTTTGGTAGTACAAATGCAGCATGCGTAAGTGCAAACCTACGCGTGCTAGCTTGTGGGCGTGCATTCATAATACATATATGCAGCTTAGATAATATTATCTATATAGGTTAGATACGCCAAGATATTTTGGCAAAATTTACTCACAGTATTTTAAAAAAACATCTGGAGAAAAGTTTTTATAACAAAACAGCAAAAGTAATAAGGTAAGTATGTTTTCGCAGAAAAAAATCTGAAAAATCACAGGCAAAAAAACGCAACCTTTGATCTTTTCTGGGCATAAAAAATATATGAAGAGATTGACCGTAAAAATATGTTTACTTTCTCATGCCCGAAAGTTAAGTGAATTTTCTGCCCATCTGTCAAAAACGGTTTGTCGTTCCTCTTTTATTTTATCAATCAATTTGTAAAAGAAAGGTCGTGTGGGGTTTTCTACGAAATAATTTGATAGAAAGCATTTTGTTCTTCATATTTTTCATGTGTTCAAACTAAAATTGATCAATATTTTGGTAACGAATTATTCAGAAAATCACACAATGAGGTCCGCACATAAATTTAAATAAAATTGCCACGTCACATGGCTGGGATGCTAGGAAAAAGGCAAACAAATATTCTGTTATTGGTTGCTAAGCACTGTTGTTCCATACAAGTGTGACGTTTGCCCGCCTAGAAACGAGTTCTTAATTCAAATTTGTGTTGAGTTGATTGCGGGTGTTGGGGGTGGCCTATCATTATCAAAAACCCAAAGGTCAAAATATTTTATATTTAATGAATAAAAACACATTTATAAATTCGACAAAAGAGGCAACGATAAATGAATTTAAATAAGTATTCTTAAAGCTTTTATTTTAAGATACTGTCTGAGAAACGATCGAATTTTTGTTTTGCATTTCGTACGATTTGATAAATCGTAGAAAGCTTAAAAATAAAAAAAGTAATATCGTTTCTCCGGCTGTTAGGTGGTAAGCTGTTAGGTGGTAAGCTGTTAGGTGGTAAGCTGTTAGGTGGTAAGCTGTTAGGTGGTAAGCTGTTAGGTGGTAAGCTGTTAGGTGGTAAGCTGTTAGGTACAAGCTCGGGAACAATATTTGTGACAAACTACATACGGTTTAATCCAAATTTAAACCAGCTCTTTCAAGTCTGCTTAGCAGAAAATCTCCTGAAAAAGTTGATTTAAGCCACAGCGAAACGTCAAGAGACCGATAATACTCGTAATTATTAAATTTCTTACACCAACTCAATTTATTGTAAACTTGACAACCAGGATTTAAACTGAAAACCATTGGTAACTTACTTGGCAATATGATTTATTTTGAATCCCAGTCTATGTGGACGCGTTTTTTTAATAAACGCGTACGCGATTTTTATCTAGATACGCGATTTAAGCGCGATTCACCCTATGATGACTATTCCTGGACTTATAGGTTGGTGTAAGGCTGACCACCCATACTGTAAAAAATGGTTCACTTTGCCAATGTCACCCCTGTTTCAAGGTAGGTCGGTTTCAGGGCTTATGTTCATTTGAGGTTTGGATTTTAATTTGTAAGTACACATTCAGCATTTGTAAGCGCGAACTTATACGTGTTTGTTTGTGAGCATGCATTAAAATGAGTTTTTTATTTTTTTTTATTTTAGCAAGCGAGCTTTGAATGTTAATATATCCTTGCAACTTAGATTATAGATTATTATAGATGATCGGTCCGTAGCTTAGTGCTTAACACTTCGGACTTGTGATTGGAAGGTAGTGGGTTCGATTCCGGCAGAGCATAAACAAATACTACATTTTAAATAGTACTAACGTTTTCGACCAATATAGTCATCTTCAGGTAGTATATTGGTCGAAAACGTTAGTACTATTTAAAATAAAGTTAATATTTTTTAAATAAATACTACATTTTTCAAATACGCTCTTTCACTGGGCGCAAAAAATAATCTACCTTTACCCGAAACCGGTCACCAAAGGTCCATCCAGCCTTATAACAACTGGGTCTTGCTTGTGAATTGTCGCTTTCTTTAGTGACGACCAAGCTCGCAGAGGGCTCTTGAGGTGTGATTCATACAATAACAAATAAATCATCCTAACTTTTTTTTTTAACCCCAATCCACTCCCGGATATAGGACTGAACAAGTCCCCTCCAAAATGCAGGACATGCCGTTTCCAACCAGCCATCGCTTCGCAGCGGCTCCCTATGACCTTGACGAAGTCATATTCTGCCCATCCGGCGGGGAGCTGTCTACCACTACATCTTGTACTTGTATCCAGCCACCACTTCACTAGGAGTGACCAGTACCCCTGCAAATGCTCCTCTTCTTCTCTCCGTGCACACTTCTTTCATCTCCTAGACATTCATCACTCTCTTCATGCACGTTTTTTTTATTTTCTTTCTTCCAGAACAAAACACAACTTAGCTTCACATATACTGCAATTGTTCACCACATTGTTCCTTGTTCCTTGATTAATAGGTTGGTATGCGGCTGACCACCCATGCTGTAAAAATGGTTCACTTTACCAATGTCACCCCGGTTTCAGGGAAGGACGGCAAGAGTTGTAGCGTGTTTGTCCATTTGAGATTTGGTTTTTATGTTGTAGGTTCACATGCGGCATGTGCAAGCGCGAACTTGTACGTGTCTGCTTGTGAGAATGCATATAATGTGAATCTCCAATGTAACATATCTTTGCAACTTAGATAAGATTAGATTAGGTTGTGCCTAATAGGCAAGTCGCTTCTACAGCTAAGTAAAAAATTATGATTTGGTTTTCGAATATCTTTTCGAGGCGAATATTGATGGCGTACTGTATTTCTTTGTGCCTGTGAAAATCATGAATCCATAAACAAAGATGAAAGAATGGCAGACGATTCTGTGCGTTTGGCGGCAAAAACACAAAATGACAATTGTGGCAAATTTTCAATAGAAATATTATTAATCAAATTTAAATAATTTTGCGGCGAAGAAAAGCAACCAATATTATTTATTTCAAACGAATCAAAAGAACCTTAAGGGGGAGCATTTCATTTTATTGAATGCAAAATCATACGTGTGTCGATCCATTATTATTAAATGTTATAAAATCCAGAAAATAAAAACTACTGATCTGCACACAACTCGTTCGCTAGTAAAAAACTGAAGATAAATTTTATGTTAGTTGAACATTGACTCACGTAGATAATAATTTTTCAAATTTATCAAAAGTACAAACTAAAACTGTTTTTTTGTGATTTTCAACTGACGTGCGTTGTGCGTCAAAGCTAGAAACTATATTTTTCTATGATATCGGTATGAGGCTGACCACCTTTACTGTATAAATTTTCAATAAATACACTAGTTTAGGGAAGAGGGGTAAGAATGAAAAGATTATACTTATTTGCGATTTGGGTTTTCTTTTCAAGTACGCATGCGAAAGTGCGAACTTCTACGTGATTGCTCTGGAGTGTGCATGACAAGTGAATCTGAAATGTTTTGCAACTAAGATTTCACATACATAGACATTGCAAGAGCTTGGTGGTCCCTAGAGAAAGCGGCAATGTCTCAAGCAAAACCCAGTTGTTATAAGGCTGGATGGACCTTTGGTGACCGGTTTCGGGTAAAGGTAGATTATTTTTTGCGCCCAGTGAAAGAGCGTATTTGAAAAATGTAGTATTTATTTAAAAAATATTAACTTTATTTTAAATAGTACTAACGTTTTCGACCAATATACTACCTGAAGATGACTATATTGGTCGAAAACGTTAGTACTATTTAAAATGTAGTATTTGTTTATGCTCTGCCGGAATCGAACCCACTACCTTCCAATCACAAGTCTGTCAGCTGTAAAGCTGATAGATATTGTAACTTATCTTGATTCTGCACAGCTGAGCCTTTATTTTATTGGTGAGTTGATTTTCAAATATTCAAATTTGACGTTTGAATGATTACTAATTGATGGCGTAGAACAGTGTTTCCCAATCTTTTTTCGCCCATCGCCCTTGGATGCGTAATAGATAAGCCCATCGCCTTATCGCCATTATGCGCCGCATCGCCATTATGCGTAAACTTCGACTTTCCAGATTGCCTTTCCAAAAAATATTTTGTCCCAAGAAATCACCTTTCGCCCCCCACGTAACTTTCGCTGCTTTTAAAGCCAAAATCGCCTTCAGGTTGGAACCATTGGCGCAGAGGCTCCAATTTTCGTTATTAATTAATTTATTGGTCGTGCTTTATGTAGTTGATGAATGAAAATTGGTTTTGAAAGATGTCTCTGTTCTGCCTTGTTTGATTTCAAATAAACGAAGGTCCTTACCGTTTATTATCATCATCTATTTAATTAAAAAACCTTTACTTGTAAATTAAAACAACGAAGCAAACAGTTATTCGCCAATGCCACTCCTGTTTCAGGGAAAGTCGGCAAGAGGTGTAAAAAATATAATGATAATAATAATAATCTAACTTGCAAAGTCATATCAACTTTAAAGATTATTGAAGTATAAACATGTGTAAAGCATGCATATTGTATATGCGTGAACTTACACGTGTTTGCTTGTGGGTGTGTATTTAATATGAGCCTTAAATGGCAGTATATATATTTGCACGACGATAGAGGATAAACGTTTATCCTCAATCGTCGAGCAGGAAGGAAGCCTCGAAAACGAAACGTCGAGAATAATGTAAGTTATCACATAACGGTTCGTCTAATATGCGAAAAGTGGAATCAATCATGAAAGTTCATCATAATATGTATCAGTGGCGAAAGGTGCCATACAAGCCGATTCCCATCGGTTTCCCGTTTAAAATGAGGCAAAAATGATAGGTAATAAAGTAGACTGCATGGTTTCAATGGGGAAAAAATACGCATTGTTTCTTTGGTTTTAAATGTATTTTTTTATTTGTGCCTATATTTTTTAACTACTTTACTTCATTTTAAAAGCGAAGCCGATGGGAACCGGCTTGTATGGCACCCTTCGCCACTGATATGTATATATGTCAAACGAGCGCAACTCCAGTTAAAATATCTTTGCAACTTAGATTACAGATTGTAGCACAAACATTTGCCTGTCTTGAGGTTTAGCCCCTGCTATTTTTGAGCAAATGCACTTGGCCTAATTTCTCTTTATCTCATTAGATTGAATTTCGATGTTGATCTATTTGATATTATATATTTTTTAAGGGTTTGTGTATACATTAAGGAGATTATAGATTAGATTTTAAATTATATAGGTTCATTTTAAATGTATTCCCGTAAGCAACCATCCATAAGTTCGCGCTTACACATGCCGCATGTGGACTTTTAAAACATAAAAACACAATTCTCAAATGATCATAAGCCCTGCAACTATTGCCGACCTTCCTTGCAACCGGATTGACTGAATGAACCATTTTTCGCAGTAGAGATGATCAGCTTCACACTCGATCATAAATCAAGGAGCTGTGATTATATATGATTGATTGGAAAATATTATTTTGGACATTACGCAAAAGAAAATGATCCCCTGGCAATGACTGGACAGAACTCATACATTATACTAGATCAGTGTTTGTCAAACTGTGGGCCGCGAAACCTTAATCGGGAGGTCACCGGGAAAAGTAAACGGCAAGGCTCTACCATAATAATAATTTATAATCTAAGTTACAAAGATACATTAACATGACAGTTTAAATCTTGAGATCTATAAGAATAGGCTCCCCCTAGCTAAGGCTCCAGTCTCCCACACACAATATTGTACAATGAAATACTGAAATATTTGCTAAACAAACTTTTATTAAGCATGTTTTAGTTACTTTTGCCTGTAAATAATAAACAAAGTTTTTCAAACTTAATTGTAAATTTTCGTTATTGTAAAATGTTACAAAACATTTTTTTTATTAAAAAATAAATAAAAAGATAATGAAAATTAAATATCACGATTTAAATTTCATGATAAATGCATATTCACAAGCAGAAACGTGAAAGTTTGCGCTTATACATGATGCATACTGTGTACAAACAAAATAAAATAAAAAACAAATCTCAAATGAACATAAGCCTTGAAACTCTTGTCGCTCTTCCCTGAATCAGTAGGTGAAACTTTTTTTTACAGTACTGGAGAACAGTCTCATACAAGGAGCTTATGGATAAAGAGGTAGCATATTGAAAAAAGATTGGTACACCACAGTATTAGATGATATATGTTTTGCGAAAAAGCATTTATGACATTCGGTCGTAGAGGTCATTTTTTCACATCACTCTCCCGCATGACGAACGAGTTTTCCGGTAAACCGTCAGACGTGCTTAATTTGAGTGTTTTCCAATTACTCAATGGCGAATCGATTCAAGGACACATTTCGTGATTTTGAATTTTGTGATTGCATGAAAGCAAAATTACACAATCATCCATGAGAAAATAGGAGAGGCTTAATTGTCCTTAAAATAAAAGATCTAAGTCGAGTGGTGAACGTTTTGGAATCAAATTCAGAAAGTAGTGAGTTTGATTCCCAAGTCGAACACAAAAAGGTTTTTTGGAGTATAATTTATTTATTTATCTTTATTTCATGCTGCTAACCTTTTTTTTCAATACCTCTTGTATCTTGGAAGCTTGGAAAGGGAAGATTACATTTATTGAATAATTGGGAACAGGGTAAGAATGGATTGATAAAACAAATGAGGGAAATAATTGGTTGATTGAGTAAGCGAGATTACAAATGACTGGAATCTACAGAGTGAGAAAAAGTGAAGAGCATGCATAAAGAGAGTGTGGAATGTCGAGGAGATGATGAAAGAAGTGTGCAAAGACATAACGAATTGTGGGTGTATCTGTGGAGGTAATGGCCACCTTTACCGCAACAGTGACTGGATACAGTAACAGTAACAATTGTATCTGAATTATAAAAATAAACTGAATTTATTTTACATTGAAATAATGCTTCTGAAAGTCGCTTCTTATGGTACTTCGCCGGTACGGTCGAGCGGATAAGGTGACGACACTCGTATTTGTGTCATTGAAACAAGTGCAAGTTCGAACCCCGTCGTGTCCTTTCCACGATAACTTTGACTCTGGTTCAACAGATGTCATGAAGTAATAAATAAATGAATAATTATTAAAATGATAAGATATTGAATTTTTAACTGAAACGAGAAATTATTTGTGACACTCTCCATGTGGATCAAACCTTAGCTCTCTGGCATTCTACCAACTAAGCTATTGACGTGTCCAAACATTAAAAAAAATATATCATTTTTGTAAATATTGTGTCAGATAAATTTTGCTTCCCAGTTCCTATAATCATTATGTCGGTATTTTATTTTAAGAATATAATGCTTTCATAATTCAAAATTCAAACTGAAAGCCAACTTTTCGTCTTCCTGCGTTTGTCGCCATTTTAAAATGTAAAATTGATTAAGACTTCTTACGTGAGCTCTCCTCCATACAAAATACTCCCCCCCGAGTATAAAATATGACATAAACTCGCCTCCATTGCGTAAATCGAAAAAGTGTATTAAACCAAAATCACTCACTAGAAGCGGTGTCATATTATGTTACTTGCACTGTCGATAAACGCGATCGAGAGAGTTAATATAAATGTTTTATACTCGGCGTACTGCTTGAGTATAAAACTTTACGATTTAACTCAACTGCAGCGTTTTACAAAAATGTAAAGAAATTTAAACGCTCACCAGAGACGCTGTTAAAGTTAACACATATATATTTTTTTTATTTCTACTTGAGGTAATAGAGTTCAATGTAAATATTTAACTAAGTGTGGCAAAAGTTAGAATCTTTTCATAATGTATAGGTATAAAGAAATTAATCGAAAAAGAAATGGTTCACTTTGCCAATGTCACCCCTGTTTCAGGGAAGGTCGGCAAGAGTTGCAGGGTTTATGTCCATTTGAGATTGGGTTTTTATATTGTAGCTCCACATGCGGCATGTGTTAGGCGAAATTACATGTCTGCTTGTGGGAATGCGTTTAATATGAATCTTAAATGATATATCTCTGCAGCTTTGATTTAGATTTTGATTTTTAATCGTCTGTTTGCTGATTCTGCTATATCCACATGCAACCGCAATTCAACTAAACTGCGCATATGATGTTACTTCTTACTACATTGTCCTCTAAGGAGTCAGATTTGGCGTGTGGGAACTATTTATTTTTACA
Source organism: Agapetus fuscipes (assembly GCA_951799405.1). NCBI lineage: Eukaryota > Metazoa > Arthropoda > Insecta > Trichoptera > Glossosomatidae > Agapetus > Agapetus fuscipes. Next base: position 9,598,166 of record OX637334.1, read on the forward strand.
GGCAAGGGGGCTATCCTTACGCCAACCACTTCAGTTGATGTGGGGCTGGCTCTGATTTCTTGTGAAGGCTAAGGATGCTTTGATGGCATTTTATCGAACAACGATCGATTGAGCGGAATGGATTTAGGGACGCCAAAGGACAACGTTGCTGAAAAACCATCAACAAAAGCACCAAGTCCCTATTTCAAGCTGCAGCATCCAAAATAGCCATGATGACCATCAATCTTCGTTAGAAGTGGCACCGAAAGAAAAATACTGTGGTATTGTATTTTGGGTTTTAAATAAACACCAAAAGGGAGATCATTTCTGACACTCTCGGTGGGGATCGAGCCCAAGCTCTCGCCGTGGAATGCAAGCATTTGACCAACTGAGCTATCGACCGAATCATTCTCTGCAAAGCAGATTGTATAATTGTAGATTCGTTACTATTTTTAAACATTTCGCAAAATTAGTGGTTTTATCTATGGAGGTATTAATAAAACTGACAAAAGTAGGGGCGAGTTCTCCGTACAGGCATAAAGTGGGAAGCATATGATTAAAAGATACATTGAAATTTAGATTGAAAATTAAAATTCATGGATTAGTTCAAGATTTACATAAATCTCTAATGTGCTTATTTCAAGGAAAATGAAAAATCATTAATTCTGAAATATATATTTTCATTTCACACGCCCAACAGACATCGCTTCCATTTTGTTTTTGTAATTTTCAGAATTCCGTCCTTATTTAATTCTTAAAAGTGATTTCATGTCTGAAACAGATCAATCCACATTGTTTTGTAATCTTCCACGAGTTATGTTAAATTTCAATACAAATAAATCATGTAATTTTCGTTTACCTTTAAAAAAATTGCGTAAATCTCCCCTCGGTTGCGTAAATAAAAAATGTATGGAATATACGACGTCACTCCTAGAGACTGATTTAGTTTTCATACATTTTTTTAATTTACGCAATCGATGTGAGTTTACGCAATGTTTTATACTAGGGGCACTGATGATGGTCTTAAGGACCAAAAACGTCTGTAATTTGTAATCCATACGATCAGAATAATCTATAATCTAAATTTCAAAGATTCAATGCAGGCCAATTCAATGTAAAGAAATCATTAACTCATCATCATCATCACAGGCCGACATGCGTAATTTCGCGCTTGCACATACAGCATGAGAAACCTCACATGAACATAAACCTAGCAACTCCAGTCGCCCTTTCCTGAAATGGGGTGTCAATACTGTCAATGGCAAAAGTGAACCAAGCTTTTGCAGGATGGGGGTCAAAAAATATATATAAATAAGCAATATTTCTAACATTTTAAAACTATTTTTAGAGTTTGTACTAATTTGTAAATTTAAACGAAATATAAAATAATCTCTCCTGTTAATTTTCTTTGTTGGCTTTTGCGTGTTCTTGATACTGCGATACTCCATACTTGTTTGCGCCAAAATAAATACTCACTTTTGTTTGTTTTTTGATAAAACAGGACTTACAATTTCAGACAATAGGGATTACAAAGTGTGGAAAACATTTTGAAAGAAATACCGTTCGGTTAGTGAAAATACCGGGATCATAAATAATTTAAATTTGAAAAGTGATCTCAAAGTTTCTGAAAGGTGTACAAAGCTCCATTTGTACCTAGATCTTGCCTTTGGAATAGCTGGTTTTCAACGAAGATAGACAAACCATTGAGAATAAAAAAAAATCTCATATGTTGCTAAGGCTATAATTACATAGACGTGTATCGTTTCCCCGGCAGTAACTGTATCTGCAACTCTGTCGTCATTCCGCTAGGGGCGGCCAGAGTCTCTGCAGATTTGCATCGATTTTTTTCCTATCCCTGCATACTTCTTTCAGTTCAATCATATCTATCACCATTTTCATACATTTCCTTTTTTTATATTCGCTTTGCATATCCATATCTTTGTGTATGTAGTCCGGTCGATAGCTCATTTGGTAGAGTGCTTGCATTCCATGCCGTGAGCTCGGGTTCGAATCCCACCGAGGGTGTCAGAAATGATTTCCCGTTTCGGTGTTTATTTCAAACCCCAAAATAAAATACCGGCAAAATTTACTCAGCCTACGCAAGAAATGAGTACCAGCACTTTCGGGAGCTGGGAAACCCCCATTTCAACTGAAGTGGTTAGCGAAAGGCCGGCCCCCTTACCTGTAAAAATAAATAGGTTTAAATCGCCACATGCGACCCCTTCAGGGATAACGCGGTGAAAAGTTACACTTAATGTGTAGCTTAGTTGCGTTGCGTTATTCTTTCATTATTTCACTAATCATTCAACCATACTTTTTCGGTCTTCTCTTTCCTTCCAGAAATCCAGATGGATTTTCCTTTCCAGAAAAAGGAAATTCCGTTCCGGTGACGTTCCAAGTGTCTTCAGGAAGGATGTGAATACATTCAAAGAACATTTGGTTCTTGTGGCTTAATTTTATCCTGCAGATCAGTCAAACATTTCTCGAAAAATATTGTAAATGTGAATGAGGAATTTGCACTGAAAAGATGATGTACATCAGTTGATTGACGTTTATGTAACCAAATTCTTTATTTGATGTGAGAAATCATGCTGAAATTGTATTTTAGTGTGGAGTTTGGTACATCAGGTTGTAAGCGTTTGTCAAAAAAATAGAGGAGTTGCTTTGGGAACATGCATTATTTTATGCATCTGTTCTTAAGTTTATTTGATTGTTTATGCATTTTAATTGTACAGAAAAGGTTTACATACCTGTATAAAAAAATACAATGTTTATTTTGTTCCTTTTTTCTCTTCATGCAAAAGCAGATGCTTGTGTGTATGCCGGGCGAGATCCTAGTTTATATTACATTTTTAAAATCCATTCCTTAGCAACTATTTATTCTTAGCAAAATCCATCCGGGTTGTCAAATAAGTGACGATTATGATGCTCAGCATTAAATGAACCCCGGTTGATAAATACCAGTTTCCGGTTTTGCGTTTCATGTAGATAATCCCGGTGTTTTGTGTGCCCTGGTATGTAGACGCGCTGGCTCGTTATCTTTCCCACAGAAACATATCAACGTCATTAAATATTTCAGCTGTATCGATCCATTTATTACAAATTATTTTTCTTTCTTCACACACGTAAAATAACACAGCCAGATATCCGAATAATATCCATGTGCATGCATACCTATAATCTAAATTGCAGGGTTTCAAGGTTTTACGCAAGTATACACACTAACTAATTAAATGGATATTATGAAAAAATACATTCTTAAACATGTAAACGTGAAAAGGGTTCATGAGAGGCTTCGTTTGTAGCATTTTGTTGTATGGCTGCAAAATCTGGGCCATCCCGAAATATAAAAGAGACCGCTAGATGTGGATTTGGAGGTAGATGACCAAACAGCATGGGTCGAAAAAAGTCCAACTAAAAGGTGTTGCAGGAAGTAGAATCTAGAGTCATACTACGTAGTGAAAACCTAAACTAATAGGACACTCGATTAGACACAAGACCTTCCTTGAAGAAAAATCTTATGAAGATAAGCAAGAGGTCACCCAAGATCCAAGAACTTCATACTTTTAGGATGTGAAACGGCTCATGAATGAGTCTCCCTATTCGCAGCTCAATAGGAGGCAACCAGCAATAGATTTAAGAAGATTTCACGCTTCGTTTTGATTGTACCAAGACCTTGATAACTGCAAGGTTTGCTCAAGATTTATAGGAAATTAAAAGATCCTCTTTCTGGGATAGGTAAACCCACACTTCCAGGAATTACGGTTGAATAGGACGAATAAGTCTTTCAAATAATCGTCTTTGACATTTCGAGAGACATGTTTCTAAGAAGATATGTAGATTTTAATGGAGAAAATAATTTCAATTAACTTATAAAAGAGAATAACAATTCCAAAAATATATTATGAAACATTAACTTCATTTTTTGCCCAACAAATGAAAAGTCGTTTAGGCTATGGAGTCCGCACTTTTAAAATTTCTCTCGGCCCGAATGATGAAATGACTTTGAGATTTATTTTACCAAAGTTCGTAACTTTCCTTTTGTATTCATTTGTGTCACAACATTATGAAATATCCTATCACACCGTGACATCCGCTGACAGATATTGTGTTCAATACGGTAAGAAGCGCCTTAGCGTATTTAAAAACTACTAAAATATTATTGTATGGAAGTAGACGGGCCACAAAGGTTCATCCAGCCCCACAAAAGTTTGCCAAATTAACGCTGATAAGCGACAAACAAGCAAGAAAGCACTCTTGAGGGGGATTCAAACAAAAACAGCGCTAAAAATAAATCATCCTGAAATTATTACTTTATAATGTCTTTAGCCTGATATTTTATTTCAAATGGATGACAGTTAGTAGACATCGGTTTTGGCCCGATTCGAAACTAAGGTCCTAAGCAACACAACGCAACTAACGCAACTGAGCTACACACATAGTGTAACTTCTTGCCGCGTTATCCCCGAAGGGGTCGCATGTGGCAAGTTGAACCTATTTAGTTTTACAGGTAAGGGGGCCGGCCTAACGCCAGCCACTTCAGTCGAAGTGGGGGTTTCCCAGCTCCCGAGAGGGCTGGTACTCATTTCTTGTGACGGCTGAGTAAACCTTGCCAGTATTTTTTTTGGCGTTTGAAATAAACACCGAAACGGGAAGTCCTTTCTGGCACCCTCGGTGGGATTCGAACCCGAACTCACGGCATAGAATGCAAGCACTCTACCAACTGAGCTATCGAACGGACCGGAAGCAACCATCCAACCAATCACAAGTGCTTAGCAGCACAGCCAAGTCGTCACTTTTTTTTTTTCCATTTCATAAAATGTGCGGATTCCATTTAAAAACATATACTGAAAATCCGGCTTCGAAAAATAAACCGAAAGCAAAATCGGACGCGATGTATTTTTAGGTACAGATTGATTAAAAAAGGTAAATAGATTTTGAAATTGGGTGACGGCCTTCCTGACGTGTTTTACAATAAAAGTTTATTTGGTCCGAGTGAGTAATTTGAGTGCTTTTCCGAACGAATCGTAAAATCGGGGAGAGATTCTGCTTTCATACATTTACATATTTATTCACGCCGTGGTGGGGAGCATTTAGCACTAGGGGTAGTGGTTGTGAATAAAGCCATCAGTAAACATTTTTATGGCAAGTTCATACGAAGGAAGTAAACAGAAATAGATTCAAATAAAACTTGATAGTGATGTACTCGCACAGTGAAACATGCCTTTTTTGCGAATTCGAATTGTACTCGGCACATGGGGGGATGAAATGTGACGTCGCTCAGCCGGAACTTGCCGGTTGCTCCAAATCCGACCTAAACCGTCCTTTTAAAACTGCCATTTAGCACTGACAACTCATTTGGAGTATCTACGTAGTGATTTATTCTTCTTCTTGATCTAAGTAAAATCTACATGAATAATAATAATAATTTTATTGAATTTCACAATTTTGTCATTTTTTTAGAAAATCCCACCTCCACGTCTAAATTAAGAAAAATGGGGAGACAGAGACAAAAAGTATTTTGAAATAACTAATCTAATCTAAGTGTCAAAGATATGTTACATTGGGGATTCACATCATATGCATTCTCACAATCACATGCGTGCTTGCACATACCGCATGTGAACCTACAACATAAAAACCCAAATCTCAAATGGACATACACTCTGCGACTCTTGCCGTCCTTCCCTGAAACAGAGGTGATATTGACAAAGTGAACCATTTTTACAGCAAGGGTGGTCAGCCGCATACCAACCTACAAGTCAAGGAACAAATAACAACAACCAATTTATCAATTCACAATTACTCCAGTAACCGTCTCTTCCTGCATCATCTCTAGGTGTTCCTTGCCTGGCTGATCTCTCTTCTTTCAGAGTTTCTGACCCTGTCGTTGAGATATTCCTTGCTAGAGCTTGCAGTACTCTCATCTCAGACGTCCGGAAAAGGTTCTTGGTTCTGACGTCGTCCTGGTTTCAGAACCATAAGTCAGAATGGGCCTGACACCAATCTTGTAGATTTGGGAGATGCATTTGCCCTTCATATTATGTCTTTGAGGCAGCCGGGTATTGCTGCTACCCTATTGGTTTGTTCCCTGACGTTATTGTAGCAATCACAGCGACCGGATATCTCAACAACTAGATATTCAAAAACATTTTCCTTGACCAACAAGCTGTAGAAAATGGTTCACTTTGCCAATGTCACCCTTGTTTCAGGAAAGGTCGGCTAAAGTTGGAGGGTGTATGTTCATTTGAGGTTTGGATTTTAATTTGTAAGTACATATGCAGTATTTGTAAGCGCGAACTCGCACGTGTCTGCTTGTGGGCATGCATTAAATACGAATTTTTAATAATAATATATTTGTAGGTGCAACTTAGATTACAGATAACTATTATTATGGAATACTAATTGTTCTATTGCTTTGTCTTCGATGGCTAACGTGCATCTCTTGAGATGTTTCGACATCACCGATCAATTTCATTAGAATGAATATTTATTTTCTTCCAGAGAATCGAATTTTTTCGAATCTTGTTGATGCACATGCCTACAAATTATAATATTCATTTGGTTACATCATGAATTAGACATTCCTCCGTCCCCCCTCCCCATGAGTGTATCTGACAGCTCCTCACCTACCCCCCTTCACGAGAAGGAGGGAGTGTTTCCTGGAAGGTGAAGAGTGGGAGAAGTTTGCTACACTCCAGACACCCTCACTACCACCTGCTGACAAATACCACTCCTAATATTGTATGCCTGCTGCAGAGCAACACTCTACATTCAACAACCTGGGCTGGAAGTCTCATCACCACGGTAATTCTTACCTACCGAATATCGGTAACATTTGTAGGAAGACTAATGAGCTGTTCACTTGCGGCCATCTTGGATTGACAGGTCTTCATACAAATATTACCGATATTCAGTAGGTAAGAATAACCGTGGTGATGAGACTTCACCCCTGGTTATTTGACTAGCGTATGCTTGAAATAAAAAAAAAACAGCGCCAGTTTCAATCTCGACAGCCACACTTGTCGATAGGTTTAACCTATAGGTTTGACCTTTGAACAGATTTTAATAGATATTGGACTCGAAACCAATTCAATAATAATCAAGGTTGCAAAGATACATTACATTTGAAATTCATATTATGAAATGCACGCCCACAAGCAGACACGTAGATATAAGCAATTAAACATGCCGCATGTGGACTTACTATGTAAAAACCCAATCTCAAATGAACATAAGCCCTGCAACTCTCGCAGACCATCCCTGAAACGACGGGTGACATTGGCAAAGTGAACCATTATTTTTACAGTATAGGTGGTACACCTCATACCAACTTATAAAAGTCAAGGAAATATATAGCTAAATTGTTGCGTCACACAAGGTTGCTACCACAGATCACGGAACATAAAACTGAAAGGTAAAGAAGTGACTACACAATTTTGTTTATGTCAATTCACATGCTTATTGTTCATTGTATTACATTGCTGATGAACTATTAATAATTGATGATGTTAATATGTTTCTGCCCACGCAAAGAAAAGGTTAGTGAATAGCATTCATATTCACAAATATTGTTATCTTCTTTAACTTCTTCTTCTTACAAATGGATCCACCACGTCAAGCATTTGTTTGAGAAAACTTTTTGCATGCCACTTATTATATCGATCATTCATAAAAGAAAAATCTTGAATGATTAAATAACATAAGGGCAAGAATGTCACACTGAAATGATCGTGTGTGCTAGTTGTAACTCATAACCCACTTAATATTGAACTAAATATTCCCATTTTAGCCTGAAAAACCTTTTGATGTAGCTTTGATGGAAACCTTTGCAGGGTCGCTATTTAAGACCGAATATGTCAATGTCACAACCATATGCCGGAGAGAAAAGATGGTTTGATTTAAGTTTTCAATATAATTGGTTAGTATGAGGCTGACCACCCATACTGTAAAAAAATGTTCACCTTTGACTGCTTCAGGTAAAGTCGGCAAGAGTTGAAGGGTTTATTTTATTTGGATGCAAGAGAGTTGCTTTCTGGGATCTATTGACGTGCTCTACGGGTATTGGAGCTAACGGGTGTTTCGCTCATGTCTACGATGGGCTTCTTCAGCGTGAAAGTAAATTGATGAAGATGATGTTGATGAAACTGTGATGGGCTTATTTTATCTTTCTTTTTGACTTATGGGTTTGAATATGTCTGACCACCCATGGGTACTGTAAAACATAATTCACTTTGCCAAAATTTCTATTTCAGGCAAAATCGGCAAGAGTTGCATTACTTGTGTTCATTTGAGATTTGAGTTTTATGTTGAAAGTTCACTTGCGGCTTGCGTAAGCGCAAACTTAAATGTGTCTATTCGTGGGAATATTCTATATAAATCCTAAATTTTAATATACTTTTGCAACTTAGATTATAGGTCTAAATTTTTAAGTATCTGTAAGCCCGAACTAACACGTGTCTGCTTGTGGGCATGCATTAAATGTGCATCTTGAATGCTTGCATACCTTTGTAGCTTAGGCTATAGATTATACATGACTTTATTTTTGTCGACAAAATTTTCTGAAATAAAATAAATTTTCATTCTTCTCACCCCAACTATCATAACAGCATATTTTGTTTACGTTTTTTTTTTAAAAGGTTGTGTCATATTTAATAACAGTAAAACAAATAACAACGCCCCATCTACTACCCACTCCAATACATTTGCATAGTATGTGTTAGACTCTAGTTGAACTACGAACCCTCGTACCTAATTCCTTGTAAGCAGGTTCTTAACCACTATGCGGAATCAGGCAACGAGCAGAGCCGCATTCAAAGCCGGACAAAGTTTGCACTCGCCCTGGGCTTGGAAATTAATTAAATTTCACTCCAGCTCGCTTTGAGCTTACACTATTAAGTTTAGCTTTAAACTTTTATGCGTCAACGTCGAATCAAAGCGTACAGATATAATGTTAAGAATATTTTTAATGAAATTAATTTGATGTTGAAATTAACGAGGCTTGTCTGCCAGTTTCATTATCACTTTTAAGCGTCTAGCAAACAGTTAAATTCAAATAAAGGAACGTTTCTTTGACATATGAATAAATATAGAAGTTGTAGGTTTTCACGGCCGGCAGTTTTTTTTTTTTTTTTAATAGATTTGTGAAGAGGAATGCAATTCATCAACTGCTTATTCTGCCTGGCCAGAAACAGGTATTAATATCATCAATTAATAATTCATTATTGTTTATTTTAATCTATATCTATAAAGAAGGATGTGTGTATGTATGTATGTATGTATGTATGTATGTATGTATGTATGTATGTATGTATGTATGTATGTATGTATGTATGTATGTCCCCTATAGACTCATAAACCGCTCATCCGATTTTGACGAAATTTTCAGGAAACATGTAACATATTCTTAGAACGAATCCTGTGAAGTTTGATGGTGATCAAATAAACAGTGGTTCTCAATTCTCGATATTTCAGCAACGAGGTCGGTAAATTTTGAAACCACCCAATAGAAGAAGACCATTATATTCAACTACAATACATAATCTTAGTTGCAAATATACATTTACATTAAAGATTCATATAAAATGCATGCTCACAAGTAGACACATGTAAGTTCACGCTTACAAATGCTGCATGTGTACCCACTCATAATTTAAAATCCAAATCTAAAATGAACAACCCAGTAACTTTTACTTTACGCCTAAAAATGGGAAAAAAAAAAAAAAAGTTGGGAAATTTCCCCAAAAGTGGGGAATTTTTTTTTTCCCCAAAAGTCGGGAAAAACCTAACCTAACCTAACCTAACCTAAAAATGGGAAAAAAAAAAAAAAAGTTGGGAAATTTCCCCCTGCGCATTGTTCCCACTTATCCCCCTGCGCATGGTTCCCACTTTCAAATCTGGGAAAAAAAAAAAAAAGTTGGGAAATTTTTTTTTCCCCAAAAGTCGGGAAAAACCTAACCTAACCTAAAAATGGGGAAAAAAAAAAAAAGTTGGGAAAATTTCCCCAAAAGCGGGGAAATTATTTTTTCCCCAAAAGTCGGGAAAAACCTAACCTAACCTAACCTAAAAATGGGAAAAAAAAAAAAAGTTGGGAAATTTCCCCAAAAGTGGGGAAATTATTTTTTCCCCAAAAGTCGGGAAAAACCTAACCTAACCTAACCTAAAAATGGGAAAAAAAAAAAAAGTTGGGAAATTTCCCCAAAAGTTGGGAAATTGTTTTTTCCCCAAAAGTCGGGAAAAACCTAACCTAACCTAACCTAACCTAAAAATGGGAAAAAAAAAAAAAAAGTTGGGAAATTTCCCCCTGCGCATTGTTCCCACTTATCCCCCTGCGCATGGTTCCCACTTTCAAATCTGGGAAAAAAAAAAAAAGTTGGGAAATTTTTTTTTCCCCAAAAGTCGGGAAAAACCTAACCTAACCTAAAAATGGGGAAAAAAAAAAAAGTTGGGAAAATTTCCCCAAAAGTGGGGAAATTTTTTTTTCCCCAAAAGTCGGGAAAAACCTAACCTAACCTAAAAATGGGGAAAAAAAAAAAGTTGGGAAAATTTTACTTAACTTTACCCACTTTACTTAACTTGAAATGGATGTTATTCAGCTCCTGAGTGGCTTGACACTCATTTCTTATGAAGGCTGAGTAAGCCTTGCCGGTATTTTATTTTGGGTTTAAAATAAACACTGAAACGGGAAATAATTTCTGACAACTTCGGTGGGATTCTAACTCGAGATCTCGGCATGGAATGCAATCTATAAAGAAGGATGTGTGTATGTATGTATGTATGTATGTATGTATGTATGTATGTATGTATGTATGTATGTATGTATGTATGTATGTATGTATGTATGTATGTATGTATTTATGTATGTATGTATGTATGTATGTATGTATGTATGTATGTATGTATGTATGTTCCCTATACTCATAAACCGCTCATCCGATTTTGACGAAATTTTCAGGAAACATGTAACATATTTTTAGAATGAATCGTGTGAAGTTTGATGGTGATCAAATAAACAATGGTTCTCAATTCTCAATATTTCAGCAACGAGGTCGGTAAATTTTGAAACCACCCAATAGAAGAAGACCATTATATTCAACTACAATACATAATCTTAGTTGCAAATATACATTTACATTAAAGATTCATATAAAATGCATGCTCACAAGTAGACACATGTAAGTTCACGCTTACAAATGCTGCATGTGTACCTACTCATAATTTAAAATCCAAATCTAAAATGAACAACCCAGTAACTTTTACTTTACGCCAACTTGAAATGGGTGTTATTCAGCTCCTGAGTGGCTTGACACTTATTTCTTATGAAGGCTGAGTAAGCCTTGCCGGTATTTTATTTTGGGTTAGAAATAAACACTGAAACGAGAAATAATTTCTGACAACTTCAGTGGGATTCTAACTCGAGATCTCGGCATGGAATGCAGTTACTCTACCAACTAAGCTATAGACCGGACTTTTTACAAATATGGTGGATCGATATCGGTTTGGTTAGGGGTAAGCAACCTGCGGCTCACCAGCCACATGCGGCTCTTTGGGTGTGAAGTTACGGCTCTTTAGCTTCATACGCAAATATAAAAAAAACACAGAATTATACTTCTGATCGAAAAAAACTAAATCGTTCTGAATCGATTAACGATCTCTCCGCTACTTGTACTCGCTTTTCACCCCCCACCCTCCCCCCAACTACAATATAAAAACCCAATCTTCAATGAACATAAGCCCTGCAACTCTTGCCGACCTTCCCTGAAACAGGGGTGACATTGGCAAAGTGAACCATTTTTTACAGTATGGGTGGTCAGCCTCATACCAACCTATAAGTCAAGGAAAAACTTTGAAATTTGTAAATTGTAATTTTTGGCTCTTCCGACTCAAAAGGTTGCCGACCCCTGGCCTAGACAAAAGTTCCAAATTAAAAAATGTTATTCAAGTATTCCAAGTTGAATTTTAGAAATGTAAGAAAGCTTTTATATCCCGCACTTATAAAAAATACGATAAACAAAAGTTCGTAGGTCACAACTAGAAGACCATATTGAAATATATTATTATTATGAAAACCTTTTATTGAAACATACTTTTAATTAAAATATACATAATATAGTTGTTTTTTCAAAAAACGCATTTCTGTAAAATTATATACTCACCACAAATTTAAAGATCGTTTTTTTCTCGGCGGTTAAACGTCTTTCTTCTATGTGACAATGGTCCAAAGCAACCAAGATAAACAAAATGTTTGCCTTTTACCTAACCCGGCCGTGCGACTTACAATTTTGTTGTCAATAGAAAATGTTCCGTGTGCACTACCTAAAACTTTCACTTATTGAAATAATGGATAGAGCACATTTTAAATGTGGGGAAAAAATGTGAATTCACTTGGCCGGGATAAAGACAGGACAGGGAGTCAAAAATTCAACATAAATTAAACACTTTCATGGAGATAGTTGAAAAAACACTTAAGTGCATCATATTGTATGAAGCATTTTCCCCAACTGCATACGTTTCACAGTGCGGTTACATTGAAAAATATTCCTGATTGTTTGGAATACATTTATTTCTTCACTTTGCTCAAAGAGTATAGTGAATTTTATAGATTAGTTCTTTAATTGTATGATTATAAAATTTAATGTATTGTTTATATTCTTTTCTTTATATTCTTTTCTCGTTCCTTGACTTATAGGTTGTTATGCGGCTGACCACCCATCATATAAAAATTGGTTCACTTTGCCAATGTCACCCCTGTTTCAGGGAAGGACGGCAAGAGTTGCAAGGCTTATGTTCATTTGAGATTGGGTTTTTATATTGTAGGTCCACATGCGGCATGTGTTAGCGCGAAATTATACATATCTGCTTGTGGGAATGCATTTAGTATAAATCTTAAATGATATATATCTTTGCAGCTTAGATTAGATTAGATTAGATTAGTATAGGTCAATATGCATCTGACCAACTATAAATAGAAAATGGTTCACTCTGCCAATGTCACCCCTGTTTCAGGGAAGGTCAGCAAAGAGTTGCAGGGTGTATGTTCATTTGAGATTTGGGTTTTTATGTTGTAGGTTCACACGCAGAATGTGCAAGTGTGAACTTATACGTGTCTGCTTGTGGGCAAGCACTTAATGTGAATTCCAAATGTAACAATTATATCCATGCAACTTAGAATAGATTAGATGAGTGACGTTACATAGCCGATTTTTTTATCTTAAATATAAATGGAGCACCGCAATCGATTTTCCCTATGCTTGGCTCTGCTGCTTAACAGTTGTACCTAGACCTTTTTTTTTAGAAAACGTGAAGATTAACCTAGAGATAAATTGTGTGAAGCTTGATTCCGATTAGCACACTTTTTTTTTTGATCCTGTTGTTTCCTCTTTTATCTGTAGAAAAAAATTGATACCACATGCCCAAATGGCGTAGTGAAACACGCCGGGTACTGCTAGTGAATTATATTAATCAATAATTTCCCAATAACATTTGTTGAATTAGGGTCAAAGCTATGGTCAAATGACCTAGGCGGGGATCGAACCAACGTTGTTCTATTCCAAACACGCTAGAAAGATCAGCCCACTTGGCCCCCTCGGCCATAACACCGAAACAGTTGATGGTCTATCGGAGCTGGAACTTCCGAATGTTTCGCCCATATCTGCTCTGGGCTTCTTCAGCGTCCAGACGACTACGGCAACAAATCCCACATAGCAACCCTCTGGTGTTCATAAAGCTCATCAGTATATCATCTTACTGTTTTATTTACCACAGAGTTTTTTTCTTGTATTACACCAACAATTCTTTTGACTAATTATCTTGCTAAAAAGGAATACAGCTTACGAACTTATTCAAGCCTGATCGCGAAACAACTGCTTACATAATCAATTTTCATTCATTTAAAAAAAACAGGGTATCAAACCAGCTCTATTTAATTTCACACAAACGTCGGGACTACCACATTTGACCACACGGCCATGACAACCGACGTATGATAATTTAAATAAAATATTTTTTCCGATAAAACAATTGGCTTCTCTTACCTTTTCTATCCATGACGTATAGCAACATATTACGCAGCTGTGTGCGATTAGTTTAGCATTCAGTATTCCCTAGAGCTGTCCCTGTGGGGCTCTCGCATGTGGTCAGGGTAACTCAATATGTAAGCCATTTGTCTTTGGGCTTACAAGGGTGTCTCCTGAAGACCTTGGCTAAGTCACTAATAAAACATCGAGAAAAATGCAAGTTCTCTTACAACGGTTCATCTAATATCCGAATATTTTTTAAGAACTGTGTCGTTTTTATATGTAACTATAAATTTAATTTTGTTTTCTCAGCGGGCAAACGTCGCACATCTATGTGACTACGAGCCTTAGCAACCAAGAAGATTCCAAAAGAAATAATTTTATATTTAATAAAGTTTTAAGCTTTCACGCTCACTTCTTTGCCTTTCCCCTAGCAACCAATGAATGTGACGCCACAATTATTTTGTCTGTAGAATTTTTACCGAGATCATTGTATGTATAACATAAATCTGATGTAGGTATAGGTACCTACCTAATTACCGATATGTTTAAAAAAGCATTTTTTTAAATAAAAATAACTTTAGGTATCTACCTACACTATATTGTGCCTAACTGCCTACGGACTTATTTTTTTCACTGAAAAAGTTTTACTCATTGTGAGCACTCATACCAACTTACAGAACACAAAAATAATACATTTGAGGAATGAATAATTACCTCAAAGCAAGAGGTTTCTGCCCTTTGTGGATGTGGAAACGATCCACAAAGAACAATGGAAAAATGTTCTGAAATTCATGGCAGACAATCTGCTCAATGCGAGGCACAAAGCAAGATCGGTTTAGCTACATAATACATAATGTACATACCTAGCCTACTACTAGAGATGCCGCGATACTCGCTACTATTCAGAATTCGGCGTAACTCGACTTTATAATTGCTATTCCTTGAATACCGAATAATATTTAGTACGAATAGATGTCCAAAATAAAAAGTAAAGGTATTTTTCACGATTTGGTTTATTTTCTTGAACGCTTTCGGTGTCTTTTAGCACCATTATCAATGGTTGTTCTTTTGATAATGGTGTGATATCACCGACAACGATCGAGAAAATAAACCAACTCGTGAAGAAAAACTAAGGACTTTTAATTTTTTAATTATAAATTTGAAATGTATCCTAACAATATCAATACACAAACTCCTAAGCTTGTAAAAAAACTATATCCCTACTTAAAAATAATCAACCTTTGACGCTGGGTCATACAAACAAATAAAACGAGGTAGGTATTTAACTCCATCAGTGTTATGCATTAGAATTTTTAAACCAGATTTCTTTAGAGATCTGGTTTAATTTTTCTATTTAATCTCAATTTACAAAAAAGGTGATTCATAAAAACTTTATAATTCAGTTTAACACTAAACGTGTTTCAAAACATGATCACATTTGTAAACCACCTCCGAGTAGGTTTATTTTGTTCTAAACTAGATCAACATAAGCAAAATGGCGAACTTCCTCATTTACCAGCTGATCGTAATGTACGAGATAACTTTCAGAATAAAAGATTTATGAATCAAATAAGAGTTTCAGCAATTACAGTAACTTTAAAACATTAGAATTTTACACTATAACAACAAATTGAGGGCATGCAGCAACGAAACAAATATAAAAACTGTGACAAGAAAAAAAGTGACAGATGCCGCGTCGTGTTATTTTTCAAGTCGCCAATTTTGTAAAACTGTCACTTTTCTTGTAAATGAAGTATGCAGGCCCATCTTTGAGATTTTCTTCGTGATGCCTACAGCCAAAACCTCAAGCCACAATGAAGTCATGCTTTGAAAAATACTTGTTTCCATTTTTAGTTCATTCGAAGTCGCAGCCGACATGAGTTTGACAGCTGGAGTGTCGAGAAACGTTCGGGAGGGGGCGTTTACCCGAATTCTTCCGAGCGTCTCCGAAAGTTGTCAAAAAGCATGCAAAAACCCACAAAAACCTCAAAAAATGTCATAGACACCAAAATACCTACATAAATGTCGAGCATTTCGTATTTTTTCATACAGAAAAAGCTACCGGAAGTCTGTTTAAGTAGGATTCGGTAAACCAAAAAAGAAAATGTACGTATTTCGCTAATGAATCACCTTTTTATTTATTTTGGTTTAGCGGGCTGGTACAGATTTAAATTGGTTTCTGAAAATCTCGCACTAAACAGGTATGGGCGGAATCTAATGAATAACACTGCATGAGTATTTCCCGTAAAACAGTGTAAGAAAAGGTTTGCCAACATTAAAAAAATTAACTTGTCTACGTATGGCACGGCCAGCAAAACCATATGAAAGCTTGGATACACTACTAAACTTCCCATTCGGCACTGGATAGAAAAAAAACAAACTGGACGCAATTCGTTCTGTATGAAAAGGCACTAACAAATAAGTGGCCGGTAAGTTCAACGCTACAAGAGCGTTATATTATTATTTGATAACCAATAAAAAAAAATAACAGCAAGTTATTCGATATTCGCCATAAGGAATGGCGATTGTTGGGTATTCGACGATTCGCGACATCTCTACCCGCCATAGTCCTTTAACATTTACGCTTATACACAGGAATCTATTGTCCCTTTTATCCCCATTGAGATGAAAATTTAATTTACTCTCGGTTAGGTATTACGTTCAAATGAAATTGTAACAGATACAATACTCGGTTACATTTCATGTAACCAGGCCCGGAATAAGCCCACCGGGAGCCCTGATGCGTGGAAAAACATAGACCCCTCTCACCCACACTTTCTTTAAATTAATTATTGAACTGGAGTAGTAGGTAATAACTACGTCGTCATAATAATTTCTTACAGTGATATTCTCAAACAGCAAAGCCATGGCTCATTCACAGCCTAAAGTAGATTTTCTACCCAAAAAATCGATGATCCGTAGATCAGTAATGGATCACATGTTTTGTAAATAGCCCTGTTAGACATCTATTGATGAGTTGGGAATGTTTTATTTTCAAGGAAAATTGGAATGTTTCAATTCGATAATCTAAGTTGCGAAGATACCAATAGAAATTTAAGAATATTTAAGAATATTTAATAATCATAGGTATTTCATGCATGGCATGCCAATGCTTAATCTTCTATACAAAGTTTCTACATCGCCTCCAGAGGGCGTAAACGGTAACACAAACTTCCATCTTTTTTTTTCTCCTCACGTTTTGTACTAGGGGTAAAAAATCCAAGTTAATTGGACCTCTAATATTTGCCACCAAGAAAAATCTAATTTAAAATATCTATACTTACCAGAAACTCAAGGTTCATCGTAATATTATAGGAGTAAGTTCGGTCGTGTGACGTCACATTTTTGTCTATGTCAATTCATAGGATAAGCCAAGATAAAAATCATATTGTTATGTTTTTAGTTGGTTCTCTTTTAATTAAACTGCAATCATTTATTTCAACAGAATTTATTTTACACAATTTGGTTCACAAATTACAACAATTGGTTTCTAGCTCTGGCTGTCGAACTTCATGTCTCAATGTTTTATCGACACTCTGGCCTGCACACGATTTTGGCTTACATTTATACTCGTTCATGCGGACATACGGACGGTTCTGGATTGTTCTCGAACATAGTGGATGATTCTAAAACCAGAGCGTTCCACCAGCGTGAAAGGGTCACGTAAGCACTAATACTACTATGGATCATTCTAGTGCCAGACTGTTCTACGTATACATGTACAGTCGCATGTAGGTACTCCTAGTTCGTAACAATACTTCAAATATCTGTGCTTTCAAGGACTACAAACTTAATCTAATCTAATTCTAAGCTGCAAAGATATACATCATTTAAGATTCATATTTAACGCATTCCCACAAGCAGACATGTATAAGTTCGCGCTAACACAATATGCCGCATGTGGACCTACAATATAAAAACTCAATCTCAAATGAACATAAGCCCTGCAACTCTTGCCGACCTTCCCTGAAACAGGGGTGACATTGGCAAAATGAACCATTTTTTACAGTATGGGTGTACAAACCTAACAATGTAATAAATAGCTAGATGATGTGATGTAATGTGTGGTGTTGTTGCAGCCCATGCTGAGCAGCAAGCGGCGGCTGGCGCTGCACGAGGGCTCCGAGGCGGGGCTGGACGTGGAGTACTATAGGCTGAGGAGCTTCAGCATCACGGCGCACGGCGTCAGCAACCTGGGCGACTCCCTCAGGAGCAGGAGCATCGGCTCCGTCACCAGCTCAGACAGCCAGGCCAGGTAAGAGGAACTCAGTGTAACTTCTTGCCATGTTTTTCCCCAAGGGGTCGCATATGTCGAGGGGAACCTATTTATCTTTAAAGGTAAGAAGATCAGCCTTACGTCAACAAATTCACTTGAAGTGGAGGTTTTCCAACTCCAGAAGGGGCTGGTACTGATTTCTTGTGAAGGCTGAGTAAACCATGCTCGCATTTTACCCAGTTAACATAAAAAAAGGGAATCATTTCTTGGTGAGAATGGAACCTGAGCTTTCGGCATGGAATACAAGCCTACTACCACCTGGGCGATCGACTCAGCGAAGCACAAAAAAAACACTTACAAGAAGAAGAAGTATTTGAGGTTTGCCCTTGGTTTCGGATGGAATCGCGGGAAAGCTTTCATACATTGCCATACACTACTAGATTTCCTATCCGACTTCGGATAGAAAATACCATAGACAAACCGAGCATAATTTGCTTTGTGTGAAAAGCCACTTATAGAATCAAAGGGGGCAATCTATGATTTTTTTTTGTAATAAATGTGTAGAAATATCCAAAGGCGTGAAGCCATCTGGCACCTTTGGTTTGAGAGATTGCTGACAGCTGTAGTCACTTCAAGAGACATCTCAAGACTGATATGTTCACTGAATCTTTTGGGGTGCCTTTAGAAATTTTCGGAGCCCCCAAAACGACACCAATGAACAAAGTCAGTGATTCATCATCATCATCAGAGACAGGAAAATATTACACTTTGTTGTTTTCCGGCAAATGTTGCTGTGGTTAGTCTTGCAACTCCTGTATGTTTCACCCATCCCTACGATGGGCTTCTTCAACATGATGTTGATGGGTCAGCCCAAAGCTTCAATTAAAACTACAATATTCTCATTTCATTACATCAAAAAAGTAGGAAATGAAAAAGAACAAAAAAACTATGAATATATTTTAAAAAATCTTACTATATATTCATACAAGATAATAAATGGTTACTTATAAAAGCAATAAAATACTTACAAACTAAAAATTATTGAATTTATTCATGTACGCAGTACACATTTGAAATAAAAAATGGTGTCATAATGATCCAAAAAAATTATAATAAGGATATATCAGTTATACAGAAAACAGCAGCTATAAGGTTAATATTGCACAAAATAAAAATAAATAATACATATTACTTTGACCAGTCTACAGTCTAGTGGTTTACTCTATGGACTTAGAAGGTCATAGGTTTGATTCTCAGCAAACCACAACAAAAATATCATTTAATTTTCAAACATGGCCTTCGCTGGGTTGAAAAATGCATCTGTCTTTACCAGAGACCGGTCACCAAGGGTCCATCCAGCCTTACAAAAAACTGGGGTGTGCTTGTGAGTTTGCAATTTTTAGAGTGACAATCAATCGCAGAGGGTTCGCGAGATGTGATTCACACAAAAAGAGCATAAATAATTCATCCTTATATTTAATTTATTTAAAAATTCAATTGGAATTTTTTTTTTTTTTATTCACTTTTTATTTTATTTTTTGCTCAACCGTTTTTGCCTAATAAGTTAAAACTTTGTGTTTTCCGATTGAATTTTTAAAATACAATGGACTTTCACTGTGTGAACAGAATTACACTTAAAAATTTAATTTATTCATATTAACTTCCAATTTTGACAAAACTTTCTCATCAAAAAAAAGTTAAACTTACTTATATATTTAAAAGATATATTTTTGGGATTTTGAAAAGTCATTTGAGACATTTTGAAACTTATTATCAAAAGTATGTCCTTTTTATGCAAAAAAAAGACATTGTGCGCAATGTAGAAATGCAATATTATAGAAACTTGATTTCATAAACAGAAAATCAGCAACTTCCTTTGTGTCCTTTAAAACTACCGACAGCTATCTGGGATATAAAAAAAAAAATAGAGAAATATACGGTAAAACAGAAAATGACATTCTGTGTTCCATATATTGTACATAGCATTGAGTTACAGACTACCTCATTTAGCACCTTTTCAAAGTAATTTGTCACTTTAAAAGAGGTATGTTTGCATATTGTTCTAATCTAATCTAATCTAAGCTGCAAAGATATATATCATTTAAGTTTTATATTAAATGCATTCCCACAAGCAGATATGTATAATTTCGCGCTAACACATGCCGCATGTGGACCTACAATATAAAAACCCAATCTCAAATGAACATAAGCCTTGCAACTCTTGCCGTCCTTCCCTGAAACAGAGGTGACATTGGCAAAGTGAACCAATTTTTACATTATGGGTGGTCAGCCGCATAACAACCTATAAGTCAAGGAACATACATGACAAATTACATTTTTTAAAAACAATAAATCACAATATATACATGGACATAAAAACTAAATCATAAAACCAATTTTACTTTAACAAACCTCAGCCGCCAACATCACAGATCAACCGCCATTTCTTTCTATCCTTACATACTTCTTTCATTTCCTCCAGAGTCATAACCTTCTTCATACAAGCTCTTCTTTTATTATGACTCTGGATATTCCATTCATTCGCAATTTCGGATATTTGGTCCATCCATACCTTTCTCGGTCTTCCTCTACCACGACATCCATCTATTCTACCAACATATACTTTCTTCGTCAGTCTTTCCTCATTCATTCTCTCCATATGCCCAAACCATCTATATTGTTAATTATGAAAATACATCTATGGTACAAAAATACATAAACCATTGTTTGCAAATACACTAAAACTTTGGCTGTATAAAAAATAAATGCTCATCTTGCACCTGGTTTCCATCTTAAAATAAAAATAAAAACATACTTACAAAAGTACAAATGATACAAAAGATTCTTCAAACTATTCAAATCAGTATTAAATCAGGAAACAATTTTTGTAATTATTTTTCAAAATATACCTATAGTATTTTTGGATACAAAAAAAATAATGCTAGCAGACTTTTATTATAGATGATGCTCTCACAATAAGAATGCAAATAGCATGATCTTCTGAGTATATTACAATTTTTCTACTGATAAAAAATATGACTTAAAATAACAGAAAAATACAAAAAAATCACAAATGTTTCAGCCGAGTGTATGGACTGCCGGTGCTGTGAACGAGAATTTTTTTTTCCTGCTAATCGGGAATCCATTTTTTATTCACTATGGGTGATGTCAGATACTTCAGGAATATTTTGAATGTTTGGAGTCCATTATGCACTTACACAGATTTGAACAATTTGTTAACATCTGGTCTTCCAGGAACAGGAAAAATCCATATGGTTGCCTCCCCATACTTAAAATGCTGTGCAAATCCCTGTGTATACCTTTGCCTGTATGGAATGTTTGCCCCTGCCTGGTGATTATTTTACAATTTGCCCTGCTAAATATAAAACATGCAAAGATTCAGTGCTGAATGGGAACAGCCAGCCCATCATTTACCTCCTTTGAGCACACTTGTAATGAAGTTGTGCGCTTGCTTTGCTTGTTATTCCTGTTTCACATCTTCGACTGAGATGTTAGTACTTCACACTTAAATACATGTAGATGAGAAGTGTTGAGTGTGTATAATTGAATGAGTCATCCATAATCTAAGTTGTAAAAATATTCCAACATTTAAGATTCACTCAAGTCTACAAACAAACACACGTGAGGTGATCTGCCTCATACCAACATATAAGTCAAGGAGCCCATCTTGTAGAGATCGGTTTAGTTTTTCCAAGGACTCCTCTGCTTCAGAAAAAATAATCATAAATCGCAGGGCTTATGTTCATTTGAGGTCGGGAGTCCTATTTGGCAGTACAAATTCAACATGTGAAAGTGCAAACCGCACATGTGTTTGTTTGTATGAGTGTGTTAAATATGAAACTTAAATGTTAATATTTATTTGCAACTTAGACAGCAAACAGAGATTTTGTTGACAAAATAGTTGTGACGTCATACAGTTTGGTTTCTAGGCAGAAGGCTAATAATGTTTAGCTATTAGTGTCTAAGGACCTTAGATACATAGATGTGAGACGTTTGCCCGCAGAGACATGAAATCTGTGAGTCCATCATTGCATAAAGAGAATGAAGCGTGTTAATCTAGTCATTATTCTTGATGCACGCTATGTCCCCCTGGATCTCAATGTCGTTGTTCTTGAACACAAAGTGATAGGGCCCTTTGAGGTGGTTGATGCTGTCGGTGGTCCTGGAGGGGGGCGGGCCGTCCCACGTGAGGTTGAAGTTCCTCAGGAAGTTGATGATGGCCACCTCCATCTCCAGCTCAGCGAAGCGCCTCCCGATGCAGCTGCGCGCGCCGTAACCAAAGTGAGAGTGGCTGAAGGGGTGCGAGCTCTTGTAGGAGAGATCACTGTCTCCGTGCTCGCGTAACCACCGCTCTGGCAGGTACTCCGTGGATCGGGGGAACTGATCCTCTCGTACCGACAGATACATGTGCGGGAACAGGACATTCATCTGGAAATGAGTTGAAATTGACAAAGTTAGCTCAAAGTCAAAGGGCTAGAAGTTAGAGGCATAGCATTAAGTAGGGCAAGGCTGTAGTAATTGCACCATTTAAGATAGAAACAATGCTGAGTATCAGTTATTTTAGGCATTTTAATAAAAATGATAGTCACCCCCTTGGGCAGCTGGTAGCCCCGCAACACCGTGTCCTTGGTAAGGATCCTCATGGTGCCAGGAGTTACAGGATACAGACGAGAAGCCTCCTTCATGCAGGCGCGCAGGTAGGGCATGCGGCTCAGGTGTTCTGCCGTTAGCTTGGACGTCTTTAGCGGCAGCTGCGAGATGATCTCCCCGCGCAGCACCTCTTGCTTGCTGTGGTTCGTAGCCAGATGGTACAGAACGTTCACCAGAGCCGTGGACGTCTGAAACCACACAAGGAATAAAGCTGACATTTTAAACAACAACATTACGGGCAAATGCTCTAGAGCAGGGTTGGGAGGAGGAGCGGCTCCTTGCATAGATGTTTGCGGCTCTTTGTTGTCCACGAGAATGATAATAATTAACATAAAAATAAAAATGTTTCAATCCTTGGATAATGCAACCAAAGTTAGTAAGCCAAAGTTGAATAGTCCTGATGTTGGCTAATCTAATCTAATCTAAGCTGCAAAGATATATATCACTTAAGATTTATATTAAATGCATTCCCACAAGCAGATATGTATAATATCGCGCTAACACATGCCGCATGTGGAATGCATGTGTTCAATGCCAAACAGCTTGGACAATAACTAACAGGGTCCGATCCTCAAAAACGGTATAAGAAACGATTTTCTGTTTGGGTGTTCACTTCAAACAAAAATCAAAATGCTGACCGGCCTTCATAAAGTATGAAAACCAGCCTCCTCAGGCGCTAGGAAATCCCATTTCAACTGAATATGTAATGATGTAAGGTCGGCCCCTTACCTGTAGAAATGAATAGGTTCCACACGCCACATGAGACCCCTCCACGGTAAGAAATTGCTCTATATGTGCAGCTTACTTAGCCTTTTATAAGAACAAATCAAAAAGAAGATGATGCATGTGAGTAAAGAGTGTTTGTTTGTTACCGTGTCTATCCCCGCGAGCATCATGTCCGTAGCCATGACGACGGCGACCTTGGGATCGATAGCCAGCAGCTTCTCCAGCACGCTGGGCTCCCCCTGCTTCACCACGCCCGCCTCCTTCTCAGAGCGCAGCCTCTCCATGGCCGCCTCAATGTGCTGGTACGCCAGGCTGCCAACATTCACAACAATGTGTTACATTAGGGAAGACATCTGGCAACTGCGGTTGCAAAGTTTTATTTGTTGTAATTGTATACTAATGTGCTCAGTCTAAGAATAGATTTTGGATCTGATTTTGATAACCCCAATTTTCTTCCTTCCTTTCAAATGAGCATGGAGAAAATTGGAGGAGGCCTACGTGCAAGAGTGGACTGAGTATGGCTGAGGAAGAAGAAGAATACATTATACAGTCTAATGCAGTGGTTTCCAACTTGGGGGCAATTTGAGTTCATAGGGGGCCAAAAATAATGTAGGGGGCGATAGGGGGGCAAACCTAAAATTGTGCCTACTCCTCCGTAGGGGGAGATGGGCGACAGGTTGGGAGCCACTGGTCTAATTAATTTATTATTGTGCTGTAACAGTCATCTTGGAAATAAATCTTCAATATGTAAAAAAATGATAAATGTGATTTATTAAATTGAAAACTAGTGAAATATGTACAAAATACAGTACACTCGAAAAAAGCTAGAACATTTTGGATTATCGCATCGGATTTTGACTAGATCAGCCTTTGCGCAAGTCTGCAATAGTGTTTGGTGAGCGTGCTTTTGCAGTGGCAATTTCAAGGGCATAGAACCGACTGTCACCTGTAATTTAAAAAAGTCACTTGTTCCTTGACTTATAGGTTGGTATGCGGCTGACCACCCATGCTGTAAAAATGGTTCAATTTGCCTATGTCACTCCTGTTTCAGGGAAGGACGGCAAGAGTTGCAGGGTGTATGTCCATTTGAGATTTGGTTTTTATGTTGTAGGTTCACTTGAGTTATGTGCAAACGCGAACTTGCACATGTCTGGTTGTGAGAATGCATGTAATGTGAATCTCCAATGTAACATATCTTTGCAACTTAGATTAGATTAGATTAGATTAGATTCAACTTCAAGAGACAAAGATGGCGGATCCACCTCTACGATCCCAATAGTGGTGAGACCTTTTGAATAGAGAATAGAGAGCCTGCCTTGAAGAACTACAGTGTATTTCTCACTCTTCACCAGACTACATAATTCTTCTTCCTTGACATTTCATACTGTAACTGGTTAATCTGTCGCCATTCCGCTAGGGGTGGCCAGAGCCTCTGCAGAGCTGCCTCCATCTCTTCCTATCCTTACATACCTCTTTCATTTCATCCTTCCCCTTTTTCATACATTTTCTTCTTTTACACTCACTTTGTACATTTCATTCTTTCAATCTCCTCAATCTTATCACTCCATACTTTTCTCGGTCGTCCCTTACCTCTTTTTCCTCTCACACTTCCTCTGTATATGTACTTTATCAGTCTTCATCATTCATTCTTTCCACATGCCCAAACCTTCTCATCACATTCTTTCCACATGCCCAAACCTTCTCATCACATTCTTTTGTACCACTGATTACTCATTTCCCTCGTAATCTCCTCATTATCAAGCAGGTTTTGATATTAGATAACAAAATAGATAATAGATAAAACATCTGTGGAGGTACTGGCCACGTCTAGTGAAATGGCGACTGGATACAGTAACAGCAACATCTTTACTGTATGTAACTTGAAGTTGCTAAGTGTCAGATTGCATAATTACAAGTTGCAGCACAAAACAAAACTTTCTTTCATCGTTAGACATGAGCAAACTTCTCATTGTTATAAATAAACAAAGTTTATTCTTCCCCGCGAATGTTCAAAAGTTTCTCACCTATCAAGTAAAGATACATATATCGCACGTTTAATAATAAAGAGAAATAACTCGAAAATGGGGAAAATCGAGATTTTGTAATAAAACGCAAGAACAATGCGAGAAGAATATGTAGAATGCGACAGCCGTTCAATTTGGACGAATATGACCGAGATAAAACATCGGCCGCCTTTTTCATCCCATACAAGTTTACTGGTTGTCTGAACTTCAAACGTGATTTCTCAACATTCATGTTTTTTGAGTTATTGCTCTTTATTATTAAACGTGCGATATGTGAAAGCAAGCTGTAATCTAAGTTGCCAAGATATATTATATTTAAGATTCATATTAAATGCATTCCCAAAAACAGACATATATAAGTTCACGCTTACACATGGTGTATGTGGACTTACAACATAAAATCCAATCTCAAATAAACATAAGCCCTGCAACTCTTGCCAACCTTCCCTGAAACGGAGCTGACATTGGCAAAGTGAACCATTTTTTACAGAATGAGTGGTCAGCCTTACACCGACCTGTTAGTCAATGAACTATAATAAAGATGAAAAATATTGAGTTTAAAATATAAACAGAAACTCACTTGACTTGTTCTTCGTAGGCCGCCATTGCTTTCCTGTAGGTGGGTGTCGCGAAGTAGCGCCACAGACTGGGTTGAAAGTCCAGCTTGCCCCCGTAAGTGAACACCTCTGCCGTGGTGTCGATCATCTTCTGGGGCATGGAGTCAGGCCTCAGGTCGTCAGCCAGGCAGCCCAGCCTCGTGTCCAGGGCCAGGGTGGCGATGCTCTCCAGCGACCACTTGTTTACCTCCAGCATAAAGTCTACGTTCAATTTGTTGTTGTCGTCTCGTATCCTCTTGATTCTGAGAAAAATTAACAAATTTCTAGAGCTAAGTAAACTATAATAATACCTTTCCAGTATTTTATTTTGGGTTTGAAATAAACACGAAATAGGAAATAATTTCTGACACTGTCGGTGGGAATCGAACCATAGACATGGTTATGGAATGCAAACACTAAGCAAACAAGAAGAAGCAGAATGCCTGCAGCCGATATTATTCTTAAACTGCAGGTAACTTTCCAAGAAATCACTATTTTTTAGGTAATACTATGAATACACTGAAGAGTTGCTTTTTGGGATTTGTTTCCAAGGTCTATCGGAGCTAGAGCTTCCGGAAGTTTGCCCATATCTGCGATGAGCTTCTTCAATATGATGTTGATGAAACTGTTAATGTATGTTAGGATTAATTGTTTCTCACTTCTTTGTCATCAACGCTGAAAGTGCACTTACAATGACAAATATTGAATTGAAAAATTAACCTACAAATTATTAACATTAACTTATTAGTTATTATCATCAACGCTTGACTTGACTCAGCAACTGAAGACTTGTATGGACACTTTAGTATCTTATGTAACAATCCCTCGTGAACACAAGCAGCTTTGTGATGAGATAACAATTTAAATGAGTATTTACCTCTTGACGAGTTCCCTTGCTATCTTGTCCACAGGATGCACGTACTGCTTCACCATCTTGGGCTGCATCATTATCGTGTTCACCTTGTTGCGGAAGTCGTACCACTCTTGTCCCTGCGAGGTGAGCAGTCCTTTGGCGTCCTTGAATATGTCCTGCCTCCTGGTGGCTCGGAAATGTGACATGCTGGGTAGAATGTCCCTCTCCGGTATTGTGCCTTCTATCTTGTAAATCTTTTCAACGTCACTGGGATTGAAGAGATAAACGGAATCCTGCCGCCCGACTATTCCCTCCATCCTGACAATGTCGCCATATTCGCTGTGGATTGCTTCAAAGATCTCCTGGAGTCCCATATTTTCATACTTCCCTAAAACAGCATTAAATCAAATCCAATAAATTTGGGTAAACTTTAGTGAAAATAATAAATAAGGCAACTAAACTTCCTTACAAAAATAGAGCACTTCTCACAAAGTCTTCACCGCGGTGATTGCCTGCTGCGAATGGAACCTATATATTTATATGGATAAGGGGACCAGCCTTGGCAGAGAAGATTTCGGTGTTACCTTGGGAAGAGGATTTCCCCACGTCTATAATCTTTAATCTACATTGCAATTATTACAAAGATATATTAACATTTAAGGTTTATAATAATGGCATACCCTTCATATAGCATACCAGCAAAGAGATGGCGAGACAACTGGAAATTCTTATCCCAGGAAACTTAGGTATACATTCAAAGCAGAGCCTTGGGATCTATTGCAAGAAAGAGAAGATTTCAAGTCTCACCGATCTTTGGTAAGAACCGCCATGTGTTGCCGATGATTGGCAATGGATTTGGTCCTGGTATCTTCTTGAAGGGTAGAGCCGCCTCCCACTGGAGAGCGTGCTCCCTGATGGCCTCCGCAGATGGCGGAGAGGCCTGCTTGATGTGCGCAGGAGCCGGGCAGGCCTGCGGAGCAAGCTGCTGGGAGAGACACGGAGACGAGTGCAGGCATCTAAAAACAATAACACACAACATTATAATATGCCTTCAAAAGTTGGAACTACTTACCATGTAACTCTGTACGATTTTTAAAATATGATGTTTTTTCAGCGGGCAAATGTCTAAGTAACTAAAGCAAGCAATATAGACATCCGGGGTTAAATTTAATGTAGTGCCAGCTTAAGAAAGGCGCTGTTATGACTTTAGGGCCTTTAAGCTGCTAAAATTAATCTGTTGTACTTTGTTTTTCTTCAGCAAAGTACTTCTAAACTTTAGAATTTAGTTAAATTCACATTGAACTATCAAAAGTGACATTACATGATGGCGACGTTAGTTATGATTTTCACCAAGTACACTTATGTCCCGTAACAAACTATTTGAACGCTTTTCCCAAGCAAGAAAGCCATGTGACTTCACATACATACAAATATTTGGTTATTGGTTGCGAAGGACTAATGACTGACAATCAATAAGCTCGTGGAGAAAATAAAAGTTCCAAATCATTGTTCCAAATTCAAAAATACTCCACGGAGGGAATACATAGTCCGCCGAGAAAATAATAAAAATTTGGAACTTCCGCTCCAACTCTATTTTATTGTACCCGTGAGTAGGCAATAACAATAAAATAGCTTTTATCATTAATGAAATCGGATTATAAGAAGCTGAAAGTAATGTAAACAAAATGACCTAACCTAAAAATATGTAAGTATGTAAACATAACCTAAAAATTAACAATTTACAAACTAATTTAACTAATTTACAAACGAAATGCGGCTAGTCATTGTATACAGCTGTGTATCTAGTCCTAGATGACAAATTCAAACAAAAACATGCTTATCACAAAACCTCATGCACTTGAAAATAAATGCAATAAAATATATTATTTCAAAAAAGAACGACGCAAATTATTTTAATAAACAACATGGTGCCATTGTAAATATTGCAATAATCAACCTCAACCTGTCAAAACAACATAAAAACCCATTTTTTCTCCGAAACCTCTCATAGAAATACCGGTTAGGATTTTCATGAAGTCGTTTAATTCGATGATGATTTTATTACATAGCTTTTTACAGTCATTATAGGAAAAACAATAAATTAGACAACTAACCTCTTTTGGGCACATCCACCTCTTTTGGAATACTTCAAAAAACTCAAACCGTTATCGAAAACGACGGAACAAAGCCTGGCCTTTTCAGACACATTAAATACAATAAACCTTAACATCTTCATTTGGTTTCGTATAAATTTACCGTTTTTAAAATCAACAAAATAAAATAAAAGCAACCAAAATAAAAATGCGCTCTAGTAATAAACTGAATTGAAATTCTAAATTCTTTGACCTTCGGGCACAGAGTAGGGTAAATAGAGGCGCCACTCCTGCGTTGAGCATAAGTACCTAACATAGATTATAGTAACTTGTGCTGCCACCTGCTGCGACCAGAAGGCAACGTTACCACGATTCATACTATATATACCTACCTGTATGATACCTATATACATATTGTTATTATTATGCCTGTATTATTATCGGTATATTATTATTTACTTCATATTATTATTCAAGGATACTCTGTTATTCAAAATCAAACCATTTTTTTTATATTTCTTAAAGATTTATTAACGTAGGTATATATTTACAAAACAATATTATTTCAAAACATGATAAATATCTTATAAAATATTACTATAACTTGGTTTCATCATTCCTCAATACTGTCTTAATTGAATGCTGAGCATGCAAATTGCTAGGACAAAGCCAAATACTTGAAAATTTAAAGCCGCCACCAAGAAAGTAGCCCTTTTTGATTTTATACAACCATTATTGAGAAATGATTACCGAACACAATGTCAACACACGAATTCACAACGACAAAACTGTATCGTCACTTGTCACCCAGCCGAGTTTCTAGGATAAAGGCAGATATTTTATTATTGGTTGCTAACGACGGCAGTCCCAGACAAGGCTAATACATTTTGCTGTCGAGAAAACATTTCAAATTCAAAAATGTTCGAGAGTCCATGTCACATAACCTCACCATACGTAGCTACAAAAATGTACATTTTCACGCGAGTGATAACTCATATTAATTATACAAGCGGATCAACGAAAAAATACGATGATAAT
The DNA here is from genome assembly GCA_951799405.1 of Agapetus fuscipes. Lineage (NCBI taxonomy): Eukaryota > Metazoa > Arthropoda > Insecta > Trichoptera > Glossosomatidae > Agapetus > Agapetus fuscipes. Next base: position 9,628,380 of record OX637334.1, read on the forward strand.
AAAGTTAATTAAGCGTGATTTCGTAACATGAATACAAAATAAAAATCACTTAAACTTTGACAGCACGGACGGCGTCACTAAAAATTTCAACTGAAGAATGGGTGGCCCTACGCCCAGATCAAGTGTTTTAATTATTTCCAAAAAAGTATTTTTTTGTGTTACGAAAATAAAAAGTAATGTATTATTTTGCTTAAATATATACAAAGTAGATGTTTGAAATAAAACGAACATTTCTATATTGTCAGATTTGTAAAATAATGTATCATGCGTTTTTACAAAGGCTATCACTCATTCTGTTTTTAACAGGCTCGTACCCGTAAATAATCATACTCTATGGTAACTTATGTTTCATCGGGAACCGGCTGTTCAATATGACTCAGCCCGGCATGCCTTCGGGCTTCAAACTTTATCCCGTGTAAGAATGTACTCAGATGGCATACCTAACAGAAATTTGACATACACAATACACACTACCCTTGAAAATAGTAATCTTGTACAAAAACATTTGTGAAGATTTTTTGTAGTATGTACAGCTTTTTACTAAGGCTTGCTTTTCTATTGAATTTACAATGCTGCGCGCTCATGCGAGAAACCTGTTGGATTCTAGTTGGACCCGTAAGCGATACACGAGTCAAAACGAGACAGCGCTATCGAGTAAAAAGATTTCATTTAGTATTTACTTACGAAATACTTCGAAGTGTCCGAATCGAATCATATATATATATTTTTTTTAATTTTGAAATTTTTATGAGAAAATCGTACGATGGGAAAAATAAAATCATTGTGGACTAGTGATGGAACCATGGAGGTATGGCTTTAATTTTCTACTCCCATTTGGTAATTTACTAATTACAAAACGGCTAACGCAATCACAATGCCATACATTTCTACACCCGTTGCATAATGTTACATTATGCAACCGGTAACCGTGTTAAAATGAACATGTGCGCATGCGCATTGTCAGAATTGGAACCATTTTTTAATTTCAAATGTCAACCTTGTATGGGGGTATGAAGACCTGTCAATCCAAGATGGCCGCAAGCGATCAGCTGATTAGGCTTCATACAATATTAGTGATATTCGGTAGGTAGGAATTACCGTGGTGATGAGACTTTCAGCCCTGTTCAGATGAAAATAAATAAGTATATTTTATGTGTAGAGTCAAATAAAAATTGTTAATAGTGCTAAAATTTATCGAATTTATTTATCGGATTGCTCCAAATAAAGCTTTCCTTTTTTCAATGGAAAATAAAAGGCTTGAAAGGAAAACAATACAAAAAATTTCACCGCAAAAAATAAACAAACTCAAAAAGTTACTTGGTTAATAGGTGAGTATGAGGTTGATCACCTATGCTGTACAAATTTGGTTCACCTGCCAATACAACTGCAGGGCATATGTTTATTTGAGTTTTGGGTTTGAATGTTTAAGCTTATATGCAGGATGTAAAAGCGCGACCTTATACATATGTGTCGGCTTGTGGGCATGAATTCAATATGAAACCTAAATATAATTTATTTTTACAACTTAGGTTAGATTAGATAATCGAAGGGAATGATAAATCACACGTTTTGACAAAGGTAAGGTTTTAATTACTTCAAATGGACGAGTACATTATAATGACTATTATTCACTATTTTTTTAATTCTCTCATGGTCGTAGAAAAAGTATTGTATGCCACTGCACGTAATTAGTCTTTGTAACACTCGTGCTTTCTATTGTGCCATTCGGCTGCGCCTCATGGCACAAACTAGCACTCGTGTTAAAAAGACTATCATTACTTGGCAGTGGCATAAATAACTATTAAAGTATTTTTATTTCTCAAAAATAAAAATAAAATACAAAAATGGTATCATAGTCTATTTTTAAAAAGGTACCATAAAGCATTTTGGTATGTACTATAACTATTTAAAATTTGATAAAGAGTACAATGGTACAATGCTTACATTCATATTATATTTATTTAATCACGATATAAGCACGCTATGACGCATTATTTCATTTTGACTGATAAAGTACATAGGTACGTATAACGTAATGAACTTTTTGGTAATAAATCTATAATGCGTCATACATCATTTTGAATATTTTGTATAAAGTTTGTAATGAATGGAGTCAGAACGTTTTTGAATTAGTAACTTTTTTCTCGGCGAGCAAACGTCAGTCTTGTATGGGACTGCCGTCCTTAGCAACCGATGACAAACTATTTGTTTCCCTTTTGCCTAGCAACCCGGTGGGTTGGCATCACAATATTGTCTATGTCAAATCAGGTGTGGGCCTCATTTCAAAATTCTACCTAAGTACAAAAAATGCATTCCTTTTTTTTTCAAAAGAGTTATTAATTGTTTTTAGCAATATGAATTGGCATAGACAATATTGTGACGTCACCCGGCTGGGCTGCCAGGGAAAAGGCATTTTTTTTTTATTTGTTGCTACTTGCGAAGGTACGGCCATGGACATTTAATACGTCTTCCTCCATGGGTACGGCAGACTCATACAAAACTGACGTTTGCTCGCCGGGAAAAAAGTTTCAAATTCAAAAAGGTTCCGAGTAAGTAGGTACATTGTTTAAAAAATAAAATAAATCAACGCCTATTAACAACGGACTCCGAAATTTTTTTAATATTTAACTTTTTCCTCGGTGGGCAAACGTCACACTATGGAACAGTCTTTGGCAGCTGATAACAAAAGATTTGTTTATCTTTTCCATAGCAACCCGGCCGTACGCTGTCACAATTTTGTACATTGTATAATATGTCAATTCATGTGCTTAGCTAAGTCCATAATTTAAAAAAAAATCTATACGTTTTCACCATGGCCAAATTAATCCATTGTATATATTTTATTTAAATCAATGATTGTATGTTTTTTAGAATTAGGGATATTGAAAATAATTCAGAATGGTAAAACAACAATGCCATCGTGTTTCAAACAGGTTTTTTTTCTCTTTTCCTGTTTACTTTTCTCTTAGCAACAAAATAATTGTTTAGATAATAAATTATTTGTTCTGCATTTCGGTGCAATTCAAAAAACCTGTTTAAAAAATTATTAGATATTCATTCCAAATTCTTTTTTATAATGCACTTGCCTCAGTTTTGTCCTGTTTATTTTTTTCAAAGAGACTTCGCTTTTCAGGCCATTGAATATAATATTTTCACTTGACCTGACAACCAGAGTCTCACGACAAAATACCACCGCGGGGAATCTAATCATCCTTCCGCGACTTGGAAATTAATTTTACACCAAATAATTAAACTCGCAAATCGCCAGAAATGATTTAAAAAAAAAACGCCCGACCTCTCACTCACAAAACTGTATGGCTACTAAATGCTACATTTACACGAGTAGAGATAATTTATTTTTATCAATGCCTCTCGTGCAAGGTAGAGATATCTACCTATTGTAATTTATTGTTTATGATTATCTCACGAGGCTCAACCCGTCTATGAGCAAAATGGGACTGAAAAATTCCAAGATGATTTATTTGGTGAGCGTTGTTTTTGTGTGATTCATATCTCAACAGCCCTATGCATGTATTATGCTTGTTCATCGCGTATCAGCGCTAATTTTGCAAGAAAAATTCAGTTACTGTTAGGCTGGATTACCTAATCTGTGTGACGGGCGTGTGCATAGGGTATAGGCAAATACATTTTAGAATAAATATTTTCTCTCATTCCTTTAAAATAACTCATTTGAAATTGACTGAAGTGCTAATGATGGCTCCAATCGAACTTAAATTTTGATTTTTATATCTGAATATGAAGCTTGATTGTTTCTTTTAGCACATATTGCCTACCTATTAGGCGCATGTGCTTGTTGGGATGCACGCCCTTGCTTTGTTACCGGTCTTGTAAAATCAGATGAAATTTCTAATGAATTTATAATGTCACATTTCTTTTTGAAAACCAACTTAGACCTTCTGATTTTGTATATTACTTATATTTAAAAGAAAATGCGAAAAATCCCTGTATTTTATGTTTGGACCATTTTCAAATACATTATTCGAACTTTTTTGCCGGCCGCGTGACGACACAATATTGTCAATGTCAATACATGTGCGGACCTCATTTACATCATCATTTTCGGCCATTTATGTGTTGAAATTTGTACAAATCAGTATTCAGAGTACATAGCTAGTAACACATGCCTAGTTTGTATTTTGTGGTGTATGAAACTAGTCAAACTACGTACCTAAATAGTAATCGAATTTAAAATCACTTCCCATGAAACAAGGTCGGAGCACCAAATGTCGACGACTCGTGATTTGCTCCGCCATTGCTGGGACACCGAATTCAGTTTCCGTAAATGATTTGTTTTCCGCATCAGACAGAACACCAAGACGATATATTAAAATCATTACTAATAATTATTTTCATTACAGTCTGATACAGATGTGATTTACGAACAGTTTGAGGAAGGTTTGTCTATGGACTATGACCAATGTTGCTTATATTTTTTGTATACGTTTTTTTTCGATGTGTTTTTTTTGAGAATTTGTCACATTTTGCACATGCCCAGGGTGTCTATTCACGATAGGGAATAGAGAAGACTCATCTCGATTTCCCTCGAAAAAGGAATATGGAATAAAGGTATTGTGCCTCACAGTACCATTTATTGCTTTTTCTGGTAAAATCGAAATGAATCTACTCTATCCCCTATCGTGCGCTAGATCTCGAGTGTGACCAATCAAGTGAACAATACAATAAGTACTAAGGGCGAAAAATATATTTTTTTAAACTGGTACTTTTATTTATTGTAAAAAAATCTTTCCAAAAATATTGCTTATGTTCGCTTCATTAAATAAATTTTACTTGCATTTAAGACGTTTAGAACCACAAGAGATGGTCGTGGATTTTTTTTTGAAAATGAAATAAATATATGTATGTGTATATACAGTCGGTGCTATAGCCGCGGGGATCAAGACAGGTTATTTGGAACCGGATAACGCTGGTTCGAATCCCGCGACGATAACTTCGACCCTGGTTCAACAGATGCCGTTGCATGCACACAAGCTTCTGCTTTCGCATGAAGACAACTGGCCAGGTAAAATAGGTTGGTGGATTGCATTCCTTTCCACAAATCTTTTTTTTTTTTTTTTTTTTAAATATGGAATTCCAAGAATTCTTTTGATGTTTACCCCATTTTCGAAAAAAACCTATATTTCCGTGTCTTTGGCCGTCTACGACTCATAAATGGTATTCCAGTAATCTATAACACAGGTCTGCGATATAAAAATTGTTTGAAATTTAATAAGTGATTTTTATGTTGTTTTCAACGCTGATTTCAGAAAAAATATTTAAAAAATTCCATCACGTACAGTTATTTCACAAACTGCTTGTGTAGTTTTAGCTTTTTTAGATATTTTCATACATATTTCTGTACTCTGAGTGAGTTTGAGTTTTGGTATTTTGGATCTCCAGTAACTGTTATTTAGCCTAAAGTATCTACTTTTAAAAAGTATTAAAAAAACTATAATGCATTTTCAGTTGCATAGCAATTTTTATACTACATGAGTTATATGTAAAATAAATGGTAATTAGGAGAAACCAGTGGTATTTTCATGACGGTGCTTGTCTTTGCTCTCCCCCTCTCCCATCCACTTACTGACTCACTGAACATCTTTTATGTCAGTGCCTGTCAAAAGAAGGAGAATGTTTCAGATATCTTTGTGGACAGTTTTCTGGTTTATCCGAGGCAAAGCTGAAGGAAGGAATCTTAGTCGGTCCAGACATTAGAAAACTAATGAGAGATCCCAACTTTGAGGACACAATGGAAACAAAAGAAAAAGCAGCGTGGACATCTTTTAAATTGGTTGTTACCTGTTTTCTAGGAAACAAAAAAGATCCAAATTACAAGACAATCCTCGCAGACATGCTCGACAACTTTAAGAAACTTGGTTGTAATATGAGCATTAAAACTCATTTTCTCCACTCACATCTTGACTATTTCCCTGCAAACCTTGGTGATGAAAGTGAAGAGCAGGGTGAAAGATTCCACCAAGACATAAAGGAAATGGAAAGAAGATAAGAAGGAAGATGGAACGTCAGCATGATAGCGGACTACTGCTGGATGTTGAAAAGAGATGATCCTCAACGAGTCCACAGACGGAAAAGCATGAAAAGAAGCTTCAACAGCAAGAGAAAACGATATTATCATGACTTATAAGCTTAAAGAGAAATATAAGTGTACTGGAAACGTAGTTTAGAACCTGATTTATAAATAAAATAAAATGTTATAAATTTGGAAAAATGTGAAAAATGGCTTAAATTTTATTATTATACCCAAAAATGTTCCCTTTTTGTAAGAAAACCTGACGTGATAAAAAAAAACGGATTGCATTTTTGAAATTAGCGCTGACAAGTACATAAAAGTCAGTTATCAAATTTCAAACAATTTTTTGAAAAAAAAATTATGCAGGCCTGTGTAATCTATCTTAGTTGTAAAGATGTAAGGCTTACCTATATACTAATGCCTTCCCACAAGCAGACACGTGTAAGATGTTGCTTACACATGCTGCATGTGTACCTACTTACAAAATAAACCAAACCTCACATGAATATAAACCTTGCAACTCCTGCCGCCTTTTCTTGAAACGTATTTATTAGTGGCGGGTCATGGGAGGGTCAAAGAACAAAAAAAATACTGAAACGAAGTATTGTGTAACAAATTTATACAAAAAGAGTTGTTATATTATCTTCTAAAAAATATCATCTAGATTTTAGAGCATCCCTAGTCATTCGCTTTTCGAACAAGGAAAATTTCAAATTTGATAATAATTAATGTTACCATGCTATAAAACAAACCCTTATAGAAAATCGTTTAGGTAGATAAAAGAAGATTAAATTGATCTATAAATTTAAAAAATGCCTAATAAATAAATTGTATGTTGAAAGCTTTTAATTAATGAATGCTTTTGATGTATCTTGCAGCGCGGGTTCCCAGGCCGGCCTCCCACAGGGCCCGTACCGCGTCGCCATGTTGGGGGCGTCCGGCGTCGGTAAAACAGCGCTCACCTGTCAGTTCACCACCAGCGAGTACATCTGCGCATACGACGCTTCTCTGGGTAAGAAAACTTATCAAGTAATTACCTCCATAATTTTATTATTCTTCTTTAGATAGATAAACCATGGATAACTGATGACACGAAAAACAAAAGTCGAGCTATGGACCTAAATCCTAATTATCGGGAATCCATTTTTACTGACTATGGATGACGTCCCTTTGCCGAAGGATTTTTTGACTGTGCTCAGGTTGGTCACAAAATAGTTAAATTTACCCACACAAAAACAGTCGGTTGGTTGCTAGGAAAATTTGACAAATGGAAAATACATGTTTGCATGACTATAGTACCTATATCTACCTATTATTCTCGAAAGACGAAAAATGACACGTATATGAGACGTACAAACTCAATGTCAACAATCTTGGATTTAATTTATAATTTTTTTAATGAATTCAAACAAAACACTGTTTATTAATTAAAAAACACACTGTTTCAATTCACTAATTATTTATTTTAAATATGCCAAACGCTTTCGCCTAAAAAGGTATCCTCAGGACAATTTTAGGCGAAAGCGTTTGGCATATTTAAAATAAATAATTAGTGAATTGAAACAGTGTGTTTTTTAATTAATATACAATGGACTTTCACTGTGTAAACCACCAAACCCTAAAAAAATATTAAAACACTGTTTATTTTCACAATAAAATTTATTTAAAAAGATTGAAAACTTTAAAACAAATTACAAACGTTTTCGACCTAGTAGGTCATCATCAGGTATGATCAGGTATTTGTTTTAAAGATTTTAATCTTTTTAAATAAATTTTATTGTGAAAATAAACAGTGTTTTGTTTGAATTCATTCAAAAAATTATAAATTAAACAATATGAATTTTCACAGTGTTAATACACAAACAATACAAAATATAATCTTGGATTTGTTTCCGAAAACAAGAAAAACGTCTGATACACAGGCAACTTCACGGAAAATTCGGAATTTCATTTATATTTTAGGAAAAAAACCTAACTTACCGCCTTTGCTATTCGACTCATAATATAAGATTAAAAATGGGGCTGTCATTTTTCAGCAAGTTTTCCATATTTTCCCACATCTGACGACGCTAGAAAGTGCTTTACCCGCCGTCGGCAATGAGTCGGTAAAAGGAAAGTCTTGTATGTCAGAATGGAAAAACTGACAAATTTCTTAAGTTGGCAACTTTATTTACTTGACATGACGCGTTGACAGATTGCCCGTTTTTCTCAAAAATGAGATCGGAGAAAAGTATAACTTCTAAACTCAAAGAAGCCTAGAAAGATGAAATTATATTATTATATATAACAAGAAAAGTAACGTAACTTAGCTGCAACAAATGTATAGTGTAACTTCTTGCCGCGTTTTCTCCAAAGGGGTCGAATGTGGCGAGTGGAACCTATTTATTTTTATAGGTACCTAAGGGCTACTTATCTATATCTATCTTTAATCTAAGCTGCAAGGATATGTTAACATTTAAGGCTCATATGAAATGCATGCCTACAGACAGGCACATGTAGGTTCGCGCCTACACATTCTGCATGTGTGCATACAAATAAAGAAAACCTCACATGGACATAAACCTTGGAACTCCTGCCGCCGTTCCCTGGACGGGGTGGCATTGGCAAAAGTGAACCGATTTTTACAGTACGGGTGGTCAGCCTCGTAGGTACCTGTAAACAAATGTAGTTTTCTGTGATGGAGCTGTTTGTGGACCATGTCGCAAAACTAAATAATAAAAGGAGGCTAGTATAATTTTTTTTTCAAAGATTTTTCTTTAATTATAGTAATTGTTAGTTGCCCGGTGATGGAAGTGATTCCGAAAATATTTGTAACATACTTACTCAAATAATTTACTTAAATAAAAGTGGAATAAAACAAAGTTTTAATTTATTTAATTTTTTAATTCTCAATATAAAAAAATAATCAATCTTTAGGCTAGTATGGGTTTCTGAGATAAATGCACCTTTTCCTATTTTCTACGAGAGAACTCACTAAAAATGTGTGAAAATCCTGTAGTTAAGAAGTTTTTCATGAGCACTGCCTTTACTATGTGAAGTTACTCCCAATAAAATGTTTAATCCACGATTTCACAAATCAGTGCCTCAGCACTTATTCAATTTTACCTTTAAGTTGACGACGTGGTCCACAAACAGCTCCATCACAGAAAACTATAGTAATTACAAAGGTTTTAGGAGAGCAAGTTTTCTGTGTCTGTGGACCATATTATATTGTTTGTGACCGAAATGTCGTAGACCAAACGTCGTGTGGATGAACTATCGTGTGACCAATTTGTCCATGGATGAACTGTCTGCTACACGCTTATATTTTATCTCAATGTTCCATGATATACCTACGCAACATTCTACAGGGCAACCACATTTCACATGCTTCGAGACGGTTCTTAGTGCTTATTTTGAAGCTCCATAGTTAAATTAAATAAATTATCCTCATATATATTATAAATATACACCGTAGAAAAGCATGGACTAAACGTAGCCCTTTTAAAATCGATATGCACTTAAAATCATCATATCAGAGTTTCCACTCCGCTCTAATTAAGGCTTTTCTTACACAACAAAAACAGACAAGGTACATACCTACCCACTAACTTACCCGATATAATTTTATGTAGGTAGTGCTTCGGGGGTTGATTCTCAGAAAACACGAGCATATTGTTTTGGCTATCCCCATGTTTCAGTCGAGTAACTAAAACTTTTGAAAATCAGTGGTGCGATTTGAAAAATCTTTCGGATGGGCTGAAGCATCAGAAACTTATTATGCATTGATTATAATATATTAAATATTATACATGGTCATCATGAAAGTAATGCGCTCAACCTGGGAAAAATAGACTTACTGATGGAACCGGTACACATGATATAAATCTTTAGTCGGTGTTATGGCCGAGGGGGACAAGTGGGCCGATCGTTCTAGCGTGTTTGGAATGGAATAACGTTGGTTCGATCCCCGGTTGGATTATTTGACCATAACTTTGACCCTGGTTCAACAGATGTTATTGGGTAATTATTAATTAATAATTCATTAAACTAAATTGATGAATTATCAATTGATGATATTAATACCTGTTTCTGGCCAGGCAGAATAGATTGGTCAATTGCATTCCCCTTCACAAATCTATTTAAAAAAAAAAATCTTCATATCCCTCTCCTCCTGCATCAGTTTCCTTTCTGGCATGTTTAGAAGACTCCCTACGTGTCTTCGAAAGAAAAGTCTCTTAGGAACGTTGTAACATGACTTTGGATGTTGTCCACGGTATCCCAATGTTTTATAGCTGTTTTTACTTTATTTTTTCAGTCAGCATAATATAAACAAGTCACACGGAGCTAAGTTGAGTATATAAGGGGGGTGGGAGACCACCAGGGTATTTCTCCGGGCCAGGAAGTTGTGAAATTCGAAGTTCCCAATTTTTACTGAATGGGTAGTTAGTCTCATCATACCAACCCATTAGTCAAGGAAAATTAAGCCATGAATAAAATCTTGTTCTAAAGTATTCTCTTCACTCGGTTGCTTTTCAGGAATAGGCGGAGACATGTTGTTCTGAGATAGATAGAGGGAGATGAATACAAGTAGAGGGAGAGAGAGGTCGAGAAGGGTCGCACGTGACTTATCGCGCACTGAAGGGAAGTCAATAAAAAATGTTGAACGTCTTGCCGTGCTGTTTATTTAATGAAGCGGTCTCCAGACTCCGGTGCCAGTAAAGAATAACGAGACCACAAACAAAACATATAAGAGACACGAGTTTTTTCATGAAGTTAATTTGTATTATTTTTCTTTTCGTCAACAAAACACCCCATAACTTTTAGCAATTTTGCTAAGCTCACATTGAAATTTGAACTATCAAAAGTGACGTTGTACAAGGCGGCCACGTTAGATCCAATTTCCATCAAGTTTAGTTTAAGCCGTTTAGTTCAATCTGTTATGTTTAAGAACTTCATTGACTTATAGTTATAGGTCGGTATACGGCACCCATGCTGTGGAAAATGGTTCACTTTGCCAATGTCACCCCTGTTTCAGGGAAGGACGGTAAGAGTTGCAGGGTGTATGCCCATTTGAGATTTAGGTTTTTATGTTATAGGTTCACATGCGGCATGTGCAAGCGCGAACTTATACGTGTCTGCTTGTGAGAATGCATATAATGTGAATCCCCAATGTTACATATCTTTGCAACTTAGATTAGATTATATTAGAGGAAGACATAACTAGCGTAATAATTATGTTAGTTATGTCTTCTTATTTTGCTTCATTAAGATCTTTCGATCTATATTACAAAATAGATGTCACATCGGCTTGGCGTATCAGCATCTCATTACGTGCCCTTGAGAGGTGATTCATATGAAAAGGTGCTCGTCGAACATATCAGTTAGCCAAAAATAAATCTTTTTCGTACTTCAGCACTTTTTTGTTACCCAATGACGCTGATCTGTTCTCAAAAACACAAATAAACAGCACGCATACCGCAACTTCTCATCGCGTGCTTCCCGAAGGGAAATGAGGCGAATAGAACTTACTTATATTGACAGCCGACAGGTAAGGGGTTTACTCCAATCACTTCAAGTCTGCCGTTTCCCTGCTTCCAAGAGGGCAAGCTCTCATTTCATTTAAGGTAGGGTAAACCTGGTATCGGCCTTTGATTTTGGAATCTAACTTCAAGGATAAAAAAATCTTTGATTTAAAACTCGTTTGTCCCACAAGATTGTTAAATTTATGTCACTGTTTTCAAATAATTTTAAAAATAATAAAGTATATTCCCATTTTATTATTTATTATATTTTATACACATTCATGATTCGCATTTTTTAAAATCAGCTGGAAAAACAGAAATGTACATATTCTAGAAGTCACAAAGAAAGACACGTTTTTACCTACGGCACGGGTTCCCATTTTTCTACTGCGACGCGCGTGTAGATTTTTACAGTAAAAAATAAAATATGTTTGTTGTCTGAAATTCAATGATATTGAGAATCATGTCGTTGGAATTGTGACGACGACGCATGCCTCTTTTGTATAAAAACGGCGACATTCTCAAACTAATGACATATCATTGTAGCAATCTTGCGCGACGCCATCTTGTGTAGGGGAGACCGAGGAGGGTTGTGACAGAGGTGAGTTGTGACACAGTCGATTCCTCGAAACCTATGGCTGCTAGCGAGTTGGCAACAATGCGTAATTATTATAGTTTGACGTGTCACTACGTCCAGTAAGCGCCAGCGATGCGTGGTGAGTGGTTGTGTCTGTGCATCATCAGTGGGAAAAATATCATCAAAAGTAAGTTTTTAATCAAAATTTCAATAGTCTATTAATCCTAACATATTAAGTTATTGACTTTTTGAAATTGGTTCTATTATACCTTAACAATTCAGCTTTCATAATAATGTACTGTTTTATTATAATTTGCCACGTGTTTTAAAGTTTTGAGGTTATTTATTTGAATGAATCATGATTTTTGCATCTAGGAGAGTTGTGACAGCCTGTCACAACTCTCCTAGATATTTTTTTTTGCATGATAATAAAATATTACGCTTTATATCCTAACTTATGCTGTGTTTTTGTTTTAGAATGCCAAATATATATGTGAGAACGACTGATAGGCATGGCTAGTGAGGAGATTTATGAACTGGCATATGAAGAAGTAACATCTAGGGGACAAAGTCTAAGAATTGCTGCATCCTCATATCATTTAAATTATATGTCGCTTTCGCGATACATCAAAAAGAAAAAAGATTTTGAGTCCAAAAAACTTGACACACCACCTTCTGTTGGCTACTCCAGTCCCACAGTCTTAACGGCTGAAGAAGAAAACATATTATGTGACCTGTTAACTTGTGCCGCCACTAATTATGGGCTTAAAATGAAGGAAGTAAGAGAATTGGCCTACAAGTTAGCGAAACGGCATAATAAGAAGTTCCCTGTGTCGTGGGACGAACGTGAAATGGCAGGGGAGGTATGGCTCCAACTTTTTATGAAGCGCCATCGTAACCTGTCGTGAAGGTTACCTCAGCCTACGAGCATTGCTCGCGCGACAAGCTTCAATAAGACAAACGTAAGCATATTTTTTGAGAGTTATAAATCTGTTTTGAGCAAGTATGTTCTTGATGCCAAAGATATTTGGAATGTAGGTGAGACTGGAATAACAACTGTCCAAAAACCTTATAGGATAATCGCAAGACGTGGTGAAAAACAGGTCAGTGCCATGACCTCAGCAGAGCGGGGAACTCTTGTGACGATGGCTTTAGCTGGTAACGCAATAGGTAATTATATACCGCCAATGTTTATATTTCCACGTAAAAGGTTTCAAGAACATTTTATACGGGGTGGCCCTTTTGGATCAGTAGGGACTGCTAATGGGTCTGGATGGATGCAAGAAGATGATTTCTACTTTTTTCTGGAGCACTTCAAGAAACATGTGAGACCATCAAAAGAGCACAGAACATTATTGCTCTTGGATAACCATTCATCGCACATGGCTTTAAAAAACATTGAGTTCTGCAGGGAGAATGGAATTATTTTACTGACATTCCCCCCACACTGCACTCACAAGTTGCAGCCAATGGATCGAACAGTTTTTGGTCCTCTTAAGAGAGCTTAAGATGACTGTTAAACTTAGCAATTACTTATACCGAACGCTGAATGGAGGTAAAATATAATGTTAATGCATATTTTTTTCAAATAAAGAAACTTTATTCATCAAAAGCAATGTTTTCATTTAATTGTCCTTTAAAAAATGCCGTAATTAACACTTGTCACAACTTACCTCGACCTATGTCACAACTCACCTCGATACTAGGAGAGTTGTGACAACGGGAGTTGTTTTAGATTTTCACGTTTTATTAATATTACATGATTATTGTACTACTTTTTATATTGATATCATATAGTGTAATGAACTAGCTATTTAAAATCGTAGGTTTCGTAGATATGGATACATTATTAGCTGAAATATTTTAAGTAACGTAAAAATTGTCACAGCCCTCCTCGGTCTCCCCTACCTACCATAAAGCATTTATTTATTTGTAGTTGGTACTTCCGTAAAGCATGGCACGTGGATACTTATATTGTTTTGTTTTTCTCCTAAAAAACATCGAAAATATTACTTTCTTTATGTGTAAAATGAAGGAAACTTAGGTATGAAAAAAATGAAAAATAATACACTGAAAGAGATTTGCAAGAATGAGAAGAAGTGGAGGCGAATCTGCAGAGTCTCTGGCCACTTTAAGCGGTGGCTGTATGCCGAATTTGTGTTTTTGTTGATACAAATGCTACTAGCACCCCAAGGGTGCTTAAAAACACCTAAAGTAAAGCGCCCTTGGGGTGGCTAGTGCCAAAGCTTATTTATTTGTCAAATCTCTTGAAGGTTAAATTTTCAACTTATGTTGAATATCGCAAGCACGTTTTTTTAATGCAATATAAGATAAAACACCAGCTAAATTAGTTTAACCTGCGAAATAATTCAAAGAGTATATAATTTTGCTCAGTTTAAATAAAAACAAATTTATTTATTTCCATTTGACGAATATCATAGTACATTTTAGTATGCTATAAATCCAGTTTTTAAGTTATTTTCCAAAGTAAATATTTTTTCAATTAAACAGTATTAGTTCGTATTTTTGTGTATTTCTTTGTGACATTTTACAACAAATAATAAATTGTTAGTGTCGTCTTTGATACTTCCTACCCGCGAAATGCTGTAAGCTATCAAGAATTCCCTGATTATTGGGAATATACTATGGATGACATCACATAGCCGAGGGATATTTTGAATGCTCTGACCTCATTTTAATTTCAAAAGAAATAAGGTAACTTTCTTACATATTTAACTTTACAGGTAATAAATCTGAACATTTCTATGGCACGCTCATCTTATATATGTATACTGTATAGGTACACCCAGTCTTCATATCAGCAGCTGTCACAAGCAGATTCCCAAGATGAATAGATGCTGGAGAGAGACTCTCATGTACCTTTATCCAGTACTGAAGAGATGTTGCAACTGAAATCTCATTTCCTATCAAGTATTATACCGTACTGTTCTGTGGAGATGATATTCCAATTGCATAATCCATAATCCAAGTTGCAAAGCTATATTTACAATTCACTTTAAACTACATTCACATAATCTCAAACCTCGATGTTATAGCCGCGGGGATCAAGTCAGGTTATTTGGAACCGATTAACGTTGGTTCGAATCCCGCGACGATAAATTCAACCCTGGTTCAACAGATGCCGTTGCATGCACACCAGCTTCTGCTTTCGCATGAAGACAACTGGCCAGGCAAAACAGTTTCGTGGATTGCATTCCTTTCCACAAATCTATTTTAAAAAAAAACTGAGTTGCAAAGAAATATAAAACTTTTAGACCTACACTCCATTCACATATAAAGAAAAATAATTAATAAATACAGGGATGATTAATTTATTTGTATGAATCACACCTCAAGAGCCCACTTATATTATGCATGGATCAAAAAATTATCCAATGCCTGAACATAAGAAGACGCATTCACCTAAGTTCGCGCTTACACATGCTGCATGTGTACCTAATTGCAAAATAAATCAAATTTCACATGAACATAAACCTTGAAATACATTATCGATAATCTAAAATATGAGTTTTAAAGATAAATCAATATTAAAGATTTACAATGAGGTCCGCACATGAAATGACCGAAAAATTATGACGTCAGATGTTCAGGCACCGAGTCCATTTCGTGCCTACAAGCAGACACGTATAATAATTTTGCGCTGACACATGCTGCATGTGTTAAAACAAAAGAAGCAACCAAATCTCAAACGAACATAAGCCCTGAAACTTTTGTTGCCCTTCCCTGAAACAGGCTTAACATTAGAAAAGTGAACCTATTTTTACAGTAGGTACAATTGGTCAGCCTCATATAAAAATTTACGTATAAGAAAAGAAACAAAAAGATTTAAAAAACCTGAAAAACAAGAAGAAACGAAAAAATGATAACATTTAAAATTTTAAAGCCTTAGCCGCAGTACCGTAGATCAACATTATTTTTTTCGGTCCTTGCATCTATAATCTATAATCTATAATCTAAGCTGCAAGGATATGTAAGCATTTAAGGCTCATATGAAATGCATGCCCACAGACAGGCACATGTAGGTTCGCGCCTACACATTCTGCATGTGTGCATACAAATGAAGAAAACCTCACATGGACATAAACCTTGCAACTCCTGCCGCCGTTCCCTGAACCGGGGTGGCATTGGCAAAAGTGAACCGATTTTTACAGCACGGGTGGTCAGCCTCGTACCAACCTATCAGTCAAGGAGCGTACTTACTTCTTTCATTTTAACCAGAGTCAAAACCTTTTTCATACAAGCTCTTCTTTTGTTATGACTCTGGATATCCCATGCATTATCATATTTCAGGAACTTGGTCCATCCATATTATTCTCATAATTCATATTAATTAATTAATACAACATAATCCCATTTAGTTCGACCAAGTCAATAACCTTTAATAAGAATAAGAATAATTATATTGTAACAAAAAAACAATTAATAAAGGAATTATAACAATCCCTACTTCAAATAATAAAGAAGTTGAAAGACCTCTCTTGTTTGTTTGTACTATTTAGACATGGCAACCGGAAGCCAAGTTTCCCGACCTTTTCTCTTGCACGAGTCTCACTTCCGGTCTAGACACAAACTGTACGTGTAAGTTAAAAATAAGTGTAAAAAAAACCTGCCCCAGCAGTCTCGACATATCTACCAATCATATAGGTAAATAAATAAAAAGCGATAAAACATGGCTGTGCGTCATCAGCTGATCAGGCCGTCAATTTTTTTTCTTACAAATAGTACCTATACAAATCGTACGGAGAACATATTTTGACAGCGAGATCAACTGGTCATGTTTTAACCGCTTTCTATCGTCCTGTATGATCGGTAGATAGGTCGAGTCGTGTCACCCTGAGCATAAACTTTGCAACTCTTACTGTTCTTACCTGTGACAGGGGCGGCAGAATGGTTGATCAGCCTCATACAGAACTACAAATACGCGTTATAAAATGTACCATAAATTATTACATCATACTACGAGCATGTATATAATTGACTTAAGTACTTACATAAAAAAAACGCCTTTCATTGTGCCTTAATTTATAAATAGGTTCATGGCTGACCGCTCTACTGTAAAAACACAGATTAATTCCATAATTCTTTTGTTTCATTCAGATCCAGAAACTTTTTTGTACCTGCATTAGTTTTGATTACTATTTGAATGAGGTCGGAACAAAAAAACCTTGTTTTTTTATGAGTGAGAAGGGCGGGGAATAAATCAAATTTTGTTTTGAAAATGAAATATTTTTCAGGGAGTGGGTGTTGCCAGCGTGAGTGTTACTATACGTCAAATGAATAAAATAAAAATTTGACATTTTTATTGTTTTATTCCGTGACATATGCAAAATTAAAAAGAACCGACATCAATATCATTTTTTTGCTGTAAAAATATGTATGCTTTGATTATTTTCATTAAAATCTAATATTCCTCTAGAATTTTAAAGAAGTATTGAATATAAATATATTTTATAATATAGTAAAAAGGTTATTTGAAATAATAATTCCCTTTTATACCTACCTAAATTATGATACTACATGGCTATAGTGATATTTAAAAAAAAGAGCATTAATTAGTTTTTGAAACCATTCCAATTAAAACAAAAGAGCGAAAGTTGTATTTCAAAACGTATTTAAAATGAAAAATTGTTGTACAACAGGTAGGTAAGGTACATAAGTAAAAATAAATTGCAGTTAAAAGCATGGAGGAAGTATTAAATGGAGGGGTCGTACATGTCATTTAGTACCAATCAACGTGATGCACCGTCTTTGACACCATACATTGTTTATAATCCTGTCTCGCTCACGACATATGAAATGCTTTTCTCATTTTCTATGTAAGCAACGTGTCTCTACTCCGTCTTCAAATCTATTAACAAATCACCAAGGAAACACATGAATCACTATGGTAACGGTTTGTTAGTAGTGTTGTTGCAAGTATGAAGATATCTGATAAATTCCGAATTCAATAATGTTCCCACCTCATTGTGTACGGGATGATTTCCACAAGTATCTATTACCGCGAGCATAGAAGTTACATACCTGAAACAGCAAGTACCTTTATATTTGAACATCACTAGTTCTAGAAATGGCTGTCACTCTCGCGAACAAAAAATTTCGACAAACGAAAAATAAATTTTATCAACGGAATCATATGAAATATTTTTCCATGTTCTACAACACATTTACTCTATTTTGTTGGCACGTTTAGAAAATACCCAGTTTGACATTTATATGGATTTTTTCCCAATTTGGTAACACACCTGTTGACAGTTGGAAGGTTACCGATAGACTGAAGTTGGATTTTTGTGTGATGGGTGGGGTAGCGTATTTCTAATTCTCAAAGGATTGATTTCTTAGCCCATCCAGTTCTATATATCCATGGTTAAAAGTAGGAAATTAAGGAATGAACAAAGGAACAAAAATTAGGTCTCTAAATAGGTATATTTAAAAATGGAACAGTTTTGTAGAATATGTTGGTAGGTATAAAAGCCGTTACTTCTGTTATACCTACCTGATTAATTATACGTATGTACATGGCCATTAAAATATTGTGAGTGAATTGGCCAAAAAGAAAACATTTGAAAAGCGAATAAAGTTTTCCTTGCAGAATTTCAAAGGTAAGTAATTTGAATTTTTACCATTGTATATTTAAAAATATTTAAAATGTGTTTTGTTTATTTTTACAGATGAGGAGTACGGCCAGAAGAATGTTTCTGTACTGTTGGATGGACAAGAGACTGAACTGGAGATCATTGATCACCCAGCGTCAGAAATGTCGGTTAGTACCACAGTATACCTATTTATCTCTACATCCTTTCCATCTCAAAATCTATTTTTTGGTCGGTCCCTCAGTGCGCCTACGATGTTCAAAAGCTCTGCAACTCTTGCCGCCTTTCCCTAAAATCGAGTTGATACTGGAAAAAGTGAACCAAGTTTTTATAGCATGAGGGGTCAGCCTCATACGGATATCAACCTATTTATCAAGGAACTTGCTCTTTTAATATACTTGTCACATAGCATCGATATAAATAATATACACACATAGTCAAAGAATACGAAATGAATATTATTTCTCACGAACGCTCTTCATAGCAATATTTGTTGCCTTCGAGATGAAATTTTCTTCATCAAATTGATTACACGAGTACACTGCTCTATCGTCTCTCAGAACTCTTTCAAAACAAATTCCTTGAGCGTTATTTCGTCTTATATTATACATATTTTTTCTCGTCTGTGACTTGTTTCCACATTTCAAATTACTTTTGACTTGTAAAGCTACAGCATTGTTTCAAACGCTTCAAAATTCTTGTGAGAAATGAAATCGCGTGTTTCGAATTGTTTTAAATAAAAGTTTATGTACGTATTTACTTATAATTTCGTCTATAATACAACCTTCTGACTAAGACAGTCGTCAGTAGTAAGTCGATTTGTTTTATTTAAGTATTACTTAGTATGGAAAACTGCAGAGACATTTCCTACTGTTTATCTCCCCCTATGTACTGCCCTCGTCTATAAGAACACAGTAACTTTTAAATAAAGTATCAACTTTTCACATTCATGGTCGGTGTAATATAACAAATTGTTTTTTTGTGTTTTTTTGGGTTAGACTATGTTTATTTGCAGTTTTTTTACCTGCCAACAATCTTTTAACCGCTTTTGTATGTTTTTTTTTGTCTCTGCAAAAACAATACGTAGCAATAACTTGTGTCTTCTAATTATACTATTCTTGTTTGTTAAAAACAACAACTTCAAAAACTATTTGGAAACGTTTCGGTTCGACAGTTACAAGTGCTTTTGAATATGGTGAATATTTTGTTATACAAAAACAATTTAAATATTCAACCGTGGTTAGTACATAAGGTCATTTCTCACGTTAATATGTGTTTTCATTAACGGTGGCCTGCGCCTGTAGGTATACATTCGGAAAAGCACACTTTCTCTTCTGTCCTGTTCTTACAGCCCACGTTTCTGAAGTAATGACAGGATAGTATGGAGAGAGTACATATACTTTTATGCGTGCACAAGTCGATAACAATACGATACCTTTACCTACACCAAACGGAACCTTATCTCGTCTTATGAAGCTATCTTCGTGTGAACGGCTTAAAAAAGCTCAACTTTCTGCTTTCCTTCTTTCCATCATAATATCACGTTGCAGGCTTTTATTTAAAAAACAAACTGAATAATTAAAACTCATACTCTCTATAATAATCTATAATCTAAGTTGCAAAGATATATTAACATTTAATGCTCATATCAAATGCATGCCCACAAACAAACACGCGTAGTTCGCGCTTACAAATCGCACGCTGAATCATAAAGAGCAATAACTCAAAAATTGGGAAAATCGAGATTTTGTAATAAAACGCAAGAACAATGCGAGAAGAATAGGTAGAATGCGACAGCCGTTCAATTTGGACGAATATGACCGAGATAAAACATCGGTCGCCTTTTCATCCGATACAAGTTGTACCTACTGGTTGTCTGAACTTCAGACGTGATTTCCCAACATTCTTATTTTTTGAGTTATTACTCTTTATTATTAAGCGTGCGAAATGCTGAATGTGTACTTACAAATAAAATCCAAACCTCAAATGAACATAAGCCCTACAACTTTTGCCGACCTTCCCTGACACAGTGGATACTCTCGATCGCGCAAAAAGAAAATGTAGCAGCACCCCTAATCAACGACTTAGTTTTCTTTCAATTTTTTTTTACTTTATCGAGGGAGTTTACACAATGCTTATATTTAGGGTAGGTTCAGATAAATAATAAAACTAATAACCTATGAGATCTGCACATGGATTGGCGTAAACAAAATTGTGACGGTTTTTTGTTAAAACCTAAAAAACAATTTGTTATTGGTTGCTAAGGGCCGTAGGCGCGTGCAGATGTGACGTTTGCCCGCCGAGAAGAAAGTTGTTCGCTAAATCCATTGTCACATTGTCTCCATCTCGTATGACACATTGTATTGTCTGTCTGTCAGGTGTCATGTTGTCACGTCCTAGCCGCCAGCGTGTGATGGTGATATCCTCGTACTCGTATAAGCGCGGGAACACCTTGTGCGACAGCCGGCTCCAAGACCAATCGGTCACAGGCAACCCGTACATAGACAGCTCGTCACGGGCGTGTATCCCATACAGGCACATGCGCCTAGTAGGCAGGCAATAATCTATAATCTTTAATCTAAGTTGCAAGGATATATTCATTCAAAGCTCTCAGATGTATGCCCACAAACAAACAAGTGTAGTTCGCGCTTACAAATGCTGATTGTGTACTTACAAATAAAATCCAAACCTCAAATAAACATAAGCCCTGCAACTCTTGCCGACATTCCCTGAAACAGGGGTGACATTGGAAAAGTGAACCATTTTTTACAGTATGGGTGGTCAGCCTCATACCAACCTATAAGTCAAGGAATCTATCTATCTATAATCTATAATCTAAGTTGCAAGGATATATTCATTCAAAGCTCTCAGATGTATGCCCACAAACAAACACGTGTAGTTCGCGCTTACAAATGCTGATTGTGTACTTACAAATAAAATCCAAACCTCAAATAAACATAAGCCCTGCAACTCTTGCCGACATTCCCTGAAACAGGGGTGACATTGGCAAAGTGAACCATTTTTTACAGTATGGGTGGTCAGCCTCATACCAACCTATAAGTCAAGGAATACGAGTAATAAATAACATATAAGTATAAGAAAACAACAAAACCTTAAAAATAAATCTATACAAAAAAAGTAAAAAATGTCTTATGCAAAAAATGTAGCAAGCCAATAAACCAACATTAAAAATCAGCATTGCAGATTAGCCGCCACTTCTTCCTGTCCTTGCATACTTCTAATATATGGTAAAATTAATATATGGTAAAAAAATATTTAAGCTTGATATTCGGATTTAAAATTCAAAATTTAAGTTCGATTTGGAGCCATCGTTAGCACTTCAGTCATTTTCAAATGAGTTATTTTAAAGAAATGGGAGAAAATATTTAGTCTGAAATGTATTTGCCTTTACCCTATGCACGCGCCTGCAGCTCGTCCATTGACAAATCGGTCACACGACAGTTCGTCCACACGACTTTTCAGCCAATGGCATTTCGGTCGCACACATTGGAATGGTCCACAGACAGCTCCATCGCAAAAAACTTGCTCTACAAGAAGCCTTTGTAATTATTATAGTTATAATTAATTGTTGTTTTCTAGGATGGCGCTGTCTGTTGACCATATATTGTATGTGACCGATAAGTCATATGGGTGAACGGCCGAGCTGTGTGTGGACAGGGGGCCTGTGCCCGACTTGCCGTGGAGCCTCCTGGGCGGCGCTAAAAGCCTGTCGCGCTTCATCCAATCACCGGCACGTGTCCGCGTCCCCTGGCGCGCACCGACACTAGTTGGCAATCCCTGCAAGCATTCCTCAAATAGTACCCCCGTAGACTCCTTACCGACTCTTTTTGTTTTCTGTAGATCCGCCGAAAACATATTTAGACTCCTATGTGACGAGTATTTAAGTTTCTGTACCCCGAGTATAAAACATTGTGGATCGCGTAAATCTAAAATGTGGAATATACGATGGCACTCCTAGAGAGGGCTCTAATACATTTTTTCAAGAAACTTTTATTTCTTAACTAAAGATTGCTTATATGAAAATAACTTTTAACGAAAAAAAAACTCTTAACTAACGGTGTCTTTGTTTGTACGAAATGTGGCATTTTGAATCAAAGGTAATCAAAACCAGTCCATGATATAATTTTTCAGTATTTTCGGGTCAGTCTTTGGGGTTTGATCACACTACTCGAACCGCCCTTAATATGCGTATGTTATTCTGTAACATTAGCGATCACTCGTTAACAATGCTAGCATACGGAGTGCCGCTTGCTTAGATAGGAATTTGTGTGACTGTGACTATCTTAGTAAGATACGTTGTCGTAGACCCCCATCTGAATAAATCACACGATCCATAAACTTTCCTTAGGTTTTCACAGACCCCCAGTAACTCGAGATCGACCTCTGGGTGGGGTCCATGCGGGCAACTTTGGGAATGACTGGTGTAGACAATAACCCGCGAACACTCAGCAGTAAAGTCATTATACAATTATATCGACGTCGTACAGGGAGAAGGGACCAAGTGCATTTGTTTCTAAAATGATGTTATTGGCCATTTGACGTTATACTGATGTGATGAAGATCTAAAGAAATTCCAATACGTATCTAATTGTAAAAGGTTTAGCACAATTTTGTAAAAATTATAACAATTTATATCGACGGTTAAAAGGCAGTGGGCATAAGCAACATGAAGTAAATTGTTCAGGAGAGCAGCTTAAAGTTTGAGATTGCAGAAAAATGGCATAACTTTTTTAATTTTTATCATATCGTTTAAATCAAAACGGCTCTAAAATTAGAAAAAAATAAAAGCATTTATTGGCATTCCTATTAATGTGGTTTTACGATTTTTTTCATGTCACAAGTGCCTTTAGGACAAAAAAGGCCAAAATATTGTCGGTTACATCAAAACCATACTTCCAAAACGCAGTTGTTTGCTTGGGACTAAATAACACAAAAAGCATCGTAGAGCTATGGAAGTTAGCGCATTAGAAAGAGCGGAATATTTCAAGTAGGATAGCATTCATAACTCATTTTTGACCAAAATGTCGCTTATGTCCAATTGCCTTTTAACCGTCGATATGTTTGAAAGAGGCGGAGGACATAGGGAAGACTCTGCACACCTAAAAAAAACATTGCATTAACTCACCGTGATTGCGTAAATCGAAAAAATATATGAAAACTATATTACTATCTAGGAGTGCCGTCGTACTCGTCATTCTCTACATTTTTTACTTACTCAATGTTTAATACTCGAGGTACGGATCTAGATGGGGGTGTGGTGGACTGTCGTGTGATAGAACTATGGTCTATCGGACTAAAGAAGGAAGACATTGGACAGGCAGCCGTGGCTGCACTTGGTCAAGGGGGCTAAGACCCACCCAGGGCTGTTGTGCCATTGATGATGATGCTTTCATACAATCTTAAATGTAAATCATGACATTATAGAATTCACCACTGCTTATCACATTTCCAGGTGGAGAGCTTTTGCGCCACCTACAATGCTGACGTATTTGTGGTGGTGTACTCCGTTGAGGACCGACAGTCGCTGAAGGCCGCGGAGGAGATCCTCATGTACCTGTGGAAGGGAGAGTACATGCTCACCAGGGGTGTCATCCTGGTGGCTAACAAGGCCGATCTGGAGAGGAAGAGAGAGGTGCCCATGGTCGGTGAGTACAGGCAACGGTTTTTTTTCAAACCAGCAGGTTATACTATTTCTCCCCAGAGTGAAGCGACAGCTATTCCTTTTTCACTTAGAGCCAAGAGATCTTTGAAAGTGTAACCACAGACCACAGATTATTTAATTAAGCAGGTAGGGCAGGAATGCAGTGATCCATAGTCTGATTTGCTCAACTATGTACATTGTAAAGAGCCCACATCCCTCCGGAGTCTATCAGAGCTATTCTTAGACATTTTAGTCGCCTGTTGAGCCCACGCTTTGACAAACTAATGATGCATTTGTATGAAGACCTGTCAATCCAAGATGGCCGCAAGTGAACAGCTGATTACAGTCTTCATACAAAAACTACCAATATTCGGTAGGTAAGAATGACCCTGGTCATGAAACTTCCAGACGAGGCATCATTAGTTTGTGAAAGCGTTGGCTCAACGAGCGACTAAAATGTCTAAGAATAGCCCCGAAAGTCATGCAAATGCTGTGTAATTGTGTTAGAACTATTCTATATTTTAGTCTTAGTTTAATTTTCCAACACACATAATGACTGCATCTATGCTGACATGAGAAAACCTGAACTGCAAATGAACATGAATATTTCCCACTCAAGGTAAAAAAAATTGAGCCAGGGATCAAACTGAAATAGATGTCTAAATAGACATTTTAGTCGTCAGTTGAGCCCACGCTTTGACAAACTAATGATGCCTGGCCTGAAAGTCTCATCACCAAGGTCATTCTTGCCTACCGAATATCAGTAATATTTGTATGAAGACTAATCAGCTGTTCACTTGCGGCCATCTTGGATTGGCAGGTCTTCATACAAATGCATCATTAGTTTGTCAAAGCGCGGGCTTAACGGAAATACGGACGTCTAAAATATATCAGAATAGCCCTGTATGTAATGATGCTTGAACACATGGGACTAATTTTGGAAAAAGTTACTTACATGAGTAGTCAGCGCAGTACGAAACAACTAAGTAACTCATTTTTATAATGATGCTCCAGATAAAATGAACAAAAAAAGTGGAAAATCCTTTAGTTACCCTGCTTATGGATAATGGATATGTTTACTGATACCTTTGTCTGTGGATACTGTTGTTTATAATAATAGTAGAGAATGTAATGTAAGTCATTGATAAAATTCATGTACTGTAACAATATACTGTGAATTGTGATAGATTAAATAGTAGATAGTACCTACTTAATTGTAGATAAACTAAACTCTTATATGACCTGTTTGTAGTCTAGTAGCTAATGAATAAGACTTTTAGGCTTGCACAGCCAGCTGATGATGCTGGAGTGATGTTTACCAAGATCTGTTGCCGTGGTCTATGGGATCTGGAGCTTCCGGACGTTTCCCCCACGTCTACGATGGGCTTTTTCAGTGTGAAGTGTGTGGTGATGATGAAGATGATCTTGATGAAAACTGTGAGGCTCCTTGATGAAGATGATCTTGATGAAAACTGTGAGGCTCCTTGATGAAGATGATCTTGATGAAAACTGTGAAGCTACAGCTCCCATAGACCACGGCAACAGATCCTGGAAAACATCACTCTAGTAGTTAATGCTACAACTTTCAATGCACACAAAAACAGAGCTCCTGATATAAGTAATCTTAACACTTATTTTTAGCAAATTTAATTTTTTTCCAGTGGGTCGCCGTCTGGCCAACAACTGCGGCTGCAAGTTCATCGAGGCTTCAAGCGGCATCGCCCACAATGTTGACGAGCTCCTGGTGGGTGTGCTGGCTCAGGTGCAGCTGAACCCTCAGCGGAGGGGGCGAGGACGCTCAGCGGGCGGGCTGCCCCGGCCAAGGTCGCGACTCTCCTCCGCTCCTCGCATCCTCTCCAGGCTGCTCGGCCTGAGGAGGCGCGCCAGGTCCTGCGAGAACCTCTTTGTCATATGAGGGGGACTCCGCAAACAGTGGCTCAGTGATCTAAATTATATTCTAAAGTGTGTGTGTGCTGCAAAAGTGAATTGAGAATTTGAGTGCACTTTGAAATCTTAAGGTGTAAGCGTTACACAGAGTTACTTCTAGAGTTAAATAATGCTGCCAGTATTGGACTGTTAAATTACAATATATTCTACCCTAGAGCATAGGAATCTAAAATCTAAATCTTAATCTAAGCTGCAAAGATATGTATCATTTGAGATTCATATTAAATTCATTCCCACAAGCAGACATGTATAATTTCACGCTTAGGTACACATGCCGCATGTGGACCTACAATATAAAAAACCCAATCTCAAATGAACATAAGCCCTGCAACTCTTGCTGACCTTCCCTGAAGCAGGGGTGACATTGGCAAAGTGAACCTTTAAGGAAGGTGTGCAAAAATACAGTGGAATTCCAGTTATTCAATCTGCGACTATCCAAATTGCTTGTAAAGTTTGGGGCCCTGTTACAGTGGATCAGGACAGCAACCTCCACATCACCTGCACCCACAGCTCTGCGGCACTCTTAATAAACTTGCCAAAAATCTTTGGATTCTCTGAAATCTTGAGTGTCTCCTGCACAGGATTCCTTAACAAAAACAGGTTGATCTTTACTCGTAACACTGTTTATTTACTCTTTTTTATATACAAAAAAAAAATACAATGTAAGTGATAAACAAATGCTAAAAACACTGGGTAAAGAGCATAGTAAAGAGTATTCATTTTAATAAATTAGATGCAGTTTAAGTAGGTACTTTATGTTTTTATCATCACGCTAATCCAAGCCCAAGTTAATCCAAACCTAATCTTTAGATGAAATCCATTCCTTTAATATTATTTGATGAGATTTCCAGGGAACATTACTTTTCTATTGGATCGTAAAGTGATGGGGTTTTATAGGAAACAGTAAAATGTATGAAGCCGTTAAA
Source organism: Agapetus fuscipes (assembly GCA_951799405.1). Taxonomy (NCBI): domain Eukaryota; kingdom Metazoa; phylum Arthropoda; class Insecta; order Trichoptera; family Glossosomatidae; genus Agapetus; species Agapetus fuscipes. The sequence goes on from OX637334.1 coordinate 9,655,656, forward strand.
CAAAGCTAGTTATGGCATATTGGGTCGTTAGACCAATCATAAATTCCCTATTGAGAAAATGTTTCAATATAAAATCAATAACAATGAAGGAAATAATCTTCTTTTTCTTCCTCCACCTTTTTCAGTCCCTCATAGACGTAGGCATATTTAGATTCTTTCAGATGACTTGTCCGGTCCATAGTAAGGCGGTTAATGCTACAGACTCGCAATAAGAAGGCTGTGGGTTTGATTCCCGGCAGACAGTGGAGCACAAAAAAAAACATTTAATTTTGAAAATGTGCTCTTAGATGGGTTGAAAAAATCATATACCTTACCAAAGAAAGGTCACCAAAGGCCCATCCAGCGTTACAGGAACTGGGTCTTGCTTATATGTATTGGCACTATCTATAGCGAGGACCAGCCTTGCAGAGGACTCTTGAGGTATGATTCGTACAAAAACAGCGCAAAATAAATCATCCTAATGTTTATTGATTTATGACTCTTTAATTTGAATGAAATAAAGTTTATCGACCAAAATTAAAAATACTTAAACTTAAGATATTTTATTTCAAAATAAGCTTTGTGACTGTAGACCAGCAGTTTCCAAACTGGGAGGCGCCAAAAACGTTTCTTTATTAGTATATATTCAAAAATAAAAAGTAGGGAGGGAGGCGCGAAACAACAAAAAATATTTTTAGGGAGGCATGGTAGCATAAAGTTTGGAAACCGTTGCTGTAGACTGAATGAAAAGGTAGATTTTTTCAGCTTAAAGTCACAAAAGCTAATATAGTGTTGAAACCATTGAGTTATAATATTGGTGGAGAAGAAACTAGCTTACGGCATTGATACATACTATGTGGCTCACCTGTCAACCAGAGCTGTCAAACATTACAGTGAAATCCTATGTTTTCTTGCTTTCTCTATATTTTGTTTTGACACTCAATAATTACACATGCCGTTATGTTTTGCAATAATACCATTTTTCTTTCAAAATTCACCGACCGTAAATATTTTCAACGGGTGATTACATTTTCAAGTGTTTGTTTGTTTGTATAACTGGATGTAATTAATTACTTGTATTCCTTGACTTATAGGTTGGTATGAGGCTGACCACCCATACTGTAAAAAATGGTTCATCTTGCCAATGTCATCCCTGTGTCAGGGAAGGTCGGCAAAAGTTGTAGGGCTTATGTTCATTTGAGGCTTGGATTTTATTTGTAAGTACACATTCAGCATTTGTAAGCGCGAACTACACGTGTTTGTTTGTGGGCATGCATTTGAGAACTTTAAATGAACATACCCTTGCAACTTAGATTATAGATTATTATAGGTGCACAGATTTTGCGGACAGATAAGACATTGTGGTAATGACAACAATGCAGAAAAAATCTAACGGCGGTACCTTTTGCCTGTTAACACAGTGTCGAAACTCGGAGTGTCATTGTTCTCTTTCTAACTAAAAAAGATTTGTGTTGAAGGAGGTTGAAACAGACATATTGTCTTCTTGCGTCAAAAAAGTTTCTATCCCGCTATTTTATTACTCAATGGTTGAAACAATGCACCTTTTACAACTATCAATTGGAAAACAGAGTGTCAAAAATGTGTTCATAATATAACTTATTTACTTACAAATAAAATAGAATGTTTAAAATCGTCTTCATAACTTCTAAATATAGTTTTCTTTACAAATTACAATGTTTGAAAAAAAAAAAATTAGGATTCCTTGTATGGGACATGGCCAAACTGTGAGGAAAACATAATACTAAACATAGGTACTATAAATTAATGTAAAATACATACTTATCAGGTATTTAAGTCAATGTAAAAAGCCAGATGAATTTACTAAATACAAATATATTTTATTCTGTAATAAATAAGGATATTCATTTTATGTAGTTATGCAAAAAAACAAAGAATATTTTTTTATAAAATGAGTAATGGCATAGGTACTAAAAATGTATACTAGATAATAATAAAATAAGTCCTGAAAGAATAGAGACGACACAAATTCTATAGACAAAACAATTGTGACATCACCAGGCCTCAGGAGTATGGTAGCTAATATTTTGTTATTGAATTCTAAGGATTCTAATCTCATAGACCTGTGACAAAAGTCCCCCGTAAAAAAGTCAAGCTTTTTGCTGAATCCATTTCATATGTTATATTATATGTATTTTGTACAATAAGAATATTTCCTTACCGAATCTTTTAAATGGGTCTCAAACATACAACCTGTGGTCTAAACGAATGGTTCTTTAATATATTCTGTGTAGACCAGTGACCAGTCTCAGTGTTCATTTGATAGCTGAGTTGGTAGAATGCTTGTGTTCCATGCCAGAGTTCTAGGGTTCGATCCCCACCAAGAGTGTCAGAAATGATGTCCCAATACGGTTTAAGCTCCTTTTGTTTCATTGTTTTTTAATTAAAAATCAAAATACCGGCAAGGTTTACTAAGCCTTGACAAAAAATGAGAACCAGCCTCCTCAAAAGCTTGAAAACCCCTACTTCAAGTGAAGGTGATTGACGTTAGGCTGCCCCCTTACCTGTAAAAATAGTTTCCACACGCCACATGCAACTCCTTTGGGGACAAAGCCGTTATGCGCTGCACTATATGTGCAGACTATTTGCTTTTTTTTTGTGTTTGATGCTAGCTGATGAGATCTCGTGGACCCTCCACAAGCTCGATCAAACTTGGAGAAGTTCAAACATAGTTTCTCTTGTACATCGGACAAGGTTAAGTAAAAAATTCTGAAAGATTAAAGACTTCATCACACAGGAAGCGTTTTAAGCGTGCATCAAGGCATCAGCGCTAAAAGGCCGGAACGTTGTGTACTTTGTAAATTGAACAGCTTCGACGCTATTCGGTTGTCACTGGGCACGATGTCCAGCGATGAAGATGAAGATCAGTCGTTGATGCTTTACACCTTAACTAGCAAAATCTTGTCTAAGTGGAAACATTATTTACTGTTTCTTGTATACGCTCGCCATCAAAGAAAAAAATGTTACAAAATACAACACAACGTCTGGACGCAGCGGCAGAGCGTCGTGTACTGGTAGAGTGTTTGATATGTCTGACAGGTGTAGACAAGTTCAGTACAACACGGCGCAGTCTGGAACGCTTTAGCGCCTTGACGCGCGCTAAAAGCACTTCCTGTTTGATGAAGCTTTTAGATTTCACTACGTCCAAAATTGTCACCAAATTTTATGGCACCAATTAATTGTTTGATGTATAGAAAATATACTTAAGTATATTGTGTACAGAATGTATATATTTTTATAATGTACATACAAAGGTATTCTAATTTTGATTTATTGGTGTATGAATTTAAAATAATATAATGTACCTATGTAGTTGTAAGAAGAAATTGTAAAAAAATGTTATATTCTGCACAATTTTTGTAGTGAATAAATGTATGGTGTGATGTCTGTATATATTATAGTAAGTGAACAACAAATAAAAATATTTATATTGAGTGATTTCTCATTTTTATTTTTATGGGTAGGACCTGAAAACTGAAGAATGTTGTATACTCCGGGTGAGGCATTACTCTCAAAAAAAAAGAGATAATGAATTAAAAACAATGCATTCAGTCTATAATAATTGATCTTTTATTATAAAAAATAAAATATTGAATTCAATAACAATAAGAGTGAGTACTTTAAACAAGAGTAAGTAACTTTAAAAAAAAAACAACTTGCACAATTGAATGCTACTGATCCAAATATGACAATTAAGGTTTTTTTTAAATAAGATAAAACGGAAACACCTAGATTATCATTCTCTGTGTTTGTATATATTTATCTCACTTTCAAAAAAATCCTAGATTGCCACCTTTGGTTCAATATGATTGAATACTCATATGTTTGTGCTGAACTTCCGTTGAAAATACCAAACTCCTGAAAAATATGCATTTCTTTATAACTTATACATAATAAGTACTTACCTACCTAATATGTTTTAAAATATAACAAATATTGATTTATTTTTCTCACGTGCATAAAACAATAATTTCATGGAATAAAAATTTGGAATGATAGTAGCAAAAACTTAAACAATTAAAAATTAAACAATTAAAAAACTTAACCAATTGAAAAATATATTTAGGATATGGCAAATAACTTTTCAGTGCATTTTAACAATGCATTGTTTCTATTCGCAACTTCAATTGTACAAAATTATAAATCTACGTATATGTTGCGTATAACGTAGGTGGGTATACATTTCATATTACCTGCGGCAAGCACCATAAATATAAAATATTTTGAGTAAGTAAATGTATAAAAATATAAACGAACTGAGAGTGTGTCCTCAGACCTTCATCCTGGGTATCTTGAGATCATCGGCCAGCTCATGGTTGGTCTGTATTTGCTGCGCCAGATAGTTGATGGCCCCGGCAGCCATGGTGGCTTCTGTATTCTTGGCCTCCTTGTCTCCGGGAGCCAGCACGGGCTTCTGCAGGTCAACCTGGAAATGGATTAAAGTTGTTTTGTTGATAAATATTTTTCAGAATTAAAAATCTTCTGTGTGGAAAGAAAGTAACCTGCTAAGTTAATACTATGAACATTCATGTACACTTGCATCTGTCGCTCCTCAACGCCTATCGGTGCTATTCTTAGACATTTTAGTCGACCGTTGAGCGCACCCTTTGACAAACTAAAGATGCATTTGTATGAAGACCTGTCAATCCAAGATGTTCGCAAGTGAACAGCTGATAAGTCTAAATATACAAATATTGCCAAAATTTGGTAGGTAAAAATGACCGTGGTGATGAGACTTTCAGCCCAGGCATCATTAGTTTGTCAAAGCGTGAGCTCAACCGACAACTAAAATGTCTAAAAATAGCCCCGTATGAGTGTACATCTAAATTTGCCTACAAAAAAACAAAAAACATGTGTGTGGGATCCTTGGACAACAGTACACAACTCCAGATAAGAGAATACAGGTTTGATGCTGTGAACAACTTTGTCTCTCTAGGACAGTGATTCCCAAAGTGGTCGATATCGACCCCTGGGGGTCTATGGGATACTCGATGGGGGTCTACATTGACGTGGCATAAAAATGGGGGTCGACAAGTTGTAAGAGGGGGTCTACATGCAGAAGGAGTATGGGACTGGAAGAGGAAAGCGTTGACAGATTTATCTAAGAGGCCTAAACCCATCCCGGGTTGTTGTGCCATTCATGATGATAATGCCATTATGAAACACTTACTGGTTCCAAGCCCCTTAGGTGTCCCAGCAGCTCGCTCATCCTGCCCTCGAAGCCTGGGCAGAACACGGCGGGGTTCATGGCGATGAAGCACTGGCCCAGGTTGGCGGGGCCTCCTGTGCCTTGGTGGGACCAGCTGCGTATGTGCGGCCCGTACAGGGAACCTGCAATTTCATATATTATAGGTCTTGCCTGGAATATACCTATCTATAATTTGTGAGAAAAGACATTTCCTTTTCCACAAGCTTACTTATTTGAATCGTTTTTCATTGTAAAAATACTTCCTTCATACTTATTCATTCATCATCTCGTAAAGTTATAATTAAGGAAGGTATATGGTTTATTTTTTGGTACCAAAATTCTTCTATTTGAGAAATGTGAGAGGCATTGTTCTTTATCACTTTGCTAGAAATAGTTTTTATCCAAGAAATACAAAAGAAAGCTTCGTGGACAGGGATTACAAAATATGAATCTTAAGAACTCCATAAGAAGGGCAAAGGCGAGTTAGCTCAGTGTCATGCACTTCCCATTTATGTTCACTTAATTTTTGTGTGGATTTTTCTTCAGGAGAAAGCACCATCTGTTGAGAAAGCTTGCAAACAATCTGTTTGGTACAGCCATATTTGTAACTGTAACTCTGTCGCCATTCCGCTAGGGGTGGCCAGAGCCTCTGCAGAGCTGCCTCCATTTCCCTCCATAAGGAAAACAAATTATTTCACCCAATGTCGGCCATCAAAGTCAATGTTAGGGCTTGAGACGACTGTGTGGGATGGTTCACCTGATGTTATTCCACACAGCACTTCTACGACGGCCCCCAACCCGTATCCCTTGTATCCGGCCGTGGCCTCAAGACCTCCAATGGGCAGCAGGCAGCCCGTGTCAAAGGCAAGCTGGGCATCTGTGGTCACATGACCATCTGGACCCTGGGAATCAAAAGGTAAATAACACTTTTAAAATTAAAAGAACAGATACTTTCACAAATCGAACTGCAAATAAATTCAGTCTTCCTGAGGCAGCTCATTTCACCAGACGGAATCCAGAATGAGCATTTTTCAATCAAGTTGCAGGTGGGGATCTGCCTTAAAAAAGCACAAAAGAGTGCAGGAAGTATACACAGCTCTAATGCAGCACAATACCAAATTGACTACTGATTTATTGTATACAGTAAATCAATTGCACTAAACATTAAGGATAACAATTAAAAACATGTTCACCTGTGCCCAGCCTTCGATGATTGGTTCCTCCTTGCGTATTTGTATTTCAATCTGAAACATAAAAAAAAACCACAAGCTTAATGCATTAATATGTTAGGTTACCAGTGATATTAAGTGAGAATTGATTGAGTTTTCTTACCTTTCCGACAGCTGCTGCAGTGGTGGCCATATCAAGGAGGAATCTGTCTCCGTTTTTAGCTGGAGCTGCCACAGCAATGGGGTTTGTGCCCAAGGCCGCCTGGAATATCACACAAAAGCATCTTTTCAAATTCATCAATATTGATACAATATAATGGATTCAGGACTTGGCACATGAATTGACATTTACAGTATTGTGTGATTGCACAGCTAGGGTGAACAAATACTTTGTTATTGGTCGTTACGGACTGCAGTATCATACTAGTGTGACATTTGGCCACCGAGAAAAACATTCTAAATTCAAAATTGCGCTTAGTCCACAGAGTATATAAGATCATTAAATCCAAGCTTTTAGATTGTCTGAGGTATGTCTGGTGTGCTAGAATAATTGAGTTTTTCCTGAATTATTAGTCTCTAACAACAGCTACTGCTTATAATGCAGAATAGGTGAGGTTCTCCATAATGTGAGCATTTAAAACACCTTTTTGCTGCGCGTGGGAGCCATGAGGGGAGAAGTGTTGGTGAAGGACATCCCTATGAAGCCTTCCTTCAGGGCTTGGGTGGCGTAGTGACCTGCTATGCCATAGTGGTTGGATCCTACCAAACAAAACACACATGAAACATCATTTAAAAAACAAGGGTGCATTTTCTCATTTCTAAATGCTGAGAATGAAAATCTCAGAAATTTAGTTCTGTCATATTACACCCATTTTAAAGAACATATATTAGCTTAAATTCCCAGAAAAGTTTCCTACAAGGTGTGGCATATGGTGTACAAAGCTCCTACATACTTGGCTGAGCTCTTATCCCAGCAGTCCAGCACAAGTGACCTGGTGCTGAGATCTACTGTGTCTGGCGAAGTTAGATTTAGCGAACCATGCAGATCTTGTGCGACATGCTTTGGCAACTGAGCTTTCTGCAATGGTGCACCTTCGGTATGGAGCACATTGTTTTTGGATGTCAGGACAGTGATCTCAGAATCAGTGTTCAAGAAAAAATGGAAGACATTCATTTTCAGTGAGTCGTATAAAGACTAATAAAGTTATCAAAGGGCCCTTGAGGTGTGCCACACACGAAAATAGCGTTTGAAAAAGAAATCATCCTATAATCTATCATCTATAATCTAAGTTGCAAGGATATATTCATTCAAAGCTCTCAGATGTATGCCCACAAACAAACACGTGTAGTTCGCGCTTACAAATGCTGATTGTGTACTTACAAATAAAATCCAAACCTCAAATGAACATAAGCCCTGCAACTCTTGCCGACATTCCCTGAAACAGGGGTGACATTGGCAAAGTGAACCAATTACATATATTTTACAAATTACAGGCATGATTACCTTTGGCAGCCACCCATCCAACACCAGTCTCCCTGGCTTTGTCTATCGCCAGCTGCATGCAGAAATCACCAACCGTTGCGCCGAGAGCATTGTGACCGTCCACCCAGGCTGCCGCAGGGGACTGGTTTAGCACCTCTGGCTTGCCGCAAGGATCACACGCCCCAGATCTGATGTCATTCACATACATCTCTGAAATTAAGTATGTAAAAATATGGTAACTAAGTTTATTTTTAATAAGGTAATTTCACTTTTTTATTTCATAAAGTGATAGACTACATTTTTTAAAATGCATCTGCGTTTTAAAAAAAATTAAACCTGGCTTAGTTTTGAAATAATAGCTCTTTAAAATTTGCGCATTTTTTTATTTCTGGTAAAACAGGACATTTTTTATTTAGGCAGATATGACGTTGATGGATCTTCAGATCTTCGGAGTGTACCGACAGGCCCAAGAAGGCGCATCCATCTACATCATTTTGACGTCATGGCGTGGCTAGCCGGTCGCGCTGCATTTTGGCAGGACTCAAATACCCGGCATCTCATTTTTGAAAATTATCAATGATATCTTTATTTTTACTACTTAAAAAAATATTGTTGTGATGCTTCAAATGTACTCAGATGTACTCAGATGTACTCAGATGTACTCAGATGTACTCAGATGTACTCAGATGTACTCAGATGTACTCAGATGTACTCAGATGTACTCAGATGTACTCAGATACACAACCATAGTATTTTCAACCATTTTCCCCACCACTGCAATTACCCTATTTATATCTCTAACAGTGTTACTTATAAATTGGGAATAAGATTTATGCCTGGTATAACGAGGGAATAGCAATAAATTGTTACTTATAATCATTTCATAAAGTTAACTCGGGTATAGACCTGGCTTAACGACCTAGAGCCATTATTCCTGGTTGGAGGGTAGTATAAGCTTGGAATAACAAGTTTTTGTCAAATGACATCTGTCAAAAGTGTAAATCGTATTCAAAAGTATGGACGGATTTTCGCAATTCTTGACAAATTTAAATAGAATTAGCAACATTCGGGCACGAAAAGTGTACAAAAAAAGAATTGATCCCTTTACGAAATATACGGATTCAGAATTCAGGAGCAAATATCGCTTTTCCAAAATTAACATGCGGTACATAATAAATTTGGTGAAAGACGATTTGGAAGGTTGCAAGCGAGGTGGAAAGATTCCTGTAGACCTTCAAGTACTAGCCGCTATTCGGTACTGGGGTCGAAATGAGGTAAGAATTAATATAATTATTGACCTAATCGATTGATGTTGATTGTAGTTCGCAATTACGAAATTTCTAACCTCACAATTCTTAAATAAAGTTTTAAACTTTCACTCACAATTGTTGAATAATTTGCAGATACAAGATGACTGTGCTGATATCCATGGCTTTAGTCAACAGACGCTATCCAGGGTGTGCCGAAATGTAGCAATTGCATTTGCAAGAAAGGCCCCTGAGTTTATAAAGATGCCAGCATCGTTGGAAGAGCAAGCAGCAGTAATCACAGGTTTTCATGCCATCAGTGGTTTTAATGGAGTTGTGGGTGCCATAGATTGCACCCACATACGTATACAAAAAGTTGGTGGTGAAATAGGACCACTTTACATAAATAGGAAAGGATATTACTCCTTAAATGTGCAGGTATTTAATCATAATTTTCAATATACGTTGTGAAAAAAACCCTATAGTTATGGTAAAAAGATGCTGACGTCGGTTTTATATGGGACTGTCTTCCATAGCAACCGATAAACTACTTATATGGGTTTTCCATAGCAACCCAGCCGGGTGACGACACAATATTGTCTATGACAATTCATGCGTGGACCTCATTGCTGTTTTCAGATTCTTGGAAATCAGAAAGAATGCTGTAGATAGTAACTTCTCAAATAATTTCTCTCATCTTAAATACTTATTAAATAGTTGATGTCTTTTCACCAGGTGGTCTGCGATGCCAAGCTGAAAATAAGGGATATTGTTGCCCATTGGAGAGGAAGTGCACATGACAGTCGCATATTCAGGGAGAGCAGCATAAGGCAACGATTCGAAAATAACGAATTCAGAGGTCGGCTAGTGGGAGATGGTGGTTATGCTTGCACTCCCTATTTATTTGTGCCACTTCGCAATCCCACAAACCCTAGTGAAATGGAGTACAATAAAGCTCAAATAAGCACAAGAAATACGGTGGAGAGATGTTTTGGAGTTTGGAAGCAAAGATTCCGCAGTTTGCTCTGTGGTATGCGAGGGTCATTACACACCATCAAAACCACAATAGTAGCTTTGGCTGTGTTACACTGCATTGCTATCGATTTAAAAGATGGACATTTTGGTAAGAAAAATAAGTATATTTTTTCTAGAAATAATTATTTTTTTATTATACCAGTGAAAACACAAATTTTAGTATAAATGCCAGCTAGTTACTAAAACATGATAGACTATCTCCCCAATAGTATTAACTTAAATTTGTTTACAGATATATCGGAAGAAACTCAAGTGGAGGAAGTAAATAACTTGGAAAATGACAATCAAATAGGTATTATATCCAGAGAAGTTTTTATTCGGCAGAATTTCTAAATTTTATTTTATTATACCTTTTGCTTGTGTCAATAAAAACCTAATTAAACATGTGCTTTTTTTTTATAATACTACTTCACAATAAAACTATAAAGTTGCTTAGAATCTTTTTTTTAACAATATGGAAAAATTACAGAGAATACTATTTAAAAAAAAATGTCTACATTCTCTGAAGCTAACATTTTCAAGATGTTGCAAGAGATTGCTAAGAGAACTAAACTTTAGAATTTCCAGGGTTTTTTTATATTAAATTCTTGACATTTCCATCAATTTTGTTTATTTCTTTTTACAAAGTAAAAGCCATGCTTTTTGATAAAAAAAAAAACAATAAGCTTGAGGAGTATTGAATGAGACAAAATTAGAAATTGTGATTGAATTTGTACTAGTAAATCTCAAAAGTATTTTGGAAAGAAATGAAGAATAACCAGAGAACAGAGAAAACAAGTTTAGAAAACAGTTTAATTGAAAAATAAATTTGAGAACAAATCAATGTTACAAAAAAAAATTTAATGATAAAATGAGAACAGTTTGGAAACAAAACAAAGTGACGTAAAAATGAAACAAAACAAATACATGTATCGTAAACAATTGATCTCATACCCATGGAGATGAAAATTTTGAGAGAAGTATAACTTAAATATGGACAGGAATGATTGTGTAATGAAAGAATGTGACTTAATGGAAAATGTGAGGAAAGTATTCACTAAATATTAGATGCGACTTGACTACTCTAAGAGCTCTATCGTTTCAATGTGCTCTGCTCTTGCCATTTTCATTTTTAAAGTGCTCTCCTCTCTCGCCAATTCTACTCTTACAAGATGCTCCTCCCTGGCCCATTCAAGTTCTTTTTCACTCCTCTTCTTCATCAATTCGCGCCGGAGGTTCGCGTCATCGTGGAGTATTTCTATTTTTTGAGAATTCTCTTCCCTCATAAGCTTCAGAGTTTCCTCGTAAAGCTTATTTTTTAACTCCTCATCCTGATTTAATACCTGCAATAAAAAATAAAATAATACTGATTATAGGTGCCATGTATTTTTAGTTTGTGTAAATTATATATGTGATAAATTACTTTTTTTGCTTTTTTCTTGATTTTTCTTTTCGGAGTCTCAAGGCCTGTCAGAGGAGTCGAAGAGTGTTCCTGTAAATAAAATGGGTGGAAATTTAATAACTTACGTTAATTAAGTTTTCAAAGAAGAATTAAGCAAGCATTTCTTTGAAAAAAAATAAGTTGTTAAGCGCTGTTTTGTAACTTTGACCACCTCATTATCATAGCTTCTTGGATGCAGATGTATCTTCAAAAATATTAACCAAACCTCTGACATTCATCTCCACTCTTAACTAAAGGGCAATACAGTAAACCTACGGGACCTAAAATACTTGCAAGAAATGACATTAAGGGAAAACAATTATGTGGGGAATGATAAAGTAAAAAAAGAGTGAAGGTACTAAAAATTAATATCATTACAATATTTATTACACTTACGGATATGCTTCCAGCTTCAATCATGGCAGGTTTTACCGCACTTGCTGTCCATGCTGTATCCACATCTACATACTCATAAAAAACTGGAGATTCAACCTGCAAAAAAACAAATATTTGGAAACATTTTAAAGCCAATAAAGATGTAATTATGTGTGTAAATATCAATATGCAAATTAAAACCTGAGAGTGAATTACATATCCTTGATGTATCCATGTAGAAAATCATAATAAATAAATATAGTATGAACATTAACAAGGGCCATGAGCATTCCTTCGCTGTGAGCACGATACAAGTCCAGCAATTAGACATATTAATACACTGAGCTGAGCAGATTATATAAGGAACAAATGCTCAATCCAAATGTTCACATCGAGCAAATGATCATTTCAGTCGCCAGTTTAACATTAGATATGACCTAAGAAACCAGGTTAAACATTTGACGTTGAAAATATTAGCAAATACAAAAACATGATATTACCATTAAATTTGTCTCCGCAGGTTCAGAATTTGTTGTCAAATTGCTATCCACAGTATTTACCTGAGAAAAAATAATTAGAAATATGAAATAAGTTGTAATGCTCACAAATATAATATTTATAACAATTTCTGTGTTACTTATAAATTGAGAATAAGATATAAATAAAAAAAACATAATACGGACCTTTGCACGAATCGAATCACTATCGAATTCGTTTGTGTCTGTGTCGAATTCAGACGGCAACAACTCGACTAATTCAAGATCTTCAGGCAGTGGACTTGGAGGTTTGGGGCCACCACCTGTAGCAAATACTTGCCGACGATGGTCGCCAATTCGTTTTTTCGAAGCTGACTTAAACACCTTCCACTGGCTTTTCAACTGAGTAAGGTCTCTTTTTTTTTTGTTTAGTGCATTGAATCTAAAAAGTAAAAGTAACATTTCTCTCAAAGCATTACGAAAAATACAGATTACGACATTGTGATTAAAATAAGTTACACTCACTCATGGTCCACCTTCTCCCAAGCCTCTTTTTTTACTTTTAGGGCATTTGTTGTCAGAAGTTTGCTCTCGATCACACTTATATGGGAACGAAGGCACTCCCGGAGAAGTGTCTGAAATATGTAAAATAGAGGTTGGATTATTCTTATAACAATGTAGTCACGGGTGGCGGATATTTTATTTTTATAATTCTTACCTTTTCTTCTTCCTCCCAATTTGAATTACGTTTTCTGGGATTCATCATTGAAAAAGCTCCTATACGCGGTGTGTCAGCTGTCAGATTAGAATGTCAAAATAATGCGCGCTAAAGCATAAATAAAAGTCTGCGCATGCGCAGCCTCAGGGTGGTAACATGGAAAAATAATTTATTGAGAACAGTAATTCCTTGCTTATGCCATGGTTATAAGTAAGAAAAATTTATGCCAGGTATAACTTTTTACACCTGGCATAGCTATGCCCGGTGATAAGCTTAGAATAAGAAAATCTAATAAGTAACACTGTAAGAATATTACAGGAAGTAGACATTGCCTATTATGTATTTTGATGAGAATTTATAATAGATAATGATCAGTTTGTAAGTGGATGGGTAGTGCTATGATTATATTTTAGTACTTAAAGAATAAAATATAATTACAGGTAGAAATGATAATGCACTAATACTGGAATAATCTTGAGGTTTCCCCTAGTATCTGGATTCAAGCTAAATGGACCTTTCTAGTAGAAAAAAACAACTTATATAAGGACCAATTTCGCATAAGAGAATAAATGAGTTAAGTCAGTTGGTATAGTATAGAGCTGAGGTGCCCATACGGTCACCTCTGCTCTCGATCGCGGGAGGTTTTAAGGTCGATCGCCGAGGATAGCTAAAATTTCAGTGATCGATCTTAAAACTGATTTGACATTTTACACTCAATGTACATAATTTTACTTATGCTAATTTTTTCCTCAATACATATTTATACATTATTAATGATGTGTTATATTTGTTGGGCTAAACAGTTAAAATATCGATCCCCTATTCATAAATTTTTGCTAAGTCGATCTTCTCAAGAAAAAGTATGGGCACCCGTGGTATAGAGTCAGTCAGTGTGTGTCAGAGTAAAGTGACCAAATTCTGTAAAATAAATATAAACATTAAGTCAAAATCACATGTGTGGTGTGATTCTAGAAATTAGATACTAGTAGATTCTTGAAATCTGAAAGAACCCAAAAAAACATAACAGCAAATATTACTTTATATAGGTACATAAAAGGGATGTATTCATATTTCACATACATTTGTAATTAGTATTTAGCCGAGTGTTTTCTTTTACATTTTTTTGCCAAGTTTCACTGCAAACCAGATCTTCGCGAGTTGACAAAATCAATCACCAATGGATATACATTCTTTCTAAGATTTAAATATCTTTTTAAATAATATGACTTGCTTTAAATAGTGTTTTGTTGCTATCTGGCGGTACCAAAAATTGTGATGTATGTGATTTTTGTGCAGATCTGTGATGCTCCAAAAGCGGTCCTACACATTTTTTGTTTATCTTTATGGCAGTTGTTCACCTACTGTGCCAAACCTGTTTTCAGGTCAACAAAATTGAGAGTCCATTTCGGCTATTTATATTATAAATTATTCTTGTACACATGCACACTTCCATCAATTGATGCAGAGTAGCTGATCACTTTGTTGGCTTTATCAATTAACACTAATTATCTATGATTATTATTATATTATCTAAGATTATTATTATTATTATCTCAATAAAAAATAAGCTTTGTTATTCAGAGACATCTTGGAGCCTGCAGGTGCCTCACTTTTCAACTCTCACAGGGATGTTTTATCCATGGATTATCCACTGTCTCAAGTGAATTTAGGATACAGTAAAAACAATGATATGTGTATCATCTACGGATTAAACATTTCTAAAAAAACTGTCACAAAATACTGACATCTACATGGACATTGTTTTATTTTAATACAAGGATCATCCATTGACAATGTATGTCATCGAATGGTCTTGAATTTTATTGTCAAGTTACAATATTTCATTCGCAACTCAACAGTTCCAGCTTTGCTTATTAAGTAGAGGTTTTGATTCAAACACCGACCAGTGTCTTGAAATGACTTCGAAATTTGTTGACAGCTTCTTACCTAGGTCTAAGCATATACAAAGATTAAAGGACGTAGCATCCACAAAAATTGGGAAACTGCTCTTTGGGTTATTAACATTGGAGATTCATTTAATGTATGCTCACAAGCAGACACGTGTAAGTTCACACTTCATGCTTACACATAATGCATGTGTACTTACAAAATAAAAACCTAAATCAACTCTTATCGACATTTGGTAAAAAAGGGACGATATTGGAAAAGTGAAGCAATTTTTACATTGTATCAGCCTATGAGTCAAAGAACATTGATGATTAAAAATGTAACAAAGTTTGAAATTTCCCTTGGAGGTCCGGTTGATAGCTCAGTTGATAGAGTGCTTGCATTCCATGCCGTGAGCCCAGGTTTGAATACCACCGAGCATGTCAGAAATGATTTCCCATTTTGGTGTTTATTTCAAACCCCAAAATAAAATACTCACAAGGTTTACTCAGCCTTCACAAGAAATGAGTACAAGCCCTCTCGGAGCTGGGACAGTCCCCACTTCAACTGAAGTGGTTGGCTGAAGGCTGGCCCCCTTACCTGTAAAAATAAATAGGTTCTACTCGCCACATACGATACCCTTCAAGGATAACACGGAAAGAAGTTACACTATATGTGTAGCTTAGTTGCATTGCGGAAGAGCTACAGATTTCTAGGGTCCTTAGAAACCATTAATAAAATGTTAGTAAGCTTTTTTCTTTAAAAACCTGACTGGATGAAGCTACAATTTTTTCCCTGTTATTTTGTGCTGACTCCATGACCGTGGTTACATAGACTCACTGAGCCTGTTGATGCCGTGGCTGTAGTGCCCCTGCAGGTCTGCCTCCAGCATGACGGTGGCCTGCTGGGCCGCGGCTGACGAGGGCGCCCCCGCAGCTTCCAGGCAGCGCACCATGAAGTCTCGGGCCTCCTCCACACCAACGGCTACATGACCTGAAATCAAAAAAAAATCCATAATGAGAAAAATGGATATGACCAACCCCCACTTACTTCCATTTTTAAAACAGATGTAAAATATTACACGTAAATACATCTTTACTTTGAAAAAATAGGTGTAGATCAGTGACTCCCAACCTGGGGCCGACTTGGATTCTCAGGATGCAAGAAATAATTTGAGGGCAATCAGTATTCAAAGAGGGAAAATTCAAATGGTACTGTATTTAAAAAATATATATCAATGATCAATACTGAAAACGTCTAAGTTGAAGTCTCAAATTAAGTGTGTTTCTACCGCTCTCCCCTCCTTGACAATTTTGGTTTCAAGGCCATTTTTGCGTTCACTCAGGAAACCAAGATCATGTATCTAAGCGATGGGCTACCAACGGTTGGGATACCCGAGACAATGATGTTGTTGAATACATTAGTTTACTGTTCAAGTAGGTATTAACATTAATGGCTTTATTCCTTGACTGATAGGTTGGTATGCGGCTGACCACCCATACTGTACAAAATGGTTCACTTTGCCAATGTAACCCCTGCTTCAGGGAAGGTCGGCAAGAGTTGCAGGGCTTATGTTCATTTGAGATTGGGTTTTTTATATTGTAGGTATGGAAGATGATGTATGGAAGTGAAGCCTGGACGGTGAGTGAAAGGGAAATTAGTAAAGTCCATACAGTAGAAATGGACTATCTAAGAAGTATGATTGGGAAAAAACGAAGTGACAGAGTGAGGAATGATTTTGTAAGAGAAGAATGTGGTGTAAGGGAAAGTGTGAAAGTGAAGATTAAAAGAAGTATGTTAAGATGGTTCGGGCATTTGGAGAGAATGAGTGATGAAAGATTGACGAAGAAAGTATATGTTGCTAGAATAGATGAATGTCGTGGTAGAGGAAGACCGAGAAAAGTATGGAAGGATCAAATCTCTGAAATAGCGAATGAATGGGAAATCCAGAGTCATAATAAAAGGAGGACTTGTATGAAAAAGGTTATGACTCTGGATGAAATGAAAGAAGTATGCAAGGACAGGAAGAAGTGGCGGCTAATCTGCAATGCTGATTTTTAATGTTGGTTTATTGGCTTGCTACATTTTTTGCATAAGACATTTCTTTTTTTTTTACTTTTTTTGTATAGATTTATTTTTAAGGTTTTGTTGTTTTCTTATACTTAAATGTTATTTTTTACTCGTATTCCTTGACTTATAGGTTGGTATGAGGCTGACCACCCATACTGTAAAAAATGGTTCACTTTGCCAATGTCACCCCTGTTTCAGGGAATGTCGGCAAGAGTTGCAGGGCTTATGTTCATTTGAGGTTTGGATTTTATTTGTAAGTACACAATCAGCATTTGTAAGCGCGAACTACACGTGTTTGTTTGTGGGCATACATCTGAGAGCTTTGAATGAATATATCCTTGCAACTTAGATTATAGATTATAGATAGGTCCACATGCGGCATGTGTAAGTGCGAAATTATGCATGTCTGCTTGTGGGAATGCATTTAATATGAATCTCAAATGATACATATCTTTGCAGCTTAGATTTAGATAAAGATTTAGCCTCTTGGATGGAAATAAAATAAAATAAAATTCACAGCCGGCAAACGCTGCACTAGTATGTGACTACGGGCCATAGCAACCAATAAAACAAAAAAATCGTTTAGCTTTTCCCAGCAACCTTATTGTGTGATGTCACAATATTGTTGTCTATGGAAATTGTTCAGGGTCCATTGAGGAGTTCAATTTTTTTTTTCAATCTAATCTTGTAAAGAATATTTGTTTATCTTCAAATTGACATAAAGAACCAATCAGTTGTAAACAATGTGTTGAACTCTCATAATTTGATGTCAAATAAATCATGGATGATTGACATTATACATCAGCATTCCCTAAATTATAAGAAACCATATATTATGTCACCCTGTTTTTTTACTATTTAATACCCAATTACTTTGATTTGTTGTCTCAAAAACCCTTTAATTTCTAATTCTGTAAGATAACCATTTCCTAATTAAGAAAGGTCACACTATCTAAAACAATTTTTTTTTTTAACTTTCTTAAATCAATATGAATCAACAAGATAAGTAAGTTGAGTAAGATAAAAAAAATGTTCAAATTTTAGGAACATTAAAAATTATGTTAACATAAAGAAAAAATAAGTTTTGGGTTTATTTATTTAGTGAGTGCTGTTTATGTGTGAATCCATAGGGATGGCATGTGGGCGTTCCCTTGTAAATCCAATATGATTAAAACAATCATGTCGAAAATCCGAATTTTTGCGCAAAACAGTCACGTTTAGACCGCTGTACTAGCAACTGCTCCCGGTTTTTATCAAAATGCCTTATTTTTATGTTTTACCGTGTAAAAATAACAGTCAAAATAAGGAGTATAAGGATCATGGTATTATTTTTTTTCCGTTACAGTAATGAATTGCACCCGCATTGCACATTTTAAATCGTTTTAAATATTTGAAGCATTTGAATATTTGACGTTTGTCGTTTATTGCGTCAGTTTTGTTTACGGCATCGCTAGAGTTGTGCTGCGCGATAGTGTTCGTCGAATGTCGATACCTCTGAAATTTGTTACAAGAAAAGACAAAAACTACTTACTTGTTAATTATATTATTTTATTTTAACAATATACTTAATTTGAATCTATCTATAATCTAAGCTGCAAAGATATGCTAACATTTAAGGCTCAATACTAAATGCATGCCCACAGACAGGCACATGTAGGTTCTCGCCTACACATTCTGCATGTGAGCATACAAATAAGCAAAACCTCACATGAACATAAACCTTGCAACTTCTGCCGCCGTTCCCTGAACCGGGGTGGCATTGGCAAAAGTGAACTGATTTTTACAGCACGGGTGGTCAGCCTCATACCAACCTATCAGTCAAGGAGAATAGAAGCCGTTATTACGTTATGACTTCCAAAACAATTAGTTAAGTGCTATCCGCTTTTTGACCAATATATTAATAATTATATGAAGAATAATTTTTTTTTTTTTTGTGGATGTTAAGCAAATGCAAAACTAAAGAATTCACACTTTCAATAGCAACGTTCAAGTTCACAGAAGGCTCTTGGGGTGTGTTTCATACGAAAACAGCGCCCATCAAATAAATCCTCCTAATATAATTATTATATACATGAGTTAAGTATTTATTATATTGAAAGTTAAATTATTGTGTGTTTTGATATGTTCAATTCTTGTATATACCTACAGGAATAATAAATGTTAACACGTATTTCTTCAGAGATTGAATTATCGATATTAACAAGTATCGATCGATAGCTAGCAGAGATTATCCACTTTGTACAACTCTACATGTGTTTTATTCTTTATTCGAGTGTGACTGTATGAGTGCGAGCTTAAAAACTCGCGATCAAAACGTAGTAAGCGACCCCGATTGCATAGCGCTTAGGCTCTTTCTATCCATCGCATTTGGAAATTTTTGAACCAATCAAGCGCTAGCTTCCATTGTAATTGTAATGTTAGTTCCCGCCTACCGAAAATACGGTGACAGCTGGTTTTGATACTACAATAGATAAACATCATAATTATCTCTTTATATTCCGTGATCTGTGTGTGAATCACATCACAAGAGCCCTCTAAATGCTTGTTCATAGCTAGTCAGTGCCAATCCAAAGTCAGACCCAGTTGCTGGATGAACCTTGAGTGACTGGTCTTTGTTACAAAAAGATGAAACTTTAGCCCCCACTACTTACTACATACTACAAGTACTATGCCAGTTTATAGCATTAACCACTAGACTGCGACTGATTGTGTGTAAGACGTCTCGAGTCTACAACCTGGGATCTATAATCTAAGTTGCATTGATATATATTTAATGCACCGCCACTATCAGTGACAACGCCAAGTCTTGCGTTATCATGTGGATGCGTAAGGGAGGATTTTAATCGCACTGGTTCTCTATAAATCGCGTTCGAGCGAACTGCCCAGCAAAACTGTCCAGGCAGCTAACCAAAGGAGCAAGGGGATAGGAATCACGGAATTAAAGTCAGGACTCACCTTATCTCCAATGGATTGCTTCTTCGCGGAGCACTGGTCGCGTTTTTTTGTGTGTTATTTCTCCTTCGTTCGCGCGCGATGTGAGTAGATACCGTAAACAAATCTGTCCACGGCCACGTTCACACAAGTACTGGCTGGAGACAGGTGATTGGGTAAATCGGTTAGGTCAGATTATAGGACAAAGGATTTTATGGCCAGCTACCCATAACAAACCTACCTAACAGTTCGCCTAAACAATCAGACACATGTAAGTTCGCCTTTACACATGCTTCATGTGCACTTATAAAATAAACCAAGCCTCACATGAACATTAAACATGCAACTCATGCCCCCTCTCCCTGAAAATGAGTGGCATTGGCAAAAGTTAAGTTTATTTACAGTATAGGAGGTCAGTTTCATACCTACCTGTTTCACTATAGTAATCTATAATCTAAGATGCAAAAATACATTAACATTAAAAAGTTATATCCAATACATGCCCACAAACGGAAATGTGTAAGTTCGCGCTTACAAATGCTGTACGTGTACTTACAAATTAAAATCCAAACCTCAAATGAACATAAACCCTGCAACTTTTGCCGACCTTCACTGAAAGAGCAAAAATTTACAATATGGGTGGTCAGCCTCGTACCAACCTAAAAGTCAAGGAATACAAATTTGTAACAAACTACTTAATTTTGCAGAATTTAAAAATAAATAAATAATAGCTACAATGAATGGGTACATTGTGATAACTGATAAGACGTGATAAGAATACTCCTATGCAGTGGAAATTCTTACTGATAATAGGTGGGAACAAAAAAACAGTGAAACTTCTCTATACAGTTACATTTCATTATATTCAAATAAAAATTTGATGGATTTTATTGAAATGCCAAGCATGCAGTTAAATGATGGTCTATTATCTTCAAAATCACATCTATCCAGTAGCTTAGTTGGTAGAGTGCTTGCATTCCATGCCAAGAGCCCGGGTTCGAATCTCACCGAGGATGTAAGAAATGATTACCCGTCGCGCTGTTTGTTTCACACCCAAAATAATATACTGGCAAGGCTACTCAGCTTTCACAAGAAATGAGTACCAGCTCCCTCGGGAACTGGGAAACTCCCACTCCAACTGAAGTGGCTGGCGTAAGGCTGACCCCCTTACCTGTAAAAATAAATAGGTTCCACTCGCCACATCACACCCACACCCTTCAGGAATAATGCGGCAAGAAGTTACACTATATTTGTAGCACTGCAGCATTTTTTTACATTGCTATTTGATTGTACTTTTTAGGAATCATTAAAACCATTTGTTGTTTAGTCTTTATTGTGTTCATTTAAAAAAAAATACACAGTTTTAGTTCATTTTAATTTTTTTGAAGTGAACTACAACTGTAATTTTTTTTAAATAAATTTTATTTTTGGGTTGGAAATAAACACCAAAATGGGAAATCCTTTCTGTCATCCTCGGTAGGATTTGAACCCAAGCTCTCCGCATTGAATGGAAGCACTCTACCAACTTACTATCGACCAGACTGTGTACTTACAAATTAAACCAAGCCTCCCAATAATATAAACCTTGCAACTCCTGCTACCTTTTCCTGAAAATGGGGTGGCATTGGCAAAAGTGAACCAATTTTTACAGAATGGGTGGCCAACCTCATACCAATGTAATACGCCAAGGAACGCTATATTTCTTGTAAGGCTGGTTGAACATTTTTGTAGTATTTTTACTAGCAGCTATGTAAGTATAACACAAATATTCCAAAAACTCAATATTTTCATTTATTTACTTTGCCCAATCAATAGAATGAAGTCTCATAATGTGCCCGCGACCATATCTAACAATCTTCATGTGACCTATTATTCAGTAATGAAGGACTATTAATGGAGTGAGGAATGTTGGCTTTACTCATATCCTTGATGTATGGAAGTGAAGCGAGGACGGTGAATGTCCTTACAGTTGAAATGAACAATCTGAGAAGTATGGTTGGGAAAAAATGGTTATGATGGGTTGATAGGGTTGGGAATGATTTTGTAAGAGAAGAATGCGGTGTAAGTGTGAAAGTGAAAAGGAAAGAAGAAGTTTACTAAGAGCGCTTTATACCCTAAACCTGCCGGTTTTTTTTCTTAAACTTTATGGCCTTCGTAAAAGAGTGACAGTCTAAATCTAAATCTAAGCTGCAAAGATATACTTATATCATTTAAGATTCATATTAAACGCACTCCCACAAGCAAACATGTATAAGTTCGCACTAATACATACCGCGTGTTGACCTACAATATAAAACCCAATCTCAAATGAACATAAGCCCTGCAACTCTTGCCGACCTTCCCTGAAACAGGGGTGACATTGGCAAAGTGAATCATTGACAGTAATGCAAAAAATCAGGCGTCGAGCGTGTTTATTAATTATGATTTAGCCATATTATGAAAGTTAAAAAGTTTAAAACTTAAGAAATGCCATCGAAAAATGTAAATAAAAAAAAACAAGTTTTTTTTTTTAATTTTGATAATGTGAAAAGTTTTTGAGCTTAATTAATAAAAATTCTTGAAAACAGTTTTTCCGTGAACTTACATATATGTCTGCTTGAGAGAAGGCATGTTATGTAGCAACTTATATTATAGATTGTATAAACTTATAAAGGATATACTTAAAGACTTTCAATAACATGTATGTCAAGTGTATATTTTTATGGCTGGTCATGTATTGCACCTTCTAGGTGATTTGGTTGGTATAATTTGTTTATAATTATTATAATTTAAGGTGTTACTTTACATATAGGTTGGCATGAGGCTGATCACCCATACTGTAAAACATAGTTCACTTAACTAATTTCAACTGTGTTTTCAGGGAAGATCTGCAAGAGTTGCATTGTTAGATTCATTCGAGATTTGGGTTATTACTAAGTAAGTACACATGGTGGTAAGCCTCTTAAGTCATACCAACCTATAAGTCAAGGGGAAACAATGCACAAATTACAAATAACATACCTACCTTACTAAGCAAATAAAGCAAAAATTATCTACTAAAATTTGAATACATCCATAAAAAAAAAGCTTTAGCCAACATTGCACATTGAACGCCATTTTTCGGTCCTTGCCATTGTCCTTGCATACTTCTTCCATTTCATCCAGACTCACTCCTTTCGAGTTAGTATTGAAAAAGTGATTTTCTTACGTTCAGCTGCCATTGTAGTGAGAGTTCTTGGCTTATGATTTACTGCGGTGTTTTTGATGTGATATTTTGTTGATATATTGTATTGTCCTAGCCTCTTCGTTACAGCACGCACCTCCTTCCCGCTCAAAAGCCCGCCAAACATTGAAATTCTCTGCATCAATATTGCCGGCACAACAAAACATCTACGCGCATGGGTTGAAAACATTTTAAAATGTTTTTTTCTTCACTTAAATGTATTCCCTTTGAGATTTTATTATTTTCACATTTTTATATTGGTTTGATTAGATACGCTTCTTTCATCCTGGAATTAAAAAAATATAAAATAAATATAATTTGTGAAGAAAAAGAACACAGAAGGTGAGTCAATTTCGAAAATGCAAGGTCACTTATTTCAATAAAAGGGTTTTTTTAGTTGAAGGTAATAAGGATAGAAAAAATAATAAAAATCTTTATTTTGTGTAAAATATATTTTAAAAAAATGCACGTAAATAACATATTATTAATTGTAGAATATATTTCTGGTGATGACATCCCAACTAGCAAAAAAAGGTCATATAAAAGTTGAGAAAACGTTTTACTGCAACTTCTGGTCCGATAAAATTGGTCATATAAACGTTACGAAAACGTTTATAAAATGCGAAAGTGGCGCAAATTATACGACCTATTGGTCGTATAATGGTTAAATAAAGGTTTTATGATAACAACAAATAGTTGAGTAAAGATAGTATAAAGGTTACAGAAATCCCAAAACGTTGTATAAGAGTACAGAGAAAACATTTACATGACCAAAGAGTCATATAAAGGTTTTAAAATGACCAATATGTTTTAATGTTCACTGACTGAGGACTTTTATGAAGAGAGGTGGTTTTTGTGTCAAAAATTGGACAAAGTAGACAATATAAGGTAAGTTAAAATGGTGTATTATTAGTATTAATATTGAATATGTGTTGAGTATATGGTAAAGATTGGATTACGTCTGGATTTCTATGGGAATGTCATTTCATTGGTATTATATATCATGATACTAAGTTATTTACTGTCGCCCTCTAAGGATAATCTAATTTTTGACAATTTTTACAAACATTTTTAAAACATTTTATATCTTTATGGTAGCCATTTTAGTGCAAGTCATCGATACACCGTTATACGACTGTTATATAACCTTTGGTCGAATAAACGTTTTTGAAAGACTGCGTGATCGAGCGCCATTGTTTTTTGTTTTAGAATTTCTAAAAAAGTTGTGTTGCCAGATCTACGTTTCGCCTTTAAGTCCGATATTCCGGTTTTTTTTTTTGATATTTTCGAATCACATATTTATTTATTTATTTATTAACGACACTGGGTCTTTTACAAAGATAATAAATGCATACATATATAAACATCTCAATAAAAACATAATAAAGAAAATAAATTGATAGTGCAAATAAAAGTAAAAGTAGGTACAATAAAACAAAAATTGGTATAAGAAATGAAAAATGAAAAGAAGAAACTAATGACTATTACATTTGAAAGTTAACATTTAACAAAATTAATATAATATACCAGCATTTCAAGAAGAGAAAAAAACCTTCGGAAAAAAAAACATAAATATTGTATAAAAACACGAAGTTATAAAAAAAAATTCAATTCCTGGTAAAAAAAGATTACGTCTGATGATTCAGTTGCACTCTCACAGATGGCAGTGGAGCTCTCAGAACTTCATTCCGTCTCAGAATTTACAGAAGTTTCTACTTCCATTTCGGAGTTATTTAAAATATGTTCTGCAGAGAAGTCCAAATTAGTCAAATAAAACGCGTTTCCTGAAAAAAAAACACGTAAATCTGAGTAAAATAACTAAAAAATGAATAGAAACAGCAAATATCCAAAAAAAAATTTTTTGCGCTGTCAAAGTTACGACCTAGAAGTTGATTAAAAAATTATTACTTTTTTTACATAAAATATACATTGACGAATTATTTTTCAAGGAAATTTAAACATATTTCTCTCGGAATGCAGCAAAAGTTTTCTATTCGAATTTTTACAGATATTCTCAATCTAAAATACGGAAAGTTAATCTTTGTGACCTGGCAACACTGTATGTCTTAGGCGAAAAGCAATGAGAAAAGCAAAGCTCACTTAACCTACCGCAAAATAATACGTCACTTTATAATGGTCATATAAGGGTTTTTTTTAAACGTTTATAAAACCAAAAAGTTGTATAGATGTTATCCAAATGCTCTTATACGACAAAATTGTCTTTAAAAAACCTTTATACGACTGAAATGTTTATACGACTTAGGTTTGTGTTGAGTAAACGTTTTAATAAAACCATTATGTGATAGTTTTATAATTATGTTGTTAAAACGTTTATTAGACGATGTTATACGACTATTTAGTCAGACGACTTAACAGTCGGATGTACAACGTCTATACGACGAACAGGTCATATAATAACTGCTATACAACTCTTATATGACTTAAAGTCGTATAACGGTTTTTTCATGACTAGTTTGCTTGTTGGGATAGTTATTAGTTACCTACTGGGTACATTCAGTACTGAATTTCTTGCACATTATTATGTACGAGTATCTAAACCACAAATCATAAACATATTAAAAGTTGTATATGTCTTCAGGGACAGAAATAAAATAAATGCGTATTTTTTATAAAGAAATATAAGTAACTCATAAATGTGAGTTAATTAAAATTGTGACTACTTTGTCTAGAATCGATCGGCTTTTAAACTTTTAGGTACATGTAATAATTATGTGCTTTTATATTTTTTAGATTGGACTCCTAAAATGCAATGATTTGGCAATTTATAAAAAAAATTAACACAATATTATGTTCCTTGACTAATAGATTGGTACGAGGCTGACCCCCCATGATGTAAAAACTTGGTAATTTTTTTTTGGTTCATATTTTTGGTTCATTTTGCCAATGCCACCCTGGTTTCAGGAGAAAACGGCAGGAGTTGCGAAGTTTATGTTCATGTGATGTTTGATTTATTTTGGATATACACATGCAGCATGTGTAAGCACTAACGTACATGCGACTGCTTGTTTGCATGGATTAAATATAATGATGATGATAATGATAGTTTATAGAGCGCCGTTTCGTGACTACTGTCACAGCAAGAGGTCAATATATCCTTGCAACTTAGATTATAGACAGATCATAGATTATACGCATCTTGGTCATCGATAATGTTGATAAGTAAATGGGTAAATTGGTAAGTAGGTAGGCAATAGATATAATACGTGCTGACAAGGAAATTGTTGGGATAAATGATAATTAAAAACTGTTTACTAAAGTAGGTAAATTAATGTTACTAATGTATACCTTCTAAAATTGTCCTTACTAAAAAAAAATTAAGGTACCTACAATCGAGAAAATGGTTGACGACCAGCGTCATGTTGTGGTTTTGAACTAAAGCCTGTGGTATTGATAAAATAAAATATATACATAACTACGTATACCAACTTACGTATCACACTTGATACGAATCACTAAAATAGTATACCTAAATATCTGGACATAAAACGGACTCCGAAATGGAAAGTAAATAGGTACTTACAGGAAGAGTAAACAGAATACGGGTTCTTTTTCGTATGCGGTAGGTATGGATACGAAACAATGAAGTCTGATTAACAAAAAAATGATTGGTATCCCTGGATATTTGGTTTCCACCTAAGTACATATTTAAATTATTTAAGAAAGATGGGAGTTTTTGAAAATGTTTTTTCAATTGGGTGCGCAAATCACGAAAAATTCATTTTTTTAGTAAACAAGGTTAACAGTTCAGAAAGGTTACATAAGTTATTTTAAGTTAGTATTTAAATGATTACCCTGCTAGAAGGTTTTGTTCTTGTCTTGACTTTTATCAGTCAATTAGTAAACATGGCGTTATACTTAATTATTTCTGAATATACTTATTTGTTCAAAAAATTAAATAAAACCACATATTGACTTAAAATATAACAAGCAACGTACAACTAGACAGTTCACGATCACAGAGTACTTCACGATTACAATTTATCTGACAACAGACCAAACTAAAAATATGAAATAATGTGATGCAAAACGTGATACAAAAAATGGACATCTAGCGAATACTGTTGAAATGTTTTTACAAGTCTTTCGTGAAGTTTTCAAAGCTAGAAGATTCACAAAGTTATCGCGTCTTCCTCACGGACAGCGCGGAACACTTTTAACCAGAAAAGATTTTTTTTCTCACTTTAGTTTGACATTTGATCTGAGACGGGGATCTCGCACGCAAAGACAAGGTAACGTAACCTAAAAACTTGCAATGTTATTTTGCGTCAAAACTCGATGAAAACTATTAAAAGTGAATGAAAAGTGCGTGAAATATATAAATTTATTTAATTATAAGTGTTTTTGTAAAGTTGTTTGATTGTTTACGTGATGTATTTGTGTTTTCTTACCTGCGTACCACTTTTGTGTTGTGAATCTTGATTACCTAAGAAATCGAAAGTACCTTTGATACAGACAATGAAAATCTTTTTGTAATTGGAAGCAAAACATTATCTGATAAATCCACACATGGTTTGGACGCTTATTTTGTTATTTTCTATGTTTAAACATTTAAAGAAATCTGTGCTCCTTTGAAAGTTTCTGTAACTTCTCACTTTCTTTTTTTTTCTTTTGAACGGCGATTTTAAAATCTCGGCGTTCGATTTTTGTACTACCTAGGTAGGTAGATACTATTTATAGAGGTAGTTATTTTTGGATCGAAGTGAGTAGGATCTCAATAAAAATGAGTTTCTTCGCTGTATTTCCTCCAGCATAAAAATTCAATCTTTGACTTCAATGTAATTTGTTTTTTTCAGTAAATAAAAATAATTATGTAGCTTCTGAAAATAATCTACCTACTAGTATATTTTTTATTATCGTGTTCTTTTTTCAAAAAAGTAAAATGTTGCCACATTTTTAGGAAAAAATACAATTATTAACATAAAAGTACCTATTTACATAAAAGTGGTTATTTTGTTAAAAGACAGTTGTTTTGAATTTTGTTGTGAAAGTTTTTTGGAAGTATTGGCACATCTTCTGTGAAAATTTAGGTAAGTGAATTTTTTTTAGTCATTAAATTTTTCTTCTTCTTTTACGTCATAAAATGTTTATGGGTGCATGCACAAGTAAAAATAATACATTAATTTTAAATAGGTAAAGGTAATGCATAAATTAACTTTAAATTATTCTTGTAAGTATGCCTTGCATTTCGAAGCGGAATTAATTCTTACAAAATATTCCATGTCAATTTTCTAGCCAACGCATTTTATTTTTCTTTTATGTAAAATTTGAAATGCCAACAAAGTAAAATTATTCCTTTTACTGTTGCGCAAAGAAAATATGCCGTAAGTTATCATTATGTGTTCATAATATGCACGGTGCGTAAAAAAAATACGCAGAATGCATTTAAGTAAGTACTTATTATTCTTCAAAATTTTTAGCTTACCTCATCATGTTCCTTTGTATCTGAAAGGACTTACTTTTTGTGTGTATATGCAGGTATGCCGATGTTGAAGTCAGCAACGTTTTGAGGTCAGAGGCCCACAATAATCTCAGTTTCAAATATATATAAACGTTAAAGATTAATATTTAATACATGCCTTGACTGTTCCTTGACTTAATAGCTTGGCATGGCCAATGCCACCCCTGTTTCAGACAAATGCAAATATATTCCAAGCCAAATAACTGAAGTACGGCCCTAAGTCCATATTTGTTTAACTTGTTAAAAATGTATTGTTGTACGAACTGGGTTTTCGAAATTTAGTCAATAACACGCACGGTAAACGTCAGTTTGCTCAAAAATGTATGGCGAAGATGAAGGCGTCACGTGAGCCGCATAAAAAGAGTTACTCTGTTGATTTTTGCTCTAAAATCTGATTTAGTACTTACATATCGCACGCTTTATCATGAAGAGCAATAACTCAAAAAATAAGAATGTTGGGAAATCACGTTTGAAGTTCAGACAACCAGTACAACTTGTATGGGAGGAAAAAGGCGACCGATGTTTTATCTCGGTCATACGAGTATTCATCCAAATTTAACGGCTGTCGCATTCTACCTCTTCTTGTCGTATTGTTCTTGCATTTTATTTCAAAATCTCGATTTTCCCAATTTTTGAGTATTGCTCTTTATTATTAAGCGTGCGATATATTTGTAATGTTCTAATATGCATACGTTTTTTGGTCGACAGCTTAGTTTATAGTGCATTCCATGTCGAGAGCGCGGGTTCGAATCCCACCAAGGGCGTCAGGAATGATTTCCCGTTTCGATGCTTATTTCAAACCCAAAATAAAAAAAACCGGCAAGGTTTAGGTACTTGACAACTTTTTTTAATGAATTTGAACTGAATACCAGCCCCCTTGGGCGCTGGGAAACCTCCCACTTCAACAGAAGTGGTTAGCAAAAGGCCGACCCAACTGAGCTACACATATAGTGTAACTTCTTGCCGCGTTATCCCCGAAGGGGTCGCATGTGGCGAGTTGAACCTATTTATTTTTACAGGTAAGGGGGCCGGCCTTACGCCAACCACTTCAGTTGAAGTGGAGGTTTCCCAGCTCCCGAGAGCGCTGGTACTCATTTCTTGTGAAGGCTGAGTAAACCTTGCCGGTATTCTATTTTGGGGTTTGAAATAAACACCGAAACGGAAAATCATTACCCCCGACCCCCTTACCTGTAAAAATTAAAAGATGCCACTCGCTACATGCGATCCCTTCGGGGAGAACGCGGCAAGAGGTTACTCTATATGTGCAGTTTAGTCACGTTAGTGACCACCGTGGTACTTAAATATATTCGTAAAGAATAACAAATATGCTGTAAAGCAGGGGTGCTCAAACGGTCGATTGCGAATGCTTTCTGAGTCGATCTCGAGAAAAAAAATCCGATGTAGAACTATTCACAAGTTTTGTTTTAGTAGGAAGGTCATTAAAATAAAATGATGTGAATAAAGTACTAAATAATTATTCGGTTTACAATTATGCCAGAATAACCCCCTCATCACTTTGTTTTATCGAAATAACACCCTGCTAGCGGCGACGTACACTTACCTTGACTAAAAACATGCATATTGTGCGGAAAACATCAGCTATGCCAAAATACACCCTACCTAGACGAAAACCCTGCATCACGCATACGAGTACTTGCAGCCTTACCATCAGAAAGCGTTGCTCAGAGTCGATCGATCGTAGTCCAGCAATATTGAGGTAGATCGCCAGCAGTTCCAGTTTGAGTACCCCTGTCGTAAAGTAATGCTTGATGTACGGCCAATATGGTTCGTTAAGTGTGTAATAACCATGTTGTGACTACTAAAATAATAACGTGCAAAATATTCATGCAGCTCGCTTGGATTCGCTGTCTCTGTTGGATACTCCATTTATTTAACCTGATGGATGCATTCCTCGGGCAGGGTTGGCCAAAAATATGTGTTTGATTAAAAAATGTCATTAATACCAGCTGTACTATTTATTTTAGGTCGGCAAGAGTTCCAGGACTTATTTGTGGAAATAAATAGATTCCACTCGCCATATGTGTCCCTTCTGGGATAACGCGGTGACAAGTTACACTGTGTGTGCAGCTTAGTTATTAAAAAAAAAATGGCTGATTTATTTGTTGAGCGCTGTTTTTGTGTGTATCACACCTCAAGAGCCCTCTGCGAGCTTGGTCGTCGCTGTAGAAAGCGCCAATTCTCAAGCAAGACCCAGTTGCTGTAAGGCTGGATGGGCCTTTAGTGACCGGTCCTTTGGGAAAGGAATATGAATTTTTTCACCAAGCAAAGATCATATTTGAAAATATAAATGGTTTTTTTTTGTGCTTCGCCGGGATTCGAACCCACAACCTTCCATTTACAAATCAGAAGTGTTGGCACGGGACTACGGACTGGTCTGTATTATGTTTAGTTTGTTCATAAGATTTAAAAAAAATCAATTATGCTTTTTCGGATATAATTAGCGAAATAAAGCGGAAATGTCAACTGATAAATATTTTGTTGTAATTAAAGATAAAGTGTATGAAATAATAGTTATAATCTGTCGTAAAATATTATATATTTGTACGGTTGAATTGAATTTTTCGATAAGGATAAGGTTAAACCTATAAAAAAATGTGTCAGTAAAAATATTAATTTAATTCAGATGCTTCTGTAATTAACGACTCATAAACAGTCAATAAAAGCATATTCAGTTTCAGTTGTTCTGGAGGCGAGAAGTCTTCTCTGAAGACGGATGAATCATTCCATAGGATGGTCATTGCGAAAACCCAGCCTCATACCCGTTCCGTTTATACACTTCCATCCGGGCAAGCGTATCACAGAACGCTCATGCAATGCTATAATTTTTTGTGGCGGAAAGAAGGGACCCGACCCTGCAACAACCTTCTCTCAGGGTCAGTCTCCCCACCACTGACCCACGCCCTGTATATCCATCCCATCCGGGGATGTGTCACAGGACTCGCATGCAAAAGTTATGTGACCCCCGACCCGCATTGATTCCACGCCATAGTATCAGGAAGGACTGAAAACCATCTGATAAATGATTCTAACAATCATCTCATACTAAAAAATAGCCATGATGATCGCCGATATTTGATAGAAGTGGCAATAAAAGAAGAAGAATAGTATGCAATTTTGAATGAGCCATTCCTGATTTAGCTAAAATTTAGGGATAATTTTTAAGAATTATATAAAATTCTATCTATCAGGTTTATTTTGTCGTGTTTGCATAAGAGTTTAAAATAAATACTTAAATAAAAGTTCAAAAAGTTAAATAATAATCGAACGAAATCGTGTTTCTTTTATTATAGAAACAATACACAACAATGACCGGTCCGTAGTTCAGTGGTAACACTTCGGACTCGTAACTGGAAGGTTGTGGGTTCGAATCCCGGCGGAGCACAACAAATATACCATTTATATTTTCAAATTTGCTCTTCGCTGGGTTGAAAAATTCATAAACCTTTACCAAAGACCGGTCATAAAAAGGCCCATCCAGCCTTACAACAACTGGGTCTTGCTTGAGAGTTGGCGCTTTCTACAGCGACGACCAAGCTCGCAGAGGGCTCTTGAGGTGTGATACACACAAAAACAGTGCTCACCAAATACTTAAATCAGCCTAATTTTTTTTTTGTAAATACGACCTTTTCTGCAGGTTAAAAATATTTTTGAAAAACAATACAACACAAACGTAATGTAACAAATATTGTCAATTTTCTGAAAATCTGAATGTGCTTCTTTTCTGTCTTGTTTTTTTGATACACAAATACTGCACTCCTTTGGCTTCCTAAGCCGCGAATTTGACACTTCTTGTCAGGTCAAATAACTACAACTAAGTAATCATAATAAAATTTCATGAAAATAAATTCAACCTGAAACCTTAAATGTTAGAAGGAAAATTGTTTTTTTTTATTGATCTGTTGCTCCGGAAGTTGTTTCTTGAAGAGCAGAAGTTCCATCTTTTAGTTGGTCTTGCTCTTGTATGAGAACCAACTGGTATTTTATTTGCAGCAAAGTGGCCGATTCTGTTGTCTCCCATCCTGTCTACATGGCTTCTCCAGAATCGTCTCCTTTTTCTACTACATTCCAAATGTCCTCCATGTTTTTATTTCTTATTTTTATTGCAGAAACATAATCTACAAATACATTTACTTGTTTGTACAGCAAAACAAACCTAATAGGCCAGTCATATCGAACATAAAAATCGCAAACTAACAGCTAGTTAACTTGTTATCACGACCACTATTTTTGGAGGATTCTATCTATCTCTGTTAGAAGAAGTTTCTCTACAGAGCTTATTTTGGTTTCAAATTGTAGCAATTTTAGTCTTATTGAAAAAGCGTTCCGAAGATATTTAAAAAGCGCACCGTTACAGACATACTGATATTAAAAATATCAAAAGAAAGTCTTTTGAGAGCTGAGAAGCTCTTGTTCCTATCATTCGATGGCGTTACAGCGCGATTCGAGACTTGGGTTTCTTCGACCAATTTTGTAAAAGCACCACATCCTTTCCCATTTCATCCAGCCATCTCAGTCTGAGCCTTTGCACTGTTCTTCCTCCCAGTGGCCGGCCGTACTTCCTTTGGTAATCCGTGTGCCCGGAATTCTGTGAACTTGCCCAACCTTTGTTGTGCAACAAGTGCTGCAAAGTTAGAAGAAGTCTTTCGAAGCTGCTAACT
Source organism: Agapetus fuscipes (assembly GCA_951799405.1). Taxonomy (NCBI): domain Eukaryota; kingdom Metazoa; phylum Arthropoda; class Insecta; order Trichoptera; family Glossosomatidae; genus Agapetus; species Agapetus fuscipes. The sequence goes on from OX637334.1 coordinate 9,689,033, forward strand.
TGCCATGTACACTGCTGGTAGTAATTTTTCGATTTTAGCGATTTCTTATGTTAAACATGACTGGCCTATAGTAGAATTTGCTTGTGTGAATTGATAATACCGTGTACGATATGTATATGTACATTGTACATCTACATGTATTACATACTCCATGTTAAATATAGCTTCTAGGTAAATAGTAGCAGGTACGTATTGCAGGCAATTTCCCATACGTGTGGGTTTAATAGGTCATTGCAAATTAAAATGTTTTCAAGGCGTACAAGGTGTGTTCACAATGTTTCAAGGCAGATCTATAATTACTTACTTTTCATACTTCGTATTTCGAGATAAAACGCAACTAAGCTGTAGGTACGTAAAGTGCAAGATCTTACCGCGTTGTCCTCGAAGAAATAGCATGAGGCGCGAGGAACCTATTTATTTGTACATGTAAGGGGGCCAGCCTTTCGCCAACCACTTCAGTTGATGTGAGGGTTTCCCAGCTGATTTATATTTTTTTCTAAGGCTGAGCAAACCTTGCCGGTATTTAATTTTGGTTTGAAATGAACACCGACACGGGAAATCATGTCTGATACCCTCGGTGGGAATCGAACCCTAGCTCGGGGCATTGAATACAAACATTATATACAAACTAAGCTATCGACCGTGCTTGGGACAAAGTTATTGTTAATTAAACAAGGCTAAATTTATCTCGATATGCCCGATGTTTTCTGTACAAATGTTTATTTTTTTCAATATTATTTTATTTATTTAATTGAAGATTTCAATCAAAACACTGTTTTGTATTTTCACGATTAAAATCGATTTATTATATAATTTACAAACGTTTTCGATAAAATATCATCGTCAGATATACAAAAAAATTAAATCCTGTTTATTTTTTTTTGTTATTATCGGATTTGTCTTGTAACATTGTGAACACACCATCGACTTATTAATACCTATCTAAATCTAAATCTAAATCTAAGCTGCAAAGATATCTATCATTTGAGATTCATATTAAATGCAACCCCACAAGCAGACATGCATAATTTCGCGCTTACACATGCTGCATGTGGACCTACAACATAAAAACCCCAATCTCAAATGAACATAAGCCCTGCAACTCTTGTTGACCTTCCCTGAAGCAGGGGTGACATTGGCAATATGAACCATTTTTTACAGTATGGGTGGTCAGCCGCATACCAACCTATCAGTCAAGGAGTCTACCTATGATGGTATTTATTTACCAGGAACGTGCACAGTGTAGAGGCACGTATATATGCTACAACAAATGTGTATGCTTTAAAAAAACAAATTCATATGTTTCGAAAGAATGACTCTACTAAAAGTATAATTTCGATTGCAGTTTTTACTTTGGAGTCGGTGCTATGGCTGAGCGGTTGATTATGATAGTTCTAGCGTATGTTTGAAATAAAACAGTTTGAGTGCCAAACTTCGATCCGAGGTGTTAACGTAGACGCATAAAACTTGTAATCGGAAGGTATTGGGTTCGATTCAAACAAGCACATTTTTTTAAAATGTATTTACTTACAATCGGGTACATCAGTCTATCATTTAGTCAGTTTCTCAAGATGATGTTTTTTTCATTTGCATAATGACCCGTCTTAAAAAAAGTACTTTAGACAAATGACTGCCAATCATTCACCATTTTGAGTTCTGACTATCTTGAATAAGGCGAGTGAAATTGAAAAATTGCAAAAAAATATGTTATGCCCTTCTTTGCATATTGAATGATGACAACTCTTTTCTCGGCGGGCAAACTTCACACTTGTACATTTTTGAATTTGGAACCTTTTTCTCACCGAACAAACGTCAAACGCCGACATTCATGTATGGAAGTGAAGCATACACAAATATATTGAAATTTTTGTACAATATGAACGAATTATTTTAAGTAATTATTCATTTATGGCGTTGCTGAAAATATTAAATTGCAAATTATAAACTTTCTTATCCGCTTAATTAAACAAATAAACCAAAGGTCAATGAACATGCGTGTTCCAAAATCAAATTTAGAATAAAATTGTGTTTTCATTCATTTTTGAATTAATCTCTTGAATTAGGTCCGCACGTGCATTAACATCTCTAGATGTTAATGCACGTGCGGACATTTGTGCAGAAATTTGATTTTGGAACACGCATAGACAATATTGTGTCGTCACCCGGTCGGGTTGCTAGGGAAAAGGCACACAAATATTTTATTATTGGTTGCTAAAGACCCATACAAAACTGACGTTTGGTCGCTAAAAAAAAGTTCCAAATTCAAAAATGTTATTAATTATTCAAAACGTGATTTCGTTGCTAGGCGTTATTTCAAATAATATCTACCTCTGACGTCACACTTCGTAATTCGTATGTGGAATCCCAATTCGGACGTGGAACAATATTTGATTATTCAAAATGCGAACGGTTGTTCCTTTTTCAAGAAGCGGAAGTGCGGCGGATCAGCGAACAATTCAAGCCGAACGGAAGTTGAGTTTGCGCGGGAAACGGTAGCTGTACAGTTTCGCAGGGTAGCCAATCGCAATTGCACGATTTAAAAAAGGAATCATGTTACTTTCGGTAGGTAGGTTTTTAATTTTCCGTAATATCGTCCGGTCTTTAACGCAACGAAGTCGGAACATTCCAAATTTTCCACAGGAGTTCTACGTCACAGGATATCTATGAGCATATCAAACTATCAACACTTTATCAATCAGATTCAACGTTTAACATCACAGATTATTTTTATTTTTTTAATATCACCATGTTCAAGCAATCTGTGTAAGTTGATCCGTTTTTATCAATTTATATATATGAAACGTCTAACGATCGAAATGGACTCTACAAATGACTTGACACAAACAAAATTGTGACGTCTCAGCCGGGTTACTAGGGAAAAGGCAAATACATGTTTTGCTATCGGATTGATTTCTTAGGAGAACAGTCGCATACAAAAATGATGTTAATTGCCGCCTGGAAAAAGTTCTAAATTCAAATTTGTGCTGCTAGGAAAAAGTCTAACAGATACTTGGTTATTCGGTTGCTATTAGGACCATAGTGCCATACAAGTGTGAAAATAGCCCGACGAGAAAAAAGTTCTAAATTCAAATTTGTGCTGCTAGGAAAAAGTTATTCGGTTGCAAAGGTCCAAGTCACATACAGGGTGTCTATTCACGATAGGGGATAGAGTAGATTCATTTCGATTTTACCAGAAAAAGCAATAAATGGTATTGTGAGGCACAATACCTTTTTCGGGGAAAATCGAGATGAGTCTTCTCTATCCCCTATCGTGAAAAGACACCCAGGTGTGACAATAGCCCGCCGAGAAAAAGTTCTAAATTCAAGTTCATTCGAATTTGAAATAATCAATCTGTGTAATTTGGATTGTTTAAAGTCGGACTCTGTCGGTTTTTCCATGTAAGTGTATTTTCCATGGTTAATGTGGAACGCAAACAGTGGTAATCAGCTGGAGCATGGCATCTTACTGGCGGCTACACAAACACAAGCTCAGCGAGGAGAGCGGCCATGATCATTGGTGACTGGAAAAGTCAACAATGGGCAGGCAGCGCAGGGGAGGATTCCGGCTATAATCTATAATCTAAGTTGATACATTACAATCAGATAGTGTAAGTTCGCGCTTACGCAAACAGAGACATACTGCATGTGTACAAAATACAGACCCAAATCTTAAATGAACACTAGCCCTGATACTTTTGCTGACCTTGCCTGAAACAGGCGTGATATTAGGAAAGTGAACCATTTTTTACAGTATAGGTTATCAGCCTGATATCAGCTACTACTTAGCTAACTGAAAACTAAGTCGCTCTCTACGTAAAAGAGTCACGCCTCTTAATGACACCTTGAAGAAAAAAGTTCTTCTCTGCACCACAGTTCGTAAAAAAAAAAACGTTTTTGATAAGGTCTGCACATAAATTGTGTCTGTATCTGTAAAATTGTGTCTGTATCTGTTTTTTCTCCTTCATAAAAATAAAATAAAATAAATAAATTGACATGGACAAAATTGTGACCTCAGGCGACGGGGTTGCTCCCTCGAGGTTGCATTCCTCGAAGTGTGATTTTTTACTTATATTATTATTTTATGTACGAAAGTAGATAAAATATTTCTTGATAACTCCATTTAATGAAATGTTTAACTCTAAAAATATATGAACTTTTATTCTTCCCAGTACGTCTCTGCAGCAATATTTATTGTTGCATTCACCGAAGTGCAATGGAGCGTCCACCATTATTCCCCTCCGTCACAGGTGATGTGGCTGAATCTGTAAAAGTAAATAGGTTACAAAGCAGGGAGGCGATAGCAACAGCACACCTGAACTACCTGCTTGTTTATAATGGTTGAATAACTACAACCACGCTCTTTGACATTTTTTTGGATACCCGAACCTTCTCAAGATTCTCCCTTAAAGTTTGGGTCTGATCGTTAGAAAAGCTTTTTAAAAAAAATCCTGCTCCGAAGACACCGGGTTTATAGAATCAAGAGGTCTATAACTCTTGTGATTTGGAAATTGATGCCCTGATCCTTTGTAGCAGAGGTAATAGCCGCGTAGTGTTGTGTTGCCTTTGTTTTGAGACACTGAAAGGAAGAAGCTATTTATTTTGCTTACAAACACAGATACAGTTCTCATGTTTTTGACCTCGACTGCAAAGGATTGTTCCGTTCTACGTGTTGTAGATCACAGAAAGTAGGTATGCTTTTAGAAGAAGACTGTTGTAATGGAGTTTTGGAAAATATTGTGTAAGCTTGATATTTCAATACATTTTTCGACACATGTACAAAGCAAAGTGAGAGATTTGGTTGCATAAAATAAAGCTAGTTTCAAGACTAACAATGGAAAAATCCCGTGCTTGCTGTTCTTCATACTTTTATGACAATTTTACTTCAATAATGGTTCTTGAACAAATATGAACGTACTTACAAATGACTCACAATGATTTATTTTAGATTTCATGTACATACAAAAGGTAAAGGAAACAACCATTTTGCCCAAACCAAATATGTTTGTAGTAAACGATCAAATATTGATATATCTACTTGGAAATCTGTCAAGTACCTTTACTTATCTTTTCGCTTAAATGACTGTTACTTATGAATCACAGCGTTTGAAGGTTCCAAGAATAAAATTATATCTCATCGAGCCATACTTACTGATCAATAGAATAAAAAAAATGATAACCCTGAGCTGTTCTCTTCGTTTCAAACCGCTTTTGATGTCCTGTTTTTAATTTTGATGAAGACTTGATGCTTCTAATCTATTGTATTCGACTTGAGCAGTCCACATCTGAACACTTTTGTATCTTTAATCTTCTCTTCATGTCTTTGCGCAAGGCATGTCCTTACACATTTACATGACTATTGCCTCTATTTAATCTCTTCATTTTGAAATCACTCTGAACATTCCATTTCTTTTCTTCTTCAATGGCTCCACAGTCCATCACGCGCCTTAACTCCTTTAACTTCTGCCTCCAACTTCGACATCGTTCTCTAATTCGCAATCTGCAGAAGTTGAGCTGCATCTCACTTTCCATTGCTCTATTTGTACTTCCAGGGCTGTCTTCCTATGTATTAATAGTTTTCCAACAGGATTCTCTGTAGGTACTGCCTGGCTAAGTCTAACTTTTCATATTGATACGATTTCTAGTCTCCCCTTTTAAAGTCTAGCTTTAACACATGAGTTTTTCCTTGTCTTTAGTTTCTCATTAATTATCCATTAGAATTTTCCCTTCGGGTTATTGAATCGATAACTGCAGTGCTCTCGATTCCAGAAAATGAACGGTATAAGTTAGCTGTTAACCTTATTTTTCTATTATCCATCCATGTGAAGAGACCGTAACCTGTGTCACAGCATTAACGTGGTATGAGCACAGCCTGCAATGCTTTACGAGACATCTGATCCGAAGCGTGTTTTTGTGTCTCTGCAGCTGCCGAGAGTCGTCATGCCGCTTGAATCTTGATTCTTCGTGTTCCCTTGTTTATTGTTACTTTATGATAATGCCATTCATTACGCCGTGCATTGTAATGAGATTATGCAACAGAGTGAGTTTTTTAATACACCCACTGACGTGGATACCTCACAGTAAGCCAATTTACACCAAGCAAAACTGACAGGGTTTTTGAATAATGACGGCTGTATACGCAACTACGCAACGCGACGTACCAGTCTCAAAAGTCAGCAGACTGCATTGCCTGGGCCACATCTAGCGCAGTCTGGGAAATATAGTTGTGATGGACCTAGAGGAGCGCGGGGCAGTTGGAAGACCCAAATCACTTTCGCTGGGCGGAGTGGCAGCAGAGTATCAGGCAGTAGGAGTGGGACTAGAAGAGAACATCAGGGTTGGTTGAAGTTAATCAAGGACGCCATTTCACACAACAGTTGTTTCGTGAGCACGCTTTTGCAGTGACGTCTCCAAGGGCATAGTACCGATTGCCACCTATGGGTCGAGAGATTGCCGACAACATCCACTAGAAGAGACGTGTCAAAAAAGACCTGTTAACCGAATCTTTCAGAGTGCCCTTGGAGTGACAGTGTTACACAACATCGTCATGGGAAAAAGTCAACTGATTCATCATCATCATCAAGATCCATCACGGCTTTTTGAGCTAATGACGTTGATGACGAAGACTTAACCTAACACAGTACCTACCACTCAATTAGGAGCCCCCTGTCAGAAAATAAATAAAAACGAATAATTGAATTTTTTCAAAAACAAAACATACATTTCAACTAACTACCTACTGTATGTGTGTTGAGTATGTCAGAGAAAATAATGGAACTGCACTGTGCGACAGTGAATCATCCCAATAATGTTTACGCTGCACCTACACTAGCTTTGCAGAGGGAAGGACAATAGCGCGTAGATATTGGAATAGTTATTATGCAAATTCGAATAGGTATTTATCGTATTTTTTTTATGAAATACGATAAAAGAAAAATGGAAAATCTGAAAGCGGATAATAAACTCGGCATAAATTTGAATTTAGAACTTTTTCCGGCGAGCAAACTTCACAATTGTATGGGACTATCAATTATTATCATTCTTAGAAAGTAATAATAAAATGTTTGTATCCATTTTCCGTAGCAAACTGGCCGTGTGACGTAACTTTTTGTCTACGTCATCTCACGTGTGGAGTCCATTGTAATTTTACAAACTGAACAAGTACTGAGTAGTACCATACTAAAACTAATTATTCAACGTTTACAATTCCATAACAGGCAGTTGACAATTATTAATTACGGCTGGATCGTAATTAGAGATGTGCCACAATGATTATGCTGTATGAAATATTGTCATGCTCGGCAAATGCGGTTTCCGTGACTTGGCGTCGTTAAAGCTGATATCATTTTGTGGACTGTTACTATGAAGCAAAAAAGTACGCTTACAGGTGATATGCTCCTAAATTTTGCAATTATTTGCATTTAAATTTGTAGGGTAGATTAGTAAATTTATATATTTTCAAATATGTCTTCGCTGGGTTGAAAAATCCATTAAACTTTTACCAAAGACCGGTCACTAAAGGTCCATCCAGTCTTACAGCAACTGGGTCTTGCTTGATTATTGGCGACGACTACTAAGCTCGTAAACACCTCTGCGGTGCGTTAAGGCGTGTTATAAAGCTAAATCTGCTATTTTTGTTTCTTACACTTTATGGTCTTAGCAAAATAGTTACAGTAATGAAAAAAATCAAGAATGTTAATTAATTTTTTATCTTAATTATAAAGCTTAAACAAAATATATAACTTAAGAATTGCCACCACAAAAAAATATTTAAAAAAACGCGTTTTTTTTTACATTTTTAGCTTTTTTTTCGTGTGTGCTGTATTTTGGATTTTTTTTTTGCTTTTTACTTACAGAACTATACATTGTTTAGATTCAATACTCAACATTTTTTCAATAATGTCAATAGTTTTTGAGTAAATATGGAAAAGCTGAAACTACTAAATGAATTAAATTTTAATTAAATCAAAGAACACAGTTTTTCCATATTTACTCAAAAACTATTGACATTATTGAAAAAATGTTGAGTATTGAATCTAAGCAATGTATAGTTCTGTAAGTAAAAAGCAAAAAAAAATCCAAAATACAGCACACACGAAAAAAAAGCTAAAAATGTAAAAAAAACGCGTTTTTTAAAATATTTTTTTGTGGTGGCAATTCTTAAGTAATATATTTTGTTTAAGCTTTATAATTAAGATAAAAAATTAATTAACATTCTTGATTTTTTTCATTACTGTAACTATTTTGCTAAGACCATAAAGTGTAAGAAACAAAAACGGCAGATTTAGCTTTATAACACGCCTTAACACCTCCCGCACAAGATTTCTTAAAAAAAATTCAAAGCTTTCATCGCAAGGGCCCAACAGGATTCCAGCCGGCACTACTTTATTTCAAACATACGCTAGTCTAATTATCACCGCCTATCCACTAGCCTTCTGCATATCATTGAGCACCAAAACCACAACGAGATAGATCCATTGTTTCCTTTAGAATTTTCCACATAGCAACAGCTTTTACTGCAACCACTAACATCACGGTTGTCGATTAAATAATTATGTCTTTACCGCTCTTGTGGTCATGACATTTTAAGGCGTATTCAGTGAACACGAAAGCATGAGCCTAATGCGCCTTCACGTTCCCTCTAATGTCCTGCTACGGGTACGCGACATGTACGCCGAGTACAAAACATTACCCGAACTCCCTCGATCGCGTAAATGTATAAACATGTGTGAAAACTAAATCACTCAATACACGGCGCTGTTATATATTCAATACATTTTTCTATTCACGCGATTGAGGGGAGTTTAAGTAATGTTTAATACTCAGGGTACGTGTTTTTTTATACATTTTTGAACCTACATTCAGGCCCGGATTAAGCCTACCGGGGACCCTGGTGCTGGCAGAGACATGACCACCACGTCCTCATTTTTTAACTTTATTTATTCGTTGACTTATGGGTTGGTATGAGGCTGACCATCCATTCTGTAAAATGCTTCACTTTGCCAATGTCACCCCAGTTTCAGGAAGGGTCGGCTAAAGTTGCAGGGTTTATGTTCATCTGTGGTTTGGATTTTAATTTGTAAGTTCACATACAGTATTTGTAAGCGCGAATTTACACGTGTCTGTTTGTGGGCATCCATTAATATGAATTTAAAATGATTAATTAATTAATTAAATAAACACACTGTTTCAATTCACTTTTATTATTTTAACTCTGTCAAACGTTTTCGCCTAAAAAGGCATCCTCAGGACAATGACAAATCAAATTCACATGGACTTTCACTGTGTACACCACCAAACCCTGAAAAATATTTAATTTAAAATGTTTTAAAATTTATCGTTGCAACCAACTTTGATTACAGATTATACATGAGAAACAAAACAAACCTGAGTTCAAGCATTTTAAGTGAGGGTTATTAATTTTTAGACCGTGTATTGATCCATAAAAAAATATCTCTCCTATTGTCAATTCTTCGGATTCATAGACGTCACATGTGCAACTTAGTTGCGTCGCACGAAATACAATGATAGCCTGTTTGTGAAATAAAACAATAGAATGCAATATTTTCAAGTTTTCAAAAAATATAAATCGCTAGGGGCGCCACGGGTCGGTACATTATTATTACTAATAGGTACTAATAACGTCAGGTACCTATCCACCTGTGTATATATTTAACTGGCTGTTTACATGCTACGCTGATTGCCTAGAAAGGCGGCCGGCGCGCGCAGGCGCAGCAGAATCTCGCACTGCGCATGCGTTGCGTGCGTCACTCGCGAATCTCCTCAAGAAGATTTCGTGTTCGCGCATAAGGAGATAATAGCTACACGAGCACCGCAAAATAACTACTTTTTTTGTAGAAGGAAAATACAATCGGCAGTTTTAACATAACGTCACGACACTGTTAGGAAAAACAGTGAATTTTAAAGATTTATTTCGTTTTAGTAATGAGTGCTTACACCATTATTACAATATTTTTTAACAATTATTTAATCTTGGGTACAGAAATAATTAAAAAAACAAGATATGTATGAAAATACTATGGATTTGAAAGTAACTTCGCCTCAAATAGGTACTTATTATTTTCGCATTCGGACCTACAATATAAAACCCCAATCTCAAGTGAACATAAGCTTTGCAACTCTTGCGACCTTCCCTTAAACAGGGGTGACATTAACAAAGTGAACCATCTTTTTACAGTATGGGTGGTCAGCCTCATACCAAGTACCAACCTATAAGTCACGGAATGCATTGCATGCATTAATAAAATTTGAGTTATCCTTGTACTGTAACTGTAACGCTGTCAACGTTCCACTAGGGGTGGGCTGAACCTATGCAGAGTCTCCTCCACTTGTTCCTGACATACTTCTCTTAGTTCATTTATCTCCCCAATTTTTATACATTTCCTTCTTTTACATTCACTCTTCCCGTTTTCCTTTTTCCTCATACGAGTACATTTTTCTTGTACATACTCTTTGTCAACCGTTCATAATCCATTCTTTCTAGCTACTAGTAAATCGGCTGATTGATGTCAAAACTATTTTGTCTTTATAAAAAGCCAGGATTTCCGTGTGTTTTTAGAAGGAGAATGAAATTAATTGCTGGTATTGAGAAACGCTGTTATATAATTTGAGCATTTTTGAGTGAGATATTTTTTGTAAAACTGTTGAGGATTGAATCCAGTAACCTTGTGATCGGCAATGCAAGGCGGTAAGTTCTATTGTACAAAAATGAGCGCAGTATTGTTTCTATGTTTTCATAGATTTTTTACTTGTCTATTTTTTGAGCACAACTTATAAAAAAAGGCGTGTCAACTATTTAGTGTCCGTCCTGTAGCCGGTAATCATAATGCGGTGTCGGCACACCCACACAAACACACAGTCCCTGCCAGACTAAATAAAACTCTACCGTGTGCGCGAGTGACAGCCGAGACGCGATCTTTACAAAAAAATATATAATCTCTAACCACTAAATAATTCAATTAAATACCTACCAGCCGCGCTCGTTAAAAAAGTGCGGGCAACCCCGCATTAGATTCCAAATTTAAAATTCAAAGTGGAGCTTTCGAATTGTTGTATTTTAATTTTGAGGTTATGTGAAAAAATCACAATTGACAGGTGCAATGTTTTCTTTTTGATTTCAAGATAATTTCTTATGTTTCCATTATTTTTAGCATTTTTTTTGTACTTAGAAGATAAAACCTTTAAGATGTGAAATAAGATGATAATTTAAAATTGAAGGAAGTGTAAGTAATTACAATGAATTTTATGTATCTTTCTGCAGCTCTAAAAAATGTGTTGTATTTTTTTTTGAGATAAGACTATAGATTGAAGTAATTTTGCTTCAGAATTCAATTAATGTTATTTCTGAAAATTGAGGACTTCCACTGAAAATTCATACCTTTAGGTAAGTAAGATTTTTCTATTCATATTCATTTTCTATTATCATTAACCTGCTCCCATGTTGTTATTAATTTTTATATTATTGTTTTTCTTTTCCAGATTACCCTTCCTATCCAGGCATCAAAATTTCCTGTAACAAGAATCCATGCTTTTTATCCCAGAATCCAAATATTACAATTTCCAATAAACAATACTTTCTTTACGCATGTATTTTTTTGAGTAAAAATAAACTACCCTTTATACCTAGTCACCATTTGTTTTTAAATTTATGGCTGTATACAGTCCGGTCGATGGCTTAGTTGGAAGAGTGCTTGCATATAGCCGAGAGCTCGGGTTCGAACCCCAGCAAGGGTGTTAGGAATGATTTCTTGGTGTTTATTTCAACCCCTTCTCAAGAAATGGGTATCAGTCCCGTCGGAAGTTGGTAAATACCCACTTCAACTGAAGTGGTTAGCACAAAGCCGACCCTTTACCTGTAAAAATAAATTGTTGAATGTATTAATTGCTTGTATTCCTTAACTGATAGGTTGGTATGCGGCTGACCACCCATACTGTAAAAAATGGTTCACTTTGCCAATGTCACCCCTGCTTCAGGGAAGGTCGGCAAGAGTTGCAGGGCTTATGTTCGTTTGAGATTGGGTTTTTTATATTGTAGGTCCACATGCGGTATGTGTAAGCGCGAAATTATGCGTGTCTGCTTGTGGGAATGCATTTAATATGAATCTCAAATGATACATATCTTTGCAGCTTAGATTTAGATTTAGATTTAGTTTCCACTTGCCACATGCGAGCTCGACTTCTGGAAGAAGGCGGCAACAAGTTCCACTATATGTGTAGCTTAATTGCGTGAACTATTTACAAAATGCCTCCACAAATTGGTTGAAATGAAGCTGACTAACCATATTGAAAAATTGGTTCACTTTTTTCAACACCACCTATATTTCAGGCGAGGCAGCGAGAGTTGAAAAATTGGTTCATTTTAGGTTTGGGTTTTATTTTGTAAGTACACATGCAGCATGTGTAATTGCGACTGGCGCATATCTGTATGTGGGCGTGCATTAAAAATAGACTTAAAATTAAAAATAAAACAAACTTTTGCAACATAGATTACTTACGTACCTAATCCATAATGTAGTAAAAAAAATTAACATTTTTAAACTCATGCCCGCGAGCAGACACGTGTTATTTTGCAAAGTAAACCCTGCAACTTTTACCGCCCTTCCGTAAACAGGGGTGGCATTGGCAAAGTGAATCAAATTTTTACAGTATGGGTTGGTAAATTATGCGTGTCTGCTTGTGGGAATGCATTTATTATGAATCTCAAATGATACATATCTTTGCAGCTTAGATTTAGATTTAGATTTAGGTTTGTCAGTCTTATGGAATATCGATTTTTAGTGCATCGACAAACCGTGATGATAGATGGGAGTTTTTAATTATTTTTATCAAATGTTGAACTTTAAAACCTACCTCATATATTTATTTGTTATCTTAGTTTGGACAGTTTTTTTTACATAAGAACTTTACATTCTCATTGTGATGGATGATTTAATCTGTTAAAAAAAATTATCAGTGAAATTGCATTTTTTTTTTATCAAAAATAAAACACCACGATGTTTGATTTCGTTATCTTTGTTTAGGTAATCAGGTGTATTTTTTTTTTTTCTTGAGTTTGTGCACTTATGGATTGAACATTTATTTTAAATATTAATTAAAAATACCTTTTTCTTCAAAGTTTTTATTTCAATTTTTCTATGTGATAAATATTTTTTTATTTTATAATCATGCCCATGCATTTGAAATGAACTGTCTAAGAAGCATGATTGGGAAAAAAACGGAGTGATAGGGTAAGGAATGATTTTGTAAGAGAAGAATGTGGTGCAAGAGAAAGTGTGACAGTGAAGATAAAAATACGTTTAATAATATGGTTTGGACATATATGGAAAGAATGAATGATGAAAGACTGACGAAGAAAGGATACGATGCAAGAATAGATGGATGTCGAGGTGGAGGAAGACTAAGATACGAATGGATGGGCCAAATACCTGAAATAGCAAATGAATGGGATATCCAGAGTCAAAAAATGAGGGTTTGTATGAAAAAGGTTATATAGGAAAATAATAAAAGAAGTATGTAAAGACCGAAAACAAATGATAGAGTTTGGCACTCCAGCCTCCTTAACAAATTGTCATCATTTGGACTTCCCTTTCTCCTCATAGAATGGATTTCCAGCTTTCTTAAAGACAGATCTATCCAAACAGTCATCGATGGTAGTAAATCAGCTCTGCTACCAATCAATTACGGTGTCCCCCAAGAATCTGTCTTGTCTCCAACACTTTTTCTTATGCACATCAATGATTTACTATCATGTGCTCCTATCCACTGCTATGCCGATGACAGTACAATTCATACGGTTTCTCTTTTACAAAGCCCCCAAATAGTTCAGCGATATTTATTGCTCGTGAATCATTAGCTTCAAAGATCAATACAGATCTCAGGGCTGTCAGCCGTTGGGGCACTGACAACCTTGTAGAGTTCAACATCAAAAAGACTCAAGCATGTCTGATATCCTTAAAGAGGATTCCAAACAACTATCTCCCAACTTTCGACAATGTCTCCCTCTCTAACCATGAACACTTAAATCTTCTTGGTGTTTCTCTGTCATCAGAGTTAAAATACCATGATGCTATTGAGTCTCGCACAACTTCCGCTTTCCGGCGACTCGGCATATTATACAGAGCCCGTAGGTTTTTTACTTCAGCCCAGTTATTGACTCTGTATAAATCCCAAATCCGCCCCATTATCGAATATGGCAGCCATCTCTGGTGTGGTATGTTCAAGAAGTTGAGTGACCAACTTGATTCTGTGCAAAGGAGGGCAGTGAGGTTGATCAATTATCCTTCTCTGACATCCGATCTGCAGCCGCTCCAGCACAGAAGAAAAGTTGAAATGCTCAGTCTTTTTTATCGATATTACCACGGAGCTTATTCTAATGAGCTCCATTCATTAATCCCTCCCCCTCTCATTTCAGAAAGGGAAACTCGTAGTACGACTCTCATTTATCCCTTTGCAGTCAATCTCAAAACTATAAGAACTTGGCGTTTTCATGACTCATTCCTTTGCCAAACTGCCCGCTTATGGAATGGTCTACCAGTATCTGTGTTCCCTTCCCAATTTAAACCGGTTTTATTTAAAACCAACATCAATCACCACTTCCTTGCAGCGCCTCACGACAGAACCAAGAACTCAAGCAACACCTCTGCGGCACCCTTCCAGGGTGACATAGACCCCCAAGACTCTCAACAATTGGGGAGCCTCCCGCACAGGATTCCTTAAAAAAAAAAAAAAAGACGGTTGATCTGAAATGTTGGCTAAGACATTAAAATCTTTTTTTTTATTGATTTGTAAGTACTTACTTAATTAGTTACATAATGTATTTTTTCTACTCCCATTTGGTAATTTACTAATTACAAAACGGCTAACGCAATCACAATGCCATACATTTCTACACCCGTTGCATAATGTTACATTATGCAACCGGTAACCGTGTTAAAATGAACATGTGCGCATGCGCATTGTCAGAATTGGAACCATTTTTTAATTTCAAATGTCAACCTTGTATGGGGGTATGAAGACCTGTCAATCCAAGATGGCCGCAAGCGATCAGCTGATTAGGCTTCATACAATATTAGTGATATTCGGTAGGTAGGAATTACCGTGGTGATGAGACTTTCAGCCCTGTTCAGATGAAAATAAATAAGTATATTTTATGTGTAGAGTCAAATAAAAATTGTTAATAGTGCTAAAATTTATCGAATTTATTTATCGGATTGCTCCAAATAAAGCTTTCCTTTTTTCAATGGAAAATAAAAGGCTTGAAAGGAAAACAATACAAAAAATTTCACCGCAAAAAATAAACAAACTCAAAAAGTTACTTGGTTAATAGGTGAGTATGAGGTTGATCACCTATGCTGTACAAATTTGGTTCACCTGCCAATACAACTGCAGGGCATATGTTTATTTGAGTTTTGGGTTTGAATGTTTAAGCTTATATGCAGGATGTAAAAGCGCGACCTTATATATATGTGTCGGCTTGTGGGCATGAATTCAATATGAAACCTAAATATAATTTATTTTTACAACTTAGGTTAGATTAGATAATCGAAGGGAATGATAAATCACACGTTTTGACAAAGGTAAGGTTTTAATTACTTCAAATGGACGAGTACATTATAATGACTATTATTCACTATTTTGTTAATTCTCTCATGGTCGTAGAAAAAGTATTGTATGCCACTGTACGTAATTAGTCTTTGTAACGCTCGTGCTTTCTATTGTGCCATTCGGCTGCGCCTCATGGCACAAACTAGAACTCGTGTTAAAAAGACTATCATTACTTGGCAGTGGCATAAATAACTATTATAATTTGTTTTGTATAATTTTTGCTGACCACCCACACTCTAAAAATACGGTTCACTTTTCCAATATCACCCCTATTTTAGGGAAGGTCAGCAAGAGTTGCAGGGCTTATGTTCATTTGAGATTGGATTTTTACATGCGGCTTGTATAAGCGCGCCCTGATTTTGTCTCCGGAGGGTCATAAACTCATAAGTAAGTATTCTGTTAGCGCAAAAATTATTTTTTGAGATTCAAAAAATATTGTTTGAAAAAAATACATTGCAATTCGTAGTAATTTTACAAGTAAGTAAACTAACATTTTATTATTATTCTTGTGGATTGTTAGGTTAGGTTAGGTTAGGTTAGGTTAGGTTAATTTTACAAGTAAGTAAACTAACATTTTATTATTATTCTTGTGGATTGTTAGGTTGGTGTAATGATGGTCGGAACGCTGTAGGTTATAGAGATCACGGCCTCGCAAGATGGAAGATGATATCATGCCTGTATAGGTACTGATGACGAAAAAACTGTCATTAAGCACGTTCTTCATAATAATCATCATCCACTTCTCTGTTACAGTCATTAAAAACCTACGCTATAAAAATCATAAAAATCCACGATCATTTTGCTTGGCTCGTCGTCGTGCATTCATTTATGTTTTGTTTTCTTTATACTTTTTTGTGTGCATCACACCTCAACAGCCCTCTGCGAGCTTGGTCGTCGCTGTAGAAATCAAATTCTCAAGCGAGACCCAGTTGCTGTAAAGCTGGATGGACCTCTGGTGACCGGTCTTTGGTAAAGGTACATGAATTTTTTAACCCAGAAAAGAGCATATTTGATAAAATAAATGGTATATTTTTTATACTTCGCCGGGATTCGAACCAAAGCGTCACCACTAGACTACGGACCGGTCTAAAACGTAAATTCATATTGTAAGTATTTGCTTCTTGCCTCTTAATTTGGTATGAGCCTGACCTGCCGTACTGTAAAAACGACAAGTGTAAAGAATGATAAAGAGTAAATTCGGAGAAAATGTGAGTGACAAAAGAAGAAAAGCAAAATATGATTTGACGAGAATGTCGAAGGTGTGAAGGAATAGGATGTAAAAAGTGAACACCAATAAAAAAGTATGAATAATGTGATGGATATGAATGAATGAAAGGAGAATGCAAGGGCAGGAAGAAGTGAACAACGTGCTCGAAGCTTCATCTCTGTAGTTTGATGTGTCATTTTTTACATCATTGTTAATAAAATTAACATCGTATATTATCTGATGTCATTCGATATTCGTTTGATTTATGTAACCTCTACATACAGTCATTTCTGCATTACATTTTTGCATGTGAACCAATATGTAAAACGTTCGATAGAAATCGATAGAGGTGTTTTTTTAAGGAATGCTGTGCGGGAGACTCACCAGATTTCAGGATATGTAGAAGTCTTTGACGCTTGTTGGAGTGCCGCAGTGGTGTGGGCATTGGGGAGCTGGCGATTGATGTCCTGATCCTTTATACGAGCTCGTTGCAGGGGTGCTAGTTGTGTAGTGTAGTGTTGTGCTGACAAGCAGTACGCTGCCTTAGGATGGTTTTAGTGTCGCGCTGACAACCCGCTGACCGTCAGCGCTGACCGTTCAAAATATATGAACTTGTAGGAAGCGTTTTAGAATGGCGCGTAGCTGTCAGCGCGACAAGTTCATATATTTGGCTGTCAGCGCTGACAGTCAGCGTGTTGTCAGCGCGACACTAAAACCAGCCTTAGTTCTTGTTTATCATATACGCCATTGAGAAAATTTAACATGAGCATTGTTTGCATGTGTATGAAAACAAGAAATTTATTTTAAAAATATATAAAAGAACTCTCACATTATCGAGTTTCACGGTTTTTCTTAGCTCAGATTGTGTAGAATTTGATTCATAAGACAACTGCATGAAAAAGTCATAGGTGACAAGATTGGCGTATACGATAAACAAAAACTAGGGGAGCGAGTAGTGTTCACACAATGCAAATTGATGACAATCAGCCGTGACACTCAGCTTAAGACAAGAGCGCAAACGTTATGTTTGCATGATCGATTAGATTTCAAGACCGCGCAGTCTTCTAATTTTTCTTCATGACTATTGTTTCTAAAGACACTGCAGGTTTGAAAACTAATGAGTTATATTTTTTCGTAGGCTTTTTAACCACAATGTCCTTCGGCATCTTTGAGTCCATCTTCTCTCAATCTTTCCTTGTACGTATAATATGATAATGCGGAATACGTTATTGTGCTTCCTCATCTTGTGTTGGGCAAGTTAACTTTTTTATATCTTTGGTAGGAGTTCTTACTGCTACCTATTCATGCATCGAAGAGCTTCATCGTAGTTCTACCGGATTCAAAATATCATGCAAGAATGATGATTGCAGAGTGTTCTTGTGTAGAAGGCACTTGGTTTACAGATCGAGTTACATCGAAATACAGAAGCTATCCGATGTTTTTTTTACTGTTCGAATGTAATCCTTGTTTATATAAATGGGTTTTTCAAATAAAAGAGGCGAGCGTCAAATACGGGCATAAGTTATGCCTATAAGGTAGGATTACTTTAGACTTACACGACGGTTTCAGTCTGGATGACTGTCGTTGTTCACTGATGGAGTTGACTTTCGAAATCTAGACATTGACCAAGCATGACCTAAGTTCTCGCAACATTTTTGAAAGGATCTCCGCCATATTTCTTCTTCTTCTTCATGTGCCTCGTCAATGAAGATTGGCGATCATCATAGCGATTTGCATCTTCGATACTGCAGCAAGAAAGAGGAAACTTGTGCTTCTGCCAAACAACTTCGAAGGTTCTTCAACCAAGATGTTCTTCTTCGACCTGGAGCTCGTCTTATTTCAATTCTGTCTTGTATGATGAGATGCAGAAAAATACACCATATTTCTTATCATGTGGCCAAAGTAAACCAGTTTTTGCCTTTTGACGGACATCAAGAGCTCTGGTTTGGTATTATTACCATTTTACGGGCCAATAAAAGACGAGAACATGTGGCGATGAAGACAATACTATGTGCGACTCGGACGGATAAAGTTGATGTGGTCCGGCCGATAAAATCCAGCGAATTGCATTGGCTGGGTCCAGGAGCGTGTATCCCACACGGGCACATGCGCCTAATAGGTAGGCAATATATGGTTAAAAACGCATTTTAGCTTGATCAAAAATGCAACTATTGGTTGTGCAAATATTGGTGTTTAAAATTCTAAATTCAAATTCGATTGGAGCCATCGTTAGCACTTCAGCCAATTTAAAATGAGTTATTTTAAAGGAATACGAGAAAATATTAATTCTGATTTTTTTTGCCTATTATATCCACGCGCCTGGCTGGGTCTCATCCAGCGAATGGACCATTGAGCTTAAAAAAATATTCTGAACCAAAAGGGCTCGGGACATTGTGAAGACAACCCAGATAAAGGAGGTGCCCAAGTAACCACTTTAGTCGTCCTAAGTTGTGAAAATTGTCTTTAGGTCTTATAAGGCTCATAAAAAGGTTAATGCTTTGCTATTTGCTCATATAAATGGCTTGAGGATAACTTATACGTCCACAAACCAACTGGTTATTATTTCAACGTAGAAGTTGCTGACAAGAGGTTAAATTAACGTTATTGTGACTTAAGTTTCAAGAGCTTATAGTCCGATGATCTTAAGGTTGTCTAAGACTCCTGATTACGTTCTAGAGAGGTTGGCATTTGCTAAAGTGAGAGCTAAAGGTTATTTTTTTAATATTGTTAGAACCATAAAGTAAAAGAATGTTAAAATTGCTTTAGGTTGTATAAGACTTGTCTAGGCAAACAAATTAGGACTGCGTGGTAAGAACCTAAACCAATAGGTTGTCTTCAGGAGCTACAAGTATAATATTATAATGCTTTAAAAGGCATTCTCAACAGCTGTTAGTTGTCTACGGAATTCAAAGCAATACGTTGCCTAGTAAGATGAACCGACATAGGGTGATATCAAAGAAATTCAATGGAAATTTTAAACGTAAAGTCCGTAATTTTTTTTTACGAATTATCAATACACCGGTAAGTTTTTATTATTTTTTATGGTAGGTAGTTTGGTGAATGGTAAAGACTACAAAGCATCTTAAATATTACTATTATTATTCATTTATTGTATTATTATTAATTATATATTTATATTATTATTAATTCTTTATTTTCCTTGACTGATAGGTTGGTATGCGGCTGACCACCCATACTGTAAAAAATGGTTCACTTTGCCAATTTCACCCCTGTTTCAGGGAAGGTCAGCATGAGTTGCAGGGATTATGTTCATTTGAGATTTTTTTTTTTTATTGTAGGTCCACATGCGGCATGTGTAAGCGCGAAATTATGCGTGTCTGCTTGTGGGAATACATTTAATATGAATCTCAAATGATACATATCTTTGCAGCTAAGATTAAGATTTCGATTTTTAGATATATATATATATATATATGATTTTTTTGTTTTTTGGAAACATCGTTAAAATAAAGAAATAAATCATATTCCATGTCGTGAAATTTTTTATCTAAACATATATGTATATATTTAGATAATTTTTTTCACGACGTGGAATATGATTTTGTTTTTTGGAAACATCGTTTGATTTTTATTATTTAATAGGTGAATTTTCGGCCTCGCAAGGGAAGCCATCTTCGGACCTTTAGAGTTATAACGTTATAATAAAACTAAGTGTAAATATTATGTGCTGAATCTTCTCGGGGGTAGTCGGCTACTTCCGGTAGCGGTCGGGGGTCTTCGGCAATCTCCGCCGTAGATTTCTTGCAGGACCGTCCGGCGTTGTCGGTCCACTCCGTCTGGAGCCGCTCCGGAGTCGTTCGGGCGTTCTCGGTAGCCTGGTATGTGGTGAAAGCTGTATCGCCGGTGGTGCCGAAGACCCCCGACCGCTACCGGAAGTAGCCGACTACCCCCGAGAAGATTCAGTATATAATATTTACACTTGGTTTTGTTATACTTAGTCTTATATATATTATATATATGGGGCTGTCCATATATTACGTCATTCGCATTAAGGGGGGGGGAGTCTGGTCTGCAGATGATGGCAAATGATGTACGAGTACCAAAAGTGACGTTGTTCTTGTAAATACCAATTTCTACAAAATATAAAAAATATTATGTAAGTTATATAACATTATTAATTATTAAGCTCATCCATTATTACAGCAAGAGGGGGGGGGGTCATTAGATAATGACTATAGGATGATTGTAAGGGGGGGGGGGGTCGAAAATCGGCCAAAATCGATGATGAATTTATGGACGGCCCCTTTATATATTATATATATTATACTTGGTCTTAGCTAAATAGTTACAGTAATGAAAAAAATCAAGCATCTTAATTATAAAGCTTGAACAAAATATATAACTGAAGAATTGCCATCACAAAAAAATATTGTAAAAAACTCGTTTTTTTTACATTTTTGGCTTTTTTTTCGTGTGTGCTGTATTTTGGAATTTTGTTTTTGCTTTTTAATTACAGAACTATACATTGTTTAGGTTCCGTACTTAACATTTTTTTTATAATGTCAATAGTTTTTGAGTAAATACGGAAAATAAAGAAAAAGTAATAATAACAACAGTAAACACAAACACTATTTTAAAGGAAATTTTATACAATACAATAATGTTTATTTTTTAAAACTTTAAAATAAAATACCTGCGAGTTAAAAAGACAAACTTGACGTAAAACGTAATCCAAAGTGTTTTTTAAACATTTGACTTTCAAGGGATTGAAAAAATTAACTTACTTTCAGAGGACCCTGTAGCTGTTTTTTTAGCACTCTTTCGATGAACAACACGTCCTGTCAGCAACAAAACTTAAGGTAACTAATGTTTCTTCGCAGTTATTGTCGCGACTGACAAATCTTTAAGAGCTCCTCGCAATAAGCTTAAAGCTGCAAAAATAGCCTTGTGGTTGTTAGTAGCTCCGCGAGATAACCTTTAGCTCTTTTTTTGAGAAACATTAAGAGTTTTTAGTTGTTATGGTTCTGAAAAGGTAAATTTTAAAGCTTACTGGTAATTTCTTTACGGCAGCCATATTTTTTCAATGAAAAAAAACTAACTATCTTAATCAACAGAAATATTTTTATTTAATTATGCAAAATTAAATATGGTATCCTACGCGATTTAAAATACATGCCTTTTTGTATGAATATAAGTTTTATTTATAATGCAACTTACCACCAAACACTTAATTGAAAAAAATAATTAAAATTAAAATATTAAATTTTTTAAGTTACGAAAGGCCCGTCTCGTATCCAGAACTATTATCCTAAAGTATCACGATAAAGTGCCATTCGCAGTATGTTTTACATTTCCCCTGCTTTCATAAAGCCATTTATTATTTCGTTTGAAAACAACTCATACTTATCTATCCATTTTGAAACTTGGTAAGACGGAATATGGCGCGCACGCGCCATTATAATATGTATTTCAATTCACGGCTGTGTAAAAAATCTTCCACAGAAACATCTCGTTCTCGCTCACCCGAGCGAGAGCGAGAGAACCCGAGTTGTAAGTTGTATACGAGTTACATCCAAGACTTATTTAGAACGTAAACGCTGTCTTGCTAGGTTATATTGAGGTAAAATTAAGGTTGCCGAAGTTATATTTGGGTTCTGCCGTAGCTCGTAGAGCGGTTCTGTATTTGAGCTATAGGTTTTGGTGTAGCTCTTCGCAAGGTTCTAAAACTGGGGCCCTTTTAGCACTCACGAGGTTAGTATAAGGTAAATATAACGTTATTGAGACTACTAAGACTTACGTGCCGATTTCCATACAAAGGTTGTGGGACCACTTTGTAACCTTTTTAAAACCTAAATGGTTACTTGGGTGGCAGACTGCCTTGCGTTAGAAGTACCGGAGGAAGAAGGCATTGGACAGTCAACGGTAGACCTATATTGTAGGTGATCGAAAATTTGTGTTGACGAACCGTCGTGTGACCCATTTATCCATGACCGAACTCTCTGAGGACGGTTTGTCTGTGACCAATTTGTCGTGGACCCCTCGCATGGACTCTGAATAGGAAGTACTTGGGGCATGTGGGAAGTGAGGCCCATATCAGACGCGTGGGAGACTATCTCCCTATTTGCAAACAGCAGACCATCCTGTGCGCTTGTAATCATTGGCATAATGCTAAACTTCCAACACAAGCTATGCTAGTGCGCATATAGGTAGATGGAAAGCGATAAAACATGGCCGCCTGTGGTCAGCTGATGTTCTTCATACGTTTAGTTTAAAAAAACTATGAAAACATTGATTGCACACTGATAACGCGCTGCTATTTTTTTTTATCGCTTACTATCAACCGTTATGATCGTCAGATATGTCGAGACTTCTCATCGAGGATAGAAGCATTTGAAATGAACGTTTACTGGGGAATTCTTCGGATCTTATGGTGTGATCGAGTCATCATCGATAGAGTTTCGTAAAGTAGGTACTACGTATGAATACCATCCGAAAGAGAAAGCTGTTGTGCCTCGGAAACGATATGAGATAATAAAAGGAAATCCAGTCAAAATTAGAGAAAAGCAAAAACATTTGTAATGCATGCATTTGTAATGAGCAGACATGTGTAAATTCGCGATAATCATACCTCATTCGTGCTTACAAAATGAAAAAACAAAATCTGAACCATGATGATGAACCTTGTTTTTACAGTTTGAGTGGTTAGCAAAAAGGCAAAAATATACAATTAACTAAGTTTAACTAAAACCATAACTAAATTACAATCTACAATTAAAATGAATTCTACTCGTATTAATTGTAGAGGCATTGACTTAGTAACGTAACTAGTTCGTCCATCTTAACAGAAAAAAGGGATTTTGTATTGATTTAAAGCCTCAGCCGTCAACATTACAAATCAATCGCCATTTTATTATTAAATCATCAAATGTTAATATATCTGTTACTATATAGATGTTAGTAGCAAAATTAAAAGTAAAAACTCATTCTAGGAATAAAACTTGTACATAGGTAGGTAAAAAAGAAAGTGGTAACGGATTTCAGGAGCCCATTTTTCCGGATCGCTTGAGGTTAAATTAATCCTGGGTGTAATGGTCTGGAAGCCGGTTAAGTCTCGGGAGAAGGGCTGGGGCGCAATCTATAACTGGTGGGCGATAAAGAGGTGAAGAATATACGAGCTACACTTCCAAGGAAGTAAAGAGAATTTCATAAACCCTTTTTACGTCTTTACCAACTTTGTCATTTGTTCCTTGACTTAGTTGATATTGTTAAGAACTATGAATTTGTAGTATGACCGCCTAAGCTTGTCGGTGTGTGTCGAACAATCTGAGAGTGTTTCGAAAAATCCATTATAGAAGTATGTGGAATAATCTCGAACACGCAAAAATCATCTCTGCCGCACATATATGTACGAACAAAGATTCTGCGGGGAGCCAGGTCGCTTGAAACATTGTACCGCGAAAACATAAACTAGAGCGAGAAGAGTAAACAGTAGGTTCTGTATAACCAATATTGTGCATTATGAATATTGTTAAATAAATAAATCACAATTTAATGATGATGATGATGATCATTTTTATAGCGCCGTTTCGTGACTACTGTCACTGCAAGGGCGCTTTCAGGCTTGACGCGGCGGTGAAGAAATGGGTATTCATTCCCTTCTCGATTCCTACTTCATTCCCTACTCGCTCTGCTGGTTCCAAGTGGACGGTCCCGCATCGGCGAAAGCGCGGTCTCCGAACACTGTGCTTCTTTTCCTGCATTGTGTGCTGACAGATGTAAGAGCACTGTCGGCAGATCGCAGAGTGAGCCCCCTGTCGCTCAGACTCCTCGTTAATATCAGCTCCTGCCAGTACTCTGGCGCCACTCCATGCAGCGCTTTGTGTACCGTGGTCCGTGAGGCCCAGCTTGAATTTGATCCTTTCTGGGATCCTCAATAAAATGAACCCCAAGTAAAATCATAACAATATGCTCCTTGGTTGGTATGAGGCTGACCCCTTATGCTTAAAAAAACTTCTTCTGTCTTTTGATAATGCCACCTCGGTTTCAGGAACAACCGGCATGATTTGCATGGGTTTTCATGTGAGTTTTTATTTTTATTTTGTATGTTCAGATGCAGCATGTATATGCGTGAACTTACATGTGCCTGAACCGTAAATGTCAATAAATCTTTGCAACTTAATGAATATGAATGCTTCAATTATTGTCGTTCCTTGCGACTTCTTTTTCAAATCCAGTTTTTTTCAAAGTGAAGAAAAATTATCGCGAAAAATAGCTGTCCGGAGCTTCTCAAAGTTGCATCATAACCTCTCATGTTTGCTACGTAGGTTAAAATGCAAGATGACTGGATTTTTGAGTGCAACAAAGTCAGCGGTTTTTCAAGTGTGTATTGGAGGATAATTTTATAAGGCAAAGGGTTGAAGTTTGGCAGCCTATGGTATTTACAAGTGCCTGAACATTATTACGTATATAATATGGTTCCTCGACAAATCGGTCATAGACAACTCGGCCATGGACAACTCGCTCAAATGAAGGTTCGTCCACACGACTTTTCTGACAACGACATTTCGGTCACATTCAATATATGGCCCACAGACAGCATCACAGAAAGCTACAATTCATTAAAACTACAGGTATTTTGGAGAGCATGTTTTCTGTGTTGGGCCTGTATTCGCAGTTTGGAAACCGCTGATAAAAGTAACCAAAGTAACAAAAAAAAAAAAAAAAGTAACCAAAAACACGTGATCCTAAAATGAAACTGTTTCAGGAAAGGTCGGCAAGAGTTGCAGGGTGTATGTTTATTTGAGATTTGGGCTTTAATGTTGTAGTTTCACACGCGGCATGTGCAAGAGCGAACTTATATGTGTCTGCTTGTGACAATGCATTAAATGTGAATCCCCAATGCTAGATATCTTTGCAACTTAGACTACATTAGATAGATTAGGTGAGTTTACGCAATGTTTTATACTCGTGGTACTGTTCCTCAAGAGCATGGAAACCTTCTACCTAAAAGTTAAGTGCTTACGGTGATATTCTTAGGCATTTTAGTCGTTTGTTGAGCTCACGCTTTGACAAACTAATGATGCATTTGTATAAAGACCTGTCAATCCAAGATGGCCGCAAGTGAACCGTTGATTAGTCTTCATACAAATATTACCAAAATTCGATAGGCAAGAATGGCCGTGGTGATGAGACTTTCAGCCCAGGCATCATTAGTTTGTCAAAGCTTGGGCTCAACCGACGACTAAAATGTCTAAGAATAGCCCCGTTAGAGTATAGCTGGCCCCCTCACCTGTATAAATAGTCAGGTTCCACTCGTCAGAACGTATAAATGCTAAGATGAAACCGTGGAAACAGGTTGATATGTTTTCTACCTATTTTTGCAACATAGTTGTGGACTTGTTTTAGGATTTGAACCCATTGCCTTTCGTATACGATTCTGAAGCGTTAACCACTGAACTACGACCTTTAAATAATGTGTTTCACTCAAACTCAGTAGTTTTTTCTGGAGAGAACGTCCGATAATATGATATTTATCGATTCTGGACGAGTTCCCAGTTTGGACCGAGGTTTTTTTGTGACATGAATATCGCGGTATCCGCAAATTTTCAAACAAACACGTCTAACTATACCTACTAGTCAACATACACGTGATCTGCCCTGTACACTGTGTGCCAAAACGTCCTTTCAGTGCTTGTTTGGCTTATCCACCATTTGATCTAAAGGTGACCGTTCAATGACACTGTCTTCACATTCACGCAATCTGAGCTAAGAATAAAACGTAGAACACAATAACGTGAGAGTTTTTTTAAAATAATTTTAAAATCAATTTCTAGCATTCATAAGGCACATTGCTTATATAATATGTGAAAATTGAAGTTACCTACCTCTGATGGACATAAGACAAACAATCACCAAGGGTTCGAAAAGTCCGCCATACATTATGTGTAAGGTATAATATTATTATGTTATACTTTTCCTATAATCCTATATGTTTTTTTTTTAACTAATTCAAAGGTTGGTATGAGGCTGATCATCCATATTCAAAATTGTTTATAAAAATACCACACTCATTTTATTCGACAATATCGACTTATTTTAGAAAATAGTAAACCTGCATTGTAGTTCCGTGACTTTACCCATGCTGTAGAAAATGGTTCATTTTTGCCGATGCCACCCTGGTTTCACGGAAATGTGGAAGAATTTACAGGGTTTATGTTCATGTAAGAATCGTTTTTTTTGTAAGTACGCATTCGGTGTTCACACAGTAGGTACATTATTTTATATAAAAAAAATATATACTTATTTCACCTGTCTAAAAAAAGGTGTGTGTATCTAAGTGGGTATATCTTTGATGTCATAATTCTTATAAATTAGATATCGATTGAGCTTTATCAGTTTTTCCAATAATAGCTGGTATACAGTGTGAATTATGGATTACCCAAAACCTCTAAATTATGTACAACCTAATCTCTTGTATCCATCAGAAGTGAAAACCCGTCTATAAAAAAATACTTTGTTTACATTGACAAATATTAATAGTATAGAATGTTAACTTTTCAGTTTATTTACTTTATCATGAGTTTATTTACTTTGTCATTAGTTTATTCACTTTTTCATGAGTTCGTATCTCGTGAAATGTACATTGCCATCTATACTTTTTACGTTTAAGCTTTTACTCGACACAATAATATCTTAGTACAGCACCTGTAGCTTGGACAACAACCATTTTATAAGAAGCTATAAAGCTTTCAAAAGACTTCGCTAGGTAACCCTTTCGAAATATATTATTTTTGTAATCAAAATCATTGATTTTATTTCGCCACTTATATAGAAAAAAATATATATTCATAGTTTATTTTGTATTGTTTCAGGAATCGAAATGGATTTGTGAATAGTTTTACATAACTGAAAAATTAACAAGAAAAAGAAGAAGACAA
Organism: Agapetus fuscipes; assembly: GCA_951799405.1. Taxonomy (NCBI): domain Eukaryota; kingdom Metazoa; phylum Arthropoda; class Insecta; order Trichoptera; family Glossosomatidae; genus Agapetus; species Agapetus fuscipes. The sequence goes on from OX637334.1 coordinate 9,716,759, forward strand.
AGTTGAATCGGTGTGTAACTAATACTTTATTTTATTAATTTATTTTATCTTATAAAAAGGACTTCTGACTTTTACGACCAAAAGTGCAATGCTATTGACACATCGAGTGCTTATTTCCACATTTCGTATGAAGCTGGGATGTTGCCAAACATTTTTACAATAATTACAACAAAAAAAACTAAGTGATCACTTCCAGTTCCATATTTTATACCTACAGGCTACAAGATCTTACACACTCTCATAGTATAGAACAGTGTTTCCCAATCTCTATTCGCCCATCGCCCCCTTATTAGTAAATAGATAAAAGACCATCTTATCTAATCTAATCTAAGTTGCAAAGATATGTAAGATTGAGATTCACATTATATGCATTCTCACAAGCAGACACATACAAGTTCGCGCTAGCTCATGCCGCATGTGAACCTACAATATAAATTTATATGAGATTGGGTATTTATACCCAAATCTCAAATGTACCTACATGCACCCTGCAACTTTGGCCGACTTTGCCTGAAACAGGTGACATTGGCAAAATGAACCATTTTTTACAGTGTAAAGGGTCAGCTTCATACCAACTAAGAAATTATCGAGGGTATACAATCAAAACGCACTAAGTCATTATTCATTGTTTTGGGATAATGACTTTACAACCAGAATGCATAATGCTTTGAATGCAAAATTGGGAAAATTTGACTTAGTGCGTTTTGGTTGAATACCCTCGTTATCATATTAAATAAAGAAATGGATTCAGTGTTTTTCCTGTCATACTTCTCAAATGAGCCATTTCTACGGTGCATACCTTATTTACTTCTCTTTCATTCACCGTCCATGACTCGCTTCCATACATCAGGGTCGGCAACAATATACAATTGTGTACCGCCATTTTCATTTTCTTTGGTATCCTTTTATTCTTCGCTATTCTACCAAACGCTCCTATCACGCATCTTGCTTTGCTGGCACGCTTCTCTAATTCCTTCGTGATCTTACCATTCGCCTCAAACTTGCTTCCTAAATAGTCAAACTCATTCACTACTTCAACTTTTTTTCCATTCAAATTAACTGTAAATTCCTCACATACTTCATTCCTGTCAAAAACTAATATTTTTGTCTTATTCGCATTCACTTTCAAGCTATTTTTACAAAACGCATCATTCAGTTTGGTTAACATCGCTTGGAGTTCCTCCGCCGAGTCAGCTAAAACTATAGCATCATCAGCATAAAGAAGTACTCCAACTCTTGTTTCACCCACTTTCACTCCGCTCTCTGATATTCCAGCTTCTTTTATGCAACTGTCCATGATTATTATTAAACAACCATGGACTCATCACACAGCCTTGCCTCACTCCCTTATATACATCAAACCAGTCACTATATCTCCCATCCACTCTTACACTCTTACACCTACTGTAAAAAATGATTCACTTTGACAATGTCACCTATGTTTCAGAGAAGGATGGCAAAAGTTAAACGGCTTTTGTCCAATTGAGATCAATTTTTATTTTGCAACTTCCTCCATCATGTCATCTTAATTCAATCCAGCCATGTACTTCTGTATGTTTCTATGTATGTATATGCCATCTATTAATTATCTAAAAAATAATTACCATTTTGTTACTACATGATGTAAATTGTCGGTATAACACAATTCCATCATCAGTATTGTGCAACCCTCCGCCGGCGGTGTTTCACCATGAGACGAGATGGGAGAGAGTGGGGGAGTGTTGTGCAAGGCTCTGACGTCACCCTGCCCCCCCGTGACGTCATGCCGCCGCGCTCCTGGGGGAGGGGGGAGGGGGGACTAGGTCACATCCTAGTGACCCTAATCTAACATTAAATCACGCACACCTCCCGTCTGATTACATTTATACACAATATTTTGAATCCTCAAAAAAATAATAACACAGCTCTTTGGTACGTCATTCATACTTCTCAAAAAAAAACGAGTAGAGGAGTTTAATTAAAATTAAATATATATTAATATAAATTAATAAATTCATCACTCTCTATTAAAAGTTAAAAATTGGATGGTTGATTAAAATAAGGCACTTACATGATTATTCACAACTCGATTAATTTGTAGCTAACCCATGGATTATCTTTTTTATTCACATTAGGTTAGGTTAGGTTAGGTTTGGCATGTATTTTCGTGTTTGTGAATAACACTGTATGTATTTATCAAATATTTAATTTTAAATTAAGTATGCAAGATCTATACGTCAAAGAACTTCAATACGTCTCCAGGTTCCTAAAAAAACTTTGGACATAGTAAAAACTGGTTCAAACACTGCGATTTGGAAATTAAAAATCACAGTAGAAGAACATGCACGGTAAACGACAGTTGTGGCGAAGTTTTATGGCGGACATGAGATGTCGTTTGAACTGTATAAAAAAATTGTCTCTGTTGATTTTTGTACATAAATCTGACTAATATTTGTAGCCTTCTCAAACACAGTTTCCCCCAGTAAGCTGCAATATAGAGGAGTAGAAACTAGCTTACGGCATTGATACATTCTATGGAGCACAGTTGTCCCCAGTCCTGTCAAACACAGCAGTGGTGTAGTCGTATAAAACTTGATCTTACCTGTGAAATCCTATGTTTTCTTGCTTTCTCCATTTTGTGTTTTGACACCCAATAATTTAGCATGCCAAAATGTCCTACAATAATGTTTAATTTTATTTTAAAAATTGACAAATTAACCGATCAAAAGGAAAGATTTCGTGGTTTCACCCCAGTTTTTTTTGTTAACAACGAAATGCCAGTGTTAAGATCTTTGTTCTATTTATTACTGGTGGTGTCGCTGTTAAGGAAGTTGAAACGGATATAGCGTCTATTTTCGTTGAACTAGTTTATAGTCCACAGATATTATAAGCCTATGCTTTCCTTTTTTTCTCAGTTTGAATACTGCTTACTTTGGTGTCTATGGGGTGATCACTGCTGAAAACTACGTACATATTCCATATAGCATATTCGCATACTTTAAATGTCAAACAATGTAGTATGTATAATAATAATAATAATAATTGGACAATTTGTATACAGCGCCGTTTAGTGGCACTAGCCACCCCAAGGGCGCTTTTATGTGTTGAAGCTTCTGTTAAACAAATGTGTCTTAAGCAACTTCCTGAAACTGCCAACACTGGTCTCTGTTCTCAACTCCAGAGGTAGACTATTCCAGCAGGATGGACCAGCCGAACTAAAAGCCCTGTCTCCGAAACCAGTTCTGTTCCGTCGAAGAGGCAGTTGAAGCCTGTTTACGGCGTCACTCTGTGCAGAACGAAGAGTGCATCGTTTTCCACCTATCTGGTCGACTCTGCACAATTCACACAAGTACGATGGGGCAACTCCTCTGAGGGCATTAAAAACAGAAACACATATTTTGTACTCAATCCTCTCTGGGACTCGCAGCCAATGAAGGCGCCGTATACTTGATAGATTTTTTTCAATGGAGGCGTGAAAATGCCCTGAGCGAAACGTCTGAGACAGAAACAGGGCTTGTATAATTAAAATATTTCACGCTGTGACGTCATTGCGATAATGAACAGTGATGGATGTAACAATTTAATTAATATCGCCCCCTGCATCTCCTCATACCTCATCACACAACCATTAATCACTAATTCAGTTAAAAAAGGTTCAGAGTCACTGATTTGTCGGCGCTACGGCGCGGCGCTACGGCTTAAACAGTCGAATGCGACAATTCTAGCTCATTTATTCTGAATGATGATTATCTATAATCTTACTTGCAAATATACGTTGACATTTACGGCTCACATTCAATAAGCGTCCACAGTAAGTTCACACTAACACATGCTGCATTTGTACTTACAAAATGAACGAAACTTCACATGAACATAAACCTTGCCACTTCTTCCACCTGTCCATGAAACAGGAGTGTCATTGGTAAGAGTTCACCAAGATTTTACAGCATAGCGTGTCAGCCTCATACCAATGTATTAGTCAAGAAACAAAAAATATATCGAAATGTGGGCTGAAAATATTAGAAGCTAAAAGAAAAAAAAAATGCAATATTGGCGGCAATCTTAACAGTTACAGTTACATGCTTGATTTTTTGTTTTCGGGGTTTGTTACAGTTACAGGATACCTGCATTTAATCTAAGTTGCACAGGTATATTTCATTTCATTCATGGCTACAAGAAAATGCCCGCATGTGTACTTAGTGTAAAATATGGAATTATTCTTGACGTTCAAACCATGCTGCAATGTTCCTCCACACTGCGGGGAGGCTGTATTAATTAATCATGCCATCTTCAGATTTACATTCTAATTAATTGGCAATCAGGGGGTGTCAGGGTGTCAATTTCTGACGGGCATACAAAGAATAATAATTCAATTATAAGCATCCTCCTTTAGTCATCATTTCTGTATTGTTTTGACTTCTGTCAGAAACAAAATACACATTTGTTACAATGGATATGTAACATCTTCTTGGATTTTGCCTAATTGTTGTGAAAATTTGAATAATATCGATACCTTAAAGGTACCTTACCTTAATCAAAGATACGAGTACCTAAAGGTACAACAAGAAAGGTACAACGAGGTACAAAGGTACAATCGATACAAGGTACAACGAGTAAATAAGTGTCATATTAAGATATCAAGGGTTTCTCAGGTAAATGTACGGTTTTCCTATCTTTTACGAAGGGAAATACAAAAAAAGTGGGAAAATCTTTTAGTCTAGAAGTTTGTCATGAGTATTTCCTTTAAATTAGTTCACTAACAATGAGAAGTTACACCCAATAAAATGTTTTATCTAAGATTTCTCAAATCAGTGAATCAGCACTTATTCAGTTTTATTTTTAAGGTGGCGGTATATTGCCTTGCGTTGCGAGTATTCCATAGAGGTAAAAGGAGGCAACAATCGGTAAGAAATATGTTATTCCTGAAAGGAGCCAATGCCACCAATGTTTTTGTGGCAGGACCACAATTTTTATTCAATAATTTAATTTGAAAAGATAAATTAAATTTTGAGATTCGTATAAAATTAATGTCCAAAAGCAGGTGCGTATAAGTGTGCGCTTGAACAAGCTGCTTGTGTACTTACAAAACAAAACTCCAATTTTTAAGAAACATAAACCATGCTACTTTTTCCGCTGTTCTCTAACACCGAGGTGACATTTGCAAAGCGAACCATTTTTTTTATTCCTACCAACAGTGAAAATACATCCAGTCATTTTGTGAAGCGTATTAAAACATAGTAAATTTTCCTGAAAAAATATTTTTTACTTGATTTTCATAAATTGATCAAACGCTTACAATAATTCCTGAATTTGGTTTCATAATAAAAAAAAAAATGTCAATAATCACCTAACATAACTGAACTAAAAAAATCAGTCAAGATTGTCCCATTCTCCATATAAAATGTAATTCACTTTGAACAAATTGTATTTTATTTGAGTTTGTTTTTTTCCACCACGAATACCGTTCTGGGTTTTGGATTCTCGTATACCCCAAGTATAAAACTCTACGCTTAAACTTGACGTATCGTTTATCGAAAAAATTAATAGAAACTAAAGCATCGCCGCTACTGAGCGTTTGAGCTGCCATACACTTTTGGGAAAACTTGAGTATTGGGTTTGTTGGGGTTTGTGATTTTAGTTGCGTGGCGTGGCTAGTTCGTCCACTTCGATTTACCGACATTACTTTTTACTTTTAACCCCGTAATGAGGACTTATCTTTTAACCCGTAGCATGTGTCGTAAACCCTCTTGTAACCACATGTAATTACATGTACAATTTATTTTTATTTTTTACTGCTTAATATATTTTTGAAGTAACTTGTAATGCCTACATACGACTAGAAAACAGAGACCAATGTTGGCAATTTCATGAGTTTGTTGAATAAAAGATAACACATAAAAAAGCGCCCCTCAGATAGCTAGTGCCAATAAACGGTGCTATATAGAATTGACCGCAACGACAACGCAAGACGCAATTAAACTGCACGTATAGTGAAACTTTTTACCGAGGTCTGGCCTTACGCCTACGACTTCGAACAAAACCAACCTCCAATGGGAAATTATCTCTGAGACCCTCGGTGGGAATCGAATCCGGGCTCTCGGCATGGAATGAAAGCTTTCTACCGATTGAGCTAGTGCTATCAATGGGACCATTGATTGTTATTTGGAAATACAGAACTAGCAGCGTATGACCAAGAAAACCAAGACCAAGTGGGATATCGTGATGTTATGGTGATTTATAAAAGAAAATGTATCCTCGTATACAAAAGTTAACCTAGCGATAGGCTGTTTATGTGTTAGTGTGTGTGTGTGTTTTTTTTTCAAATTAAAACTTTGATGTGTCGTTTTGGGTTACTCTGTGTCTGTAGGCACCCTGGGGAAATTTCCATGTAGATTTACTTAGAACACAAAATAATCCCCTAAGCTTATACACTGCCCCTGGTATAAAACTCACCTCGATTGCGTGAATCGAAAAAATGTATATAAAAACTAAATCACTTTATAGGAGTGCTGTCGTCTATTCCATGCATTTTGGATTTACGCAATCGAATTGAGCTACGTTTACATTTGGGGTAGTGAGGTGGGCACAGATAGCGTCTAATTATCTTAAAATAATATAAACAGCTGATAGTGGCTGAGAATCATTATCTGAAGATGATTTTGTGATAATCTACATTCTACACGTTATCTTAAGATGATGGTGAAGCAAACTCATCTTAGATAAACATCGATCAACATAAAATATATAGATAAAGCATCACATCCGTTTGGTGTGCCATAAAACGTGCGTCTTCATACAAACGAGGTCTTGTTGTAATAAGTTTCTAGGCGTCCGTCATTTGTATGTCTCTTTTGCGCGTATGATGTTAAAATCTTTTGTCTTATTTTTTCGTTGTTTACCTAGTATTGTGTTTTTTAGCACGTTTGTCACTATAGGCGAAATAACGGACGCCATCTATATCTTTTATATTGATCGATGTATTTTATCAGTTTTCTACATCTATAATTCTTATAGATTATAGAAGTGGATAGCCAATTTTTATCGTACGGATGGTCAGTCTCATACCAGCCTGTAAGTCAAAAACATTTTTTATTTTCAAGTATCCTTTTCAGTGGGAGTCTTTTCTACGTGTAAGTACGCAAGTACTATGTTGTTTAATAAACCCTACACAACTTTGTTTGGGGTTGAAATGGAGAAATATGCTCATTTTCGCAATAACTTCTAATTCAAAAGTTCATTCGTTCACCGCCATTTGAACACTATTTGTATCTGCCCTAGAAAAATCTGCAAACTTTGCTTTTAGACAATGAGGTCTGAACATTCTAAATACCCCTCGATTATGTGACGGTCACCCAAAGTATATTCCCGATAAACAGGGTTTTTTGATAGCTTACAACATTTAGTTAGTCAAAGAAAAGTTATTTTTTATCATTTTTCATAAAACATCACTAAAAAAATTAACACGAATCCAAGTAATCCATAGTATAAAATATTTATGGTTTATCCACGTAAATTACTTGAAGAGCTGAATTTCTTGCATATTGAAATGTACTCGGATGTACGTCAAACTGTAATCAGTGCTTTGAACACTTATTAAAATCATGTTATTATGTAACCCAATTAAATTTTTGTAGTATTTGAATTATTTCGCATATTAAACCAATTTAGTCGGTGTATTATCTTATTTTTCATTAAAACGACGTGCTTACGACATGCAATAAGTGTGTGTAGGGTTTAAGAAGATTCCAGAAGATTTGACAGATAAAAAAACCTTTGTAGGTATGTATGAGAGCCTAGCGACTAGAGAGAGAGAAGTAATCCGGCCGAATTATGAAGTTTATTTTCGCACCCTTTTAAATGTTCCGACCTCATAGTGCAGTTGATATTCAAGTAGTTATGGCTCATAATGTTATAGGAATGGCTCAATATCCATTTTGGGATGTATGGCTATCACCACAGAGTTATCTCTAAGGTATCGAGTCCCGTCATGCCCTTTTAATGATTACTTTGACAATGGTTCAACAGCTCTAAGTAGATAATTATAATGTCAAAATTAATCAAATTAAAATTCTGAATTTGTATAGCGCTTTTTCATACTAGATCATCCCAAAGGCGCTTGTTCATACGAACGTGTGAAGAGGTGGGTTTTAAGTGCTTTTCCTATACATATTTTCAAATCCATCTCGCACAGGTCATCTGGAAGGCCGTTCCATGCAGTTGGAGCAGCCACCTTGAAGGCTCTCTAAAAAAAAAGTATACTCGTACGTTTATGGATTATTAAGAGATAATCTTAGTTGTTGTGGCTAGGTAAAAACAGGTTTGTGTATTGCATTCCTCTTCACAAATTTCCGCTTTCATTAATTTTTTGGTAAACTCCATTGTTGATTTTGATTGTGAAGGTGTGTTCTAGAGGTACATACTGAGTTTCCAAAGTCATGTTACGTGAGCTTGTTTGATACCTACATGGTTTAGGGGAATTCAGAGAAAGATGACAATGTGCCGAGGAATTCGGAGGATGCCTTCTCACTCGGGAAGCCCGAGGGCATGAAAATGCCTTACGTACCTGTCAAGCAAATATGGTGATTATAGAAACAGAGTCCTCAATATGCGTAGTTTCAGATTGCGAACTGGTTTTGTTATTATATTCTTAAAAAACGTTTTTAACAATGCATAGGAAGAAGTGACTTTTAAAAACAAGCTTAAATGTATTTTTATTGCGTATATGCGCAGTGACAATTCATTATTAAAATTAGTCATTGTTATGAAACAACATAGTTATAATTTTACTGTTTATTGAGTCTAAATACCTAAGCGCTACCGGCCTATACCCGCTCATCTTCAGAGGCTAACTGAGGTAGACACAAATGATTAAAATTCAAGGCAGGGAAGAGAAAGTGGGTTGATTTTTTCAGGCAGGGTACTATAAAGCTGGAAGATGGTTATTTTAATTATAGATCACAATTAAAACCTGGGGGAAAAAATATGGCAGATTCCTGTCGGGTTGCTGAATATATTTTGTTTGAGGTTGCTAAAGACCCTAGTTACCTGTGACGTCACTCCGCTAAGCTACATACCTACCTACATATACATATTTAGAATGATACAGAAGAGTTGATTTCTGGGATCTGTTGCCATGGTATGTAGGAGCGGGAGCTTCTGTACGTTTCACCCATGTCTACAATGGGCTTCTTCAGTGTGAAGAAGAAGTGATGATGTTGATTGAACTGAAATGAAACAGCCGGCGTGTAAGTCTAAAACTCCTTTATTTAAAATGTGTTGACTCCAGAAGCACTAAATCCCTATTTAGGAACTTCGCCGAAAAAGAAGGCGCTCCGCCAACCAAGCCATTATAATATAATCACATTATTTTCTGCTAGTTTGACATTATTTTATTTTGTTGTTGTTTGCCATTCCCTACTTTCGAGGAAAGGGCTCGTTATCGTGTTTTTACAACACCGTTTACTTCGTCAAAACAAATAAACATTCTGGGGAATTATTATTTGCATAGTGACATCTAAGGAAAACAGGAGACTCGCGTCTCATCCCCGAAGGTGTAATTACTTTCAGTAAAAACACCGTTTTCTGTGTTCCAAATACATAGTGTTTCAAATAACATAACTATTATCTTTAGTTGTTTCCGCCATGGAGGTAGTAATTCTATACATTGATGGCTTTCGCTATAAGTTGCAATTGACTTCAAACATTCAAAATATCCCCCGGCTACGTGACGTCATCCATAGTAGGTAAATAAAAAATGTATTCCCGATATTCAGGGATATTTTCTATGAAGTTCACAGCACTGTAAAACACATGCAGTTAGCGGTAATACTAAATGCAGTACGGTTCACTTTCTTACTGTCTTTTCATATTACCTACATAATATTGTATTGCTATTACGACTCTCATACCTGTCAAGCCCGGTCAAGTGACTTCACATTTTTCCCTCATTTAAAAAATATCCAATGTGCAATGAAATTTCATAATTTTAAACGTGCCAGAGGTGTAGTCAAGTGGTTAAGGCTTAAGATTTGTAAACAAAGGGTAATGTGGTCGATTGCCGACCGAGCACAAAAAATATAAGTACCTAATTCAGTTTTCAAATATACTCATCACTGGGTTGAAAAATCCATCTGTAGAAAACCTGTTTCCTAAGGTATATCCAGCCCTACAGCTACTGGGTCTAGCTTGAGAATAGCGACGTCCAAGCTCGCAGAGTGCTCTTGAGGTGAGATTAACACAAAAACAACGCACACCAAAAAAGTAATCGAACCCGCCTTGCAGCACTAAGAAAAATAATTGGTCCGGGCGATAGCTCAGTTGTTAGGACGCTCACGTTCAAAGCACAAAGGCTAGGGTTTGATTCTGCAATGTGTATCAAATATGATTTCCCAGAACGGTGTGTTCTTCCACAAATCAAAGTATCAGAAAGGGAAACTTAGCCCTTAAATGAGAATCTACTCCCTTGGGAGTAGGGATACTGCTCTTTTCGAGTAAAGTAGTTGGAGTAAGGCCGTTTATTCTCTCCTGTGAATATATATAGGATCCACTCCCTTCCTGCGGCCCTTTCGCATTCAACACATGATAAGTTGTTGTACTCTTAGTAAGGTAAATCCCATGGAGACTCGAGAGAATGTCGCCGATTTTTTACTGATACTCGTAGTCTGTCATAAAATTATTCGTCAAGTTAAATGCATTTTTTATCCCACTTTTTCCTGGATGAACTTTATCCTGGTCGCTTGTTGTATTTAACTAGATTTTCAGGCCTGTACTTTTTTTCATTTAAAAATATGGATTTTTCTCAAGTGCACCTGAGTGCAGCCCTGTTGGCTCTCCCCATATAAATGGAAATAAAGAGATCGACAAACAGTACCGGGAGCGCGGGGCCGGAGCGAGGCAGTGAAGGACCCTCGGCAAATCAACGACCGGTCTAGTAAAGTGCATTCTCTGTATATTTTATTGGTGTTTATTTTAAGCATCCTCTTGAATCTGAATTTAACGATCTCGTAAAAAATCCATTTCATTTAGAATTTTATGCGATAATTTTTATTTATTTAAGTTTTGAAAAATCCCTGTTCTTTTTTTATTTTCTGCAGGGAAGTCTTTTATGTTTTACCTTTTTATCATGGATTTATTTAAATTTGAGGCTAACTCCATGTACATACACGAGCAGACACATGTAAGTTCGCGCTTACACTCGCTGCAAGTGTTCAACATAAAAATCATAACTGAAAATGAACCGTCTTACTGATGTTTTTTGACTGAAAATGGCGTGGCGTTGGTAAAAAAATGCATTTGTTTTAAATGTGGCAGCTTTGTACCCATATACCATTTAGTTTGGGAAACCAAATTGTTTTCTTTTTTGTTAAAGAAAATTCAATTTTTAATAATAGCTTTTCGTTTATTTAAAAAAAATGATTCAATATTTTTACATACACTTATGATAAAAAGAAGTCATGAACAAATTGATCCAATTTTTTTACTGATTAATTAATTATTATAAATGAGTTCAACACACGAGGTACTTCTAAAAGAAAATAATAAATAGTTAGCTTTTCAGTACATTATATTACAGCAATGAATTAGTGGAGTAAAATTTCGGGTAACCACTCGTTTCTTTGTGCCAAAAAATCTAGTAAAATTCGACTAGGACAGATTTTTTTTGTATCACATCTCTAGAAGCAATTAAATGTCAAATTTACATAAAAATTACTACCGACTAACAATAAAAAAGCTACTAACACATTTTTTTATTGCATTGCTACCTATTTAACATTTTAAGCTAACTAAAATAAAACACGGTTGAATGTTTTGTATTTAATAATATTATTTTATTTTTTACAACTATTTATCCATTTTGGCTTTGAGAACATCTCTAATTTTTACACATTTATTATTTTAATTATATTAATCTATTTCTAAGCCCCTTCTGTACTTTGTTTGCCAACTCACATCCAACGTTGCTTTCTTACCAGTTATGGGGCTTCCACACGCTTGCCAACCTAGCACAAGTCAAGCGCACAGTGTGTCGTCTAGAACATGCTAGCTGGACAAAATTAGTCCATTAGACAAAATTTTGTCCAGCTAGCATGTTCTAGACGACACACTGTGCGCTTGACTTGTGCTTGGTTGGCAAGCGTGTGGAAGCCCCATTACAGTTGAGCCACTGAGAGAATGAATTTCTGACAGGTCGTAATAATATGAACGATGTAACTTTGAAGTGCCGTTGAATTTACGATAATTTTAAGCCGAATAAAAAAATGTCGTTCTAATGAATCTTGAAAAATAAATCATCATGTCAATTGGAAATATTTGTTATAATTTTGGGTCAAATTGAAAGTTAAATAAATTAGAAAACATGTTTTTTAAATCTACCCGACGATGTCTAACGCTGCCACAAGGTTACAGCAAATGTTTACTTTTGTGCTGATGAGCCAAAAATATCAGGATAATGGAACGTTATTATTATTGTTATACGGTGAACTAAAATATTTTATTTTTAAATAATTAGATAACATTGTAATCTATTTAACCTGAATCTATATTGAAGCTGCAAAGGTATATAAACTTTTACAATGTGTATGTTTTGTCGTTTTCTCTATCTAAATCTAAATCTAAGCTGCAAAGATATGCATCATTTAAGATTCATATTAAATGCATTCCCACAAGAAGACACGCATAATTTCGCGCTCACACATATTTTTAACATAATCCAAAAATCATACAATTTAACAAAATATTATTGCATTTTGAAGTTCTTGAATGAATCCTTGAATTTACCCATAATAATAATACCTGAAACTGGCGCCCGCGTTCATCGCGAAAATTTGTATCCAAACAAGTACCTATTGGAACTTATATTTCCCATCACTAGTGAGAAACGTCAGAAATTCATTCTCTCGACGCGACGGCCCGAGTATAGTGCTCGTAACTTTATTTTCTATAAATTAAAGTAACTACTTGCATAAGAAATATCTACACTAAAATTTCCGAAAACACATTGTGTCATATTTTCCAAATTCTGTGATCAGAATTAAAAAATATATGTCTTGGGTTACTATAAAGTGTATTACTTGCATTTTTTTTTTTTTTGCAATGAGGTCCTTGCGTGAATTGACATAGAAACAATTGTGTCATCACCCGGCCGGGTTGCTAGAGAAGAGGCAAAGATTTTGTTGTCGGTTCGTAAGAACAGTAGTTCCATAGGATACTGACATTTTTTTTTCGCCGAGAAAAAAGTTTCAAAGTCAAAAATGTTCCGACCTCTTTTGAAAAGTAAATACTTACATTAAATAAATAAGTCTATAATGGTGTTGTTTTTCTTATATTTTACCAACAAAGTACTGGGTATGTAATTGAAAATAACGGAAACAAAGAAAAATATTAGATTTTGTAGGGTTTGTGTATTCACACAGTGAAAATTCATTTTATTTAAAATCAAATTATTTTTTATTAAACGTTGTTTTATTTTCACAATAATATTTTAAATCTCGAGTACTTTCGACTTTCAATATTCAGGTCATTATCAAGAGTGATGTATAAAAAATTACAATTATTAAGAACAAACCATAGATCAAAATTATATAAATTCAAATAAATAGGTAGGTATAGGTACAATAAATATGAACTTAATTTAAATTAAATACAACAGTCAAAAATTAAGAATGCAATCCGCCATAACCCAATTCCCTTAATTTTAGTTTTATTCTTTGTCATTTTGTTGTTATTATTATTATTTGTCTTTTTGTGTTGACTCAATAATTTTATTTGTGCTTTAAATTTTTTATTTTATTTTTTGACCCTCGGATGTTTGAATTAATTTATTGTAGTTATTATATATTATTTTATATTTTCTTTCTTTTAATTTTTGACTGTTGTATTTAATTTAAATTAAGTTCATATTTATTGTACCTATACCAACCTATTTATTTGAATTTATATAATTTTGATCTATGGTTTGTTCTTAATAATTGTAATTTTTTGTACATCACTCTTGATAATGACCTGAATATTGAAGGTCGAAAGTACTCGAGATTTAAAATATTATTGTGAAAATAAAACAACGTTTAATAAAAAATAATTTGATTTTAAAGAAAAATATGTTTATTTTTATTTTGTTAACTTTTTTCAAGCCAACCTTACACCAAAAGCGTTCACAGCTTAGAGGCCAATTCATCCCAATATTAATAATTGAACTTTTGCCTTTGAAAAACAAATAAGAAATTTGCATTAGTTGAAAACAATACCTTGATTGAATTTTTTTACCCTTTGTTGCCTCTTCGGAGTGCACTCGTCAATGAAGCTGTATACAAATGCATAAACATTTTCAATGCAAATCTCTTTCATATATGTATATTATCTTTTACATACATTATTTTTATTGTGTATTATTTGTTTGTCATTTTTATTTATCTGGATTCTGAGTGCTAACTTATCGAAACTTTTTAATATGAGGACGTTATCGAGTATTCCAAACTTTGTAAGATTTTGAAATAGCTACTCTTAAATATTGTACACAACGAATGACTTGGTAAAAGTTGTAATATGTTGAAAATCGGGGCCATAAAGCAAAAAAGAAAAGAGTGTCAAAATTATATGGTTCTTCTTGGCGGTTGTTAAAAATAATTTTAAAAATTCAGAACTTGAACATTTTTGTTTTCAAATACATGGCAGCTTCGTAAGTCGGCAAGGATTCGTCTTCGGACGCTGAACTGTTGGCGCGAATGCTCGTCTGGAAAAGTTGGTGTAAGGATGTTTCAGCGCAATGTTCTTGGTGATCTTTCCTGCAATCCATCTGGAACGAAACAAAATAACACCCTTCAGTAATGATAATTCACTACTTTAATTGTATTATTTAATTTACAATCAAAGTTGCAAAGGTATATTGACATTTAAGGCTCACATTTAATGCATGTCCGCAAGCAGCCACATGTAAGTTTACGCTTACACATGTAGCATGTGTACGTACACAATAAACCAAACCTCACATCGACATAAACCGGGGTGGAATCGTCAAAAGTGAACCAAGTTTTTACAGCACGGGGGGGGGGGGGGTCAGAATCATAGCAAGTTATTAGTCAAGGAACTACACAAGTAATGTTTTGAGTTATACATTAGGCCGGTCAGATGAAGAATGTGGTTGAGTGATTGGCGTACAGCTGCGCTCCTCACCTGCATATTAAAATAAATAGTTTCTAAGTAGAAAATGATACTTCTTTAAAGAAGACGTGGTAAAAAATTGCGTAGGTCAGTGGCGAAGGGTGCCATACAAGCCAATTTCTATCGGTTTCCCGTTTAAAATGAGGCAAACATGATAATAAAGTAGACTGCATGGTTTCAATGGGAGAAAAATACGTATTGTTTCTTTGGTTTTAAATGTATTTTTTTAGATTAAAATAAAAATTGCTTTGTTTTAATTCACGTGAGTTTATTTTTGTACACGACCAGTTTCGGGAGAAGCAGTAGGTACCTCCCATCTTCAGGTGTAAATAGAAACTATTTACTTTTTCTTTTTACACCTGTTTCTATTTACATCTGAAGATGGGAGGTACCTACTGCTTCTCCCGAAACTGGTCGTGTACAAAAATAAACTCACCACGTGAATTAAAACTAAGCAATTTTTATTTTAATCTATTAAAATGAACTTTCACGAAGTTACTGCTGAAAATCTAGAATGTATTTTTTTTACATTGCGCCTATATTTTTAAACTACTTTGTTACTTCATTTTAAAAGAGAAGCCGATATGGCACCCTTCGCCCCTGGTAGGTAGTCAATGTGTTCACATTAGCGGTTAGATATATGTATGTATCAGTTAATGAATATATTAGTTTATTATAACTATAAAAAATTGTTTGTACATATTGTAATGTACGAGTGATATAGGCACGTGACTAGTTATTAGATGTGCAAAACGGCAAGTGATTCAGAAATTGTTGTTGACGACACCAACCCAGTCGTGTGCCGGAGCACCAACTGTGATCCAAAGGAGAGAACCTCCAAGGGTCAGAGCTCAGTCGAGACTCTCCCACTTGTGTGCCGGGGCACCAACTGTGATCCAAAGGAGAGAACCTCCAAGGGTCAGAGCTCAGTCGAGACTCTCCTACTTGTGTGCCGGGGCACCAACTGTGATCCAAAGGAGAGAACCTCCAAGGGTCAGAGCTCAGTTGAGACTCTCCCACTTGTGTGCCGGGGCACCAACTGTAATCCAAAGGAGAGAACCTCCAAGGGTCAGAGCTCAGTCGAGACTCTCCCACTTGTGTGCCGGGGCACCAACTGTGATCCAAAGGAGAGAACCTCCAAGGGTCAGAGTTCAGTCGAGACTCTCCCACTTGTGTGCCGGGGCACCAACTGTGATCCAAAGGAGAGAACCTCCAAGGGTCAGAGCTCAGTCGAGACTCTCCCACTTGTGTGCCGGGGCACCAGCTCTGATTCGAGGGAGGTACACTCTTATGATCAGTTTTCAAATGACACGGATTTATTTTTTAAACATAAAAGAAAATGTAAAATGCGATATTTTTGCAATTTTCTATCTTGGGCACATGCTCTAATTGCAATTCAGTAGAATTTCTGTTTTGCACAACATAGAAATGGCGAAGATCCAGTGTAGGCGAATGCACGTATGTGATAATTACATTTTTTGTAAAGAAATGCTCGTGCAGCAGCCGGATGGAGGAGAACTGAAAAGAAAGCAAATAAAAGAATGTGGATAGAATTGACAGCACTTAAAAATCCAGCGATGCAATTCAAAGCATTTTGTTTCCTACGTTCATTATACAAAAACATGAACTTACAAGTCCATAATAATGTTCTATAATCTAAGTTGCAAAAATATATCACATTTTAAATTCAAATTACCTGTATTCCTACAAGCAGACACGTGTATGTTCGTGCTTGAACATGCCGCATGTGGACTTACAACATAAAAAAAAACCCAATCTCAAATGAACATAAGCCGTCTCCTGCCAACCTTTCCTGAAACAGGGGTGACATTGGCTAAGTGAACCATTTTTTATAGTGCGGGTGGTCAGCCTCATACCTATAAGTCAAGGAACCAAAATCAGACAATATTACCAATTATCAAATACATTAAGTAATTACTAATCATTATATATCTATTAAAAAAATAGTTTTTTTTAATGTCTACTTCTTAATAGCTACTGTCAGTATTCGGCATAAATTCTCAATTATTGCATGTGCAATTTCCGTCAGGCACGTAAATAACCAAAAAACAAATAGGTTTCGTACCTGATCTATGTGTACATCGGATGCAAACCTTCCCCTCAAATTTGGTTCAGAATTGCCTCTCTTTCGGTTACGTTGATCCAAAGTTGTCCATTGACTTTCAATTTTCTTTGCTGTTTCATCTAACATACTCCTTTCCTTACTTTTTGTGAACATGCCACCATCATTTCTATGACAATTTGATTTCAAAACCTTTTGCTCAAGCAGAAGTAGTTGACAATCCTGCCTTGTCTCACCTTCAACATTTTTAGTATGATCTTTCACTAATTTTTGATGCTGTTTGTTAGCATTTCCATGGCCCTTTGCATGATTTTTTGCGTTATCATTGATGTAAACTTTGAATACTTTGTTGGTGTTGCAATTTTTACAGCCTTCATCATTTTGAAAGCTGTCCTCTCTATCTTTTAAATCTTCACCATTTTCACCAATATTGACGAAATTATACTCTGTAGCGAGTATCTCATCGGATTTACAATTATTAACATTGATTCCATCGGCAGTGCATGATCCACTGATTCTACAGCACCTCAGTTTGTTGATTGCCGTCATGGAACTGTGACAATCTACCAAAATGTCTCTCAATTCTCTAGTCAAGTATGGTATTTGAAAGTCACATGCTTGAATCTTGGCAATGTCTTCGCTGTAATCGTCATCTAATCCGAATTTCCTCAGTTTGTCGCTGAAGCTGACCACGGAATCGTAGGCGGGCGGTGGTCCTGGAGTGGGAGGTCTTCTATATGATGGAAGTGCCCCACCGGAATCGTAACACTGGAACAAAATAAACGAAAAATATTTGAAGTAAAGAAATCTTGATGGAGCCCAACGATCCAGTTATTGTTTTCAGAAATGACATAGATGTTGTTTTATGGTTTTGTTATCCATGTTTGGTCTCTGTACCTTAAGATGATAAACACTTTAAATATCAGGGATTATCAAATGATTTACTGTAATGCATCATGAGTCATGACTCTTCAAACGTTTTTAGATGTAAAGCTTGAGATGGAATCTACGTGGTCTGCCCATTAACGATTCTGTTACTGCCGTGTTCAATCACTTTTAACGTTGCAAAAATATTTCATAAATTTTTTCAATGCCATTGTCTTGTACCTGTTGTTTCATCGTTATCATTATTCATTATAAAATTTTCACAACAACAACAAAAAACCTGATCAATAAAGAAAGACGAATCTGAAAATAGATCTCTCATTCGACATGTTTGTTTTTCCTGCGTTCCATATCTGACTTATTCCATAAGTGAATAATTGATATTGATGACTTTCATCGACTAGTTGGGACGAAAAGTATTTCAGTAGGTACGAGTATTACATTTTTTCACACATTGAGCTTCATTTTTGACGTTGTGTGAAAAACTGTTCCCCGTAATGTAATTGTGTCTTGTTACCACTCAACGTTTCATCATCCTCTTTTGAAGACAGTGCCTTCCTGTGTGAGCCTTTTGTCTCAGCTAGTCGCCATCGTGAGTTATTAGTAGACATTCATGATCCGTTTCAAATCTTGGAAGGACGGAGCAGAACTCTAGCTTGTCTTTCCAATATTCTTCCTCCAAAGATTCCTAAGGAAGCTGATTATAAGGGAGAACTTTGAGAAGAAAAACAAGAAGTCGCCCAAGAACGCCATCTTCCAGGATTTGAAGCTGCTTATAAATGCCTCTTCATATTCGCAGCTCATTTGGATGGCAACCAATAAAGACAGATGGCTGGCACAAGGCACTTCATTAAAGAAGATGCTGATGAGTCAAATGTGCTTCATACACTTAGACCGCCCAATCAGCTGACGAATGTTGGATCGCTGGTTTATCGACCGATAAAATCTGTCTATGCGACGAGACTGTAGGCACTGACCTCCACAATCCTTTCCCTCAACAATGCTTGTCTTCGACTGTAACCATTCAGTTTGGCACGTTTAGTACTAGGAATGCATATTTTTTCACCCCATCCTGTCATTGCAGCCTGTTGAGAAAAATAATTATAAATCATTTTATAAATTATCGATCTGTATATTTGGCAGCGAATCTACAATAATTACAATGAAATCAAATACTGACCATGTTGTTTGCATTAATGAGTGTCGGATATCAGATATCATTTGTGTGTACTAATGATCGATGACCATAAACTATAATAGACATATGATCACTTCTACGTGTTCTGTCAATAGGTCAATGGTGGAAGAGAATGTAATTAATATCACCATGAATTTATGGGATCGTATCACTACATCCATCATTATTTTCATGCTATTCGTGACTTCGGATATATCCGTCACTTAGGACATGGTATCCGTGATTTGGGACATGATACCCGTCCCGTGACTTGGGAACGGTATACGTGACTTGGTGCTAGTATCCGTCACTTGGGGCACGGGTTCGAGCTTTTTTTTTCAAAATATTTGTAGCGAGAATTAACTATAACTGTAACTCTGTCGCAATTCCGCTATGGATGGCCAGATCCTCTGCAGAGCTGCCTCCATTTCTTCCTTTCCTTACATACTTCTTTCAATTCATTCATATCTATCACATTTTCCATGCATTTTATTCTTTTACGCTCACTTTATATATCCCATTCATTCACCATCTCTTCAATCTGATCACTCCATACTTTTCTCGGTCGTCATTTACCTCTTTT
Organism: Agapetus fuscipes; assembly: GCA_951799405.1. NCBI lineage: Eukaryota > Metazoa > Arthropoda > Insecta > Trichoptera > Glossosomatidae > Agapetus > Agapetus fuscipes. The sequence goes on from OX637334.1 coordinate 9,736,622, forward strand.
TCCTTTCACAATTCCTCTGTATACATACTGCCATTCATAAATTTATTTTGGACTTCCTCGGATACAGGTATGAACATTGCCGATTAAAAATGAAGTCAAAAATGTGGAAAATAGAATCAACGATGTTTTTATTTTTCTAAACATACGCTGGCAATTTCGCCTTTAACCGACTTGCATACTCATAATTTGGTATCAGCATTTTTATATAAGAAAACAGTGCGCATTAATTAATCGAAAATCAAACCAAGTAAAAGATAATGATCTCAGCTTGGAGCTTAAACTATTTACTTTGTAAAACTAAATCAGATCGGACAACCACTAAATTTAGACCAGTCTACAGGTATCAACGTGAAAGGAAGTCAATTTCCAGGTCACCTCGAGATTTGCAATGTATTTTGCTGTCCCGACTCTAGGACACTTTGTGACACTTTGGGACGTGGGACATATCCTACACGGGCCATATATCTCCGGTAGATTGACGGCCTCCATACAGGCGAGCAAACAGGTGATTAATTGTGGACAAACGAGGGCCCTGGTGCCGGCAATCAGCTGGGGGAACCGTCAAAGAGACAGCTAATGACAGGCTAATGAAACAACTTCATAATGGACTGTCAACAATAAGAAAATAACGATTTAATCGACAGCTCAGTTCTTAGAGCGCATGCGTTCAATGCCAAAAGGCTAGGGCTCGATCCCTATCAAAGGTGTCAGAAAATATTTCCCGTTTAGATGTTTATTTGAAACTCCAAATCAAAACACCGCCATGCTTTATTCAAGTGCGAAGCTGCCTCCTCGGGAACAGCGAAATTCTCACTTTTATTGAAGTTGAACTTCCCTGTAATAAATATGTTCCACACGCTTCATGCTGCCCCTGATGGGACAACATGCCAAGAAGTTGAACTATACATGCAGATTAACCTTCCTCACGAAAGGGTAGCATTGCATCTTGGAACCTATTTTCATCTTGGTGATTTGATGTTTAATTTTTTCCATAGTCACCCCTGTTTTACAGAAAAGCGATGAGAGTTGCAAGGTTTATAATTTGCATTTGAGATTAGGGTTTTATTATTTAAGTCATGGGTCGGCAACCTGCGGCCCGCGGGCCTCATGCGGCCCTTGAGGCGTCTTGGTGCGGCCCGCAAGATATCCGCCGCAACGCATGTGCCGGACGATATCATACACATACACAAATGGAGTCAAAAAAAATACAACAAATGTCGTAAAAATGGACAAAAAACGTTTTATTTTTATAACTAAAATATTTTTGTACAACTAAAATATTTGTATACAAATATTTTAGGCAATGACATGTGCTCCAAGCGTAGGGGCGGATCTTAGACTCGAAAGGTGGTCAAAATTATCCAAAGGGGGGAGTAGAATTTGTGGGGAAGATTTCTTTATGTAGGCCGATGTCGATTTGCATGGAGTTCCCCGAATTGCGGGATTCCCAAAATGAATTGGCGGGAATTCTACAATATGAGATTTATTATGGGGGGTATATGACGCGGTGGGGCGTGGGGGGGATAGTCAGATGTGCTGAAATGCTGACCGTTAGATCCGCCGCTGACCAAGTGCGGCCCGCACTAAATCCCACGTAAAATATTTGGCCCTTTTACAACAAAAAGTTGCCGACCCCTGATTTAAGTACACATGCAGCATGTGTAAGTGTAGGTATTCACGTGACTGCTTGTGGGCATGCATTAAATTCTATGAATCTGAAGTATTGAAAAAAACTTGCACTATCATTTCAACTTACATTAAAGATTACTACAAGGACACAACGGAAAGTACGCCAAATTAAAAATAATTATAGTCCACATGAAAAGTTTAAATTTAATTTTCCATTTTACTCGACAATTTTAAAGTTGAATACATTCTTGCCTTTATTGGTCCCTATGGAGTGTTTTAGTTTCTGCATTTCAGTATTAAACCTCTTGCCCCTTTAAAAATGCTTCTATCAAACAGCATAATATAGTAAAAATATTATTTTCCGGAAGTAAAAACATATAGAAGAAGATCAACTTCAATATTTTGATGGCTTCCTGTCAAAAGACAACTTATCATCTTCAATTCAATACCATACGACGTTTTGTCTTGTATTCCTACGGAGCATTAATGTCCCAAACAATATAATAGGTATTACTTGATATACTTATCTACTTGTTTCTCAATGGAATAATTAACCCAATATACTGTGATCGCCATATTCGTCCCTGAAAGTTCATTCGCAAAACGAAGCATTTACAAATGGTATAAAAATATGTACGTGTTTTTAGTTTTATGAATGACAGTCTTAGAATAATAAAATACACATATTTGTAATGTGTTATCTAAGTTGCAAAGCTATATCAATATTTAAGATTCATATTTAATGTACGCCCACAAGCAGACACGTGTAAACCACATCTCAACATAAATCCTGTAACTTTTACCGCCCTTCTCTGAAATACGGCAAGGTGAAAAGATCTTACAGTATGGGTGACCAACCTCATGCAACCCTATAAGTCTAGGCAGTAGTAATACCGTAGGTTATTCGATACTACAGATCGAGTAATCAACGGGAGTTGTCTCCTTAATTTGCAGAAAAGTTTTTTGTCGGCTTTATTTACCTAACGCCACTGAACTGCACACATAGAACAACCTGTCGCCGCGTTGTTCCCGAAGGGGTCTCCATATGGCGTGTGAAAGTTATTTATTTTTACAAATAAGAGAGTCGGTCTCCGCCAACAACTTCAGTTGAAACGGGAGTTGAAACGGGAGTTGAAACGGGAGTTGAAACGGGAGTTGAAACGGGAGTTGAAACGGGGGGGTGGAAGTCTGAGTAAACCTTCCCCAATATCTTATTGTATTTTAGTTATTTAGGTTTCCATTTTTTTAAATCATTCACTTTTTGTCTGTTAACATCATGCCCAGATCACTTGTACGATGGCTGAGGTGTTCCTACAGCGTGTAACATGTTTTTAGGGGAGACTAGGGTGAAAGGGGACCGTTCGTTCTTGCAGTGTAAGCGAACATTCAATCTTACTCAAGCGCGTGCTAGACAGCTCGAGCGCGCATCACCCAAAGGGGGAGACACTCGCCCAAGTACACAACATTCCTTAAACTCCCCTCGATAACTTAAACCCAAGTAATGTATAAAATTCATCTCTCACTAGAGGTTCTGTTTTATCTTCCATAAGTTTTCTGCTTATACGATCGAGGGCAAATATACGCAATGTTGTACACTCGGGGTACAGGACGCGCCATGACAGCTGGAAGCAGTTTTTTTTTCACGTTTTGTTTTACGTAGTAACTCATTGCGTTTTAATAAGTGTTCAGCTGAAGGAATGACGCTGTGGGAGAGGAAGAAAAATACTTTCGTAAAATTTTATTTTACTGTTATTCTTACAAAAAATAAAATTTAGTGTGCAGCTCTTTTTTCAAAGAAAATATGAATGACTCATTTAAAAAAGGCACGAAGTTCCTTAGTGGACAAACTGAGAAAAGGAAGGAAATGTGTATGAGAAGGCTAGAAATAGTTGTCATATTTTTGTACAAAAATCAACAAAATTGTTTATGCAGCTCGCACAACACCTTAATCTTCGGCATACATTTTGATAAAACTGTCGTTTACCGCGCGTGGTATTAAGTGCCTTCCTAAATCCAACCGTATTATTTTTAAGGGCATTAGGGCCGTGTTAATGTTAATTACCTAATTCCTTGACTTATAGGTTGGTATGAGGCTGACCACCCATACTGTAAAAAATGGTTCACTTTGCCAATGTCACCCCTGTTTCAGGGAAGGTCGGCAAAAGTTGTGGGGCTTATGTTCATTTGAGGTTTGGATTTTATTTGTTAGTACGCATTCAGCATTTGTAAGCGCGAACTACACGTGTTGGTTTGTGGGCATACATCTGAGAGCTTTAAATGAATATATCCTTGCAACTTGGATTATAGATTATAGACCTGTGCATCTGCATACGTCGTTCATAATATAATCCAGATGAAAATGAAAACAGTTGATTCAATTTATTTAGTTAATTTTTTTAATTTATATTTTTAACGAAATCGTCGAAAAAAGAACAAAGGTTCATCCAGACTTACAGCAACTGGGTCTTGCTTGAGAATTGGTGTTTTGTAGTGACGACAAAGCTTATAAAAAGACCGTTCGATGGCTCAGTTGGTAGAATGCTTGCATTCCATGCCGAGAGCATCTCCACTGAGGCTGTCCAAAAAATAATTACTGGCAAGATTTACTCAGCCTTCATAAAAAATGAGAACCAGCATCTTAGGGAGCTGGGAAACCCCACTTTAACTGATGTGGTTGGCGTGAGGTCGGCCCCCTTACCCGTATAAATAAATAGGTCCCAATCGCCATATTCGACCCCTTCGGGGATAACGCAGGCAAGAAGTTACACAAGATGTGTAGCTTAGTTGCGTCTTTAATTTTATATTATTTAATAATATGAAACGTATCTTAAAATCTGTTAAAGAATCTTATTAGGGGAGGGTTTTGTTCAGATTCAATTGCAGTTTTCTCTCTAAAACCACTCAAGCTTGGCAACTTACCTTGTAACAATTTCTAATAAAGTGTAAAATTATTCTTCAACGATTCCTACATTAATCCCCGGAATATGTTTCTTAACCTTTCGCCATCTTGAGTTGGTGTTTACTTGAAACAAGATTTCCAGGTCATATCCTGTCTCGCGGCCGCCATCTTTGACGCCTGCGTCACTTCCTTTTGCCCGCTGCACCCCAGTCTCCCCCCTCCCCCACGCTTTCACTTCCGCCGACAGGCAAACAACATCCGCTCAGCGGGGGCGCAAACCCGATTATAATATTTAACCATGCTTCTAGCCTTTTTTCACCTGTTCATATTTTAAGCATAATATTTTTCTTCTAATACGGATTTTTTATGGTACCTTCATTTAAAAATAATAATTATAAAAATACTTGTGCAAGGGCCTAAATAAATGGCAGTTGATATGTAATATTGGCGGCTAAGACTTTTAAATATTAAGGGTTAGTCTCAAACAGCAAAGGCATCATCCGCAGCCTACAATGAATTTTGAATACACAAAATTGATGATCCGTAGATAAGCTATGAATCAAACGTTTTGTAAATAGCCCTGTAAAGGTTTATTATTGTTTTTGTATTTCTTGACTTCGAAGTCAGTGGGCACGAGAACATTTTGGAATTTGAAACTTTGTTTTCGGCAAGCAAACGTCAGCCTTGAATGGGACTGCCATCCTTAGCAACCAATAACGAAATATTTGTAATCTACGTCAATTTACACGCGGACCTCATGTTCTTAAATTATTATATAAATGAAACGCCATCGTAATGAATGATTTAAACCTGCTGCTCTTTTTAATTTAACAAATATAGTTCCTTTTGTTCGTAAAACTGATTACAAAAATTTAACAGTAGTTAATAATTTAATTTGTATATTTGAAATAATATATATTTTTTCTTTGTTTCAGAATATCTTTCAGCATAATCAACAATAAAAACTACAAATCCTGAATGCTGATTAAGGCTGGTGAAGTGAGTTTATAAATTTATTTTGCACATTTTCTTTATGTTTTTATTTTAATATATATAAAAAGTATTATAACCGTGAAAACTTGTGAATATCGAAAGCGATTGAACCTATTGATTTTTACAGGTAAGGCGGCCAGCCTTACGCCAACCACTTCAGTTGATGTGGGGGTTCCCCATCTCCCGAGGTTGCTTGCACTGATTTCTTGTGAAGGCAGAGTAACATAATAATAATCTATAATCTAAGTTGCAAGGATATATTATTTTAAAGCTCTCATATGAATGCCCACAAACAAACACGTGTTGTTCGCGCTAACAAATGCTGAATGTGTACTTACAAATGTGTACCAAACCTCAAATGAACATTTGCCCTACAACTTTTGCTGACCTTCCCTGACACAGGGGTGACATTGGCAAAGTGAACCATTTTTTACAGTATGGGTGTACAATAATCCTTACCGGTATTTTATTTTGGGCTTGAAATAAACACGGAAATGGGAAATCATTTCTGACACCCTCGGTGGGATTCTAACCTGGGCTCTCGGTATGGAATTCAAGTACTCTACCAACTGAGCTATCGACCGGTACTAAAAGAATAATAATTTAACACAAATTTCGGCCTTTAACAAAACATCTTTACAATATTTTTTCATTATGAATTGTTTAGGAAAAAATATATCATTTTATTTCCGGCGAGGGATGATTAGAAAGCTCACCACAATATGCCCATTGTATGTAATGATGAACAATAACGAAAAAACCACGGGAAAACCTGAATGCATAGATTTCTCCATCCTTCAAAGCAATCATATTCGTTACATTTACATGCGCAGTCTTTTGTATTCGCGCTTTTTATTTTTTCGTTTTGTTTTTATACATGTAACTGCGATACAAAACAAAATGTGTGTGTGTACTTGTTAGAGATGAGGCAAAAAAACAGGACTACAAAAAAATACGGATTTTTATTCATTAGTGCTCAGAGAATCCGGGGTTTTTTCGTAAAGTTTTAAATCTATTTTCTTTCAATTATACATATCTGCTTGTGGGAATGCATTTAGTATAAATCTTAAATGATATATATCTTTGCAGCTTAGATTAGATTAGATTAGATTAGAACACGGCTTTATCATTTAAAAGGTTTTTTTTGTCGTTAATCTTTAGACTGCAACGCAACCCCAAACACAACTAAGCTACACATATAGTGTAACTTCTTGTTTTCGTTAGCCCCGAAGGGGTCGCATGTGGCGATTCGGGACCTACTAATTTTTATGGGTAAGGGGGCCGGCCTAACACCAACCATTTTCAGTTGAAGTGGGGGTTTCCCAGCTCCCGGGGGGGGGGCTGGTTCTCATTTATTGTGAAGGCTTAGTAAACCTTGAGATCGAACTCTTGCTCTCGGAATGGAATGCAAGCATTCTACCAATTGAGCGATCGACCTTTTTACGAGCTTGGTCGTCGTCGCTACAAAGCACCAATTCTCAAGCAAGACCTAGTGTCTGTAAGGCTGGATGTACCTTTGGTGACCGGTCTTAGGTAAAGGTTTAAGAATTTTCAACCCAGCGAAGAGAATTTAAAAAAAATATAAATGGTATATTTTTTGTGCTCCGCCGGGATTCGAACCCACAACCTTCCATTCAGAGTCCGAAGTGTTACCAGTAAACTACGGACCGGTCAAACGTGAAGTTTAGCTTAGTTGCGGGTTGTGTTTTTATTTCTCCGTAGAATTTAATGGATTTGTGTGGCGAAAAAATGTAATGTCACTTGGCCGGGCTTGAAGGCAGAACGGAAGGTCAAAACTTAAATATTTATATAGTGCAAAGATACTAAAGCTCTACGTGCTGCATTTTCAAACTATAAAATATCCCAGATTGTTGGAATCCATTTATTTTTAATGAGTGACGTCACATAGCCGAGGATTTTTTTCATTGTGCCGATTCCATTTGTATCAAGGCAGATGTTTTTTGAATGTTTTTTGAACGTTGACTTCATTTGGCTTAGAAGAAAAAAAAATATCGAAACGAGAAATCAAGGCTGACACCCTTCGGAGAATCGAACTCTAGCACTCTCCAAGGATTTGAACGCTAGCGTTAAACCAACTAGGGTGAACCGGATTCGGCCGAGTAGTTTTAAAAAACTGCTTTTAGAAAATTTGGGAATTACTTTGCGGAAGTTCTCTTGTTCATAACAAGACTAACATATTTTGTTAAATGTTGGCAAGATTTGTTTAGAAAATACTGGAAATGAGTACATGCTCCTTCGGGAATACATGCCAAGGCTACCCTCCGGGGATAGAGACGGTTATACGCTGCAAGCTGACTGTGGAACTTGAATATGTTTATGTTATAAGTTTCTCTAAAATAACAATAAAGCATATTAAACTGAACTTGTTTATACGCGTTGGATAACAAGCGAACAGGGAGATAAATAATGATAAGTTGAAATGGAGGCAAATGTGCAATGGCTCTGGTCACCTCTTGTGGAGTCCTAAATGGCGATAATGTTACAGTTTCAGTGAAGTAAGGCTCAAAAGAAGTTTCTGGTGTGGTCTTGGATTGAAGAATCCAGAAGTTCAGTCTTGGCCTATTGTATATGTAGATGTAAACATGGAAGAACTACTTTTCTGGAGATTTTGTTTTTCAAAAAATATGTAAATAGGGGATGAAAAATCCTTTTAAAATCCTTGTAGGTTCACAGCAATATTATTACTGTGACTTCCTCGTAATTGTGATTGACTCGGCACAAAAAACTGTAACAAAAAATATGAAGTCACATGGCCGGGTTGCTAAGGAAAAGGCAAACAAATATTTTGGTTTTGGCTGCTAAGGACTATTGTCACATACAAGTGTGGTGTTTGGCTGCCGAGAAAAAATGCAAATTTTGTGCAGAGTCTACTATGAAATTTGTTGAAAATAGACTGCAATAGACAATTAGTCAAAGTCATCTATCTATAATCTATAATCTAAGCTGCAAGGATATGTAAGCATTTAAGGCTCATATGAAATGCATGCCCACAGACAGGCACATGTAGGTTCGCGCCTACACATTCTGCATGTGTGCATACAAATAATGAAAACCTCACATGGACATAAACCTTGCAACTCCTGCCGCCGTTCCCTGAACCGGGGTGGCATTGGCAAAAGTGAACCGATTTTTACAGCACGGGTGGTCAGCCTCGTACCAACCTATCAGTCAAGGAGCCAACCTATCAGTCATCATAATAAAAAAGAAACACAAGAATCGTAAGTCCATATCTAAAATCTGTAATCTAAGTTGCAAAGATGTATTGCCATTTAAGGCTCCACGAGCTTAATACTAATACTTATAACTAGTATCCGGATCATTCCCGTAATAAATGCAAATCGTCCGGCTCATCTCTACTGTTAATTTGTATGGGAATATTGTATGGGATTGAATGCTCGATATGCTAGGTATAAATATAATTTGAATGGGTGGCTAGGCATTGAAAAATGCGAATAAAAGAGGAAAGGGTTTTTTTTAATAAAAAAAATGTAATAATTCACTTTTAATTTGAAATGTATTTGTGTGTGTGTGTGTGTTCGTGGAAACAATGGATTATATTTGATTTAAAAATTCGAGTAATTTATCGGACGACCCTCGCCGCGTGTTCCTAATTGATTTTTGTCGAAGTATTTTTAATTAATTAAACGATTTTTTTGTTCAACTGGTAATATCGGCATGAAATCAATGCTGAAAATTTTTATCGCAAAATTACTAACGGATGTGTGGAATCACAAGTCTAAACATAAATGAAATATGTTTCGGTCGATAGTTTAGTAGATAGAGAGTTTCTTTTTAGACTAAAAACATAATACCGTTATGGTTTACAAAGCCTTCACACAGAATGAAAAGTTACATCTTCGGGAGCAGGAACATCTCGGCGCTATGGGCAAGCGTGTCAAGACGGTAATCTCGACTGAGCATAATATTTGAAATAAAATAGCGCTGGTTCGATTCCCAACGGGTCCCTGGACCATATCTTTGACCCTGGTTCAAAATATGGCATTGAGTAATTATTAATTTATTTTTCATTAAAATGAAAGATAATAATTAAATCATTGATCTAATCTAATCTAAGTTGCAAAGATATGTTACATTGGAGATTCACATTACATGCATTCTCACAACCAGACACGTACAAGTTCGCGCTTTATTGATAATACATATTATTACATAACATATTATTATATGTTTCTGGTCAGGAAAAAGAGGCTGGTATATTGCATTTCTTATCCCAAATTTATTAAAAAATAATAAATTCTTTTGGCTTTCTGTTAGCAAGAAAGTAAAAAAAATGGCGTCACATTTTCCTTAGTATTGTTTTTGAAATGGGTTTCACTAATCTAAGAGCTATTGTGACCTAAGCCCTAAGGGAAGTGCTAGTAATATTTCTGAATACTTAGTCTTTTTTTGTACACACTGGGTGTTCTTTGTTTTAGCCAGACGATAACTTCACTAAGGAGAGCGGTTAGCGTTCAAAGCCTGCACAATCCACAATTAATTATGCCACATTGTATTAGCTTCTTTGTTGTCTCTCCATACTTGCTCTTGGGGACAATGCAGCCTTTTAAAATGCACCTCCCCGTACATTGTATAAGCCAACCACATTTTACGACTATATCCTTAGTTTTTTTTACAAAATAAACTAAATAGTTAGGATACTAAAAGTTATTTGTTTTATACAAAAACGTAACGCAACTAAGCTACACATATTGTGTGACCTCTTGCTGCGTGATCTCCGAAGGGGTCCAGAACTTATTCTTTTTACAGGTAAGGGGGCCGGCCTTACACTGACCACTTCAGTTGAATTGGGGGGCGATTCACATGTTTGAAAAGGATTTTTTGTAATATTATTTTTCCGTGCTACACGAACATTAGTGAATTAAGGTGACAGCTAAGTTCTTAAAATAAATGAGTATTCTTTTTTTTTTCAACAAAACACTTTTTAAATTTTAGCAATTCAGCTAAAATCACATTAAACTATACCAACCGAACTATAGCTCTGTAACTGTTACTCTGTCGCCATTCCGCTAGGGGTGGCCAGAGCCTCTGCAGAGCTCGCTGCTTTAATAAATACTTCTAAGTGAAAACAATACTCGCATTGTATATTTATGAAATGCACTTAACACGTTTGCTGGTTTTCCGTCGATCTACCTAATGTAAAATGAATTTATGTAAAGTATAACATTACATAATTTAACGACGTAAACAAAGTCATCATGTATTTAAAAAAAATGTATTGAAAGTTACAGAGGCGCTTTTCTACTTTCATGCAATAATTGTAAAACTCGATGACTTTCTTACTCAGTAAAAGTTCTTGTTAGTGGTACTAAGTAAGGTAGAGTGTGCATTCACATGCAAAAGTGAGTAAGTACACGTAATACGTAAGGTGATCCTAGCTAGGGGCCACTTAGACGTGCTCTCAGGATACTTGAGCCTGTCACCCAAGTATAAAACTTTACGTGGAAACTCAAAAATAACGTTTTAGTTAAAAGAAAAATTCATGAAAAACTAAACCCTGTATTCACCGATCCTAATAACACTTCCCTTAGGCCACACTAGCGCTTACATTGGTGAAGTCCATTTCAAAAAGAATACGAACGGAAAATGCTGCCCTATCCCTCCCTTATCTTTATAAAATTCAACGGCCTCCCCATACAAAATAGTTGTGCGTTAATGGCATTCAAACTGAAGAACTCCTAAACAGATGCACGTCATATTCACAACAAATATTGTTCAGGACTTGGGATGTGCTTCCTCATCATTAATAGATTTTTAATTGTTGTTTTTTAAATAAATAAACATGATCAATCACAACACCTTTTTATGTAAAACCTATGCGAGAAACAAAACTCATTTTGACATTCGAATTTCAAATAAATTGCCAACACTTCAACATACGCTTCAAAGTTGCCATACAAGTCGATTCTTTTTCGGTTGAATTCCGTTGAGTACCTACCTATATTCTTTATTTATTTCAAAATTATACTTCAACCAGTTATAACATGTATTTTTTAGAAATAATGACGATCGATTAGGTCAACTTTTTATATGAAACCATACTTATTGCGGCATTTAATTTTTTTTAAGTATTATTATAATATACAATCTAAGTTGCATAGACGCATTAACATTTATAATTCATATTCAATGCACTACTCCACGGAGACACGAGTGAGTTTGCGCTTACAAATGCTGCATGTGTATTTACAAATAAAAATTTCAGCCTCTCATGACCATAAGCCCTGCAACTTTTGCTGACCTTTTCAGAAACAGGGGACACATTTGTTAAGTGAACCCATTTATGCGATATGGGTGGTAAGCCTCATACTAACCCTTAAGTCAAGGAATTTGATTCAACAACGTTAAATTTAATTTATAATCTAAAGTTGCAAAAAAAGTTATTTGATGATTCAAATTGAATGCACGCCCACAAACTGGCAAATGTCATTTCACGTTAACATATAGTTGTGGCGCTTGATTTTTTATAAATATTAGTTAGAATATATGATCTAAGTTGCACAGATACAATAACTTTTATAATTCATATTCAATGCATGCCCCCCTGGAGACACGAGTGGGTTCGCACTTATAAATGCTGCATGTGAACATACAAATTAAAATTAAGGCCTCTAATGAACATAAGCCATGTAACTTTTGCCAACCTTTTCAAAAACAGGGGAAACATTTGTCAAGTGAACCATTTTTTTCGATCTGGGTATTCAAGCTCATACTTCCCTATCCGTCAAGGATTTGAGTTTAAAAAATCCTTCAACAACGTTAAATTTAATTTATAATCTAAAGTTGCAAAAAAAGTTATTTGATGATTCAAATTGAATGCACACCCACAAACTGGCAAATGTCATTTCACGCTAACCTATAGTTGTGGCGCTTGATTTTTTTTTAAATATTAGAATATATAATCTAAGTTGCACAGATACAATAACTTTTATGATTCATATTCAATGCATGTCCCCCTGGAGACACGAGTGGGTTCGCACTTATAAATGCTGTATGTGAACTTACAAATTCAAATTAAGGCCTGTAATGAACATGAGCCCTGCAACTTTTGCCACCCTTTTCAAAAACAGGGGAAACATTTTTCAAATGAATCATTTTTTGCAATATGGGTATTCAGGCTCATACTAACCTATAAGTCAAGGAATTTCTAATCTAATCTAAGCTGCAAGGATATATATCATTTAAGATTTATATTCAATGCATTCCCACAAGCAGACATGTATAATTTCGCGCTGGCACATGCCGCATGTGGACCTACATTATAAAAACCCAATCTCAAATGAACATAAGCCCTGCAACTCTTGCCATCCTTCCCTGAAACAGGGGTGAAATTGGCAAAGTGAACCATTTTTCACAGTATGGGTGGTCAGCCGCATACCAACCTATAAGTCAAGGATTTGAGTTTGAAAAATCCTTAAACAACGTTAATCTTAATTTAAAATCTAAAGTTACAAAAAAACTTATTTGATGATTCAAATTGAATGCACACCCACAAGCTGGCAAATGTCTTTTCACGCTAACATATAATTGTGGCACTTGATGTTTTTAATTTTAGAATATAAATCTAAGTTGCATACATACATTTTATAATTCATATTCAATGCATGCCCCCAAGCAGACATGAGTGAGTTTGCGCTTACAAATGCTGCATGTGTAACTACAAATAAAAATTTCAGCCTCTCATGACCATAAGCCATGCAACTTTTGCCGACCTATTCAGAAACAGGGGGAACATTAGTTAAGTGAACCCATTTATGCGATATGGGTGGTAAGCCTCATACTAACCCTTAGGTCAAGGAATTTGGGTTTGGAAAATCCTTAAACAACGGTTATCTTAATTTATAATCTTAAGTTGCAAAAAGAGTTTTGATGATTCAAATACAATGCACACCCACAAGCTGGCAAATGTCTTTTCCCGCTAACATATAATTGTGGCACTTGATGTTTTTAATTTTAGAATATAAATCTTAGTTGCATACATACATTTTATAATTCATATTGAATGGATGCCCCCAAGCAGACATGAGTGAGTTTGCGCTTACAAACGCTGCATGTGTAATTATTACAAATAAAAATTTCAGCCTCTCTTGACCATAAGCCCTGCAATTTTGCCGAACTTTTCAGGAACAGAGAAACATTCGTTCAGTGAACATTTTTTTAGGTATGGGAGGTCAGCCTCATACCTCATGCTTCATACAAGAATCTCAGAACATGAAAGAACTAAATAACCCTTTTACCGCATTTTTTTTTCAAATTACTTCTTAAAGCATTTAATTACTATGAAGGAGGTGTGAGGAAAATTTATTGCGAAGCCAGACTCACTCTGCCCGAAGGGCCTAGCAGACAACCGTGCGCAGCACGGTCAGTCTGCTGGTGGCTCTATAAATACTAAACACTTGGAGTAGGAAGCTCAACAGGAAGATGGATTGATACCAAAATTTCATCGTATTTTGCTATCAGCGTTTCTTTCGCCATGAAATATTGTGGAAATAATAAATTGTATTCGTGAAAAATACTTAACAGTTTTGTAAATAACAATTATAAGTTATCTTATCTTAAATGTGACGAAAAATAGTCGTCACACTCTTGTGCGGACCGTACGGAGATGTTTTCCCGCAGTTTATCCGGTAATCCATTGATCAACCGGGAAGAAGGCGTTTTGTCTGAGAAGGGCATGATGCTAGCACTGTTACTAAGGTGAGTATTGATCGTGAATACGTTGAACATGGTTAAGTTTCACGAGATGTTTTATACTTGCGGTGGTGCATTTTTAACCTCCTGACCGCACTCGAACCCCTTACCTTACCTTACCTTACCTTACCTTACCTTACCTTACCTTACCTTACCTTACCTTACCTTACCTTACCTTACCTTACCTTACCTTACCTTACCTTACCTTAGCCGAGGCAAGCGAGCAAGGACCCTTCACAATCCACCCTCATCTCGTGTAGCTATATGAGTCTAACTATGTAACACACGTATAATAAATTTACTAGTCTATGAATCTTTTTCGAAGTAAATTTGGTCCGAGAAAAGTATACCTGACCGTGAAAGAAATCAACCATGAAGACATCAAGCAAATTTAGAAATTATGGTCCAAAATTCTGGAGAGCTTCTATTGCCGTGATCTGTCGAAGCTGCAGCTTCCGGACGTTACGCTCATGTCTGCGGTGGGCTTCTAAATTAATGTGTAAACGAGAAGTGCAATCGAAAGATGATGTTAAAGTAAAGGTACAAAATAATGTGATGAGATGTTTTACATGTTAAATAATGGATGATGAAAGACTGACAAGGAATATATGCCTACGGAGAAAATGTGAACGTCCAAAACGGTAAAAGTAGGCTTGATCAGATTAATAATTGTTGGATCAATGGAATGTACGGGAAGGAAGAAGATAATGGATATGAATGAATTTGAAGAGATGTGCAATGATACTAATAATTGCAGACAACTCTGCAGAGGCTCTAGCCACCCTGAGTGGAATGACCACAGAGTGACAGTGACAAAGACATGAGGGAATTGCATATTTCTGGTCTTTGTTAACTTTAATTAACGATGAAGCTCTTATTTTTAAGGGGCAGAATCTGATACAAAGGAGAAACAAGTATCCCATGATTTTCATGTAAAGTAGAATCTGCATATTATAGTGTGAGAATGAGGTATTGAAATTCATGCTTTCAACTTTGCATACTTAGTGAAATATCGTCAAAGATAATGCCCCTTTTGAATACTAACTCTAAAAGACATACTTTAAATAATAGTGTAAATACTTTGCATGTTTATTTTAGGCCAAGAATAAATTTATGGAAAACGCCAAGGATAAATTATGTAGAAGTATTATTTAAAAAAAAATACACATACATGGACCATTATGAAAGTAATGCGCATTTTCTGGGCAAAATAGATTCATCAATGGAAGAACCTGTACAAATGTTTACAATCCTTCAATATACTCTTCTGCATGGGTGCACTTGAGGAGAAATGTATACCATGTTTGGAAGGCACGCTGCAAGTCCTCGAAGAGAAGGTCTCTCAGGAACGTTGAAACATGGTTGTTGTCCAGGGTCTCCCAATAATTTATTCTCAGCTCTCTCTTCAGTGAGCAAAACAGGGAAAATGTCACACGGATTCAAATTGGGTCTGTGAATGGGCCAGGTTCTAATGGCTAAGGTTCAATCCCCACCAAGGGTGTACTGTTTTCTATCCAGCCGCTATCCCACTAGGGGTGGCCAGTACCTACGAAGAAGAGTCTCCACTTCGATCTATCCTTGCACACTTCTCTCATCTCCTCGACATTCATCATTCCCTTCATGCATGCCTTTCGGATTGACGGTTTTTTTAAAAAAAAAAACACTTTTTCAAAGAACAATTCTGACAAAAGTAAATGTAAGTCTTTGTTAGAAAATTGATTTCGACCTAGGTAACTAACTCGTTTGAAAATTTAAAAGCAAATCTTTCCGCGATTGTGTTTCTTTGTAGGAAACCCCATTATACGTACCGAACTGCCTCTCAGGAATTCCATGAAAAATTGAGTTACAATACGCGGGGCATCCTGTACTTTCATATTACATGTTGGAACCTCAAAGAGTTACCGTACATAGCGTGGACGTCAAACTCAGATGATGTTGCGGGCCACACGCTCCTTCACTTCTAGGTTGGAGTTCCTCGACTTATAGGTAAGGCTAGACTATAAGTCGCTGGTATGGTCGAGCGGACAAGGATAAGAGATCTACTGTCTACTAAATTAAATATCCTGAAAATTAATTAATTATTATTAAAGAGAAGCGTAAAAAGAAAAACAAATTATTCTTTACTCTTAGCTCTCTTTATTTTCACAATTTGCGAACTTCTACATGTGTATTTTTTTTGTAATGTTTAACAAACTGAAAAATATTTAAAAAAAACAGTTTTACTACTAAATAGATTATTTTTTAAATTTTTGTAACAGTAACAATTACTAACCACTCAAAATGATTAGATATACTTCATAAAAAATATATATTTATTCTTTTCCTGTCAATGAATATTGTTTTTTTTTCAAAAAGATCCAATAAGCAATTAAAAAATGTGGAAGTAGACAGAGTAGTTCTATGGCTAGTTAACCACGTATAGAATATGTATCTTAAAGTGAACTAGTTGAAAGTCTAATAAAATGGCGAGTAGACAAGTCTAGCAGTCCAGACATACCAATGTCGTACAGAGAAAAGTGATCAACTGACAAAATTTAAAATGTTTAGTTTAATAAAGATTAGGGTGATTCTTTTTCTGAGCGCTGTATTTCAATCACACCTCAATATCCTCTGCGAGCTTGTTAAAAAGTTAAATAGCGCCTATTCTCAAGCACGCCCCGGTTATTGTAAGGCTGGATGGACCTTTGGTGAGCGGTCAAGCACATGGATTTTCATCCCTTATAAACACAATGTTTGAATCTAGAAATATGGACTTCAGCCTCGCGTTGGTACGGATGCGTCATATTCTGTCAGGATGGTGTTAAGAAATGGTGACATGAGTTACAAGGTTTATGTTAATTTTGTAAGTGCACATGCAAAATGTGTAAACGCGAACTTAAATATGCCTGCCTTTGGGTATGCATTGATTATAAGCCTTAAATGTCAATATATCTTTGCAACTTAGATTATGGATGGATAGATTTTCCACTTGGTCTCTGTTTCCTATTCGCCGCCGAAATACGTGTATATCTAAATGTATATATTTTAAGTCGCTCTTCGGTCGGATGGTAGCGGAAGGAAGTAGTTAGGGCAGAGAGAGTCTTCAGACATGGGTTTGGATAGTATCCGTGATATACATATAAAGTATACAATTAGTATATACACGATCTGTATCCCAAAGTAAGCTGGGATAGGAAATTAATCAAAATGTCAGCGTGTTTAGAACTGCTGCAATCACGTGAATCAAATGTGGTTGGAGATTTTAAAAATATCCATTCACTGGTTCCTTAACTAATATGTTGGTAGAGCCTTCGTAGATTCTTGACTCATAGGTTGGTAGAGCCCTAACTAATATATTGGGAGATCTCCCTCCCCAAAACACAAGCTATGCTTACTTTGGGGAGTATTTATTGTAATTAGATTTTTAAAATTTATTTTTATTGTAATACTTTGTACATATTGATAAAAAACAATAAAGACCTTATGATTATGATTATGATCTCTGACAAATAGGTTTGTAGATTTTTGACTAATAGGCTGGTAGATCCTTGACTAAAAGTTTGGTAGATCCTGGACTAATAGGTTGGTAGATCCTGGACTAATAGGTTGGTAGATTCTTGACTAATAGGTTGGTAGATCCTGGACTAATAGGTTGGTACAGCCCTCGTAGATTCTTGACTAATAGGTTGGTAGAGCCCTTGTATATTCTTGACTTATATGTTGGTAGAGCCCTAACTAATATATTGGGAGATCTTTCAAATAGGTTTGTAGATTCTTGACTAATAGGCTAGTAGATCCTGGACTAAAAGGTTGTTAGATCCTCCTAATATATTAGTTACGGCTCTTCCAACCTATTAGTCAAGAATCTACGAGGGCATTACCAAGGTTGGTAGATCCTTGACTAATAGGTTGGTAGTTCCTTGACCAATAGGTGGGGCTGATCTTGCATAATGTAAAATTGGTTCACCTTGCAAATGTCACCTCTCCATCAAAAAAAGGGCGGAAAAAGTTGCAGGATGTATGTTCATTGATGATTTGAATTTTTATTTGTAAGTATACATTCAGCATGTTGAAGCGTGAATTAACAGATGTCTATTTCCTATCCTAAATGATCCTAAAATGTTAATATACATAATACATATCTTTGCCACTTAGACTATAGATTAATATAGAGCCTAGTAAAGAGCATTTACGTTCGAAATTATCGTCCTAACCGTTTGGCCATATCGCCGACGTTTGATTAGAGTTTGATTATAGATAGTTCGTTACCCACATAGCTAGTTTGTATATATTCTAATCTAAGTTGCATAGATATTGTCTATGACTACAGAGGTGTCTCTACTGAGTTCCTGAGCACCTCAATGCAGTTATGGCCTCCCAGGATTACACGTGAATATTTCAGCATCTCCTCCTGCCGACAGACACTGTTCCTGCAATGCGAGCACGGGCTTTACATGCCACTCAACTTCCCATGCCTTCGAGTATGCGATACGTTATCATTTCAATGATTATAGTGAAGTAAACAATATAGTGCAAGCTCTTTTAAAAATGAAATTTGTTGTGTATGTTCCTTGACTTATAGATTGGTATGCGGCTGACCACCCATGCTGTAGAAAATGGTTCACTTTGCCAATGTTACCCTTGTTTTCAGAGAAGGTCGGCAAGAGTTGCGGGGTGTATGTCCATGTGAGATTCGGGTTTTTATATTGTAGGACCACATGCGGCATGTGTAAGCGCGAACTTGTGCATGTCTGTTTGTGAAAGTGCATATAATGCGAATCTTTAATGTTACTTATATTTTGCAACTTAGATTAGATTAGATCTGTAATCGTTCTTGGTTAAACATATTATGTGTAATTAGGTTGATATGAGGCTGACCACCTATAATGCAAAAAATGGATCACAATGCCAAAGTCACTCCTGTTCAGGAAAGGGCGGTAAGAGTTGCAGGGAGTATAATATATAAATGTAGATTAATATAGATCCAAGAAAAAAACATTTTTTGTTTGCTTGGTTAGGACTTGAATCCACTACCGTACGATTACGAGTCTTTAGCATTAACCACTAGACTATGACCGGTGTGCATGATGAGGATTGTAGTTTCTGCTACTTGCAGAAAGAAATATTATTAAAAAATCAGTAAATAAGTAGAAACATTTTCCGGAAATGTTTAATAAAATTCGGTTGAATAATTTATTGTTTATTTCAATCATTTCAAAAATATATTCAAGTGTGTGTGTGTCCTACACATAAACAAGCGAGAAAATAAATAAAATATTCTTGATATTCACTATTTTACTCTTATTTATTTAGTAGATCAAAACTTTATTTATTAGCTACTTGTATCAGAGATTTTTTTTTTTTGATATGGAAATGAATCAGTGATATGTATTCCTTTGTCTTCGTGTAACCCATTTACATTTTATCGAAATGAAAGGAAAAATGTGAGTGATTTGAATGAACCAAAAAGAAAAATTACAGAATTTTTCCATCAATTTTCTACTAAGATTTGTTCCATTTTTTTCGTATCCTGCTTTATTTTGTAGAAGTACCTACATCTACAGTATTTTTGTACCAATTGTAAAAAGGTCAGGTCGATAGCTTAGTTGGCATAGTGCTTGCATTCTATGCCGAGAGCTCGAGTTTGAATGCGGATGTCAGAAATGATTTTCCGTTTTGGTGATTATTTCAAATCCAAAATAAAATACCGGCAAGGTTCACTCAGCCTTCAAAATAAATTAGTACCAGCCCCCTCGGAAGCTGGGAAACCGTTACTTCAGATTAAGTGGTTGGAGTTGGGCCGGCCCCCTTACCTGTATTAATAAATAGGTTCCACTCGCTTCATGGGATAATATGAATACTAAATGTAATATATCTTTGCAACTTAGATTATAGATTTTAATTTAACTATTAAATTTATTAATATAGAATGAACATAATGGAGATGAGAAATTCTCAAAAAATAATAAATTATAAAATACGTCTAGGAAATTCATTCCCTGGATAATTCATTCTAAAACTGTATTTTTTATTTCTCTACATCACTTAACCCTGTCCGTGCCGCGCGCTCGATTCTTGCAGTCGCCGCATTAAAAACGGATTAAGACCGACCGCCGCTACATTATGCATGCTCCGTACCTATACTTTTAATTCTTCTCGCTTGAACTTTGGTTTTAATCCTTGCATTTCAACTTAACGAAGGCATACGCCTGAATTCATTAGAGAACTTTTAATATTTGCAATAAAAAGAAAATTCGGAATTTTAATACCGCCTTTTATGATCGTCTTGATCATCTCAAAACCGCTTTTTCATACGAACGTGTAAACAGATGAATCCTTTATGTTCTCCTGAACTTATTTTCTAAATCTATCCCGCGCAGGCCACCTGAATGGTCCATACACTTGTAGCAGCCACCTTGGAGGCTCACTGTCCAAAAACGATCTTCTTTTCTCTTTCGTGAAACTCCTGGCGACTGCTGCACGATGCGACTGCAGTTGTTAGTTATTGCAGGGTCTTGAAGACCAGCAAGTTGATCTTGTGCTAGACTCTGCCAGGTATCTTCAGCCAGTGAAATGCCTGCAGGCGCAGCGTTTTGAAGAACAGAACAGTACTCCGAGTCTTAAATATTGGGTAAACTCCCCATGATTGCATTAATCGAAAAAAATATATGAAAAGTAAATCACTCACGAGTGCCGTTGTATATTTCATACATTTTCGATTTAATTTAGGCAAACGAGAAGAGTTGGTTCGTTTTAGAAATGTTTTACGCTTGTGACACAGGTGGCCAAACCAGCCATAAAAAACATAAAAATAGAAATTATTTCATCAATACTTATGAGCAGTTTCATTTATGATTTATTTCCAATATTAAATAGGTATGTTGATTTGTATACTTTGGTAAAAAATGTCAATGGTGTAAGAAGTTTATTGGGTTAGTTTGGATATATGGAGAGTATGAATGATGATAGTCTGACGAAGAAAGGTTACGTTACAAGTATGGATGGATGTCATGGTAGAGGAAAACCGAGAACAGTATATATGGACCATATTCTTGAAATATGAATGAAACATAAAAATATAATAATATGCACGACGCTGAATAAAATGAACGAAGTATGCAAGGAAAGAAATAATCTCTGTTGATCTTTGATTTAAAAAATGTAATTTGTCATGTATGTTCCTTGACTTATAGGTTGTTATGCGGCTGACCACCCATAATATAAAAATTGGTTCACTTTGCCAATGTCACCCCTGTTTCAGGGAAGGACGGCAAGAGTTGCAAGGCTTATGTTCATTTAAGATTGGGTTTTTATATTGTAGGTCCACATGCGGCATGTGTTAGCGCGAAATTATACATATCTGCTTGTGGGAATGCATTTAGTATAAATCTTTAATGATATATATCTTTGCAGCTTAGATTAGATTAGATTAGATCTGCATTTTGGCGTCTGGACTTTATAGATTCATTTTATGAATTCTCATTGAATCTCCTGAATTTTGTTATCTGTTTTGTATGATCACAGAATGTAATTGTTTGCGATGAAAATCAGGTAAATTTTACACATTTGAAAAGAAGTTGGTTCACCAATTCGTTTCGATGTATTATTGTTTTTTATTTTAAATTATTATGAGTTTATCACTCTACGACAACGGTGAACATTCGAGCTAAGTGGAGATCGAACCGGCACTGTTGTGTGTCAAACACACGCCAGAACGATCGTCCTTGGTCGCTCGGCCATAGCATGGCAGTTTAGTTTGAGACAATAACGAAGCATTGGGAAAAAAACAGATGTTGAGTGTCACTCACCAGTGAAGAATGTCTGCAATCGTTGTTGGTGAGTGTGTACACATCTGCGCGCGCTTCTGTCACGTGCTCGCGTCGTGCACGATCACGTGCGCGCGCGCGCCCGCAGCAGTAGCACGCCAGGCACAGCAGACATAGGGTTAAGCCTAGCGCCGTGCTGAAAGAAAAATAAAATTATAGGATATTCAAAGGAATTTGGAACGAAAAAATTTGGCACAATATTTTTTTTGTTTGTTTTCTGGAATCTGCATACAATCTAAGTCACAGATTTTTAATTGAGGCTCACTGTTCATACACATGTAAAAACAGTATCGATTCCTTAAACCTTTTATCGTTCCCGCCCCGCATGTGTCAGTAGGGACAATAGTATATAGACGCTTATGCAAACTACATTTATTTCATTATATTTTTTATGATTATATTATTAAATCATTTATTTCAGGTGGCGGATTGCCTTTCCGTGATGTTAAAAGCGGCTGAAAATACAATACTTTGTATACATACTCGTACATGCTACAGGTGTATGTATTCGCAGAATAAAATTTGCCTCAAATAAACATGAGCTCTACAATTATTGTCGCCTTCTACTGAAACAGGGATGGCATTGACTTAAGTAAACCATTTTTAACAGAATGGGTGTATCTACGTATTAATTCTACAAAATTAAAATTTAAAAATTATGGGTGAGTAGCTTCGAATCAATCTAAATGTAAATGAAATTTGAAACTTAGATATCCACCTACAATGATTTAATTAAAAGCTTGGAAATACAAAAAAAAACGATTTAAATTAAATTTAAAAAAGTAAAAAATAACGCCCCCGGGTGGACTCGAACCACCAACCTTTCGGTTAACAGCCGAACGCGCTAACCAATTGCGCCACGGAGGCGGCGATCAGGTGCGCGAATAAAATAGAGCAAAAACTTTGTGCATTTCCATAATCTTATTTTAATCGACCACAAGTCAAAAAGTTACTTTCTTATCTGAAAAAGATTAGATATGAAATTTCTTGAAAGAATAAGTTTTAGTTTTTTCATGATTTATTTCGGATTACATAAACAAGCCTCCGTGGCGCAATTGGTTAGCGCGTTCGGCTGTTAACCGAAAGGTTGGTGGTTCGAGTCCACCCGGGGGCGATTTTTTTTATTATTTAGAACTTATTGTATGGGTGAGGTGGACCATAATATATTTTTGTAGAGTTTTAGAATCATGACGTCATATTTCCTTATGTGTTTATATATTTTAAGAACCACTAGTGATTGTGAATGCCCGTTGTAAATCAATGGTTTGTTGTGCATTTATCCTATTTATGTATTTTTAATTTTTAGATAAAATCAAGGAAATATTTATAGCTTTTGAAGAAAAAATGTAAGATTTGCGAGTTGTGAACTATATACCTACGAGTATCTTTTGGAACAAAATAGAAATAGCGTCATATCGCTAAACTTCACATATTGTACAAAATTACGTGCATAAAATAATTTTATTTAACTTGCTATTTGTTAAATAATACGTAGATAAGTTTAAAAGATTCCCGGTCTTGAATTTTTAAATTTGTAAATAAAGATACAATTTACTTAATTACGCACCATTTTAATTTAACTGAATTACTTTTTTTCAAAAGGGAAAAGTTTTGCATGGAGCCTTTTACAACAGGAGGTGTCGCTCTCTGACCCACTGCTGTAACCGTTCCTAATTAATTTCCCTTTCAAACTTCACAGCCGAGGCCCACTTTAAACTTAGGCCTACCCACTACCCAGGGAAGTCAGCCACAAACAGAAAACTGTGTGAAAACATATCAACTTGTGTAGTAAGAACAAATTAAAAATGTAGTATTAGTGTAAATCAAAATGAATACTTAAGACATTCCTGATTGATTTTGTATGATTTAAAAACTAAATTTATCGAAGCGCATTGAACAGAATAACGTGTTTCTCAACGTTTCGTCGAAGTCGTATACGACGTCAACAGGATATGTGTTGCTTTTTCTACGAAGAAGCATGAACTAATTATCAGAAATAATTGTTTTGTTCATACTGACAATGCCGTATACATATGTGGGTAGAAAAGGTTTAATTTGTATACAAATACCGACATGCCAATTCGTGTAAGATCGTGTTTACACATACTGCATGTGTTCTTACAAAAGAAAACCATTATATCAAATAAACAAGATTGAGTACAAGGTCTGTTTAACTGTCTTTATATCGACACAGTATGTTGCCTCGCGATATATTCCAGAACTTGGTGTGATGGACACGGTGGAGGGAGCTGGCATTAAAATCTCCACGTAGTACTACTGTAAAGAAATTGATTGTTTAAAAAATGGTTCCAAAACGATATAATAAAGCAAAATATGTGGATCGTGCATTTTGCATGGCTGACCCTGTGCTGTGGAATGCTCTACCCCATGAGCTTAGATCTGTAGAGAGTGCAAGTGCGTGTAAGTCGGGATTGAAGACATGTTTGTTTCGGAGATGAATAGTGCCCTTGGGGCAGTTGAATAGTGCCCTTTTTTTTTTTTTTAGAAATCCTGTGCGGGAGACTCCCTAGATTCTAAAGACTCTAGGGGTCTATGACACTTGTTGAAGTGCCGCAGAGGTGTACGAGCTTGGTCGTCGCTACAAAGCGCCAATACTCAAGCAAGACCCAGTTTCTGTAAGGCGGCTGGATGGACCTTTGGTGACCGGTCATTGTTAAAGGTTTATGAATTTTTCAACCCAGCGAAGTGCACATTCGAAATATAAATGGTATATTTTTGTGCTCCGCCGGGATCCGAATCCACAACCCTCCATTTACGAGTCCGAAGTGTTGCCACTTCGGACTACGGACCGGCCGCGGCCCTTGCAGTGATTTATCACAAAACGGCACTACAAATATTGTCTAGTTGTTATTATTATTATAAGACCAAAACTCCATTTCTCTTTCCGCCTTTTCCTGAAATAAACCCTTGACTTATAGGTTGGTATGAGGCTGACTACCCATTCTGTAAAAAAATGGTTCACTTGGCCAATGTCACCCTGTTTTAGGGCAGATCGGCAAAAGTTGCAGGGCCTTTGTTTATTTGGGGCTTGGTTGTTGAATTGTAAGTACACAAGAAGCATTTGTAAGCGCGAAGTTACACGTGTCAGTGGGCATGCATTTAATATGAATTTTAAATGTTTATATATCTTTGCAACTTAGATTATAGATATAAGTTGCGTTATTCCAGCTAAGTTCCTCCTATTTCCAGCCATGCACTAGAGTAGTAGATCCACTGATATGTGACTGTGTTATCCAGAATCACTCCTGGACTAAGCTCTGACTTACTTAACTCTGAACTTCATCTGCTTCTTGTTCATTTTATTCAGAGCCATGATCTTTTAATCTTACGACTCTGAATATCCCATTTGTTCACTTCTTCAGAATAAGATCCATCAATCTGACTATCGATATCGCAAGGAAAAAGGACGGATGCATTGAGAGTAAGCAAATGCGAGGGAGATAGAGAACAATGCGAGAATCGTTCACGAAAGGTTTATTGTTTGCTTGCGTACAAAGTTTGTGGATGAAGAACAATGGCGCGACACACACTAAAAATCTGCTCTTACTCGCCTAAAAATTGAATCGATATTGTCGATAAGTTAGAGAGAGTGCATAAACGAACGATTCAAACTGGTCTTCTGATCTTATCTAATCTAATCTAATCTAATCTAATCTAAGTTGCAAAGTTATGTTACATTGGAGATTCACATTAAAGGCATTCTCATAAGCAGACACATACAAGTTCGCGCTTGCACATGCCGCATGTGAACCTACAACATAAAAACCAAATCTCAAATGGACATACACCCTGCAACTCTTGCCGTCCTTCCCTGAAACAAGGGTGACATTGGCAAATTGAACCATTTTTACAGCACGGGTGGTCAGCTACATACCAATTTTCTTAAAATCAGTATATACCTACTTAAAAAAGTTATTTTTATCATTTTGACTTAAGTTTCTATAACAGTTTGCTTTTGCTTCTGAAAATAAATAGAGCCATCTGTTAAATACTTCCGAAAATGTCGTTCTTACAATTTAAATTAACTTAAAAATTTCAAAATATGTATTTATTTGAATATATTTGTAAATACGCTTTGAACGCATATATAACAAAAGCATGAAGAAGACGCGATAGTATCTGAAGAAATTATTACATTAAAATACTTGTCCAACATTTTCTATCAAATTTATTTTGTAGCTTGAATGAAAAAGTTTCCCCTCTTGATATCAACACAATGTGACGACTTGAGATGATATTGTGACGTCACTTTATTTCAACAAATTTATCTCCCAAGATACAGAGTTACGTTTCAACTCAGCCATAGCGTTTACCAAAAAAATACATGTAAACCAAAACAGCGCTTGCAGTGAGCGTTTTAGTTTAGATACATGTTTAGGGAAAGTTGTTAATGTTTTGAAATTTCGGTACAGTACCCCGAGTTTTACACATTGCGTAAACTCCCCTTGATTGCGTGGTTTGAAAAATGTATGAAAGATACAACAGGACCGCTAGCGAGTGATTTAGTTTTCAAACATTTTTTTTCTGTTTCTACCGTTGCAGTGAGTACGTAATGTTTTGTGCTTGGCGTTAGGGATGGGCAAATGAAAAAAATATCGAATCGATATTTTCAAACACTATGTGAAATATGTCGAGACAAAATTATCGATATTTCGATACATCGATACTAAATAAAAAAATATCGGTTGCTGTCGGGTAAGTGTAATGTAAAATGTAATTGTAAATAATATAAATGTAATGTAATGTAATGTAAAATGTAAAGTGTAATGGGTAACGTCTTAACATGTCGTCTAAAAAAATCCGTCGACAGGGTGGTTTGCAAACACAACCAGCGAGGAGGGCAGAAATGCATTGCAAAAAAAAACGTTTTTGGTAAAAAATATCCACATATCGATATTTTTCAAATCGAAGAAAATATCGATATTTTTTAAATAAAAATATCGGTACTTTTGAGTTATCGATATATTTCCCCCATCCCTACTTGGGGTACAGATCTGTGGTGATACTCATAGTAAAGAATTTGTAAATTGCAAAAGTATTCCGCCACTTTCCCAAAAATGAGAAAACTTGAATACTTTATCGTCACGGGAAGAAAATGACAATTGATGATGTATTATACATCGATGATTATACTCGTATACATGGTTTTTTATTATTATGGTTTATTTGTGACAGCATTTTGATGGAATTTTGTAGTAAAGAATGTTTGATAGACGATGGAATTATATGCCTTGGCTTTTGTGAAAAAAAAATGAGAATAGAAAAAAGCTTTAAAATTTTCTTTCGTCCTGTTAGGAGCAGTACCCGTAGTACGAGTTTTTTTCACAATACTCGAAGTATTGAGTATTGAGAATAATGTATGTGAACTTGTAAAGCACCTCTGGCAAAAAAAGTTTCACCAGTATTGTGAAAAAAACTCGTACTACGGGTACAGGCATGGAGGTATATATAGGTACAGGTGTATTTCAGAGGGGAAGCTGAAAGATTTTCATGACATTGTTTATTTGGTTGTGGAAACTTAATATCCATGCAATTGGCAATCCTTCAATGCGCTGTAAGAAATGAACGACTATATTTTCACGGTTAAAATACATTATGTGCATGTATCATGATTATTCAAAAGTTTTCAGGGTTTCAGGGAAAGGCGGCTTGTGTTTATGTGAGTTTTGGTATAATTGTATGTACAAACGCAACATATGTGTAACCACGAACTTACCTGTGCCTGCATATGGGCATGCATGCATATGTGAGCCTTGGATTCTCATATTATATTAGCTCATATTATATTAGCTCATATTATATTTTCAACTTAGATTATATGTAGATGGTGTATCAACTTGATTGTGATGATTTTTTTAAATTGACCGGCCTCGACGAAATTATAAATATAAAATTTGTTATCTATGATCTAAGTTGCAAATATGTAATAACATTTTAGATATTTAGAACATTTAAGATTCATATTTCATGCTCGTCCACGATCAACCACGTGTGAGTTCACGAACTGCATGTTTACTTACAAATTGGATAATGTCATGAATCATTAAAATACACCTTTATTTTATTTCCATTCGATAGCTCATTTCGTAGAACGCTTACGCTCGGAGGGTAAGATTTTGATTCGCTTTGTAGGGTTTCTCAGCTTCAGTGTTTTCTTTACACACAAGATTCACTCAGTTTTCATAAAATTGAGGCCTCGCTCATAGGGAAGCAGGAATTGTCCCAACGAAATCGGCAACCATCTCTGAATTTCTTTTGAATTTTATATATCCACTGTCTAACCACAGGCCAACTGAACCTACTTATTTTGACTGCAAAAGTTTTCGTGTTTTATCTTTGGAAGAGGAAATAAAGAAATCAAGAATATCTCAAGAATATCTCAAGAAATCACTTTTTCGTTACAGAAACATATAAAAATATATTCTTAAATAAATAAATAAAATATGATGATTTATTTGGTGAGCGCTGTTTTTGTTTGGGGCACAACTCAAGTGATCTAAAAAAGCGCCAATTCTCCAGCAAGACCCAGTTGTGGTAAGACAAAGAATGGTGAGTTTATTCAAACTAGTGAAGAGAGCATTTGAATCTTAAATATCTTTGCTTTGTGCTCCGACGGGAATCTATACCACGACCTTCCATTTACGAGTCCGAAGCGCTAACCACTAGACTACGGATGGAGGCACTAATTCAAATATTTACATGTGTTTGCTTGTATGAATGAATTAATATAATACGAGCATTAATGAAATATGAATATTCAATGTTCGTAAATAAAAGTTGGGTTAGTGTATTGACATTGTGAAGATTCATTTTAAATTCATAATGTAAAAGTAAAACAATTTTTTTTTTTCATGAGTTGATTTATATATATCTACCCATACTGCGATGGTGGATCAGGTGGAGGAGAGAGAAGGTTGCTATACCTTGGACAAAGGAATAACTAAGAATTTTCGGATTACGAGGCGAAAGTGTTAACCATTAGACAAAAGACTGGTCGACTGATAATCTTGAGCGTATTTGAAGAATGAATAAAATTGCAAATAACGCACAAGTTAACCGATTTCTTAATAAAGTGACCTTTTTTGCAGTACGGGTGGTCAGCCTCACACCCGCTTGACAGTCAATAATTGAGGAATTGCTTGCGTGACCGGCCTGACAGATTTACAGCTGGCATGTGCAATCTCACGCGATACAAATTGCTGCGTCCATACTACAGATACATGGACAGTCAGAGATGATACAATCGCAACGCAACGCAACTAAGCTACACATATAGTGCAACTTCTTACCGCGTTATCACCAAAGGGTTTACATATGGCAAAAGCAACCTATGTATGTTTACAGGTAACGAGGCCGGCCTTGACCAGCAACTTCAATTAAATGGGAGTTTCTAAGCTCCCGATAGGGCTAGTACTTATTTCTTGTGAAGGCTGAGTAAACCTTCCCGGTATTTATTTGTGCTTTAAATAAACACGAAAGCTGGAAATCATTTCTGTCACCCTCGTCTCGGTGGGATTCTAACCCGAGCTCTCTGCATGGAATGCAAGCCGACTTTTCCCTTGTATGTGAAAACTAGTATTGTATCTCACGCGCTACATTCGACCCCCTTTAGGACAACGCGATAAGAATTTGCACCTTATGTGCAGCCTAGTTGGGTTTTGTACCGAAAAAAAAGACAATAGGGCATATCTTCTGTAGACCATCATGCTGTAAAAATTGGTTCACTTTTGCCAATTTGCTCGCAATTTCAAGGATAGTCAAGATGAGATTTAGGGTTTATGGTCATTTGATGTTTGAGCTTATGTACATATTCAGCCTGTGTAAGCGCAAACATGCGCGTGTTTGCTTGTGGAGATGCATAAAATACGAGTCTTAAATGTTAAGATATCTTTGCAATTAAGAAATATAATAAAAACCTTTTAACCGTAATTTTTGGTGACAGAAAGATATCTTTCTTTTGAAAATGTATCTTGTGGGACGATTACGTTTTTTTAAATCTTATATGTGACGAGACAGTCTCTTGATGTTTCTTATACGTTTTGCGACACATTAAAGTTGTATCTTTTGCCGAGGACAGTCCGATCAGATAGTGCCATAACTTAAATTCGCGCCGAATCAGCCATGGTGTCAGTCAGGAGTGGGACCGTCATAACTGAATATCTGTCAGAACTGCTAAACGCTGACATCAACTTGTCTCATGTTGGGTTCAACTACAAGCGGGAGATTTGTTGGAAACATAAATGAATCAAAAATACTCGTCATGTAATATTCGCTTTATTTTACGTCAATCCAAATTTTGCCCTTTTTCTGTTTTGATGAAATCAATTTTTGTACTAACTGTTTACTTAAATGCTGACTTGGGATCGAATAAGTACAGATTATTGTGAAATACTTGCTACGATCTATTAGCTACGATCTTTGCTACGAAATACTTGCAACGCAAGATTTGCTACAACCTCTTTGCTACGAAGTATTTGCTACGAACTGTTTGTTTCGAATCACTTGATATGAACTCTCTGCTACGAAATACTTGCAATATGATCTCTTTGCTACGTAATGCCTACTACGACGAACTCTTTGCTACGGAAAACTTTTTTACGAACCATTTGCTACGAACTCTTTGCTACTACACTTGCAACGAACTTTTTAGTACGGAAGACTTGCTGCGAACCATTTGCTACGAAAGAAATGCTGCGAACCATTTGTTACTAAATACTTGCTACGAACCATTTGTTACTAAATACTTGCTACGAACCATTTGTTACTAAATACTTGCTACGAACCATTTGTTACTAAATACTTGCTACGAACCATTGGCAACCAAATACTTGCTACAAACTTGCTACAAAATTCCTACTTCCTAGGAACTATTTGCTACGAAACATTCGCTGCAATGCATTTGCTTCGAACCGTTTTCTAAAAAATCATGGACTGCGAACCGTGTTTTACAATCTTTAAACCAGTTTCCGTTGTTCATAGAATCGTCTTTAGTCTCAATTTATATCACACATCTCATTCAACGGATGCTGGAATATATAATGATAGGTATATTTTGCATGGACTCGTTTAACATCACCTGGTGGCATTTCTTTCATATCAGCTCATTTGAGTCACTTCTTTTATTTCCGTTCTGACAGGTTACCTTTTTTACGCGTAAGCCCATTTGCGTATCAGAAAATCAGAGCCACAAGTATGAAACTTTGTTCAAACTCAACCAACAGCAATTTACTGAAAATGTAAGAAAACTAAAACATCGCTTGGAGTGAGCATTTTAGTTTTTATGCATTTTTAAAAAAAGATCTATGGATTTGTTTGGGCGTTAAATTTTATATTAGGTCTGAAGAACGTACGTATCTTGAAGTCATCAACTTGCGTGACATTTCCACGTGTATGCTGGTTCAATTTACCTGAATTGACATTAATTAGTCGTAATTCAAACATTTTTAAGGCATCTGTTGAATAGTAGCTAATGTTTAATTTTCTTAAAAAAATTTCAATACGCTGTAAAAGAATACTGAATGTTCGTAGGTACAAAGTACATTTTAGTTTTTTTAAATTTATTCATAAAATTATTATGTTGCAAAGATATATGGGCATCTAAATTTCTTATCTAATGCATGCCCACATGCAGGCACATGTAAGTTCGCGCTTACACATACTTCATGTGTACATACAAAATATACCAAACCTCAGATGGATGCTTGAGTAAATTAAGTAAATAAACCTTTCCCTAAAGCTAAGGTGGCATTGGCAAAAGAGAAATATTTTTTTGCAGCATGAGGGGTCAGCCTCATATCAACCTATTAATCAGGGAAGTCATTACCCTAAGTAACATTTTGCACTTTATGTAATTCAAACCTTAAAAAAAAAGTTCTCGACAGTTAAAAAAAAATGTTTTACAGAAAACATGTTGATGTAATATTATTTTATTTTGTCTGTTTTCTTGTTTTTACCTTCAATAGTTGTAATATCAGTTTTGCAATGAAAAACGTGCCGGGAATATGAACAAATACCTACAAATTAAACTTAGAATTCCCGAGATAATTCCCGAGGTACAGCCCTATTTCACAATGTTACTGGTCTGTTTAATCTTAGTTGCAAGAATAAAGTAAGATTTATATTAAATGCAGCCTCACTGGCATCATTCGAAAGCTTGCACCTACACATGCTGCGAGCGAAAAATACAAACCTCAAAGGCCATCAATAATGAATTGTTAATTGATTTTTTGATAACTAGTTCTGGCCAGACAAAATAGTATTGCATTCCTCTTCACACATCTATTTAAAAAAATGTTGTCGACCTCACCTGAAACAAGGGGGACATTGGCAAAAGTGAAACAATTTTTGCAAAATGCGTGGTCAGTTTCATATCAACCTGTAAGCGCAAACTTACACGTTTCTGCCTGTGGGCGTACATCAAATACAAGCCTTGAACGTCAATATATCTTTGCAACTTTGATTATAGAGAGGAGTGTACGTAATATTTTATACTCAGGGTACTGATATAAAAAAAACGTACTTTAAATGGGTTAGTACATACGAGGTAGGTACATAATTATTTTTTACTTGTACACAAACAAGTGGATATATAAATTGCCTTTTATGGTGCAGTAAGTGTGTACTTATAAATAAAGTCAGGAGGGTTGTTCGGATAAGGGAAGCGTCGTAAAGCGAGCGCTATAAAATTATATCCTGGAGAAATAATAAAATACGCTAACTCCATCAGGAGTACCGGCTGACGTGCAAAACGCAGACCTCATAATACCGGATATTGCATCTTTTTCAAAATTAGATTTTCTAGATTTTTTTATTAAACTGTGTTGCTATTGTTACGTTTTCTGCTGGATTCTCTTTTTAATTAAAAATGTCATCATTTATTTTTACGGAATTTATTTTTGACAATTTACTTCACAACTTGACAATCACTATTTATTGGTATTACTCAGTGAATGACTCTCTGCGACTCTACTCTCCGTAACATTTTGATCTCTTATATAGGGAACCAGAGGAGTCTTTCTCGCATTCACTAGATCATTCTTTCACCAGAACGTCATTTCAATGCACTAGTACAATCCCTATCACTTCCAGATGGTTCCGTCTTACGTGTATAGGTGTGCGTAGTCACTTGAATTTCAAATTCCGTCGTACGATGTATGCGTGTATAAGCGCCTTGGACCGGTCCGTAGTCCAGTGGCAACACTTCGGACTCGTAAATGGAAGGTTGTGGATTCGGATCCCGGCGGAGCACAAAAAATATACCATTTATATTTTGAATGTGCTCTTCGCTGAGTTGAAAAATTCATAAACCTTTACCAAAGACCGGTCACTGAAAGGTCCATCCAACCTTACAACAACTGGGTCTTGCTTGAGAATTAGCGCTTTCTACAGCGACGACCAAGCTTGCAGAGGGCTCTTGAGGTGTGATACACACAAAAACAGCGCTCACCAAATAAATCATCCTAATATTATTATTATTTATTATAACGTATTTCAAGTTCGCAACATTGTTTTTGTCTCCTCTTCTTTCATTTTGGTATCCTTCATCAACATCCAACACTCATCATAAATTACCTCTTTTGAACGCAACTAAGCTGAAAATATAGTGCGACTTCTTACCCTGAATGTTTCGCATGTGGCGTGTGAAACTTATTTCGTTTCACTGGTAAGGTGGCCGGACTTCACTTGAAGTAAAATTTTCTTACTCTTGAGGAACTGGTTCTGAGCAAACCTTGTCTGTATATTTATTTTGAGTGTAAAATAAACGCCGAAAAGCGAAACCATTTCTGACACCGTTGGCGAGGATGTAACCCTGAGCCTTGGCATGCAACGCAAGCATTGTACCAAGTAAGCTATCGATCGGAATATTGAAAAAAAATCAAAATCATTTCTAACATCTGTTGAACTTGAAGGATAGGAACATGAATAGGAACTTGAAGCAAAAAAAAAATGGGCAGCGAATTGCATTTTTTTTAGAATTACCAAATATCAGCTTACCCCGTTTTGGTATTTTAGCGACACCTGGTAACCTATACAGATGTATTATAAGCCATATAATTGTGCTCCGTTTGGTTGCTGACAGTTTTATTTATGTGTCTCTTTTTACCAACCCTTCTACAGTAGAGCCTCGATTACCCGAGATTGCGATTGACCGAACTCATAAGTATTGATGAAGAAATAGTTTCAAGAAAGGTGTTCATTCTAAAGCTTTGCCTGCATTTGGAACAGCTTTACCTCACGTGAAGCAATGCCAGCAGATAATTTCCTCATGAAGACAAGGCGGGAGACACATTTCTGAAAAAAATAATGCCCCTGAATTATATCAAACGATGGTTTTGTTTTATTGTCGTGCTTATTCTGCTCATTCTTTCGCAAGTATATCTACTCAAAATATCATACCTGTATAAAGCTACCGCATTTGTGGACATCAAAACGTAACTTTATTTCGCAGTATGTTTGTTTAGATTTTCTATTCTATTGAAATGATATAAAACAAACATTGCTATAATATTTTGTTTAATAAATGTAGGAATACAAATACATACTTGAATCATAGTTTCAAATCTATGGTGTATATTTTTGTCTATGCTCCATGGTTTTGTCTTTTAAATTTTTTGTACCCATTTGTCGGGGAGTTTTGTGATATCCTATGAATTGTCTGTGTTTTTTTTCTCTCTTCAAAACCTCGTATAGATAACAATAAATGTACTGTCTTTAATATATAATAAACATAGGGAAGAAATAACAATATATGCCCACACATACGAATGCTTTCACAAAGCTCTACGAGACTGTGTTTGTGCAAAAATAAATGTTGTGAATAAGTACAAGTACTTAGGTATCATTATAGATTCCTACTTCACTGGGAGGAGCAAGTCAAGACAGTCTGTAACAAGCTAAGGATATGCCTTCTGAACATGTACCATCTAAAACCATACCTGCCATACACAGTGCTAAGACTGGTTTACATGGGGTTGGTTGAGCCGATTATTACCTATGGACTAAGAATATGGGGCCTTTTAATCGTATATCGACAGGATATTGAACATACAAATCAGAATATTAAAATGCATAGTTCCAAAAGAAATAAAAAAAGAAGCAAAAGATAATCACAATATATTATTTAACTATGTCAACGTCTTATCGGTGGAAAATCTATGCAAATACAAAATAATGACGGATCATTTTCTTGACGATGGGCACAAAATAAAAATATCACACCCGATTGAGACAAGACTAGTTTCGGCACAGCGGCTGAGGGAGCCTCGGCAGGTAAACTACTACGGGAAAAGAACATTGGCATGTGTTATTCCTAAATTATTTAATCGGCTTCCAAAAAGTATTAATGAAGAAAAAAATATAAATAGATTTAAAAAAAACATTAAGACCCACTTAAAGGTTAATGTATAAGGGTTTAAGAAACCAACATGTAATGTAACCTGCAGACAAGCCTCGGCTTTGCGGGAACAAATAAATACATGTATGTATTGTTAAAAATATTAAGATAGTAAAGGAAAATAAATATAAAAAAAAAAAAATCTGATACGTGAAACAAAAGAAAGGGTCCAGTCCTTTTTTTACTTTACACAGCCGACATTGAGAGTATAGTTGAAAAGTACAGCCTTTCTGCTCATTCTTACGCTGATGATTGGCAGATTTACTCTCAGTGTCGGCCCAATGAGACTGAGGACCTTAAAGGCAGGATGTCTGCTTGGATCATGGAGGTGGGTGGGTGGATGAAGCAAAACGGCCTTATCCTCAATGCCAACAAGACCGAACTTATGTGGTCGGCCACATCCAGGCGCGATCACCTCCTGGATAATGGGGCACCTCTCTCCATTGGGGGAAGTTTGATTCAGCCTTCTAACTCTGTGAGACTTTTGGGAGTTATGCTGGATCGGAATCTCACAATGGAGGAGCAGGTTGACAAAACAATAGCCGCTTCATTTTTTGGCCTACGCCAAATAAGAGCTGTCAGAAGGTGTCTACCGCCGGGTGTGGTTAAAACATTGGTGAGTGCTTTTGTGATGTCCCGAATTGATTATTGTTCCACACTTTATATCGGCCAGTCAAAGAAGCAACTGAACAGATTTCAGTCTGTTTTGAATGCGGCCGCAAGACTGATCTTCGGGATGTCCAAATTCTCTCACATCACTCCGCTGTTGAAAGAACTACATTGGCTTCGTTTTCCTGAGAGGGTGGTCTACCGTGTGTGTTTGACGGTATTTAAAGCTCTAAATGGTTTGGCTCCATCATATCTGTCAGACATGTTTTCCCCCGTTGAGGTGAGTGTGAGGGGGCGGACACTTAGGTCAGCAGGGTGTCGAGCTGTCAGGTTGATGCAGCCTCGCCGTCAAATATGCACTAATTTTGGGGATCGCGCTTTCCGGTTTGCGGGACCAATGGAGTGGAACAGACCCGGAGTGAGGGTTTCGGAATCTGTTGGCATTTTTAAGGGATCACTCAAACAGCACCTTTTTAAAATATCTCATTCATGATTAGGAGGGCCCTTGAGGTGTGACACACACAAAAACGGCGCTCTTTTGTCATGTATTAATTAAATAAAAATAAATTATCCTCATATATATATATATATATATATATATATATATATATATATATATAAGAAACTCTTACCATTTGAAAATCAGAATTTCCAACATTTTCCGTAGTACGTAATGTCTGTATTATCCGAGATAGGCTCGGTCTACAATAGCTCGGATAATCGAAGTTCTACTGTACATGCATCTTCCATTTTACCCTTTGGGAGATCACTGGACCTCTACGGTACTAGAATCGTCTTCTCTCTAAACGGCGGACTCTACATCTGAAGGACGGCATTTACGTTGCTTGGAATTACTGATGTAGTACTTAACCGGTCGTGGCCTAGTGATTATAGTCTCTAACTAGGTGCTGTTCGGAAGAGGTCTGAGTCAGAAATAGTCCTGTGTTACTCCTAAACACAATTCCTGCCTAAACACAATTTCACTCAAAATAAATTGCACAGAATCTGCACTGGACTTTCTTGCAAAAATTAACCCACTGTATGACGTATGTAAAGCTATAATCATCTACCAGCTTATGCAGTTTCAATGAAAATATAATATATCGATAATAAATCAATTTTATTCCACCGCGGTGTGTACCTGCATACCCGTGCGAGTATGGAAATAGCCATATAAATTCTTAAGTGAATAAAAAATATTTGGATGATTTATTTGGTGAGCGCCGTTTTGTGTGAATCACACCTCAAGAGCCCTCTGCGAGGTTGGTCTTCTCTGGAAAAAGCGCCAATTACACAAGAAAGATCCTCGACTCATAGGTTGGTACGAAGCTGACCTCTGTACTGTACTGTACTGTATCCTGCCACCGTTTCATTAGGGGTGGCCGGTACCTCCGCAGATGCGCCTCCACTTTTTGCTGTCATCACCTTTTTCATACATACTCTTCTCTTATTCTCACTCTGCAGGATCCATTCTTTCGCAATCTCACCTATTTGGTCT
Organism: Agapetus fuscipes; assembly: GCA_951799405.1. NCBI lineage: Eukaryota > Metazoa > Arthropoda > Insecta > Trichoptera > Glossosomatidae > Agapetus > Agapetus fuscipes. The sequence continues at coordinate 9,774,199 of OX637334.1, forward strand.
AACCATTCTTTCCTCAGCCTTCCCCTTCCGCGCTTTCCTCTGACATTTTCTTTGTACACTTTCTTCGTTAGTTGTTCATCATCCATTCTTTCAAGATGTCTGAACCATCTCATTGTACTTTTTTGTACTTTCATTCTCATATTCTCTTTTATACCACACTCATTCATCACTCAAGCATTACGTACTCTATCACTCAGTGTCTTTCCAGCCATTTCTCTCAGGTAAGCCATTTCAACCGTACTTACATACTTTACTCAGCTCACATTCATTAAGCCTCACTTCCACCAACCAATATGCCATTGTGGACCGCCGATCTCATATTCTTCGTAAGTTTCCTATTCCTTGTAATGCTTCCAATCGTTTCCATTACACTTCTTCCTCTACTAGCGCGCTTTTCCAATTATTTCGTCAATTTCGCATTCGACTCAAACTTGCTTCCCAGATAATCAAATTCTTTTACGACCTCCACTCTTTTTTCATTCAGTCTTATCTCAATTTTCTCGCATTTCTCAGTCCTCTCAAAGTGAAAAAAAAATTCACTTTGTTAATGTCACCCCTGTTTCAAGGAAGGTCGGCAAGAGTTGCAGGTTTTATGTTCATTTGAGATTTGGTTTTAATTTGTATTTTTAGTTTTAAGTACAAATTCAGCATTCGTAAGCGTGAACTTACACGTACCTGTTTGTGGGCATGCATTTCATATTAGTTTTGAATGTTTATATTTCATTGCAACTTATATTCTAGATTATTATAGATGGTCATTGAACTCTTCTGTATGCAAACTAGGACTTTGTATGGTGGGTAAAATTTTTAGTTATATTTTGAAAAAGTAATGACTGATTATTATTGGTATTTATAAAATTTTAAGAATCGCAGCCTTTTATCTATTTTTAACCCTTTGACTACCAAGAAAATTGCTAAAACATTTTCACTTTGTATGGCGGCTATACTTTTGATTCACTTTTTGGAAAAAATAATGATGGCAATATATAGGTTATTATTATTGTTCTACATTTGCACTACATTATTTTTTTATTAACCCTCTAACTGCCGAGAATTTTTCCATTATTTTTTTCTTTAATATGGCAACTCCCTAAACCGAGATTATGATGAAAAAATGATTATATTTATTAGATAGCACTATTATATAAATGGATTCACAAAAAAAATAAGAAAAATCGTCGGAGCCGTTTTTGAGAAAATCGCATTTAAAATTTTCAGCTCTTCGGAAGCCATCTTGAATTTTCAAAAAAGTAAAAAAAAAAATGATTACGAATTAAAGTAATAAGCTTGTTCTTGCTATCAAATCTAAAACAAATTTAAATATCTTGCATTTTAATAGGTTTTTGTAATATTTTCGATTTAAAATTTCAGGTCGTGTAAACGGTGCTTTATATTTATTTTTTCAAAAAAATTTTTTTGTAAATTTGTAGAAATTTGTAGAAATTTATGTTGTTCATAATATTGTAGAACATTATATTTTTGTTGACCCCTTAACTTTCGAGAAAATCACAATCGTTTGTTTTTTTCATATGGCAGCCCATAGACACAGATTAGTAAGAGTGCTGCCATAACTAATTTATTAAGTTAAAAATTAATTAGTGGCAAATCTGAAAATTTAAGAAAAATTCTTGGAGCCGTTTTTGAGAAAAGTGCAATTTTATGTTTTTTTTGTATGGCAGCCATCTTGAATTTTCAAGTTGGTGTAATGCCATGTTATTCATACTTAATACATGTCCAAAAAAGTTGATTTAGCCAAAATTTGGTATCTCTAGGTCTTATACTTGGAAGTGACACACACACACACACATACAGACGGACGTTTTTGAAAGATAGTGTTTTTTGGCATGTTCTGCACCAGGACAACTCATTTCCGTGAAAACCTCGAAATTTTTTTTTCACACCAAATCATAACTTTCTTTATAGCCTTCTGCTATAGCAAGAAAGTAAAAAGATGAAACCCCTCTCTACGACTCTTATTTCATTTAGTAAAATTTAATGGATTTCAGAGATGTGCGTACTTCTCAACTAATTTTAGTACGTGTAAAACATATTCAACACTCACAAGGTATGAAAACGCTCCTCTGAAATGAAGGAAAAATTCAATGTTAACTTAGGCTCTTGGGCTATTTCATATTTAGCATAATTCAAGAGGGTAAACCTTCGTGACCGGTCTTGGTAACGACATATGAATGTGTTTTCACCTCAGCGCAGAACTTTTTTATAATTCAAGTGATGTACATTTTTACGGGTCGTTTTTTTTTTAAATGTAGTACTCATTAAAAGTTTTCATTTAAAAAAAATACCACCAAATATAGCCCTTCAACATTAGCTACGAGGCATGTTTCTGTAGAGTAAACGCCTCTAAATCTGGCTGAGACTGTTCGTTAGTTTATCTCAATACTCCTGATTTCAGAAGCAAGACGTCAGTGTCTGTTATCCGACATGAAAACACCGTAAAATTACATAAATAATGCAGACACATCTGCCGAACTTTCCCCTGTAACTGACGGAACAGGTACTACAGTAGAGTTGCATTCAAAATATGCATACAGTGGCGGGTTTGCCCTAAGGCCCAGTAGGCACGGACCTAGGGCGGCTTAATATTAGAGGCGGCAAACATGGAAAAAATAAATACTTAGAAAAATATTTTAGGATATAGTTCAAGTCACGGTATTGTAGGATACTTTTTGTGGACAACCGGTTTCCCTCATTACAGTGCACTCTCACACAGGCATTTAGAAGCTGGCAGGAACTCTTTGACGAGATCTTTAGTAGTTTTTTTAACAAATTTATGATGCAAAAATAGAAGCAACGTTTTTCTTCACGAGTTGGTTTATTTTCTGGAGCTCTTTTGGTGTTGTCACACCATTATCAAGAGAAATGGGGGCTAATGGTGTGAAAAATTTTAAAGCGCTCGAGAAAATAAACCAACTCGTGAGGAAAAACTTTGTTTTTTATTTTTGCATTTGTTGGTGTTATGGCTGAGGGCTTAAGACGCTGTTCGTGACTAGCGTATTTGGAACAAAATAACGCTAGTTCAAATCACGCCTGTCCCATTTGACTATAATTTCGACTCTGGTTCAACAGATTCCATTGTATCCACACAAGCTTCTGCTTTCGCATGAAGGCAACTTGCCAGGCAAAATAGTTTGGTAAATTGCATAGCTCTTCACAAATAAAAAATAGAAGAATAATAATAATTTAAAGTGAATCTTCGTAATGGCAGTACACGAACCCTTTAACTTTTATTCCAAATTAATTTGAATTATATCTATGCCAACGGAGCTAATAAGAGTTACACTCCTAGTAAAGGCATATTGTGCCATGACATCGGTCCGGGATGGCGATACATTAAAAAGATCATGCCGTCTTCTCCGGCCGTTGTCGTCCGGCACATAAAGCTTAAAAACAGGGCGGGACTGTCAATTAGACCGTGCTTGTATGTAAATGATGAGGAATAAGAAAGAGACGACAGGCACTGCAGAGCCTAGGGCGACTAAGACTTCAAATCCGCCTCTGAATGAATATTGCATTGTTATATAGATCTGCTAAGGGAGGAAGTTTCACCTGTGCCCCAGTATAAAACTTTGCATTCAAACTCAACCATACCGTTTCATTAGAAATGTATTTAAAGTAAAACGCTCACTAGAAGCACTGTTTTAATCTCATACATTTCTTGGTCTACGCTATGGTTCAGTGTAAACGTAATGTTGTATACTTGGCGTACAGATTCAGAATAACGGCGTATTTGCATTTTCCATCCCTTAGTCGGAGAGTTAAAGACTGAATAGATAATAACGGAGCGTTTATTTGACATGGAAATTTTCCTGCAACGATTTCACAATACGGTTGTTTCATATACTCCCCATTCATAGTTAGTTGTTGATTTATTTTTGAATAATCACTCGTTTAATTGTATTTCCTTTCATCTTCGTTTAACCAATAGTTTTCGATTGTAAGCCATTTGCATATGATCAAAGAAGATTCTTTGTCTTTAAAAAGATACCATCTGCAATACAATATAACGCGATTCGGAAACCCATTTCAATTAAAAACATAAACAAAATTTGAAATAATATAAACGTTGTAGGTAATCAAATTATAAGTTTTGCTGAAGTATAAATAATTTAGGCACATAATATTTTGTGGATACCTACTCAAAAAGCTGTGGAGAAGCTATTTATAAAAAAGTCAAGTCTGTAGATTTAAGTTTGAAGTTTAGTTCATCGTACAAAAAGTATTTTATCATTTCAAATAGCAAATTGTAAGATTAGCAAATAGCTAGATTGATTGATGATGGATGATTTATTTACTGTGGCGCCATTTAATGGTCCAGAAACATCTCAAGGGCGCCATGGCTTCTGGAAAAAAGTAGTGTCTTCAGTCACTTTCTGAAGGTGGTGGTAGGCTGATTCGCGCGAACACCGTCGGGCAAATTATTCCAGGCAACCGGCCCGGCCACCGCAAAGCTCCTGTCTGCAAAATTTGATTCAACAATAGCATCGAAACTTCGTTCAATGATGATTTTTTTTTTACCAGATATGTCCTAGCACTAATAACGAAATGTGTAAAAAAAGATAAACTGCATAGCATTGGACTTATGTGCGAGCTTTGTGGGACCCCCTCGTCCGTTAGTTATAATTTTTTTATTTTATATTTGTAAAGAGGATTGCAATTCACTAACCTATTTTGCCTGACCAGTTGTCTTCATGCGAAAACAGAAGCTTGTGTGCATGCAATGGCATCTGTTGAACCAGGGTCGAAGTAATGGTCAAATAGGCCAGACGTGTTCGAACCAACTGCAACGTTGTTCTGTTTCAAAGACGCTAGTCGAACATGCGACTTAATCCCTCGACCATAACACCGACTCTTGTTAATTAGCTTAGTTGAAATTCCAAAATATTTCAATATACTAAAACTACATAGCATCGGACTTAAGTGCCAGTTTATGGAACACCACGTGACTTACCTCGTCAGTTAATTATAATCCATCTTATTGATAAGCTCAGTTGATATTCCAAAATATTTAGAAATACTACAACTAAATAGCATGGGACCTATGTGCGAGCCTTGTGGAACACCGCGTGACTTACCTCGTCAGGAAGAGATTGAGCGGCGCCCTGTAGAGGCCGAGCTGTCCCTGTGCCGGTGGCGCTCTGTGTCCTCCTCCACTCGACATGGCCCAGCCCAGCGGGCTAGCGGGCGCCAACACGCCAAGCCAGACAGCCGCGCGCAGCTGTCCACTCCAGCCCCAACCACGCCCAGCTGTCCACTCCAGCCCCAACCACGCCCAGCTGTCCACTCCAGCCCCAACCACGCCCAGCTGTCCACTCCAGCCCCAACCACGCCCAGCACTCACTCACTCTTTGCTAGCAGCACAGGGTCCTCCTTGCTGTCAATGGCTGAACCAATCTAAGGTCATTTTTTATTCTACAAATAGGATCCTACTCAATTCGAACACATTAGACACTTCGTATCTGTCAAAAAAGTGGAATAAGTCTTTTCGTTATTGTTTTTCTTATTCAATTATTTGAATCAATTAGTAGATTTATTATATCTATCTTAATTAGAATCAACAGCAGGATATTGCGGAGAACATGACCCATTTTGAACTATGTTTTTTTTTTTTAATCCTGTGCGGGAGACTCCCTAGACTCTAGAGACTCTAAGGGACTATGACACTTGTTGTAGTGCCGCAGACGTGTACGAGCTTGGTCGTCGCTACAAAGCGCCAATACTCAAGCAAGACCCAGTTGCTGTAAGGCTGGATGGACTTTTTAGTGACCGGTCTTTTAGTGACCGGCTTTATGAATTTTTTCAACCCAGCGAAGAGCATATTTGGAAATATAAATGGTATATTTTTTGTGCTCCGCCGGGATCCGAATCCACAACCTTCCATTTATGAGTCCGAAGTGTTGCCACTGGACTACGACCGTTGGGGGGCTTAGGGTAAAAATGCTGTCAATTTTATAAATGCTCGTCAAAATGAAAAAGCTGGATTGATTGTCTCGGCGGGCCGCAACCTAAGAGTTAGCGGGCCGTGTGCTTGACATACCTGATCTTTAGATAGTTTTAGAAACAGTTTTTTGGGTTTGTTTTTCATACATATATTCTTTATTGCTTCGGAGAATGATCTTAGTCCTACATATGGTTATGTACTTTTTTCTACTCCCATTTGGTAATTTACTAATTACAAAACGGCTAACGCAATCACAATGACATACATTTCTACACCCGTTGCGTAATGTTACATTACGCAACCGGTAACCGTGTTGAAATGAGAATATGCGCATGCGCAATGAGAGTTTTTGTAGGTACATGCGCGGTTGTGCAAATGTATGATTTCATAGAAGTAAAAAACCCTAAGAAGTTATTGTGTACCTATTCTAGTAATCATACATTCTTCCTTACGAGAAAATAAATATAACATCGATTTTCACTTCTACTATCTGCAATAATTGTAAATAATAACTTCAATTATATTCCGTTCATAATTCTTTGGTTCGCCATCCTTGTCTATACCCATCAATGTAAAATATATAGATGCAGCGTCTTAGTTGATTTGTGCGCCAAACAAAAGCACGCTTGTTTTAAGCGGGGTTTTATTAAAATCAGTTACCAGGCAACTGCCATGTTCATATCTGTTTTTGACGTAAATAACTTATACCTAATATTTTCGCTGTTTACCGATAGCTAGTTTTCGTCTTAGTTTGTCACAATCGTAAAAAACAGACGTTGCATATCTATGTATTTTCTATTGATCGATTTACAAAGTCACGCTCACGCGCAGGCGCCGAATGCTTTCGCGCATGCGTGGTTTGTATTAGTCGGCCATTTTGACATCACCAATCATTTCTCCAATGCAACGTGTCATTGATTTGTAAAGTAATTTAGTTCCCGTAAATAATTCAGTACAAAAGTTAATACAGCGATATGTGGTAAAATATATCACCAATAAAACATAAAATAGCCAACAGAACCGATAAACTAGTTATTATCTGTAAAATGAAAGTGAAAAGTGTTATGGAGCTACATATTATGTATGTACTTCAATCTGAAACCACCGAATTGATTTTTCGAAAAACTTCAAATTGTATCCCTTTTTGAAAAGATATTGAAATGGCTTTAAAGGTAAATAATTAAGATATTTTCACAGCAACAAATAAACATATTTATAAGCGAAGCGCACAAGAAGTTATCCGTTTTAACAATGGTAAGGTTTTAATTTCTCACTTCAAATGAACGAAGACATCATAATGCCTATTATTTCTTATTTTATTATTATTTTATGGTCGTAGAAAAAGTATTGTATGCCACTGCACGTAATTAGTCTTTGTAACACTCGTGCTGTCTATTGTGCCATTCGGCTGCGCCTCATGGCACAAACTAGCACTCGTGTTACAAAGACTATCATTACTAGGCAGTGGCATAAATAACTATTGTACACTTCTCTTCACTTATTTCATTCAAAATTATTTGTTTCACGCATGAGCAGGGTCGGATTAGCGGTGATGTTACATACCTCATTGAGACAGGGCCGGTGTGGGGAGAGCTCCCAATGTAATTACAAGTCCTAAACTTTAATCAAAGTTTGACGCCGCCCCTGTATCGCGTGTGGTAACCTCCCATATTATCGTACACCCTGATACGACCCTGACTTCTTGCGTTTTGATTAATTTTAAAGTTTCAAATATCAATTCTTTTTTCGTTTGAATTATTCTGGTTTTCAAAAAAAAGTTTATTAAGCAACTCGGCACATTTGCGGCTAAATGTGATGTCATTCGGTTGGGTCGATAGAGAAAACAGAAACAAATATTTTGTTATTGGTTGCTACAATGTTAAAAATTGGGTCATTTTTGCAAATAAATTTTCATACAAATTTTAAGTGGGTTTTCCAAATTAAAGTTTAAGAATATTCTGAAAAATAATCCTTCTCAAGAGCGGTGCACGCGCCTGGTTTACTCGTGTTTGACTCCCACTCAAGGAAAAAGGGCTTACAAATATTTTGACTGTAAAATTTTAAAAAGTGACCTCTCTGCACAAATATTTTTTTTACTAAAAAAAAATTAACCTCGTTTAAAAATGTATGAGTCGTTAATAAAACGCAGGCTAGACTTCGCGTCCTTAGCCATTTTAATTCTGTCTTCTCTGGAATAAAACGCTTGGAAATAAAGAGTAGAGATGCAGCGGATATCCGGCTGCTGCCGAGATTCGGTTTTCCCTCCGAATACTGGATATTTTATCACGTAAAAAAGCATTTCAACCTCATATTTGCTTTGTAGACGTGAAATTTGAACTGTGCATTTGAAAGATTATTCGTACGTTCATCTTTCGTGTGAAAGCTGAGTAAACCTTGCCGATACTATGATTTAGTTTAGAAGAATACACAGAAACGTGAAATCGTATCTGAGAGACAGCCTTTGTGATAATCTTACCTAACCTTCTAGTTTTGGTCGCAAATTTTCTACCAACTTATACTTATAATCCTGTAGCTGTTACCTCTGCTGATATTCCGGTAAGGGTGGCCAAAGCCTCTGCCGAGTTTCCGCCTCTTCCTATCTGTTCATATCTCTCTCAATTCATTCATATCCATCACATTTTTATACATTTTCGTCTTTTAATTTCACTCTTTATATCTCATTCTTTCACGATTTACCAATCTGATATACCTAGCAATATATTGTTTTCCTTTCGCCTATCCCATTCTTCCTTTATTTTTTAATCATCCGTTATTTACACATTCCCAGAAGATCTTATGAAATTATTTAATACTTCACCTTTCACATCCTCTTTCAGAATGAGTTTGTTTTATTTTAGATTTAATGTTAACTGAAACCCTTAGGCCCAGTATTTCCAACGTAAGCATAGCGACTTTATACTGAATGAAAAGGACGCACTTATGCCAATCATTTGAGTAATTCTTTTATCAGTTTATAGTCACGTAAGCTAACTTTGGAAATACCGGGCCTAAGAGCTTTTCCTGTCATACTTCTCAGGTGCTCATTTCTATCTTGCAAACTTCATTCATTTAATAATGACCCACAGTCTTTACTTCACTTTCATACTCCTATCCAGTACACATTATCCGGTATCCGTTGTTATCCCGGGACAACACTATATTCGCATCTCTAGTAAAAACTCAAAAAAGTCTTTAAAAAAATTGTCGTCGGCAGGGCGGGAGCAGCGCTTATGAAAATGGACGATGCTACTGTACCTAATTGCTGCAAAGAAATGCCTCATTATTCTCAGACGCCCAGTGCTCCCCTGGCGTCCGCCATTATGAATAATGCTCAGCCACTGAAAGACGAAAATCTGTGGGGAAATTTTGATAAGTTCTTGCTTTGTTTCTGTATTTTTCTCCGTACATTGTTTTGTAACTTTTTCGTGCACCTGATCTCGAATTTTGTTAATTAATTAAGAAATTATTATTTATTTGTTAATCCGGCGTAAAGTCAGTTTTTCCATACAATGAAAGTAGATTTAAGCCTGACTATTCCATTCACAAATCTAGTGATTACGGCCAGAAGTGTCTATGGAATGAGCTCGATTATTCTAGAATAAATTATGTATGTATGTATGTATAAATTTTTGTTTCTTTCGTTACAGTGCACCCTCACACAGTCAATAACACGCTGGGAGGAACTCTTGAATGAGATATTTAAAGAAAATTAAATACATCTAAATCTGATTGGAGTTGAGACATTTTGTTCCTTGGTTTGGAGGTTTGTATGAGACTGACCTCCCATACTGTAAAAATGTTTTTCTCTTTGCCAATGCCACCTCTGTTTCAGGGAAGGTCGGCTAGAGTTGCAGGGCTTATGTTCTACTAAGTGAACCATTTTTTTACAGTATGGGTGGTCAGCCTCATACCAAGCTATAAGTCAAGAATTTATAAGAAATTTAAAATCCTATTTAACCACGATCTTCTTTAACTGTTTATTTTTTAAAGGAACAATTTTTTGGATTTATTATGAGCGTTGGTCGAGCTAAATGTGCGAGTGAAGCAAAAAATAAATAGCTCCCAATCGTCATATTATGCTAGTCCTTCGGGGATAACGTGGAAGAAGTTCCACTACACGTATAGCTTAGTTGCGATGCAACGGCAACAGTCCTGTAATTTTCTCAGCTTGAAGATGCATCTTCCCATTTTTTTTCTACTTTCTTTTAACATTGAATATGATTGATTTCTTTCGGAACATCTTTTTCCAAAACGAAAACTCGACGCTGTACCACACCAAATTTAAAAATCTTCTGATTTTAATGATATAAATAAATTTATAAAAAAATACGTAATGAATTGTAAAATACTGCATTCGCTTCCTTCTTTTTATCCTTGTTCTTATTGCTAAAGACGCATGCAGATAAGTATGATGAAATCATCACACAAAGAAGAAAACAAATGCGTTATTTTTGTGTAATTTGTAATTTGAAGAAACGCAATCTTTTCCAGGCTTCTATTGTTTTTGCCTCGCTAGTTTCTCACTGAGTTTCCTTCAGAATTGTATTCGCATAGACAAAATTGTGTCGTCATTCAGTCGGGTTTGTAGGGAAAAGGTAAACAAATATTTTAGGTTGCTTAGGATGGCAGTCCCGGACAAGGCTGACGTATGCTGGCTGAGAAAAGAGTTACAGATTCAAAAATGTTCAGAGTCCATTTTCAATGTTTTTTTTTTCATTTTATACATATGTCTGTCATCTTAGTCGATTATTGGATTAAAAAAAAAATCATGTTGTCTTTTATATCTAAGTTGCATTTAGAATGCAACTTCTGACCGCTTTTTCACAGAAATGCAGGTGTTTTGACGTGATTTGCATTGAGCTATAGTAATATTCGTAAATATTTTTAAATTAAATTAAGTACCTACTAGGTCAAAATGTAAAAAAACTCACTTTTAAATCAAATATTTTTGTTCTTTTCAATATTTTTAACAACAGCAACACCAACTAGAGAATAAGACAGTTTTTTAATAAACTCAAATATAAAATTAAATAGATTTTTAAGGGCAAAGCCAATCGACAAGCGACTAGGGTCCTTCGAAACCAATAACTAAATACTTGTTTGCCTTTCCCCTTGCAACTCGGTCGTGTGATTTTGTTTTCTATACAATTTGGCCAGAGTCCATTTGTGAGGTTGTCAGAAAAATTTCGAATCCGTTTTTAGTTTTTTTTCCTTTGAAAGGATAGAAAAATATTAAAATCGATGAAAATGGCTAAATTTTACATTTGTCATTTTTTACTTACCTATCTCAAAAAAATATTCAGGTTCATTCTGGATAAAATAATAGTTTTAGAAATAAGTGTTTTTAGATAAACTTCGATATAAATATTTGAATTTAGTCTTTCGGAAAGAAGAACCACAGATTAATATTGTATTTTACATTATTTTTAGTTATTTAATTGTTTTTTTTTTGTCAAGAATAATTTTAATCTAGTTTAAAAGCATGAAAGTATTTTTGAAAACTTTTTCGATGTCTCGCGCAATATTTCGTTCGGAAATTCTCTTTCAGCGCGGCGTCACCACACGTCCTTACCGTTTCACGTCGTGAAACCGACTGCCTGTGGCGTTCTAAATTCGGAATTCAAATAATAATTATCATTTTCATCCCTCACACTGGCAACACTGGTCCTATTAATAAACCCTCTGCAAAATGCACTCCTCACACTGCTAATTCTCCACTTAGGGATAACGGCCGGAAAACAGGCTATTGTACTGCTATTTATAGATGTGTTGAGTGCATTGTTTAATATTATGGTAGAAAAATTACTATACCTTTGCAATTTCTTGCAGAAGTATGAATACCATCGATCTAAATAGAAAATCTTTATTTAGATCGATGATGAATACTTTTATTCTATAATTTAAAGTCTATGTTTCAAGATTAACAATTAAAACTCATATTTAATGCATGCCCACAAGCGGACACATGTAAGTTTGTACTTACACATGCTGCATGTTTACATACAAATGAAACCAAACCTCACATGAATATACACTTAGCAACTCCGGCCACCTTTTCCTCAAACCGGGTTTTTACTTCATGGGGGGTCAGCATCATAACAACCAATTAGTCAAGCCACCAAATTCCATAAAAAAACCTTATTTTCTTCACCTTCTTTTGATTTTCTCTTAATTTTTATACAAATAACATTATTTTAGTTTTATAATCCAATCGATAATTCAGTTGGTAGAACGCTTGCTTTCAAAACCAGGAGGCTAAGGTTCGATTCCCACTGAGGGTGTCAGATATTTCCCATTTACTTATTGTCTTCTAATCCAAAGTCATACCATCAATAAAGTTTACTCAGCCTTTCAAGAAACAGATACCTAAAGCAGGAAGACTCTCATTTGAAGACAAGTGCGTGTACGGCTGACTCCGTATCTGAGAAAACAAGTAGGTTCATTACAAGTTAGATTTCTTTAGGGGAAAGTGCGGCAAGGCATTGCATGTTAGATGCACACATTCATTGAATTTATACAAAGGTTTAAAAATATAAATGGTATGCGGCTGACCCCCCATGCTGTAGAAAATGGTTCACTTTGCCGATGTCACCCCTGTTTCAAGGAAGGTCGGCAAGAGTTGCAGGGTGTATGTTCATTTGAGATTTTGGTTCTTATGCTGCAGGTTCACACGCGGCACGTGTCTGCTTGTGAGAATCCATATAATGTGAATCCCCAATGTTACATATCTTTGCAACTTAGATTAGATTAGTGTTGTGCCGATCTTTTACGTCGATTTTCTGGATTTTTTATGAACCAAGAACATCATTCGCATATTCATTGAAAAATTACAATAAAGAAGAAGTGAGAAAAACCGAAGTTCAGTTGCGATTTAAATTAAATAGTATATTTAATGGAATTATAAATTATAGAAGACAACTAATGAAGCTGTATGAAGAGTAAAAAATGTAGGAATTGAATTAAGTCACTTGTAATTGCTCGTTGAGACAAGCACTAAAGTCAAAGGTTAGATTTGAGCAGGGATTGTGCGAATACCGGTGCCCCCAATACCGGCATGGTTCTCATTAAAACTGGTTCTCGTATTCCATTAATTCGATGCGTTCTGCAGATTTCATAACGTCAAAAATCTGTTACGTCACACCGCCGGGTTGCTAGGACAAAGGCTTAATAGTACTCTGTTGAGGACCATTACATAACGTGTGAGGTTTGTTTTTTTTTAATTATGGACATCTGTGGTATAACGTTCTCAGTCAAATTAATTTCACCCTGCAGAAAGTCGTTGCGGGAACAAACGATATTGTTGCGCGATGCGGGATGCGGTGTTGAGTTAGCTGAAGACGATTCAATTATCGACCTTCGGCGGGAGCGGATAAATTCTAACTCTGGCGTCGATGTAGAGTTAGCGAAAGGTCGAACGATATCGACCTTCGGCGGTGAGTAACAAATTCTAACTGATGTACTGGCCAGTGCACCGGGCCAGTGTGGCTAACGCACTTGTTCGTTAATCCCCGAAATTAACCTTATGATTAATTGGCACAACCAGTTATATTTTATCACAGAATTGTAGGTTTTGTAGAAAATCCATCAAAAGTGCCTGCCTTTTACATGCTTCTTCATATATTTCCGATTCTTTCACAACATTTATTTATTTATTTGTAAAGATATCAACAGAACACTGAAAGGAATTTATACAAGACAGCGCACGATACAAAAACATAAGATCTCCAATGCTCCTATGACAGATGTCTATCACATATTTACAATAGTTTTGGCAAAGTACTGTTAACAATAAAGCATAAGGTAAAGAGAAACCCGGTATTCAAATTTCTGTCCGTCAATACTCTTCTCCCTGTGTTGGAATCTCGGTGGCTTAATCCCAACACGAGAGCGGCTTAATCCCGGCTTTAGGGCCAGCTGAGCCTTGCACCGGGATTATGCCGTTATTTAATCCCGGGTAGTGATGGGATGTAATGGCCAATCTTATAACGTGCACCGAGTATCTGAAATCTAACTTCACTTGCAATCTATAAGTCGTAGTGCACTCTCTTAATTTCACTTAACTTGTTTACCAAATAGAGTGTTGATAGTAGTGGGAAGCGGAAGTTTAATTTTACCCTGAGTTTCTGTCCGTTGCTAATTTTAAACAGTATTTAAAAAAAAAGTATTTCAAGAATACAAATCCGTAGTCTAGTGGTTAGCGCTTTGAACTTGTAATCGGAAGATAGCGGGTTCGACGACAAGAAAAGCGTTAAAATAAGTAATTCAATTTTCAAAAATAACTTGTACTTCGTTAAAATGTTGATATGGTTGGTCAGCCTCATACTCATACCTCAACCTATGTACATACACAAACCCTGCAAAATCTAATATACGGTAAGGAACAAAAATAATACTATAAAGAAAACGAAAATAAATTTAATCATTCTGTCAATACATTAGGATAATCATTATACATTGCAAATCAACTGCCATTTTTTTCGGTTCTTGCATTCTTCTTTCATTTCATCAACACTTAAAATTTGCCACCTTTCATTATGTAACTGTAACTGTAACTGTAACTCTGTCGCCATTCCGCTAGGGGTGGCCAGAGCCTCTGCAGAGTTGCCTCCATTTTTTTCTATCCTGACATACCTCTTTCAATTCCTTCATATCCATCACCTTTTTCATGCATTTTCTTCTTTTGCGCTCACTTTGTATATCCCATTCTTTCACAATCTCCTCAATCTGATCACTCCATACTTTTCTCGGTCGTCCCTTCCCTCTTTTTCCTTTCACACTTTCTTTGTATACATACTTTGTCAGTCTATCATCTTTCATTCTTTCCACATGCCCAAACCATCTCATCACATTCTTTTGTACTTTAACTTTCACATCCTCTTTCAAATTACATTCTTTTTTTACCCATTCATTCCTAACTCTATCCCTCAAAGTTTTTCCTGTCATACTTCTCAAATTCTTCATTTCCACCGTACATACTTTACTCATTTCGCTATCATTCACTGTCCATGCTTCACTTCCATACATCAAAGTCGGTAACAATATGCCATTGTGTACCGCCATTCTCAGATCCATCGTCAATCGCTTGTTCTTTGCTATTCTTCCTATTGCACCGACCACTTGCTTTCCCTTGCACACCCTATTCTCAAGTTCTCTTGTCATCTTTCCATTCTTTTCAAACATACTTCCCAAGTATCTAAATTCATCCACAATTTCAACTTTCGTACCATTCAACATAAACGTGCATTCTTCAGTTTCATCCCTTCTGTCAAAAATCAGTACTTTCGTCTTACTTGCATTAATTTTCAACTTGCTTGCACACAGAACATGGTTCAAACTAGAGAGCATTGTCTGGAGTTCCGCTGCTGAATCAGCAATTAATACTGCGTCATCAGCATAAAGCAGAACTCCGACTTTTCTCTCTCCAATTTGTATGCCATGTCCTTCCAGATTCGCTTGTTTAACACAATGATCCATGATTATATTGAATAACCATGGGCTCATTATGCAACCCTGTCTCACACCTTTGTACACATTAAAATACTCGCTGTATTCTCCATCCACCCTGACACACGCCCTGCTATTTACATAGATGGCGCGTATCGCATTCAAAAGTGCTTTGTTTACACCATACTTCTCTAGCACACACCACATCATACTTCTATCCACCGAGTCGAAGGCTTTCTCAAGATTATAAAACCCTTAAACATATTTATATTCACAGGTAAAGGGGCGAGCTTTACGACAATCATTTCAATTGAATTGAGTGGTGTCTGCTCCCTAAGGAATAGGCTATCATTTCCTGTGAAGCCTGAGTAAAGCTCACTTGTATTTTATTGTTGGTTTGAAATAAACACCGAAACAGATAACCATTTCTGACACCCTCTGACTCCAACCCTCGACCTTGGCATAGAATGAAAGCATTCTACAGACTGAGCTATCGACCGGACACTCACTAATACCATAGCAGTCAAGTCTTCTGACTGTAATGCTTTTTTCACACGAACCGGTCCAGTGCCTTATCAAAAGTCGCATACTGTATGGGGATGAATGTATGTTAGCTTTCATACTGTTACGTTTTATGTTGGGTTCTCTTCTTAATTAAAAATGCAATAATTTATTTTTACAGAATTTATTTTTAACAATTTATTTCACAACTTGACAATCTCGATCTCGACGATCTCTTTTATAGGGTACCAGAGGGGTCTTTCTCGTATCCACTAGATCATTCTTTCGCCAGAACGTCATTCCATACAATCATGGACTACTCCTAGATATGTAGTTGTATAGTACGTGCATAGGTGTGCGTAGTCACTTTGATTTCATAGTCCGTCATACGATGTATGCGTGTATAAGCGCGTACGTATTTCAAGTTCGCGACTTTATATTCCGTGATCTGTGTTCGCGACAATACTACACGGCGTGGTTTGCCAGACCTCGACCGTGCGGAAAGGGGGTAACTCCAACGAAACACAACCCTGTTTCTAAAGTCCACATTCACCTTTGACATCGATCTATAAAGTTTAAATAATAGAGGTACAAAGGCCACGTCATCCTGTAAGTTCAGTGCCCCGAGTATAAAGCATTGCGTAAACTCACCTCGTTTGCGTAAATAAATAAAAAGTATAAAACTAAATCATTCACTAGCAGTGCCGTCATGTATTCCGTACATTTTGGATTTACGCGATCAAGGAGTTTATGGAAATTCTGTATAATAGAAGTTGTGGTTTGGTTTTATAACCCATATTCTCTATTCCGGGATGGAATAGCCCAGAAAATTGATTAGTTATAGATGCGGCCTTATTTAAGTTTATAACGTAGGTAGGTACACTTGAACCAAGAAATATTGCCCACATGACACCGTTATTCAGTTCTATGTTGCAAAGATAAATTAGCAATTATTATAATTAATTTGTTAAGAAGAATGTAATTCACAAACCTATTTGGCCTGGCCAGAAACAGGTAGGTAATTGTTTTATCAATTAATAATTAATTTATTTTTGTAGTTTGATGAGTTATAATTACTAAATGACATGAATAGTTTGTATTCCTACATGATGATGACCTATAAGGTCGAAAACGTTTTTAATTAATAATTAAAATAAATCAAGATACATATATGAAAAGAAACAGTGCTTAAATATAATTTTGTTTCTAAAATATATAAAAATCAATCAATATGAATTTTCATAGTGTTTATACACAAACCATAAAAAAATATAAGATATTATTTAGTTCACATTACTGTAACGACAATAAAAATTTACATTGTAGGAATATCAGTAAGTTTAGTATCTGAATGCATGATTATGTAAATTGAAAAAAAAAAAAAGCAAAGTTAGGTAAGTATTCGAGAAATTATAGTTTGAAATAGGGTAATTTCACTTTTTTACTTTCTTGCTATAGCCGAAGGCTATAAAGAAAGTTATGATTTGGTGTAAAAAAAAAATTTCGAGGTTTTCACGGAAATGAGTTGTCCTGGTGCAGGACATGCCAAAAAACACTATCTTTCAAAAACGTCCGTCTGTATGTATGTATGTATGTATGTATGTATGTATGTATGTATGTGTGTGTGTCACTTTCCAAAGTATAAGACCTAGAGATACCAAACTTTGGCTACATCAACTTTTTTGGACATGTATTAAGTATGAATAACATGGCATTACACCAACTTGAAAATTCAAGATGGCTGCCATACAAAAAAAACATAAAATTGCACTTTTCTCAAAAACGGCTCCAAGAATTTTTTTTAAATTTTCAGAGTTGCCATTTATTAGTTTTTAACTTAATAAATTAGTTATGGCAATACTCTTACTAATCTGTGTCTATGGGCTGCCATATGAAAAAAACAAACGATTGTGATTTTCTCGACAGTTAAGGGGTCAACAAAAATATAATGTTCTACAATATTACGGACAACATAAATTTCTACAAATTTACAAAAAAAATTTTTTGAAAAAATAAATATAAAGCACCGTTTACACGACCTGAAATTTTAAATCGAAAATATTACAAAAACCTATTAAAATGCAAGATATTTGAATTTGTTTTAGATTTGATAGAAAGAACAAGCTTATCACTTTAATTCGTAATCATTTTTTTTTTACTTTTTTGAAAATTCAAGATGGCTTCCGAAGAGCTGAAAATTTAAAATGCGATTTTCTCAAAAACGGCTCCGACGATTTTTCTGAAATTTTTTGTGAATCCATTTATATAATAGTGCTATCTAATAATTATAATCATTTCTTCATCATAATCTCGATTTAGGGAGTTGCCATATAAAAGAAAAAAATAATGGAAAAATTCTCGGCAGTTAGAGGGTTAATAAAAAAATAATGTAGTACAAATGTAAAATAATAATAATAACCTATATATTGCCATCATTATTTTTTCCAAAAAGTGAATCAAAAGTATAGCCGCCATACAGAGTGAAAATTTTCCATACAAAATGTATTAGCAATTTTCTTGGTAGTCAAAGAGTTAAAAATAGATAAATGGCTGCGATTCTTAAAATTTTATAAATACCAATAATAATCAGTCGTTACTTTTTCAAAATATAACTAAAAAGTTTACCCACCATACAAAGTACTAGTTTGCATACAAAAGGGTTCAATGACCATCTATAATAATCTAGAATATAAGTTGCAATGAAATATAAACATTCAAAACTAATATGAAATGCATGCCCACAAACAGGTATGTGTAAGTTCGCGCTAACGAATGCTGAATTTGTACTTACAAATTAAACATAAAACTTGCAACTCTTGCCGACCTTCCTTGAAACAGGGGTGACATTGACAAAGTGAATTATTTTTTACACTTTGGGAGGACTGAGAAATGCGAGAAAATTGAGATAAAGACTGAATGAAAAAAGAGTGGAGGTCTATAATAATCTATAATCTATAATCTAAGTTGCAAGGATATATTCATTTAAAGCTCTCAGATGTATGCCCACAAACCAACAAGTGTAGTTCGCGCTTACAAATGCTGAAAGTGTACTTACAAATAAAATCCAAACCTCAAATGAACATAAGCCCCACAACTTTTGCCGACCTTCCCTGAAACAGGGGTGACATTGGCAAAGTGAACCATTTTTTACAGTATGGGTGGTCAGCCTCATACCAACCTATAAGTCAAGGAATGGAGGTCGTGAAAGAATTTGATTATCTGGGAAGCAAATTTGAGTCGAATGCGAAATTGACGAAATAATTGGAAAAGCGCGCTAGTAGAGGAAGAAGTGTAATGGAAACGATTGGAAGAATTGCAAGAAATAGGAAACTTACGAAGAATATGAGATCGGCGGTCCACAATGGCATATTGGTTGGTGGAAGTGAGGCTTAATGAATGTGAGCTGAGTAAAGTATGTAAGTACGGTTGAAATGGCTTACCTGAGAGCAATGGCTGGAAAGACACTGAGTGATAGAGTACGTAATGCTTGAGTGATGAACGAGTGTGGTATAAAAGAGAATATGAGAATGAAAGTACAAAAAAGTACGATGAGATGGTTCAGACATCTTGAAAGAAAGGATGATGAACAACTAACGAAGAAAGTGTACAAAGGAAATGTCAGAGGAAAGCGCAGAAGGGGAAGGCTGAGGAAAGAATGGTTAGACCAAATAGGTGAGATTGCGAAATAATGGATTCTGCAGAGTGAGAATAAGAGAAGAGTATGTATGAAAAAGGTGATGACAGCAAAAAGTGGAGGCGCATCTGCGGAGGTACCGGCCACCCCTAATGAAACGGTGGCAGGATACAGTACAGTACAGTACTGAGGTCAGCTTCATACCAACCTATGAGTCGAGGATCTTTCTTGTGTAATTGGTACTTTTTCAAATAAATCAACAAAATATTTATATTCATTTAAGTATTTATATGCCTATATCCATATTGTACGAGTATGCAGGTACACACCGCGGTGGAATAAAATTGATTTATTATTGATATATTACATTTTTATTGAAACGGCATAAGCTGGTAGATGATTCTAGCTTTACATACGTCATACAGTGGGTAAATTTTTGCAAGAAAGTCGAGTACAGATTCTGTGCAATTTATTTTTATTTCATAAAATGACTACCTTTTTATTGATTGTAGAGGCATTAACTTTGTAATCGCTCATCTTAAGAGATAAAAAGAAAAACCACATTGTATTCGATTACTATGAGTATTTTATTTAATTTAATACCACAACCGGTTTCGCAAACATCCGTTCTCATAATCAGGTGGATAAATTAATACTAAATGGTGTAGAAACGGAATCAATCTTAGAGGGTGTCATTGTGTGAGGGTATGAGGGAGGGAGGGGGTGCAGGACGGCCATGTGTAAAGCTTACGTCATCTGGATCGTTTAGGGATAGCTTCCTTGGGAATATGGTTGTGGTATTAAATTAAATAAAATACTCATAGTAATCGAATACAAAGTGGTTTTTCTTTTTATCTCTGATAGACTACCTTTTAAAAAATGCATCTGCGTTTTTTAAAAAAATATATCTGGCTTAGTTTTTAAATTACAGCTCTGTAAAATTCGCCCATTTTCGATTTCCGCTAAAACAGCTCATTTTTTTATTTAGTCAATGGATCTCACGATGTATGGAGTGTTCCGTTAGGTTTTCTTAGACCGATGAATCCATCTACGTAATTTTGACGTCACAGCGTGTTTCTTCGGTCCCAATGCGTTTTGGCGGGATTCGAATTCTCGACATTTTATTTTTGAAAATTATCAATGATATCTTTATTTTTACTATATAAAAAATATATGGTTGTGATCCTTGAAATGTACTCTACACAACCATAGTATTTTAAACCGTTTTCCCCATCATTGCAATTACCCTATTGTTGTTTTCAAGAAGGAAGTTATGTGAATAGAATTGTTATGTCTTTTGAAAATGAGAATGGATGCAGCTTGGCCTGTTGTGTGCAATGTTTGTTTAGTTGTATCACTTTGTTGTTGAGATCCATGTACTCAGTTAAATTTACAAAAAAAAGTTGAAACATCGTAACCTAATTTTTCGGTTGCAAGTCGAAACTGTAGAATTCCGAGCTATGATGTTATTATTATTGCACTTGCAGTTTGTATTTCTAACTTTCAGTTCTTCCTGTGACGAGAAGTGGTGCAAAATAAATAATGCACCGACGAAAATAGCCTTTCTGCCTTATCCAATTTTAAACTTACCGGCTCAAATTGTTTATTTTTACTCATAAGGAGAACGTGACGTATGTACCAATCACATTATTGAATGAGGTTATTACACGGATGTCCTAAATTTAATTTTGTCTTGATGGGTTCGAATTATTTTCTTGACTTAAGTATTGCTTGGTATGTAGCTGTCCATCCATACTGTAAAAATTGGTACACTTTGTCAATGCCACCGCTGTTTCAGGAAAAGGCTTGTAAAAATTGCAGGGTGTATGGTCATTTAGGATTTGGGTTTTTATTTTATAATTTACAGATGCGGTATGTGTTAGCGTGAACTGGTACGGGTCTGCTTGTGGGTATGCATTTTATGTAATTCCTAAATGCTAATATATATTTGCAACTTCGATTTTAGGTATTAGAAGCGGTCTAACGGATTTGTGCTTGAAATTGTTCTTCTGGGCCCATTATTTTTTTCTTATTTTTTATCTTCGTTGTTCTTGGATTTTCTTGCTTACGTTTCGTTCCTATACTCATATACTCTGTGTTACTTCTTTGGAGCTCTGCTATCGTCTGTTTGAATCCGAATTATTGATGTCTATTTATGGCTCTTGCAACAAAGGTTCTATTCAACAAAAGCTCTATGTAACAAGGGCATTATTTTGCCAACAAGTCTACATATGTATCATTAATTTGCAAATATATATTAACATTTAATTTTAATATTTCATTGAAGACCGGTCTCCAAAGATTCATCCAGCCTTAAAGCAACTGAGTCTTGCTTGAGAATTGGCGACTATACCTATATTCTATAGCTCACAGAGGGCTCTTGAGGTGTGATTCACACAGAAACAGCGCTGACCAAATTATTCAATATTCAAATCAATCATTCAATTATTTAACGCAAAGCAACAGGCCTTGGATTGTATTAAGATGTTACTTAGACTTTTAGGAAAGCAAAAGGAGAAATTCTCTCTGCTTTGTTTTCGTCCGGTAGTAGGTTCTATTCCCGGTTGTGTGATCCTTTTCGCAGATTTATCTGTTCTAGCAGAGAGCTGGCCTCTAATCAGCTGGGGGCACTTACTAGGGCACCCTTTCTGAATACTTACTGCCCTCACATGACCTCCACTTAACCCCTACATTGTACAACTCTTTTTTCGTCTACTGTTTCAAGGTTCACTTATTGATACTATAATCTAGGTTTCAAAGATATATTATATGTTATGTATGCCCACAAGCAAGGACGTATAAGTTTGCTCTTATACATGCCGCATGTGAACTTGCAACATAATACATATAAACCCATATCTCAAATCAACATAAGCCCGGCAACTTTTGCCGATTTTACCTGAAACAGGGGTGACATTGGCAAAGTAATTCATTTTTTACAATATGGGTGGGCAGCCACATACCAACCTGTAAGTTATGGAACAAAAAAATTATATTAATAATTTACATTTTACAACAATACCTTCAAATAGATCTGAAGAAATCATTCTATGAACTTTTTTGAACGTGAAAATATACCTCAGCCGCCAACATTACAGATCAACCGCCATTTTTTCTGTCCTTGCATACCTCTTTCAAAAGGTTATGACTTTCAGAGTCATAACCTTTTTCATACTAGATCTCCTTTTATAATGACTTTTATTCATGTGCTTTTTCAGGCCTTGGGTCCGTCCAGCTCTGTTAGCAAAATGCTTGCGTTCAAACCTTATGAATGCGAGTTAACTTCACATCATCGAAAGTGGCAACAAGGCCAAATTCCGCATTTGAGAGGAATCTATTTATTTTAACATTTAATGTTTGTCTTTCCCCACTTCCTTCACTTGAAGTGGGGGTTTCCCAGCTTCTGAGGGTGTTGATTCTCATTTCTAGTGATGGCCTAGTAAACCTTGCCGGCATTTTGTTTTGGTTTTCAAATAAACACCAGAACAGGAAATTATTTCCGCCACCCTAAATAGGGATCGAACCCTAACGCTCCAGTCTTGAATGCAAGCATTCTACTAACTGAGCTATCGACCGTGCAATTTCATTATTTTATTTTGTTGAATATATTGTAAACCAGAGGAGATTTTGGTTGACCTCTATTTTGTATTATGCATTAATGGATGCATTTGATAAAGTGACATCTCGTGTTTGGTAACCGAAGCATTAAAACTAAACTCAAAGCAACTTTTTCCGCATCCATACCATGCATTTCCAACCACTCTACGTTACTTTAATAAATTATTTTCAAGTATAAGGGTAATTTCACTTTTATTTTATTTCATAAAATAATTGATTAAGTTTGTAAAAAAAAAATATGGGGCATACTTTTAAAATAAAAGCTCTTTTTCGTTTTCCGGTAGAAGAGGTAATTTTTTTATTTAGGCGGATGTGACTTCACTGGACCTTCTGATAGTTTGGCGCCACTTCTATCATAGATTGGCGACATCATGACGATTTTCCTACCTCACCATGCGCTTGCGGAGCTCAAGGTTCAAATCTTGTCACAACAGCACTTTAATGATTTGGCGAACAGACACATCGTTCCCGGACAATTCGGTCACACGATAGTTCGTCCACACGACTTTTCGGTCAACGACATTTAGACACGTGAAATATATGGTCCACAAACAGCTCCATCACAGAAAACTACAATTTATTGAAACTACAGTAATTAGAAAGTTTTTTTGGAGAGCAAATTTTCTGTGATGGCGCTTGCTGCGTACCTATATTGTATGTGACCGAAAAGTCGTGTGGACGTACTGTCGAGTGACCATATTGTCCGTGGCCGATATGTCTGTGGACAAGTTATAGGTGGCCGCATTGTCTGTGACCGAAATGTCGTTGACCGAAAAGTCGAGTCGTGTGACCGATTTGTTTATGAACGAGCTGTCTGTGACGGATTTGTCGTGAAACGGCAGTGCTGTATATCTCCCCCCTGCTATATCTGGCACAGAGAGAACTGATGCGGGTGGAATTCTTGGATTTTCTGCCAATTAAAGCGCACTTGCCCCGGTGTGCGCGAATTTGTCCAATTACACAATTACCTGAACAATGTACCTTTAGGATTTCAAGTGGTTGTATTGGATTAAGTGAACTGAAAAATGATTGCTAGCCAGCTAGCTTATTCCAGACATTCTTTCCTTTTGTTGTACTTGTATTCAGCCGCCATTCCGCTAGGGGTGGTTAGTACTTTCGCAGATGCATTTCCACTTTGTTCTCTCCATGTACCTACACTTATTTCATCTTGACATTCATCACTTTATTCATGTGTGCTATTCTCATTTCCTCACTCTGCAGGTTCCAATCTATCTCGATCATTTGATCAATCCATTCATCCCCTACCTTTGACATTCCCTTTTTACACTCTTTTTGATGATGTTGACGCTTTGAAAAAAAGAAACCCCCTAAGCAAATTATGTTCAACTTATGTTTTTAACTTTTTCAAAAATCTTTCTGGGCCTTATTACGGACTTTGTATGTATTAACTTAAAAGGGCTAAACTGTATATCGTGTTAATATAAGCTGTGTGTTGTTACAGAGCGTGCCATGAGTCTGGCATGGGCCCGTCGTGGGGCGTGGTGAGCCTGCGGCGGGCGCTACTGCTGCTGCTGCTGGGGGGCGGCCTGCTGTCCGCCCTGCTGCTCTACTGGCAGAGGAGCTCCTTGCCGCTCTACCTGCCTGCTGCGCCACCCAAGGGCCATGCTCTAGACAAGTAACTATAACTACCTTTACATCAGCCACACAGCGGGCGCTACTGCTGCTGCTGCTGGGGGGCGGCCTGCTGTCCGCCCTGCTGCTCTACTGGCAGAGGAGCTCCTTGCCGCTCTACCTGCCTGCTACGCCACCCAAGGGCCATGCTCTAGACAAGTAACTATAACTACCTTTACATCAGCCACACAGCGGGCGCTACTGCTGCTGCTGCTGGGGGGCGGCCTGCTGTCCGCCCTGCTGCTCTACTGGCAGAGGAGCTCCTTGCCGCTCTACCTGCCTGCTGCGCCACCCAAGGGCCATGCTCTAGACAAGTAACTATAACTACCTTTACATCAGCCACACAGCGGGCGCTACTGCTGCTGCTGCTGGGGGGCGGCCTGCTGTCCGCCCTGCTGCTCTACTGGCAGAGGAGCTCCTTGCCGCTCTACCTGCCTGCTGCGCCACCCAAGGGCCATGCTCTAGACAAGTAACTATAACTACCTTTACATCAGCCACACAGCGGGCGCTACTGCTGCTGCTGCTGGGGGGCGGCCTGCTGTCCGCCCTGCTGCTCTACTGGCAGAGGAGCTCCTTGCCGCTCTACCTGCCTGCTACGCCACCCAAGGGCCATGCTCTAGACAAGTAACTATAACTACCTTTACATCAGCCACACAGCGGGCGCTACTGCTGCTGCTGCTGGGGGGCGGCCTGCTGTCCGCCCTGCTGCTCTACTGGCAGAGGAGCTCCTTGCCGCTCTACCTGCCTGCTACGCCACCCAAGGGCCATGCTCTAGACAAGTAACTATAACTACCTTTACATCAGCCACACAGCGGGCGCTACTGCTGCTGCTGCTGGGGGGCGGCCTGCTGTCCGCCCTGCTGCTCTACTGGCAGAGGAGCTCCTTGCCGCTCTACCTGCCTGCTACGCCACCCAAGGGCCATGCTCTAGACAAGTAACTATAACTACCTTTACATCAGCCACATAGCGTAAAATGGATGAAAAATATTCTTTTTGTCGTAACATCACTCGATCGTATTACGGACTTGGTGGTGACGTTGCATTTATACTCGCGTTTTATTTTGCATACATACCTACTGCGACTTACGCAATTAATGTGGAGTATGTAAATGTTCTATACTCAGGGTACCTATTGGTATTTTAGAACGAAATTCTACGTCGCATTCTTCGACCTATACCTGAGGGTGACAGCTGGTGGCCCATCTGTACCAACGCAGAGCTGAGATTGATCAACTCCATTCATTCAGAGCTATTTACAACACGTTTGATCCATAGTTCATTCGTGGATCATCATTTTTTTGTGAAACAAATTCACTTTAGATGGAGGTTGAGTCATGCATTTTCTGTGCGTGAAAAACACCGATTGCGTTTATCATTTGAAGCCTGTATAAAATATTGTCACTCTAGATTAGTAAATATGCAAGTTCAGGCGTGAGTAGCTTGTGGGGTGTTGCAGATCGTTGGTCCCGCGCTGGACATGGCTGTGCGTGTCTGGGCGCTGCGAGCGGCAAGCAGCGGGCCAGCACGCGCCTGCGCAGCTGCTGCAGACCCTGGCCTCCTGCAGCATGCTGTGCGACTCCACGCAGCTGTGGCCGCAGCCCACGGGCGCCGTGACCCTGGGCACCAGCACGGCCCTGCTGGCCAGCGGCACTGTCAGGCTGCGGCACATGGTGGCGCCCAACAAGGAGGTACTTACCCCACCAGCCCTGCAATACGAAAAACACATTGCCCTAAACACTAAGGAGGGCCACTGATGTATGGGAAAAAAAAAATTACGCTGAATTTTAATCTAAGAGTGAAATTATGTTGCTAAATGACGTAATTTTATTGGACAAAAAGTTTCATTAGAATCAAACAACAACTTTTGTCTCCAAATCGACATTGAAATAATGAGAAATTGAAAAAAAACACAAAAAAAATATTTTTACATACTGACTTTAAACCCGATTTTTGAATTTTATTTCTCATGTAAAACAAATGTTTAAGGTATAAAATAACACATTTGAGAGAAAAAAGTAAATTACAGAAAGTAAAATTTTGTTATTGATAACGTAAAAAATCCGTTTTTTTTCGAATTTTGGCCTGGCACTGCGAGACGTTATTTTAGGTTAAATATTTTTTTCTAATGTTGATTTAAAAAAAAAAACGTTGCAGAGACTTTTGTGCTGTTCTTCAAAGACATTTTGCTAGTTTTCGTATGATAAACGCAGATGAGATAGATCCATTTGCCCACCGTGTGCTGTGAAAAAAAATGAGATCTCCATCAGATGTCTTTTGAGATGCTAGTGGTTCAGATGTATTTTTCTGCCAATTTGTAATACCACAGTAAGTTGCAACAACAAAATTAATTCATGGAACTTGTAAGAGTCAATTTTCCCACCTTGCATGATAAGATTTTTTAGAATCTTACGTGTATCTGCGAGGAGTTCACTTAGGTGTTTGTGAAGATTCGTAACTTCGCTATCAGTAAGTTTTCTGAATGAGCAAAGCAACTATTTTTTCATTTGGCGCAATCAATTATCATTTTAGGTTCTCCTGATGATTTTTTTAATTTAAATAAACTTCGATAAATGTCGGAAACCATCTTTGCAATAGATGGCACTTACAAATATCATAAATGTAACTGAACATAGTTAAACTGAAAAGTAATCATTATTTTTGAGTATACTGCTAACAAAATAAGACATATTATTATAAATCAAGCTAAAGCGTATGCTTGAACAACATAATTTGCCAAATTAATAAGTTTTTTAAGGGATCCTAAGCTCTATAGCTCGCGGAATCCACCAAGCATAGGATTTTTTTCCTGGAGTTTTATGGGCTAAGTTTATGTTTTCTAAGACAAACTTGTATAGACATAATTGATCTGTACTTAAATCTTGTGCGAATACATCATAATGGGTATTAAAGGTTTTTTGAAAACTAATTGAATGTTTCAAATTTGATATCATGCAGAGCTTCTGAAGTTATGAGTGCTGCCATTTTTCCCAAAACTCAATACCTGTAAAGTTTTTGCCAATGTAGAAACATCTAGTAAGCCTTTTTTGAAAAGTTGGCGATGCAGCTTTGGGAATGATTCTTGTGAGACTGGCTGAGGACATACTCAATGATGATGGTGTTTTATGTTATTTTAAGATTTAGGCGTGTTCTTTTACCATCAATGTATTTTGGTTTGATTGTCTAAACTTTTTTACGTAGATTCTTTTTTCTATGATTTCTTAGTTACTTTATAACGACTATGGCTGTACCTATTTCCAATAATCTTTTTCCTGATGTTTGCTAGTCAGTTAGGAAGCTTCACTTTTGTGCAAACACTACGCAATCTCTATGAAAGGCGCATTGATTTATTTATTTGCATTTACAGGACAATAAATGTAAAACAGCACATTATTCATCATCTTCATCATAAGTTCAACAGTCTTGGGTGGGTTTTTTTTAAACAATATCAGTAGTTTTTGGAGATATTGGCGTTTTTTCGTGATTTTCAAAACATTTCTTGTCCAGTTGTGCAGTTACATTAATGCATTAAAAGATACATTTCATGATACATCATGCTTTATAAAAGAATAAAACAAATTTTACCAGTCACAGGGCATTGAAATAAGTTTCGTATTCAACTCATAGTGACAACGCGCGGTCACAAATTCTTTGCAAAATAGTGAAATTCGACGCTCTCTCTACCCCTCCTACTGCTTATTTTGTGAAAAAATAACTTGTTTATTTGTACTATTGGTGCGCATTACTATATTTTATGCACAAAAATATAGAAATTACCGTAAAATCTCAATTCCTTATTGTATTATTAGCCCTCATGAAAAATGATAAAAATGGAATTTTTTCGAAACTTTGAGGCCGATTTGGAGACAGATGATTAATACTTTTACGGAATTTTATTTTACACACGTAATTTGAACTTCTTTTGGCAACATATTCTTACTATTAGAGGATTATTATCCAAAAAAAAAAAAAACGGCCCTCCTTACTAAACACCTGACATGTTGAAGCATTTTTTTTTCATTTCATTTTGTTTTACATCATGTTTAAAAATACTCTCCATAGAAACAATCTCCTTGTATTTTCTTTGAAATTCAAAATTTTTGGATTAAGAATTGTTTTGTCTTCTAACATGATTTAAAATAGGTATTAATTTAATAATGGATAGTGTGAAAAAACACTCAGCATCGATTTTATCTCTCAATTTTTACAAAGCGTTTATAAAAATCTATCTTGTTAATTCTTACCTATATACTTAACATTATTAGTTTATTTGATAAGTGAGAAATGTGATTATAAGGTTTAAAAAATATGAAAACATGGATACTGACTTCATTCTAAATATAAATCTAAGTTGCAAAGATATGTATCATTTGAGATTCATATTAAATGCATTCTCACAAGCAGACACGTATAATTTCGCACTCACACATGCCGCATGTGGACCCAATATCAAATGAACATAAGCCCTGCAACTCTTGCCGACCTTCCCTGAAACAGGGGTGACATTGGTAAAGTGAAACATTTTTTACAGTATGGTTGGTCAGCCTCATACCAACCTATAAGTCAAGGAATCATTGTTAGGAACCAAGTTATCTACGTACCTAACAAAATATTGCAATGTACATCTGTACCCTTAGTACGAGTTGCAAAACGTGAGAAAAGTAAAGTTTACGGAAAATATTAAAGAGTGATTTGTCCCAACATCTGCCGTTTTACACTTTATGGTCTTAGCAAAAGAGAGTGATGAAGAAAATCAAGTTCAAACAAACAAAAATGGCAGATTTTTGCCGTAAACTTTACATTATTCAAGTTTTGCAACTCGTGTACACAGATTGAAATAAATGTTTTTTTATTGATTGTAGAGGCATCCTTTATTATATTGTCCTTCGTGGTCGTCTTTCGTCGTCGAGTTTCGATTTTCAAAATCAATGCCATCACAGCAGATGAAACACATTCATGACCTATGGCAAATTAATTTTTGTATATACATATGCTGCAATGCTGCGAGCTTTCGCGTGTGTGTTTACAAATGTATGAAAACTTTTAGCAATAAATCTGTTTGTTCATACTGAAAATGTATGGAACTATATTGACATCTAGCGGCAAAACGTGAAAGTTTTTTTTACATTTTCTTTTATTTCATGCAAATTAAAAAAAAAAAATAAAAAAATAAAAATGGATTTCAATCTGTAATCTAAGTTGCAAACATATATAACATTTAAGATTCATATTACATGCATTCTTACAAGCAGACATGTATAAGTTCGCGCTTACATATGCTGCATGTGTACTTACAACATAACAACCCATTCCAAATGAACATAAGCCCTGCAACTATTGCCAACCTTCCCTGAAACAAAGGTGAAATTTGCAAAGTAAACCATTTTTTTAAGTATGGGTGGTCAGCCTCATACCAACCTATAAGTCAACGAAATTATTTTGTGTATTTCTTTATATAATCTAAGTTGCAAAGATACATACCATTTGAGATTCATATTAAATGCATTCCCACAAGCAGACAGGTAAAAGTTCGCGCTTACAAATGCCCCATGTGGACTTACAACAAAAAACCTAATCTCAAATGAACATAAGCCCTGCAACTCTTGCCGACTTTTCCTCAAACAAAGATAAAATTTGCATGGTGAACCATTGCTTACAGTATGGGTGGTCAGCCACATACTAACCTTTTAGTCAAGGAAATTATTTTGTTTAGTTCTATAATCTAAGTTGCAAAGATACATACCATTTGAGATTCATATTAAATGCATTCCCTCAAGCACACACTTATAAGTTCGCGCTTACACATGCTGCATGTGTCCTTACAACATAAAAACACAATCTCTAATGAACATAAGCTCTGCAACTCTTGCCCATCTTCCCTCAAACAGGGGTGACGTTGGCAAAGTGAACCATTTTTACAGTATGGGTGGTCAGCCTCATACCAGCCTATAAGACAAGGAAATTATTTTGATTTCTATTCTTTATAATCTGTAATCTAAGTTGCAAAGCTATATTACATAGTTATATAACAGTGACAAAACGATACATGACCAAATAACAAAGTAACAAAACAGCACAGTGACAAAAAAAGCACGGGGACAAATAAACAGTGAAAAAACAGGAAGGTGACAAAATAGCACAGTGACATAACAGCACAGTGACAAAACAGCACGGTGATAAAACAGCACAGTGATCTAACAGCACAGTGTCAAAACGGCACATTGACAAAAAAGCACGGTGACAAAACAGCACAGTGACATAACAACACAGGGACATAACAGCACAGTGACAAAACAGCACGGTGACAAAACAGCACAGTGATATAACAGCACAGTGACAAAACGGCACATTGACAAAAAAGCACGGTGACAAAACAGCACAGTGACATAGAGGCACAGTGACAAAACAGTACAGTGAAATCAAATGACGGTGACAAAACAACACAGTGACAAATCAGCACAGTGACCAAACTACACGGTGACAAAACACCACAGTAACAAAACAGCACAGTGACAAAGCAGCACGTTGACAAAACAGCATAGTGACAAAACAACACGGAGACAAAAAAGCACAGTGAAAGAACAGCACAGTGACACAACAACACGGTGAGAAAACAACACGGTAACAAAACAGCACAGTGATAAAACAGCACAGTGACAAAACAGCACAGTGACAAATCAGCACAGTGTCAATACAGCACAGTGACAGAACAGCACTTTAACCAAAAATCACAGTGACATAACACAAGTGCACTACCAGACTCGTAAAAGTTCACGCTTACACATGCTGCATGTGGACTTACAACATAAACACCCAACTCAAATGAACATAAGTGCAACTCTTTTTGCACTTATGTTCATTTGAGTAAAAAAAAATAATATTTGCATACACTATCGATGTATTTATTATATTAAGGTATAACCGTTTACAGTGCGGGATATTCCCAGTATTTTTTTGTAATGGCGGATTTTCATAAATTTATTTTATCAAAGCCTAACAAATCTAAGTAAATGTTCTTTTACAAAAACTGCGTGTTTTTATTTTACATGTTTTTTAATACTACGAACTTTAACGCGAGGAAACTATGTGCAATATAAACATTTCACAAATGTTAAGGGGTTGGGCTGCGTAGCAGCCAGGTGCAACGCCCCTAGTTAACTTTGTAATATAATAAATTAATTTATCCACCTGATGATGCGAATGGATGTTTGCGAAACCGGTTGTGGTATTAAATTAAATAAAATACTCACAGTAATCAAATACAAAGTGGTTTTTCTTTTTATCTCTTGAAATAAATGTGTTCAAAAATAGAACTATCGGCCTGTAAAACACACTTTTGACAGTTAAACATGAAGTTAGCTGTGTTACTTTGCTAAAAAATAACATTTTGCTAAAAAAACCCAATTAAGTAATATGCCTTAAGTTGTAAGAAGTAGTTTCAGGGAGATTGTTTTTATTATAAGAAGCTTTTTGTTGAAGAAGAGCAAAACGAGGCCAATTGATTTTATCATTTTGTGTCATGGAATATCATTCCTAGAGCAGAGTCCTTGCTCAAATGTCACCATTTGTTTCACAACAAAACTAGTACTGTCACTTGACTTAGTGGAACCTATACAGCTAGCACTACGGTGTTCTTATGGCTGTCAAAAAAAACCCTGGACTGTGATTAGTCTGTTTGGAATGCCGGCCTATCAGCGCTA
The DNA here is from genome assembly GCA_951799405.1 of Agapetus fuscipes. NCBI lineage: Eukaryota > Metazoa > Arthropoda > Insecta > Trichoptera > Glossosomatidae > Agapetus > Agapetus fuscipes. The sequence continues at coordinate 9,806,684 of OX637334.1, forward strand.
GCTTATTCTTTTTCAATGAAGTTTAATAAATCGTTCTCATATTATGCTGGCAATTTTTTCATGTAGGTACCTGTTTTTTCAGGGAATACTTACCTTGTTTTTGTTTGTTTATATAACCCAGCGTTAAGTGTCATTTCAGACACAAAGAATTCTACCCAGATTGTCTATGGATTACCGGACTAACTGTATGAAAGGTTTCATACATCCCCATACATTACTGACTACTGGCTTGGCGCCGAATAAAAAAAAAACATTAAACCAACCGTGAAAAATGGTGTCAGAACACGTCTAAGTAGTCTAACCTGTAATTATTTTTAAGTCTGTAGGTAGTTTTAATATGTTATTTAAAAATAATATGTTATTTAAAAGAAACCTTAACCACATCTCAAATCTCACTGAATATTTTATTTATTCCAGGTGGTATCGTTGCTTCACGAAGCCTTTAACATCTTCCTGCAGAATCTGCGCTCCATGGAAGGTTCCTCTCCGCAATCACCAAATGTGGAGTACATGGAAGTCAGAATAAGTGTCAACGAATCAGGTGCTGGATACCTGACCCTGGACACAGACGAAAGCTATTCTTTAGAAGTACGGCCAGTCCAAGAAGGCGCTGCCCTGCAAGCTTCCATCAAAGCCAAGTCTTTCTTCGGCGCCCGACACGGCTTAGAAACTCTCTCACAGCTGATTTGGGCCGATGAGCTGGCAGACAACGCCTTGAGAATACTCCGAGCTGCTTCAGTTCAAGACGCTCCAATGTTTAAATATCGCGGTCTCATGCTGGACACCGCTAGAAACTTCTTTAATTTATCCGTGCTCGAGCACACGTTAGACGGGATGGCTGCATCTAAACTCAACACTTTCCACTGGCATATAACAGACAGTCAGAGCTTTCCATTCTTATCCGATAAAGTTCCACAACTTGCAAAACACGGAGCGTACTCTCCTAACCATGTTTACACAGTTAGTGATTTGAAGCGAATCGTAAGCTACGCGAGAGTTCGAGGGATTAGAGTTTTAGTGGAGATTGATACGCCAGGTCATGCTGGAAGTGGATGGACTTGGGGACCTTCTGCGGGTATGGGAGACTTGGCACTGTGCGTGGAGCAACAACCATGGCAGGCTTACTGCGGGGAACCACCTTGTGGACAACTCAACCCAAGAAACCCCAGTACTTATGATGTATTAGAACAATTGTACCGTGAGATCTTCGAACACACCAAGGTGACAGATATATTCCACTTTGGCGGGGATGAAGTCAATTTAGACTGCTGGGCACAGTTCTTTAATGTTACTGACTTGCATGAAGTTTGGGGAGAGTTCACTTTGCGAGCACTTGAAAGAGTTGTTAAGGCAAATGGAGGACATGCACCTAAAGTTGTGATTGTCTGGTCGAGTGATCTTTCAAAGAAGCCGTACTTGACACAGTTCTTTGATAAGTCTATCTTTGCCATTCAGATGTGGGGAGGCTCTACTTGGCCGGAGAATAGAGAAGTGATTGATAGTGACTACAGGGTTATAGCTTCGCACGTCGACGCTTGGTATTTAGATTGTGGGTTTGGTTCTTGGAGAGATTCTGGTCCTGGAGCTTGTGGGCCTTATAAAAATTGGCAAGCGGTTTATTCTCATCGACCTTGGGTAGGCGAAGGAGGTTCTAGAAGGTTGACTTTAGGCGGGGAAGCTTGTTTGTGGAGTGAGCAGACAGACGGAGCGGCTGTAGATGGGAGGTTGTGGCCACGGGCTGCTGCGCTGGCCGAGCGTCTCTGGTCAGATCCTCCTTCTCTCCTGGAGTCTCCATCGCCGCATGACGTTTATGCTCGCTTGCAGACGCAGCGTGACAGGCTGGTCAGGCGAGGTTTACGCGCCTCGGCCCTCTGGCCCGAGTGGTGTCGACATAATCCCGCTATGTGCTTAGTGTAGGAAATATTTATGACTGAAAAAAGTGCTACATTAGATTATTGCTTAATTTTGTCACTCTTATACCCTTGTCACTCATTACTTCTCATATTATTTATATACAAAGCCTGTATTATAAACCCAGATTTATTGACTTTTCTAGCATAGAATTTACTATTACTTTGATAAAATTTCCTACAAATATGGGCATATCACCACAAATGGAAATTCCCCAAAATAAATCAGGACAGTGATACAAATATATTAGGGAACATGGTTGACAGTAACGGTTCATTATGATCCATGTACTATTGTACAATGTACATTCATTGAAACAATTTGAATAAGATAAAATATGATTTGGGGAAATTGACTTGAGCGGCATTTTTGCTCTCTTTGTAAGAAAATTGTGAGTTGTACAATTTTTGATATATTTCATATTCTTCTCTTCTTATTTATGTTCTGCCTTAAATTATATATTTCATTATTGTTCATTTGTAACTACTAGATTAGTTGAAAATTGAGACTAAAACAAAACAATGAATATTTTAAAATTAATTATAGAATTTTTACATATTTGTAAGTAGGTATTTAAATTAAATGAATGCACAGTGGTATAGTAATGGACTTGGCACATTCAAAATGTTGAAAAACAGTGATGTCACTTAGCTAGGCTAGAGGCAGGACAGAGAGTCATAGCTTCAATACAATATCATGTATATAGTTTGAAAGTATAAACGCTACATCCTGTAGGTATTTAGCATAACTGTCAACTTCATATGTTTCACAATTTTGTTAACTAAAAAAATACCTGATTATCAGTACCCTGAGTACGAGTTGCAAAATTTGAGTAAAGTAAAGTTTACGGAAAGTATTAAAGAGTGATTTTCCCGTTTTTGTTTGTTTGAACTTGATTTTCTTCATCACTGTACTCCTTGACTGATAGGTTGGTATGCAGCTGACCACCCATACTGTAAAAAATGGTTCACTTTGCCAATGTCACTCCTGCTTCAGGGAAGGTCGGCAAGAGTTGCAGGGCTTATGTTCATTTGAGATTGGGGTTTTTATATTGTAGGTCCACATGCAGCATGTGTAAGCGCGAAATTATGCATGTCTGCTTGTGGGAATGCATTTAATATGAATCTCAAATGATACATATCTTTGCAGCTTAGATTTAGATTTAGATTTAGACTGTAACTCTTTTGCTAAGTTCATAAAGTGTAAGAAACAAAAACCGCAGATTTTGGGGAAAATCACTCTTTAATGCCCGCTTTCCACTGCGAGCGGAGCGGACTCCGTACGGACTCCGCTCGACTAGCAACAGTAAATTTCATAGAAGTGCTTCCACCGACAGCGAGTCAGCGGAGCGGACTGAGCGAGTACAAAGAGTTACGAAAGTGGTCGCAGAGTTGAGCGAGTTTCCAGCGGACTCCGTACGGACTCCGCTCGACTAGCAACAGTAAATTTCATAGAAGTGCTTCCACCGACAGCGGAGTGAGCGGAGCAGGCTGAGCGAGTAAAAATGACTCCGCTGTGTCATGGTCTCGGCCGCTAGTTTTCAACTGACTCAGCTCCCCCGTGCCCCCCGCGCCAACCCGCGCAGTTGCGTGACAGCGATAAAACACATCATACATGATTTACAAAAACACATCATACATTATTTTATTAATTTGAAAATAATAAAATGTATGTTTTATTTCAAACATCTACTTTTTATGTTTAAAGCAAAATAATACATTACTTTTTATGTTTCGAAACAAAAAAAAACTCTTTTATTAATAATTAAAACGTTTGATCTGGGCGTAGGCTGCAACGAGCTGTCACACACTGCACATCATACATTATTTTTTAAATTTGAAAATATTAAAATGTATGTTTTATTTCAAACATCTACTTTTTATGTATTAAAGCAAAATAATACATCACTTTTTATTTTTCGAAACAAAAAAAAAACTTCTTTTTATTAATAATTAAAACGTTTGATCTGGGCGTAGGCTGCAACGAGCTGTCACACACTAGTTGGCTCCGCTAAGCCCGCTGTAGATGGAAGGCAAACAACTCTTTCATCTGACTCATCTCATTTCCCGCCTAGCTCACTCCGCCGAGCTCGTTGGCTGTAACGCAACTACGCAACGCAACTAAGCTACACATATAGTGTAACTTCTTGCCGCGTTATCCCCGAAGGGGTCGCATGTGGCGAGTTGAACCTATTTATTTTTACAGGTAAGGGGGCCGGCCTTACGCCAACCACTTCAGTTGAAGTGGGGGTTTCCCAGCTCCCGAGGGGGCTGGTACTCATTTCTTGTGAAGGCTGAGTAAACCTTGCCGGTATTTTTATTATGGGGTTTGAAAAAAACACCGAAATAGGAAATCATTTCTGACACCCTCCTCGGTGGGATTCGAACCCGAGCTCACGGGGTAGAATGCAAGCACTCTACCAACTGAGCTATCGACCGGACCTGTGGAAGGCAAATACCATTATTTTTTAAAACTCTTTCGCAATGGAAGGCCAAAACTATTTCACTACGCTCCGCTCAGCTATTTCCCGCTCCCGCTCAGCTATTTCCCGCTCGCAATGGAAAGCGGGCATAATACTTTCCGTAAACTTTACTTTACTCAAGTTTTGCAACTCGTACTAAGGGCACTGGAATCCATTTTTTATTTGGTGTCACATAGCTGAGGAATCTTTTGATTGTGCTGAGTCCATTGTTTTTCCTAGGAAGTGTGTTAATAAAGTTAATTAAAGTCGGTGTTATGGCTGCGGGGATCAAGACAGGTTATTTGGAACCGGATAACGCTGGTTCGAATCCCGCGACGATAACTTGGACCCTGGTTCAACAGATGCCGTTGCATGCAAACAAGCTTCTGCTTTCGCATGTAGACAACTGGCCAGGCAAAATAGGTTGGTGGATTGCATTCCTTTCTACAAATCTATTTAAAAAAAAAATATATATATTACAGCTTTTGCTTTATCACAAAAAATCCTATCAGTACCATGGACAACCAAAAGGACAAATGTGTCAGTCTTGTAGCAGCTGGGGGGCTATCTATCGACAATCAACAATGAATTGTTCAGTTCTTAAGTGCCATCAAATGTGGAATCCAGAATAACCTTTAGAGCAGTAGATCTTATCCCATAGTCCGTGAGAGCAGCTCAGGTCATACAGCATACAAGACAAATTAGTATTCTTGAACTTTTGCTCCCTGACGATGACAAAACTATCAACGTAGTCCTCGCTAGAAAAAACACTGCTTTAGTGGCTTGTCATAAGTAGAGTCTGGAAGGTCATGAAGTCATCGATAGATAACTAATGAGGTAAAAGAAATCACAGGCCTGACCGTTGCATGAGCTTTAACACTATCTCAGAGAACCATGCTGAGGTATGGATTTAATAATAATATTAGGATGATTTATTTGGTGAGCGCTGTTTTTGTGTGAATCACACCTCAAAAGCCCTCTGCAAGCTTGGTCGTCGCTTTAGAAAGTGCCAATTCTCAAGCAAGACTCAGTTGCTGTAAGGCTGCATGGAGCTTTGGTGACCGGTCTTTGGTAAAGGTATATGAATTTTTCAACCTGGCGAAGAGCATATTTGAAAATATAAATGACACATTTTTTGTGCTCCGCCAGGATTCAAACCCACAACCTTCCGTTTATGATTCATAAGCGCTATCTATATGACTATATCATAGCGCTAACCATAGACTACTGACCGGTCATTCACTTGCCACAAAATTTAAAATAAGAATTGACAGGTTCATATGACTAGAATCTTTAGTAACCAATAACAAAATATTAGTTTTCCTTTTCCCTAGCAACCCAGACATGTGTGGTCAAAGAAGTGCCCAGCAGAAAGGTCACGATCCGTAGTACTGATGGAAACAACTGGGGAAGGTGTTTTATTTTGAGATTTGTATTTCCCAGTTTTTAAAGTCACAAAATATACCTAATGCTTTTTATTTTTCTGTTACTTGCATTCATTGAGATTAATTGGGATAATAAAAGCAATACAAAAACTTGCACACCAAGTGTGTAAAATAGTGAAATATAGCGGATTGCAACTTATTTATTTTGTTTTGTCAAAAAAATATATTGAGGAAATGGAAAAATATTATTTAATATTTGAATAAAAAATCAATGAGTTAGAATAGAGAGTAGCATAGAGTATGTGTTATGTTGTAATTTAATGCGTAAAAAACTGATAGTTGACAAATTAAAAAAAACTAACCTCAAATTTAGTTGCTTTAAAATAGTGGAACTTTTTCATTGATGCCGTTTTGTGAAATTGACGCTCCAAGGGTGGTGCATAGATAAGTCGTGAGACGTCTCTTGAAGTGATTGCTGTTGGCAATCTCTCAAACCGTGGATAACAGTCGGTTCCATGCCCTTGGAGCCTCCACTGCAAAAGCATGCTCATCAATCACTGTTGCAGACTTGCTCAAAGGCTCATTTACCAATATTCTGTCTCCACTGATTGCAGAGCACAAAGTCAATTGTATGCTATTTAGCTTAATCTTTATTTATCTTGCATGCATTCTCTATGCTGGTATTATAAACATTATAGAGTTGTTAACAATGCGTAAATTAAAACAAGATCAAAACCCAGAGTAGGAAGCATTGCGTATAGGGATTGCAATCCAGCAGTATTTTCAATCCAGCTGGATTTTTGCTGGATCAACACTATTCCAGCTGGATCCAGCTGGATTCAGCAATTTATTTATTTTCGAAGAAATTAAACTGTTTTTTTTTTAAATACTTTCTTAAAACAATTTTTTTTCTGGTAGTTTGATCTCAAGAAACAAATGGTATTAATGGTGTTGTCTCCCAACATACTTCTCAATGAACTGCATATATATCCAGCTGCAGAGAAGGCCCTTATGCCTCTACACTTGTTGGTTAGTTTCTGATAATCGTAATCTAACGTTGATAATCGTAACTTAAAGTTAGGTTTTCACCTCTTACTCCCTCACTTTCGTAAACAGTCTTTTAATTTTTTAATATCTTATCATAATCCTCCTGAGTTCTCGTTTCTTTCGGTTTCATGAAGTTTTTTTTTTTGCGTTTTCTTTCTCACATTTAAGTTTTGATCTCCAGTTTTTGTTTCAATGTGAAATTCAGGGAATCCGGTTTATCCTGTCCATCGTTTTTACTTCCATTATATCTTCTTCCTCTTGCACTGTTGATGGTTCCACTACACATGTGCTTACACGATTCAGCATATACTTACTCATCTCCTGACGCATTGCATATTTTTTGGTAATAGGAAATTTATTCATCATACTTCTTCGGGTTCTGTAGATAAATCAGCATGCCTGTGACATCGTTAAAACACGCCGTTCTTCGATTATTTTTCCTCAGAAAGATCTGCACTCAAGATTGTGTCCTGGCTTTTTAGTTTGTCTAAGACAAATTTTAGGATTGTGTCAGCAGTTATCAAACTCGGCTCTCTTCTGGAGAGAACTTCAACGGCCAGTTTAACCAGTTGAAGACGCGTCCTGGCGATCTACTCACTGATTAGTGACCACTCGTCCGCTGAGAATTTAGCTTCTGAGCCAATGTCTATGAAGATTTTATCGATGCAAACTTTCAACTTTCAGCAGAAACGTTCCAGCATGCTGAGCAAACTGTTCCACCTAGTGCAGCAGTCAAGAATCAAACTCAATTCTTTGCCCTTTGCTTCCTTTATATATTTTTACAAAAACATCTCATCTTTGGTAGGTGATCTTTTAAAAGTCTTTACAATTTTCTCATTTTATTAAGAAGTTCGCTGTATCGCGGAATCACTTCATGTTCAGCTGGTGTTGTTCAATTACTACTACTAGTCCTTCATTGGTGTCCGTGTCTTAGTCATCATAATAGAGCGGCAACAGCGCTCCCGCCGAGCTGTAAGAGCATCTAGCAAAGCGCCTATGCTGGCAAGCTAGACTTTGCGCCATTATTTGGAAAGTTAATAACTTGCGGATCCGCAGCGCTGGATCCAGCATCCGGTGCTGGATCCAGCAGGCCGAAAAATGCGCTGGATCCAGCTGGATTGCTGGATGAGGGATCCAGCAATTGCAATCCCTAATTGCGTAAATACTCAGCCATCAGGTAAACAAAAAAAATGTATAAAAACCATAACTCACTATAAGGTAGGTACCTACTGGTAAAAAATATCAATATATCAAAAGTCATCTTGAGCTCAACAGCCCTTGGTGGGCCTTGGCTGAATCCAGGATTCTCCTCCACTCGCCTTTCTCTCCAGCTTCGTATGTCTGCATTTGGGCTTCCTGGTCACCTTTGGCCTTGTGGTGCTGAGTTTTAGGCACTTAACGGGGTTGGCTAAGTCCATTCTAATTACATATGTGACCAGCCCACTGCAGGCGCCCTAATTTTGACGGAACTGATCACATTGGCCTCTCCGTATATCATAGAGCTCCTTTTTGTACTGACACCGCCAACCATTCCTATTTCTCATCTATGTGTGTGAATGTATCACCTCATTAAAGGTAAAACTAAACAAGTGCTGATTCACTGATTTGATAAATGGTGGATAAAACATTCTATTGGGAGTAACTTATAGTAAGTGAACTAATGACAAGGAAATCTAATCTTAATCTAAATCTAAGCTGCAAGGATATGTATCATTTGAGATTCATATTAAATGCATTCCCACAAGCAGACACACATAATTTCGCACTCACACATGCCGCATGTAGACCTACAATATAAAAAAACCCAATTCTCAAATGGACATAAGCCCTGCAACTCTTGCCGACCTTCCCTGAAACAGGGGTGACATTGGCAAAGTGAACCATTTTTTACAGTATGGGTGGTCAGCCTCATACCAAGGAATGTCAATGTCATAGTCAAGGAATGAAATGCTTATGACAAACTTCAAAACTCTAGGATTTTCGCATTTTGTTAGTGTTTTCTCTCGTAGAAAATATGAAAAAATGGACATTTATCTGAGAAACCCATGTTAGGTCAATATGTTACTTATTCAGTTTTACCTTCAAGGTATTGATATCAAAAATAATTTCAAAATTATGATCTGTATTGGGAATTTGAATATGGGCACTTATCTTCATTTCAATATTTATTTTGTAGCAGCAAAACCCTTTCTTTTTCTTGGTATTTTTTTCTTATTTGTCTATCCCCGCAGGTACTGTTGTTTCATCCATACAATTGTGTTGTTAATGTAATGGCAGAGCATTTACGCATACTGTTGTTTTGTTGCAGGCAGTGTTAGAATATGTGCATAATTGGTAAATATAAATACCCACCCATGTTATTCTATAACTCAAACATAAATTATTTGTTATAAGCTGAATATAGTTTTTGTTCACATGGCAATCCTTGTCATATAATACTCATGCACTTACTTTGTGTGTCTAAAAACCTGTGTATCAAAGAATTTGTTAATCAGAGAAATTTTATTGGTCTCTTCGAAGTTTCGCTGGCCTCTTAGTCAGCTTCATACAGGAGACTTCCTTGCTGAAGAATCTGTAGATATTCCTACATTTATGACTTACGCCAAGTATAAAACATTGCGCAAACTCCCCTCAATCGTGTAAATGGAAGAATATGTATGAGAACTAAATCACTCACTAGGAGTGCTGTCTTATCTTCCATACATTTTTCTATTTACGTGATCTAGGGTGTTTATGCAATGTTCTACAACTCTCGGGGTACTGAACAGTTTCCTTTTCTGTAGCTAGGGTATTTTAGTATTGTAAAATGAAAGCCTTAATATTGTTAAAACAGCACAAAATACTTTAAAGTAATAAATAAAACAAGTATTTATTTTAATTTTAGTTTATTTAGGCAGGGATTTATCAACAGCTGAATAATGCATTTTTATTTGACACAATAGGGTATTTTAACATTTTTCTTTTTTTTGTGATTTAAATTCGTTTATGCTTTATAAGCCCAAAACTTCTTGAATTTAAATTTTAGTTCTATTTTTAGCAAAGTTATAAGCATTTTAAAATCGATTTTTGAATTTTCGCGCCAAAACGCTACTAGATGAAATTTTCTCGCGTGACGTCACGGTCTTGTAAACATCGCCGTATCAACTGACAGCCCTCACATTTATGTCATTCAACCATTGCTTGTTCATGTTAAAACCGTTGCGGTTGTTGTTTCTTCAAGAAGTTTGTGTGTTTCTTTAAGAACATTTCATTTGTTTCTCTTGTTTTCATTTGTTTCTGTTGTCAACAACACTTGTCAACGGAGTATGGAATGTCAATAAAAGAACGTGACGTCAACATATGATGTCACAGCACCGGAAATAGAAGAAGCAGATCTCATATCCGTTGAAAAACTTGTCCAAATTTCTATATTTTCGTTTTTAAATATAAAATTGAAAAAAAAAAAATTCTGCTTTAAATCAACATATTATTATTTGATGTTTCGAAATCTATCAACTTAGGGCCGTTCTTATAAACGTTGGACTAAATATCCGTAAGTAAATACTCATTTAACTAACGCATGGACGTTAACGGACTGATCTTACCGATGGTCGTCTTATAAAGCTTTTTTAACCATCCGTTAGTTCTCAATAATGCACTCGTATTTTTGATGATTTTTTGCGTGCATTCATGAACATATGTCATCCGTTTGCTGTCAGAGAAGAAACATAACCTAAAGTTGCGTATGACAAACACGAAAACGACTGATACAGCCCTATTTTAATGAATTCTCTATCACTGTCGGAAGAAATTATCTTCAACAGGATAGAGCGGAGAAGTCCAAAGACGCGCAAAACTCACCGCAAAAAAATAATGCTTTGACAGCTGACCTAACCTCAAACCTTAACAAACCGACCGGTATCTACCTGGAAACCGGGGGTCGGCTGTCGGTTAGATCTGCCGGTAAAATTAAACCAAAAATTTACGAACGAATTGTTATAGTACAGAAAAACGAAATCTGTACCAAACTTCGGTTTATTAGATTTGATATTTAACAAACGGATGTTTATAAGATCGGCCCTTAATATACTTTTTATCATATTCCTCACTATTGCAAATACCCTCTTGTGTCTTTGACTCTTGAAAAATCTACCTTAGAGGTTTGTGTGAAATATAATTGATAATAAACAGAAATTGAATGTAATTATTGATCTATCTAATAGAAAAATATATTAATAGCATCCACTTTTTTTTGATAAATCATTACTATTGGCATATTTCTACAAATGTACTGTAAATGAAAGAAGTATACTGAAACACATATAATGTTACCATGTATTTATCAAATTTTCAAAAAAACTAATTTATTTGATTCTACACAATATAATAATTTAAAGGCCAATTTTTAAATCATAAAAAAATATACACATTGATCTTGCAGATCCACAAAGGAGATTCTAGAGTATTTGGACTTAATTTTTAAGTAATAGAACTTGTTCACACCGCTTCTTGAGTTTTTTTAAAATCTATTTAGATTCAATTTTTTTTTTTTTTTTCTTAAACGTAGTTTAATTTTCACAATAATATTTTATATCTCGAGCACTTTCGACCTTCAATACTCAGGTCATTATCAAGAGTGATGTATGTCAAATTAAAGAGATATAAAATATTATTGTGAAAATTAAACTACGTTTAAGAAAAAAATTATTTAATTTTAAATAAAATGAATTTTCACTGTGTGAATACACAAACCCTACAAAATGTATTTAGATTCTCTGAAAATTTATCAATTGCCAATGAAATCAGGACTAAATCTAAATCCAAGCTGTAAGGATATGTATCATTTGAGATACATATTAAATGCATGCCCACAAGCAGACACGCATAATTTCGCGCTCACACATCGCTGCCTCAGTTCTTGTTTATCGTATACGCCATTGAGAAAATTATACATGAGCAATGTTTGCATGTGTACTGGGCCAATGTGTCTTATGAAAACAAGAAATTTATTTAAAAAATATTTAAAAGAACTCTCACATTATCGAGTTTTACGGTTTTTCTTAGCTCAGATTGTGTAGAATTTGATTCATAAGACAACTGCATGAAAAAGTCATATTTGACAAGATTGGCGTATACGATAAACAAGAACTGAGGGAGCGACATGCCGCATGTGGACCTACAGTATAAAAAAACCCAATCTCAATGAACATAAGCCCTGCAACTCTTGCCGACCTTCCCTGAAACAGGGGTGACTTTGGCAAAGTGAACCATTTTGAATTATTATTACATTGTTGAATATAGTTTTACTATAACTTAGTCTATGAGGTAGTAGTTTCAACAATGGACTTAGCACAAATTTGATTTTTTTTTCTCAGTGGAGGAATGTCTAGGGTTCTTAGAAACCAATAGAAAAATTTAGTTAAACCTTCTCCTAGAAACTCAGCTGTGTGACGCCATAATTTTGCTGTCTATAAAATTTGTGGTGAGTCTATTGTTAACCCGCTTAAGTAAAAAGAACAAAAATAATGTGTTAACCAAAACAAAGATTAAGCGCCCTTGGGGTGGCTAGTGCCACTAAACGGCGCTGTATACAAATTGTCCAATTATTATTATTATTAATGAACAAAATGTAACAATCCTTGATACTAAACAGTTTGTTTAACCTCTTTTTATGTGTGTACAATGGTAAATCAATTATAATTGTTTCAGGCTTTAACGGCCTTCTTCAGATGCTGGATATTTTTCTGTCAGGTCCATCATTTGTCCGTAGAGAATTACGTGTCGCTACAAATTTGTGTGTAACTTCTTCAGAGCTACGCTACTGACTGATTGGCTTAGACTTGGGAGAAGAATATCCAGAATCAATAATATTATTATTACTCTCAATACATGCAGTATTTTGCAACTTGTTATTTTATTGGTCTTTCCTTATCTGTAGGTATCTATGTATCTAAGTACGGCATTGTGATTGCATCTAACTGAAAGATTTTGAAATGTGAAAGCCCGTGGTGAGTAGTATAATGTGTATTTATTTTGTTTGGTTGTTTAAGCATAGAAAAATGTTCAGTACTTATTATCATTTAAATATTATTTTTTTCATCAAATAACACACGTGTTTTGAATTACCCACTATTCTTCAGTGTAGAAACCAGCGGCCCGCAAGATATTCGTTGCAAGGAAAGACAAACACAATATTTTCAACAACGTTCTTGTATATCTTAGGCCGTTTGTCCACCGCACGCCGTCACCGTCACGTCACCGAGAACGAGATTATTTCGGGCCGAGTTTAATTGATGTGATGGCGATCGTTGGTCCACCGCGACCGATTTCGCTGGTTATTGGTTATGTATTGTATTGCCTATAACCAGGCAATACATAAATACATTACATGACCGCTACTTCGGCGCCGTCATCTCGTTCTCGGTGACGTGACGGTGACGGCGTGCGGTGGACAAACGGCCTTAGGGTTTTAACTGACTTGACTGCCAAACTAAATCTAATCAATGCACATGTGCAGGGAAGCAATAAATTTATATGCACTATGTATTCAAATGTTAAATCATTTAAATTGAAACTTACATTTTTTATCAAGCCAAGCGATGAAAAAATTCAATAGTTTTCCTAATTCATAGAGCTGCTGCTATGCAGCCATGATGCAAGTATCCAAAGTTTTCAATATTTGCATTAAACCTAGTGGATACTAAGCAAGTGATATGCTTGTAGTTGAACCACAAAGGGTAGTTTTCTTCTTCTTTTGGTGCCACTTCTATTAAGACCGGTGATCATCATAGCTATTTTTACATTGGATGCTGCAGCTCTAAACTTGTAGATAGCAGCAAATACATCTTTACTACTCCGATAATGGTTTCATCTGTTAAGAAATAGTGATCCTGCCTCCGCAAGCTATTGTGTATCTCCCACTCCTTCCGGGGGACCCAATTCCTCTTCCTTATGTGGAATATGAGGGTATGATAGGATAGGATAGCAGTGGATCAGGTTGTGTGCAGTTAATATCTGGCGAAGAGCTCCATCCCCACCGATATCCTCGCCCCCCTGGACCATGCCCTTCTGTCCTTTCGGGGCAGTTCGGTCCTGTAGTCTTCGCATGCCTCCTCTATTTCGGAGATAAATCAAATAGCAGTTATTGATGATGTCTTACAAATCAAGGCATCTATAAAAACAAGACTTATTCCTTTACAAGAGTATAAAGTCATTGGATACATTTTCCCAAGTATAGACTGTAAAGCAAGCACAACAACCCTGATAAGTAAAGGCAAACTTGCCACGCTGACACGTCAATGCTGGGGTGTCTACCTAATGGTGTTGGCATTTAAGTCAACAAAGTAAACTACTGAATACCACAAAGAAATGAACTTCGAAACCTTTCTGAAGTGGTTTTATAAATTGTTAGAAAATTGAAAGCAACCATACGATAATCATGGACAGTGCCTCTTCCCACTCTGTGCAAATAGAAAAAGCCCCAACAGTAGCAAACAAACAAAAACAGACATCACAGAGCAGCTTCAAAAAAAGAGTATTTAACCCGATGCAAGCCTTTTATAAAGGAAATTGCTGAGATGAAAAAACCTACAAGCCAATTACAGGCCTTTTAGCAGTTTGAGGTGTCAGAAAAAGGGAAATAAATTGTACAGTGGACTGCACAGGACTTTATAGCACAAAATACGGTCATGTTTAGGTCATAGCCAATTTTCATAACAAAACATTTAGTTGTGTGAAAGTAATGAAGCTAATCTTTTTAAGCAATCGTCTTTTTGCAGTATTATCATTGATCCCGTTTGTATCAAAACTAACACTTTGTTTGATGGGTACCTATACTTTTCATTGATATTTTGGAAAGTTATGATTGATTATTATATGGGTGCAACTTACTAGATTTTAAGACTCGTAGCCTAGTATTTTATATTAGGCGTTTTAGTACCAAGAATATTACAATTATTTTTGTATTAAAATTTGTCACTTTGTATGGTGGCTACACCTTATAATATTTATTTGAAAAAAGTAATGATTAATGTATGTAGGTACCTATACATAAGAGCTTTTCAATTGTAGAACATTATTTTTTAGTTAACCCGTTCTCTGCCGGTAAAATTTAAAATATTGTTTTCTCTTGTATGGCAACCCCCAAAACAAAGAGTATTAAGAGGCAATGCTTATTGTTGTTATATAGCAATTGATTGAGTGAATTGTTATTTAGGTTTATTTATGGGTATTAGACGTTTTGCTACCAAAAATATTACAATAATTTTTTGTATGAAAATTTGTCACTTTGTATGGTGGCTATACTTTATAATATTTTTTTGAAAAAAGTAATGATTCATGTATGTAGGTATATATAAAAGCTTTTCAATTGTAAAACATTATTTTTTAGTCAACCCTTTCTCTGCCGAGAAATTTTAAATTATTTTTTTCTCTTGTATGGCAATCCCCAAAACAAAGAAAATTATGAGGCAATGGTTATTGTTGTTACATAGCAGTATTATAATGACGATTATGCAAAAAAAATAAAGAAAATCGTTGGAGCCGTTTTTGAGAAAATCTCATTTGAAATTTTCAGCTGTTCGGTAGCCATCTTGAATTTTCTAAAATTTTAAAAATGTTTCACTATGAATTATAGTGATAACAAAGTTTTTTCTGATAAATTTAAGAAACATAAAAGTTTTTTGCGTTCTGATGGGTTTTTGTAGCCTTTTAATTTCAATTTTTGATATCATGTAAACGGCCCTTTGTGTTTTTATTTTCAAAAATTTTATTTAATTTTTATATAGAATTTGATGTTACGTATAATATTGTAGAACATTATTTTTTTGTCAACGCTTTCACTTCTGAGAAAATCACAATTGTTTATTTTTTTCATATGGCAACTCATAGACGCAGATTAGCAAAAATGTTGCCATAACTAAATTTGGTAAGAATGTATCAAGCAACTACTTTACTGAAAATTAAAAAAAAATTGTTAGAGCCGTTTTTGAGAAAAGTGCAATTTTATGTTTTTTTTGTATGGCAGCCATCTTGAATTTTCAGGGTGGTGCCATGCCAGTCGGCCCATCAAAATCTGTGGTTGTCAATTCTCTAAATCCAAAAATTGGTGTCTCTGTGATCAGTAATTTCGGCTGGGACATACACTCATACGGACGGACAGGTTCGACAAATTAGGTTTTTTTGCATGTCCTGGTGCAGGACAACTCATTTCCGTTGAAACCTCATTTTTTTTTTTTCGGACGAATACAATACTTTATAACAGTCCTTCGGACTGCTATAAAGTAAAAAGGACTTATAATCCAAAAAAAAGGGACTTAAGGGACCTCACAAACCGATTAAATACAACATAATCTAATCTAAATCTAAGCTGCAAAGATATATTAACATTTACAATCCACATCTTATGCACACATAAAAGTAACCATATGGATGTTCGCGCACACATATAGTTTCAAATGTGTCTACAATAGGAAAACATCGTAAATGAACATAATCTCTGCAACTCGTGCCACCTTTCCCTGAAACAGGGGTGGCACTGGCAAAATTGAACCAATCTTTACAGTATGGGTGGTCAACCTCATACAAACCTATAAGTTGAGGACAAATAATAAGTTTATAACAGTAAAATAATAAATTGTGTAAAATAAAACACAAAATTTCACAAAAAATGTGTTTTTTTTATTAAACCCTAACCAAAATAGCCGAGCATAGCCGCATAAGAGCTGAGTAAGAGCATATCTAAAAAAAAGTATTAAAAAAAATAATTAAAAATGATTACTTAAATTCCGTTAAAGAAATGTAATAAAATGTTCATTCATAAACAAAATTAGTTATTAACGGTTTTTTTTTTCAGATAACTCGTGGATGAGGATTGGCTTATGTATAATTATTAAATGGCTTATGTATAGGGACTGGAAAATAGTGGTGTTATTTTTTGGGAAATTCGCATTATTTTTTTGTGAAATTCGCGTTATTTTTGATCGAAAACAAGGAAATTCGCGTTATTTTTCATGATAAACGGGGAGATTCGGTAGATTTTTAGGGTTGATTTGATCAAAATGAAGGTTTAATACCCTGCAATATCCGTTTAAAATAAAAAAGAATTGTGCATTTAGTCTCTAGATGAGGGTTATTTAATTTTTCAAGGGATGTTAGCTTTTATGAAAGCCTCAAGTTGTGCTCTTGGCTAATCCAGCAACAGATTCACTCCTTGAAGTATTTTCCTTCATTGATGTTACGATTCAAGTCTGCTTGGATGATCCAGGACAGTAAAAAAAAAAAAAAATTAGGCTGATTTATTTGGTGATCGCTGTTTTTGTGTGTATCACACCTCAAGAGCCCTCTGCGAGATTGGTCGTCGCTGTAGAAAGCGCCAATTCTCAAGCAAGACCCAGTTGTTGTAAGGCTGGATGGACCTTTTAATGACCGGTCTTCGTTAAAGGTTGATGAATTTTTCAACCCAGCGAAGAGCAAATTTGAAAATATAAAAAGGATTTTTTTTTGCTCCACCGGGATTCGAACCCACAACCCTCCAGTTACGAGGCCGAAGTGTTACCACTTTGCCCCCTCGGCTATAACACCGACCAATTCTCCTGTGCTTTGCATATTGCAAAGGGTTTTCGCAGGAATCTTCTCTTTCCCACAAAATCGTTGCGTTGCAAAAGAGATACATGACAACTTTTTCGCACAATTTCTACCAAAAGTACGTAAATTCGCGATATTTGCGTAAAACCTCAAATTTCGCGTTATTCGCGTAAAAACATCAAAATTCGCGAATAAATTCGTTTTATCGCGATCGCGAAATTTTCCAGTCCCTACTTATGTATAAATATGGAGGCAACTCTGTGGAGGCTCTGGCCATCCCTAGCGGAATGGCGACGGAGTTACACAAAATATCCATTATGGTCTTTATTTTTAAGCCAAGTGTCTTTCACTTAACACTTCCCCATTATGTATCGCTGTTGTTTTTCAATAACACTGGTTTGGACTTGTAGAATAAAATAAAAGTTACAAATAAAAACAATAATAATATAACTGTTGCTACAACATTATGAAAATGAGGAGCATCAGATATATTATTTAGTTCCCCCCTCAGTTAGTCTTCATTGGGGGTAAATGTTAAAATGTAACCTATTTTATAAAGAAAAGCATGCATTTTTAACAGATATACATCTACCATGTGATGAAAAACATAATACTGAAAATGAATGACTGTCAGAACTTCAGACCAATCAGTCTACTCAGTATACCAGGGAAAGTTTTTTGTAAGGTGATAATTAAGAATGTGATTCTGACTACTGGTGGAAGGGTTTCCGATATACAGTCCGGTTTTATGACCGGTAGAGGCTGTGTTGACCAGATTTTCACTCTACGACAACTTGTTGAAAAACAGCTGTCGGTGAGGGGAAGACTGTTCACCGCCTTTGTAGATCTAGAGAAGGCTTTCGACTCAGTGGACAGAGGTATGTTGTGGGATGTTCTGAAAGAATATGGAGTGAATGGGGCTCTCCTAAATGCGGTGCATGCAAACTATGAAAATAGTATTGCATGTGTTCGTATTGATGGCGAGTACAGTGAATGGTTTGAAGTTTTTAAGGGTGTAAGGCAAGGATGTGTGATGAGTCCATGGCTATTTAACATAGTCATGGACAAGTGTGTCCGAGATGCTAGGCTTGATGATTGTGGATTAATGATAGGAGAGAGCAAAGTGAGTGTTCTACTGTATGCAGATGATGCGGTCCTTGTTTCTGACTCAACAGTGGAACTACAAACAATGCTCTCTAGACTGAACGAAGCTTTGAAAGATAATCATCTGAAATTGAATGCAAGTAAGACGAAAGTTCTGATTTTTGAAAGAGATGATGAAAATATGAATTATGAGTTTAAAATAAATGGAATGAATGTCGGAATTGTCGAGGAATTTGTATATCTGGGTAGTAAGTTTGAAAAAGATGGAAGAATGACAGGTGAATTTGAAAGAAGAATAATGAAGAGAAGGTGCCACCGCTGGTATAGCCAAAAACCAAAACTTATCGAAAAATGTTCGATTGGCGGTACACGGTGGTATACTAGTGCCCACTTTGATGTACGGAAGTGAAGCTTGGACGATGAATGAGAGTGAAATTAGTAAAGTCTATACGGTCGAAATGGACTTTCTAAGAAGTATGATTGGAAAAAAACGGAAAGATAGGGTGAGGAATGAGTTAGTGAGAGAAGAATGTGGTGCAAGGGAAAGTATAAAAGTAAAAATCAAAAGGGGTTTGTTAAAATGGTTTGGACATATGGAAAGAATGAATGATGAAAGACTGACGAAGAGAGTGTACGCTGCAACTATGAATGGAAGCCGTGGTAGGGGAAGACCGAGAAAAGTATGGATGGATCAAATTTCCGAAATAGCGAATGAATGGGATATTCAGAGTCATAACAAAAGGAGAGAGTGCATGAAAAAGATTATGACTGAATGAAATGAAAGAAGTATGTAAGGACCGAAAGGAATGGCGGTTGATTTGCAACAATGGCGGCTAGGGCATTAATTCTAAGTGTAATATTAAGTTTAATTTTACTTTATTTAAATTTTAATTTGTAATGTGTCTCATTATGAATTTCTGTAAATCATTTATAATTTTTTGTGCTCCTTGACTGATAGGTTGGTACGAGGCTGACCACCCGTGCTGTAAAAATCGGTTCACTTTTGCCAATGCCACCCCGGTTCAGGGAACGGCGGCAGGAGTTGCAAGGTTTATGTCCATGTGAGGTTTTCTTTATTTGTATGCACACATGCAGAATGTGTAGGCGCGAACCTACATGTGCCTGTCTGTAGGCATGCATTTCATATGAGCCTTAAATGCTTACATATCCTTGCAGCTTAGATTATAGATTATAGAAGTCACACTTACGGACAATGCCCAACCGTTGAATTGTCGTGAACAGTCATTCAGCTGAATGTAATATAAAACATGGAAGTGACTTTCTGCTAAAAAAGGGACTTAAGGGACCAATTTCAGAAAAAAGGGACTTTAAGGTACCACAAAAAAATAAAGGGACCCTAAAAGGCCTGCCAATATGACTTGTATATCGCCACCGTAAAGGTAAAACTGAACAAGTGCTGATTCACTGATTTTAGAAAACGTGGCTTAAACATTTTACTTAGAGTAACTTCTCATAGTAATTGAACTAATTATAAGGCAGTACCCATGAAAAACTTCTAAACTACAGGATTTTTACATATTTTTTGTGTTTTTTTTCTTAGAAAATAGGAAAAAAGTTGCATTTAACTGAGAATCCCATGTTAGCTTAATATATTGTCACTTATTCAGTTTTATCTTTAACTTATCAATATGATTTTATTGAATTGGGGAAAACAAATTCCCTTTGATAAAAATAAACCTGTTTTTAAGTCAACAAGAGCTCGTTTAAAATTTGACAGATTTGAAATGTTTAATCTGCCGTAGGGTAATTGGAGGTATTATCGTGATAGAGGTAATATCGTGATAGTTTTTTCAACCTCGTTCACAGTATTACCTATAGCGCCACGCTAGTGAGACGCAACATACAAGTTGCCTAGTGTATGATAAAGATAGCTGTATACCAATAGCCGCCTGCGAATAGCCGTTAAGTTGGCAACGAAACTTTTAGTCAGTGATCTGTCAAAATTCATTGTTTTAGGGAAGTGAGCTGCATTATCGGGGATATTATTATTTTTTTTCATTAAAATAACAAGGTAAGCGCTTGTTTTTCTTACGTAAATAATAAATGGCACTATTGTTAATAGCCCAGGAATGTTTTTCAGGTTGTAATGTGAATATTAATCGAATGAAGGCTTATTTCCTTCCGCACGTTTTTTAGGTTATTTTCGTAAAATGTGAGAACACTTTGACAGTGCCAAATTATGTTTTTCTTTTTTAAATATGTATGCAATTTATCACTTTACCAACTTTGTCACTTCACGGCATAAATATTAGAGATAATTTACGCACAATTCATTTTCTGATATTCCATAAAAAAAAAATATCACGATATTACCTGTTAATATTGTCAATATATATTATTTTGATTTAGATGGCACGAGAACCTAAAAAGCGAAGACAGCATGCGCTTTCAGACATTCAAAATGCTGTAAAAATGGTAATCGAGGACCATTCTACCATTTATGCGGCTTCGAAGGCTACTGGAGTACCCTGGAGTACAGTAAAGGACTACGTGGCCAGGGAAGATAAAACCGTAGCAAAAATTGGTCGACCCTTCGCTCTGCCTTCTTCAGTCGAAATGAAATTATTGAATTACATTTTGGAGATGCAGGAACAAGGCTTTGGACTGACCGTTCGCCAGGTAAGAGAGACCGCATTTCAACTAGCAAAGTCCTGCGAAAGGCTAAACTATTTGAACCACGATCAATCAAAAAAAGAAATAGCTAGTAAGTGGTGGTGGCAGTCGTACAAAGAAAGGTATGGCCTGTCTTTAAGGATAGCAGAAAATTTATCTGCCTATAGGGCATCCATGCCGAATGTTACGATTATCCAAGACTTTTACACCAAACTCGAAAATAAGCTAAATGAATTGGGCCTTAAAGATATGAGTAATCGTATCTGGAATTGTGATGAAACTGGTCTCAACTATGTGACCAACAAAGGACAGGTTGTAACTTCGATTGGGAAAAAATGTGTACAACCGCACATATGCTGAGAGAGGTGAAAATACCACATTATTGGGATGTGTGTGCAGATGGGACGTGGATTCCTCCACTAATAATATTTAAAGGAGTGAGATGGAGCGATAACCTGAGACAGGATGCCTTGCCAAATGCCATCGTACGACTATCACCCAAAGGATGGATCAACGCAGACCTGTTTATGGAATGGTTTAAGTTTTTTATAACGGCTATTCCAGATGGTCGTCCAGTGGTGCTGCTGATGGATTCACACGCCTCACATATTACTCCAGATATTATTCATCTAGCAAAGCAAAATGAAATTGATCTTTTCACTTTCCCAGCTCACAACACTCACATCTTGCAACCGTTAGATGTGGGTGTTTATAAATCATTTAAAGCCATTGGGACGATGGTGTGAAGGAGTACATGATCCGTCATCCAACCCAGAAACCCGATAGAACCCATTTGCACAACATTCTTAACCCTGCTTTTTTCAAGAGCTTTACAACCGCCAACATAACCAATGCATTAAAAAAATGTGGGATCTGTCCATTTGACAGAGACGCTGTTCACCTCGACGCTCTGGCACCATCACGACTGACGGAAAGATGGCCAACATACCACTAGATGAAGCTATTGAGCATATTTGTACCACAGGGACGTAGAAGACAGGCCCAAAATGCGATGGATGGACAGCGTCGACGCGGATATGTCTGTGATGCAAGTGAAAAATTGAAAAAAACGAGGGCAACCAACCGACAAGAATGGAAGAAGCTCCTGGATTCAGCCAAGGCCCACCCAGGGCTGACGAGCTTAGGATGATGATGATTGTTCAGTGCCAAGAATATAAAATTAAGTTAAATCTTCATAGTTTTGAGAAAACACCACTTCGGCTTCGATCTGATATAAAAGGATGGACCTATAACATCTTAGGTTTCTTCTTTTTAAACTTTTTGCGACGCACATATAAATAAGTGTGATTTCTTCTATGCACGAAGCGTCCATGCTCGATACGAGGGAGAACTGAACTGACAGATGGTCGCCACTGGCTACTCCATTTGTCCCAAATGAGTTTATGTAACTCCTGGGAAATGTAACTTGTTATATTATTTCAAAAAGAAAAAAAAAAAAAGAAAAAAAAATATAAGAAATATGAAAATTTAATGGATTATCAATCGTTTTCAACGTTAAAGAGGAGACAAAAATCTCTTCAGCGTGACTGCTATTCTATTTACATATCAAACGTCGAGAGCGATTTGAAAAGTAATCCCAAATCACTTTTCACATTTCTTAAATCACGACGTGGTACTAATGGAATTCCTAAAATAATGTAATTAGGTGATGTAAATTTCATTGGTAGTGAGTCTGTCTGTAATGCATTTAACGACTTTTTTACATCCGTTCATGTGCGTGATGTCGTTGAAGAGTTTTCGGTTGAAGATGAAGGCGATATATCTCTTGCCAATGGCATAATGATTAGCGGTATAGAGATAAATGATGCATTGGTGGAAAAATACCTTGAGTATATAAAGGGTGATTTTTTTGAGGTTAGGATTTTCATGCATTAGTATTTGACAGATCACGCGGGATTTCAGACATGGTGTCAAAGAGAAAGATGCTCAGTATGCTTTGACATTTCATCATGAATAGACTTACTAACGAGCAACGCTTGCAAATCATTGAATTTTATTACCAAAATCAGTGTTCGGTTCGAAATGTGTTTCGCGCTTTACGTCCGATTTATGGTCTACATAATCGACCAAGTGAGCAAACAATTAATGCGATTGTGACCAAGTTTCGCACTCAGTTTACTTTATTGGACATTACACCAACCACACGAATGCGTACAGTGCGTACAGAAGAGAATATTGTGTCTGTTTCTGAGAGTGTTGCTGAAGACCGTGAAATGTCGATTCGTCGCCGTTCGCAGCAATTGGGTTTGTGTTATTCGACCACATGGAAGATTTTACGCAAAGATCTTGGTGTAAAACCGTATAAAATACAGCTCGTGCAAGAACTGAAGCCGAACGATCTGCCACAACGTCGAATTTTCAGTGAATGGGCCCTAGAAAAGTTGGCAGAAAATCCGCTTTTTTATCGCCAAATTTTGTTCACCGATGAGGCTCATTTCTGGTTGAATGGCTACGTAAATAAGCAAAATTGCCGCATTTGGGGTGAAGAGCAACCAGAAGCCGTTCAAGAACTGCCCATGCATCCCGAAAAATGCACTGTTTGGTGTGGTTTGTACGCTGGTGGAATCATTGGACCGTATTTTTTCAAAGATGCTGTTGGACGCAACGTTACGGTGAATGGCGATCGCTATCGTTCGATGCTAACAAACTTTTTGTTGCCAAAAATGGAAGAACTGAACTTGGTTGACATGTGGTTTCAACAAGATGGCGCTACATGCCACACAGCTCGCGATTCTATGGCCATTTTGAGGGAAAACTTCGGAGAACAATTCATCTCAAGAAATGGACCGGTAAGTTGGCCACCAAGATCATGCGATTTGACGCCTTTAGACTATTTTTTGTGGGGCTACGTCAAGTCTAAAGTCTACAGAAATAAGCCAGCAACTATTCCAGCTTTGGAAGACAACATTTCCGAAGAAATTCGGGCTATTCCGGCCGAAATGCTCGAAAAAGTTGCCCAAAATTGGACTTCCCGAATGGACCACCTAAGACGCAGCCGCGGTCAACATTTAAATGAAATTATCTTCAAAAAGTAAATGTCATGGACCAATCTAACGTTTCAAATAAAGAACCGATGAGATTTTGCAAATTTTATGCGTTTTTTTTTTAAAAAAAGTTCTCAAGCTCTTAAAAAATCACCCTTTAGATGTGAACAAGGGTCCTGGTTCTGACCGGCTGCCTGGATTATTTATAAAGAAATGTTCCTCAGTGTTGTGTAAGCCGTTGGCCATCAAATATAGTCGATCAATTGAGTAGTCCAATTGCAAACAGCGCTATGTTAAAAAAAGATTTTTTTTACGAAATTCAATAAAAACATCTACTAGTTAAGTTATTGAAGAAAATGTTGTTACATTATAATAATTCTACAGTGGTATTATTAACCCTTTGGCTGCGGCTGGCATGCATAGATGTCATGACGTAACTTGCATACAGTGCGGCTGGCATCTATGCATGTCATCGAAGTTGTAAGCTTCCCCTGACATCGGTGTTCAAATTTTTCAAACTTTTTTGTTGCTTACATTATAGGTACACTAATAAAATCTCATATTATACATATTTTGAAAATATTCTTTCTCAAATATTTCGTCAGAACAGATCGATCTCTCGTCCCGCGCGTGTGTACCAATGTTTATAAACAAAATCCAGGCAAGTATATTCTATTCAGATAGATATAACTGTTTACGTTTTTTGTTTTTTTGTAAAATAACTAATACATTTTTCTCTTTAGTGACGAGTATTTAAGTGAGTAAAAAAATTGTTTAAAACCTAATGGATATAAAATCTAGTTATGGAATGTGCGTATAATATATTTTTTTAAGTAGTATTGTTGTGATTTACTTGTTTTTATATAAAACAACAAGTGAAAACATGTGTTGAAAGTTTGTGATTTGTGTTCCTGGATAAATAATGAATATACTTTTTCATAAATTTTGAAGTTTCATCAAGTAATTAAGGTAGGAAATCAATTTATGTGTAAAAAAATAACCTCAAAAAAGTATTCCGTTCTGGCGGTGCGTATGTAGCAAATAAATTCCGAATCGAAACGGTTAAGAAATTATTTTATTATAATAAATTAAATCTCGGTATTATATAATTCTTGTAATTTGAATATTAAAATTGAACATAGCAAGTTCTGCAAAAGTATTTGTAACATGGCCATCTTTGCAGTTGTATGAAATTAACATAGACAGTTTTGAATCAGTAAGTCTTAAAACTAAGTCTCTCTTAGTCTTAATCTCTCTTTCAATATTGCTAAATATACGGTCAGGGGGCAAGAAAGAATGCCCAACTACCGGAAATATAATTGTTATTTTTTTAATTTGATTTGGAGCTTTTGTTTTACAGGTAAGATGGCGGGATTTGCACGAGGATGTTGGCGTCTTAGCGCCATTTGCAAGTGAACAGTAACATAGACAGTTTTGAAAGTGGATTGTCAAATATCATAGCGACTTTTGCAAGAGTATACCGTATTGAGCCTCAAATTATACGTAACGTAGTGAGTTTTTGAATAGTGTAATAAAATACACAATAGCATTTTTTTAAATCTAATATAATGACATCAAAATCAAAAAAAAAAATTTTTTTAACATAGCGCTGTTTGCAATTGGACTACTCAATTAGGAAAGGTTGTTAAAAAAACTCAGATATGCCCAATTTTTAAAAGTGGTGATAAATGCTGTATAGAGAATTATCGGCCTATCGCAAAGCTTCCTATTCTGGGCAAAATATTTGAAAAGATAATAATGGACCAAATAACCCCTATTCTAAACACAATCCTTAGCCAGCATGGCTTTCGTCAAAAGAAATCTGTAGACACAAATTTATTAGAATTTACTCAGGTTATAACCAATTCCATTCATAGTGGCTATCAGGTAGACACTGTTTATAGTGATTTCTCCAAGGCGTTTTTTTTTTTTTTTTAAGAAATCCTGTGCGGGAGACTCCCTAGATCAGGGGTCTTCAACCTTTATTAGTGCAAGGACCAAACATCGATTTCACATCGTTCGAAGGGCCACAACTTTTCACGACACTTTACCACCTTATCAATAAAATAAAAGACATACATAATTTCAAATTTCAATAATCTTTATTGGTTCATTAAAGTCAATCTTTATTGGTTAATTAAAGTCAATCAATGTGATTTTTGACATTGTTTATTTTTTACAAGTTTGTCAATATTTGTTTTCATTTTTGTGGTTGCAACCCGCAGACTACCTTCCAGATGTGCATCTGTAATTCTCGACCATGTTGTCGATTTCACTTTCTTCATACGAGAAAACAGCTGCTCACACACATATTATTTGCTCCCAAACAATGAAATCATTTTCATGGCATTTTTTCACTCATATGTGTGAAAGAGTGACATTGCGAATGCTGACGATTGCGAGTCGTATATTACTCGTATGTACATACATATATATCGCATATCACTGGGCGCGATAGGTATTTTATTTTTTTAAGCCTCTGGTGGCCGCGGGCCGCAAGAAATTAACTGGCGGGCCACATGAGGCCCGAGGGCCGCGGGTTGAAGACCTTAGCCCTAGATTCTAAAGACTCTAGGGGTCTATGACACTTGTTGTAGTGCCGCAGAGGTGTACGAGCTTGGTCGTCGCTACAAAGCGCCAATATTCAAGCAAGACCCAGTTGCTGTAAGGCTGGATGGACCTTTGGTGACCGGTCATTGGTAAAGGTTTATGAATTTTTCAACCCAGCAAAGAGCACATTCGAAATATAAATGGTATATTTTTGTGCTCCGCCGGGATCCGAATCCACAACCTTCCATTTACGAGTCCGAAGTGTTGCCACTACGGACTACGGACCGGTCCAAGAGTAGAGAAGAGGTCCAAGAGTGTGACAAGATAAGTCATAATATATTGTTGAGTAAGCTCTGGCACATCGGTATAAGGGGGGATCTCTTAAGGTGGTTTGT
Source organism: Agapetus fuscipes (assembly GCA_951799405.1). NCBI lineage: Eukaryota > Metazoa > Arthropoda > Insecta > Trichoptera > Glossosomatidae > Agapetus > Agapetus fuscipes. Next base: position 9,833,739 of record OX637334.1, read on the forward strand.
ATCCTATCTTAAAAATAGATCCCAAGCAGTGGCACTTCACGGCTATGAGTCAGTATATAGATGTATTTACTCTAGCGTACCTCAGGGATCCCACCTGGGGCCTCTTTTATTTACTGTTTAAGAAAGTGTTAATGAAGCCATAGCGGTAGGCCATCGTATTGTCACTCATTTCACTCACTCTAAACCAGCTCAAACTGAGCTCTATGCACTCAAGCACAAGCTATCTCAGGACATCAGCACCCGATGGAACAGTACCCTTAGTACGAGTTGCAAAACTTGAGAAAAGTAAAGTTTACGGAAAATATTAAAGAGTGATTTCTCCCAAAATCTGCCGTTTTTGTTTCTTACACTTTATGGTCTTAGCAAAAGAGTTACAGTGATGAAGAAAATCAAGTTCAAGCAAACAAAAATGGCAGATTTTAGGGGAAATCACTCTTTAATAATTGCCGTCAACTTTACATTACTCAAGTTTTGCAACTCGTACTAAGGGTACTGTACTTTTTAATGGCCGACAGGTTGCTGGAGCAAAAGAGGGTGATATCATTATACATATATATATGCACCGAGCACAACTACCTACTGTCGCTGACTAGCAGGCGGTAGAAGCTCTATGATATTTTTTGTTTTTGACGATTAAAAACAGTGTTTTCTGTGTTGAAAATTGTATAAACAGAGACGGCAGTGTGTGTTTGTTGGAAAGTGTCAATTTAATACAGGCTTACGCCCACAGATCAATGGTGATTGCAAATTGATCGATTCAATAATCCCACAAAGTTTGACAGCACAGTTTGACGGCACAGACACTTGCAGGGTGAAAGTGACGTGGTACATGATAAATATTTTTATAAATGCATTGTGAGGTGCGGTATGAGGCTGACCCCCCCGTGCTGTAAAAATTGGTTCACTTTTGCCAATGCCACCCCGTTTCAGGGAAAGCCGGCAGGAGTTGCAAGGTTTATGTTCATGTGAGGTTTTGTTTATTTGAATGCATACATGCAGAATGTGTAGGCGCGAACATGTCTGTGGGCATGCATTTAATATGAGCCTTAAATGCTAACATATCTTTGCAGCTTAGATTACAGATTGCGCGGATGCAATAACAGTGTCAAACATGGCCTAACATTGTGCTCAGGGAGCGCGTGAAGCGCAGGAAACGAGGAGGGCGATGGCTGAGCTTGTCAGTTGCATCGGTGGCAATTCCTGTTTCTCCAGCATCGTGTGAGGATCCCGCTTCTACATCCAGACTTTCGGTGACACCTCCATCATCGCACTCCCTGCGGACCAGCGGGAGGCATCAACAAAATGTGGAGAGGAAGATGAAGCTTGGATGTTCACTCACTATAGCCATAGTATATCGCCCCGGTTCTAAGCCCGTATTGGCGGAGTTTTTTTCGCAAATTTCGGGAGCTTTTTGAAATTTTGGGGACTCGTAATGAGATGCTTCTGTTGGTGGAGGATGTCAACGTCAGGCTTAAGCGCAGAGATGACACCAATTGTGTTACTCTCACTGCCTTGCTTGCGGACTATGGCTGCAGACAGTGGGTAGATGCCCACCCATGATGCGGGTGGCCTACTGGATGTAATCATCAGAGGGGAAGATGCTCCTTCAAAAACGGAGATTAGAGTGGGTTTGTTGGACCACATGTTGGTGATAACTGAATTAAATCTAGGACGACCTGTTCCCATGTAGGGTCAAAGTGGCAACAGTGGATCAGAGCAGTTTCTTAAAGATGAGTAGGTATCAGTGGCGAAGGGAGCCATACATGCCGGTTTCCATCGGCTTCCCTTTTAAAATGATGTAACAAAGTAGTTAAAAAATATAGGCACAAAGTAAATAAATTGTACAGTGGACTGCACATGACTTTATAGCATAAAATACGGTCATGTTTAGGTCATAGTCAATTTTCAAAACAAAAAAATTAGTTGTGTGTAAGTAATGAAGCTAATCTATTTAAGTAATCGTCTTTTTACACTATTATCATTGATCCCGTTTGTATCAAAACTAACACTTTGTTTGGTTGGTATACTTTTCATTGATATTTTGGAAAGTTATGATTGATCATTTTTGCCTCATTTTAAACGGGAAACCGATGGGAATCGGCTTGTTACTTACCCTTTCTTACCTTACCCTTCGCCACTGGTAGGTATATATGTCTATCTCTTTCACAGTAGCATGGTGCTCATGTCTCAACATGTCTGAACCAGTTAGAGTCGGTACACAGTGGATCACGATCCACTTGTTTACCCTAATTAATGTAGGGGAAGTACGGACAAAATGACAGTCGTCTTTTTTCATAATTGGCGCGGTTTAGCGCCATGGATGACACTTCTATAGCTGATGGCCTCTGCCATGTTTTCAATACTGCCAATCACCAGCCGCCATTGCCTCAGTCGTTCTGTCACAACAGAACAGGTGTTTGCCTAGCTGAGATGTTTTTTATTTATGTGGATTCCAGCCTAATTTTGGTAAGTTTTATGTTACTTTTAGCGTAGAATCACATTGCTTTGGAAGTATTACTCATTTTACTTGTGATTTAGGCCAGTTACTAAACTACAAAAAGCTTTTTATAAAAACTGTGTATTTGCTTATGTTTTGATTAACGGAAGGAGAAAATGACATACAGACTTATCCGGTAAAATGACATACCTGTGTCATTTTGTCCGTCTATGATCGGTTAAATATTTAGTTATTTATTTTTTAGATATAATGCCGCGCGACTATGAGAGAACGACTAATCGTCAAGCTTGGAGTCAGGAGTCAATGAAAAAAGCAATAGAGGCAGTCCGAGAAAATCGGATGGGATGGCTGGCAGCATCAAAGATGTTTGGTGTTCCACAAGCTACACTGAGAAGACATGCATTAAATACAAATACAACTTTAACATCTAACGCAAAAGGCTTAGAAAGGTTCAGTAATACCTTTCCTCCAGAAATTAAAAGTCAGTTGGTTGATCATATAAAGTTTTTGGAAACTAGACTTTTTGATTTAACGCGAACAGCAGACCAAGAACTTGCCTTAGTTTGGCAGAGAATGGATTCAGTCACAGTTTCAACAGAGAAAAGAAATGTCTAATCTAAGAGGACCGCAGCCCTGTCGAGCATGACGAAGAGGACCGCAGCCCTGTGGAGCTGATAGAAGACGTCCAATTATGTCCAACAGCAGGACGGTTTTTAAACGTGTTGGGCAAAAATAACAACAACCCATCTGCTGAGGGAATGGAATTGTGTCCAGTGACAGGACAATTTATTCCAAAACTAAGCGAGGAGAAAGAATTTTGCATATCAGATGATGAAATGGATATATCTGTCACACAAAAAATAAAAAACCACCAAGTAAGAAGGGCTAAGGGGAAAAATTATGTAGGTTACGAAAAAAAGAATGGTGTATACAAGCACTGCAGTATGAAAGCAGAAAAAAAATCAAAGAAAATTTAAATTTAAAAAAAATTAATACAAACTCCTTGAACTGCTATGCAGTAAGTGAGGATGATCGCCTTGCTGTATTTCAGAAGTTCTGGTCATTCACTTGGCCAGAAAAAAAAGCCTTTGTACATGGTCTTACAATCACTAGAATCATTAAAAAAAGGACAACCACAACAGGTGACAAAAAAAGAATGGACATGATTTTTACTTGCCCACGCAATGTGGTAAGCGACACAAAGTATGCCTGAATATGTTCATCAACACCTTGTCAATAAGCCAAAGTATGGTAAATAGGTGGTGCACATCGCAGGTGTCTTAAGGACATTCCAGTGACTTGGCACCTAAATTACACAAAAAACGAATTGCCAGTGTTTCTAATAGAGAACATTAAGAAATGGTTAGATCTGCTGCCCAAGGTTCCAAGTCACTATTTTCGGCAAAACTCCAAAAGGATTTATGTGGAGTCATCCTTTTTATCGAAAGCACACATGCTTACTGAATTTAGTAAATGGTGTGATGCCTCTAATTTGCCCAAGGTGGGTAGAAATGTTTTTAGTGAAGTTTTAGATTTGGAAAACATTTCTATCCACCATCCTCGAAAGGACCAAACGTCGCTGTTCAGACTCAACCTCGTATCTACAGTTTTTGCATTTTTAAGATAAAATTATGAACATCGGCGCATTTTTCTTGCGCATTTAATGCACAAACACGTATTTTCCTTAAAAATATTATTTATTAGTTATGTTGATAAAACTCAAACTCGTATCTGGTTTGTCGAATGCAGCAAACTCGTATCACAAGATACGAGTTTGCGATCTGTTTTGTCGTGCGAATAGTGTCTGAAGCACTCTGAAGTTAGCGCAGCATTCTCGTATCTACACTGACAGGTCGAGTCTTGTAAACATCCACTGTTGATTTTGTTTGTTTATAATAGTTATTTGACGTTAAACATAGTGAAAGTTATTTTAATAGTGAATATACATTGTATAGAGTAAGTTGTTTTAATTTTAATCATAATATTTAAAGAGCATTCTGTAATAAGCTCACTATATTATAGCCAGTACTTAATCTCACATATTATCAAAATTCAATTGCAAATTTGAGAGAACTTGATTATTTTAATTGAAATACTTTAAAAATATACGTTAAACTTATACTACATGTAATCAATTTAACCATGAACTTTTTTTTCCTCCAGAAAATGAAACGAAACAATTCAAGAAGTACTCGTTTATTGCAACTAGCATTGAACAATTCGAGTATACCACACAATCCAGATTCCATTGAGTGCTTTTCCCTAATGAATCAAGCATCTTCGTCAAGACAAGCTGATGAACGGGAGTTGATGATGAATAGACAAATAATTTTGGATAAAGATTTCTGTGAAACTGCCGACATTGGTGAAAGCACAGTAACTTATTACCTGGACGAAGCTTCAGGTTTATTAATTGAAACTCGCAAAGACGTTGAGGTTGAGAAGAGACGAGCACGAAAAGGTTTAGGAAAACCTGCTGCCTGTAAGCGAAATCTATACTTATAAAACCAAAAAAGCGTTCGTTGGTAATGCGATAAAATGGTAAAGGACTAAACGGTTTTGGCTGTCTTTCGTTTCAGAATAAAGTACGTAATCTGGGAAGGGTTATAGCGTACAAAAAAGTTGATAAAATAACGCAGAACATGTTTTAATTTGTGAAATGCTGAACGTCGTTTTTATATGGGAACTGATCATTTCCAACTTCATCTAATAGGGAAGTATCACATATTTTTTTCATTGTATAAAATGGTAGAATACATTTTTAAAAATACATCTGCGTTTTTAAAAAAAATATATCTTGATTAGTTTTTAAACCAAAGCTCTTTAAAATTAGCGTTTTCTCGATTTCCGCAAAAAAGGTCATTTTGTTTATTTAGGCAGATATGACTGCGATGCATTTTCGGAGTGTAAGTATTGGCGGGCCCAGTGGCGAATCTTGACGTCATTTTGACGTCAAGATTCGCGAAGTCCAACGCGCTGCGTTTTGGCGCGACTAACATTCTCCGCATTTTATTTTTGAAAATTATCAATGATATTTTTATTTTTACTACACAAAAAATATATGGTTGTGATCCTTGAAATGTACTCTACACAACCATATTATTTTCAACCGTTTTCCCTACCACTGCAACTACCCTATTGACAGATTTTTGTTCCATATTCAAATTTCATTAAATGTGTTCGGTTTGAAATATTGTAAGAGGTTTAACAAAATCAAATTAATAAAATAAACTGGTAGGTACAAAATTTGAAAATGGAATAAAATATTTTATTCATCAACAGCCTTTACCAAACAGAACTCTTTTTTAAAAATTGGAATTTAGCTTTTCAACTGTCAAAGTCATGAAAAGCGTTCAAGGTTAAATAAATAAGTCTTTAATCTCAGTTACAAATATATGCACACATTTAAGGTTCATATTGAATGGATGCCCAAAAGGAAACACATGTTAGTTTGTGCATACACATAATGCATGTATATTTTCAAAATAAGACCCAACTGCAAATCCCAAATAACAACGGTGCAATTTATGCTGACTTAACTTTAAACAGGCAGAAGTGAAACAATTTGTACACCAACTTACAAGTCGAGGATTTATAATCTAAGTTGCATAAAAACATATGGAGGCTCTTTGAACATTTCTTAGATCCGTCTAATCTAATCTAATCTAAGTTGCAAAGATATGTTACATTGGAGATTCACATTACATGCATTCTCACAACCAGACACGTAAAGTTCGCGCTTGCACATGCCTCATGTGAACCATCAACATAAAAACCAAATTTCAAATGGGCATACACCCTGCAACTCTTGCCATCCTTCCCTGAAACAGGGGTGACATTGGCAAAGTGAACCATTTTCACAGCATGGGTGGTCAGCCGCATACCAACCTATAAGTCAAGGAACATACACGACAATTTACATTTCAAAACATATAATCTAAGTTGCAAAGATATTTTGTCATTTTAGACTCATATTAAATACATGCTCAAAAGTAAGCACATTGTAAGTACATGCTTACACATGCTGCATGTGTACATAAACTTTGAAACTCCTGCCACTTTCGCTGAAACCGGGGGGGCATTGGCAAAAGTGAACCAAGTTTTACTACATACTCGATCTTCTTACTTAATATTCAATTTTCTATATGCAAACTTGAGCTCGAATCATCCATACGAGGTAACAAATCAAAGCTAACATGAGGAAAATATGAATTTTGTATCATCAATAGATCGTGAAAAAAGGAATTAATTTTTTCCGAATATAAGTGGCAAAGGTATTGGGGATTCACAAAATATGCATTCTCACAAGCACACATGTATAATTTCGCACTAACACATGCCGCATGTGGACCTACAATTTAAAAACCCAATCTCAAATGAACATAAGCCCTGCAACTCTTGCCGTCCTTCCCTGAAACAGGGGTGACATTGGCAAAGTGAACCATTTTTTACAGTATGGGTGGTCAGCCGCATACCAACCTATAAGTTAAGGAGCATAAACACAAAGATCTAAATCTAAGTTGCAAAGATATGTATCATTTAACCCTTATCTTAGCGGTGTAACACGGGTGTTACACTTGCTTAAGGATTTTTTATTTTTTTTCCTCTACACTCCAACGTTATTTTATATGTGACAACACATCAAAATGCTACACATCCATTATTGTGTGCAGTGGAGCCATCTAGTGATGAATATTTGTAACATTACAAGCTGTCAAATATAAGTAAGTCAACATGTCTGGACAACGTTGCAGCGATTCAAAAATAGGGGTAAGTAATCTTGAAATATCTTATCAATCACTAAGTTTAGATAAAAAGTATTCGAATCATTTTATTTATTAGTTATTTGGTTTTGAAAATATTGTATTTGTTTTGAATTATAGAAACATTCAGTAGCCTTTTTTATGTTTTATATAAATTGTACACCGGTGTTACTTTGCCAGTTGGCCAAAGAATGAGTCATGTAACGCCCTTGTTACATTGCCAATTGACTAATGAATATGTTCTGTAACACCCGTATTACATTGCCAACTCATTTGTTGGAGTAATATAAACATATTTATTTTAATTCATTGCTATTTTTTTAAATTATTATTTTTCAGTAACAAAATTGATTTATTGTATCTAAAAAGTATTTTTCTCTTTCAGATGGAAGGGTATTACCGCTCTAGAGCTGAAAAAATAATGGCTTTATTGCCCAAGCCAAGACAAGATTCTGATGATGATTCAGAATCTGATATTGAAAATATTTTGGATAAGGAAACTGCGCTACAACAGCACACCGTTTTTGAAGAAGCTGTTGATATTAAAGACATAGAATATCTCTTTGTTGGAAATCCAGAAGAAATCATTTCCTCAAGCAATCAGGTGATGGAAAATCAGCCATCAACTTCTACACCTAACCATTTATATACCCAACAACAAACACTTCGATCTGTAGGACGACCTTCCATACCATCTACAATTAGACACAAACAACGCAAAATATGTATTAAAAAAAAAACCTATGAATGGACTCTTGAAATTTTTTTACACAACGTTATTATTCCGGAAGACTTGCATGATGTCAATGACAGCACAGAATACTCGTATCTTGAATATTTTCAACGATTTTTTGATGACAGCTTAATTGATGATATTGTGTTTAATACAAATTTATATTCGGTCCAAAAATTCAACAAATGTATAAATACTAACAAGAATGAAATAAAGGACTTTTTGGCCATCGAATTGCTGATGGGTATTGTGCCAATGTCTGCGTACACAGACTATTGGTCAGAAGAATTACGATTTGAAAAAGTGGCATCTATAATGCCACTGAAAAGATATCAGCATCTAAGAAGGAGCTTACATTTTGTCAATAACGATGATGTAAATGACGACAGGTATTTCAAAATAAGACCTCTTCTAGAACATGTGAGGCAAAAATTCGGCACCATAGCTGAAGAAAAACGGCAGTCAATAGACGAGATGATGATTCCTTATAAAGGAACTCGGGCCGGGTCAAGACGACAATACATTAAGTCTAAGCCTAAAAAATGGGGCTTCAAAGCATTTGTTAGGGCTGGTGTGTCGGGAATAGTCTATGATATTATATTGTATGGTGGAGAAGACACGTTTAGAAATGTTACCTTTAAAAAGAATGAAGAAACTTTGGGGTTCGGTGGGATGACTGTTGTAGCTCTTTGCCAATCCATTAAAAATAAGCCTTGCACTGCTGTATTTTTCGACAACTATTTCAGCTCGTTGGAGCTAATTCAACATCTGCGGTTTGAATATGGCATATTAAGTTTGGGCACATTACGATCAAATCGCATACGAGGTTGTCCCGTGATTTCCGACAAATTATTGAAAAAAGATGGCCGCGGAGCATGGAGACAATACTCTGATAATGAAAGCAAAGTGACGTTGATCAAATGGGTCGACAATAAAACTGTTATTTTAGCAAGCTCTTTCATTGGTGCCGAGCCCACATCTACTGTGAAAAGATTTGTAAAGGAGAAAAACGCCAAAGTGGATATTCCTTGTCCAGGAGTTATAAAATCCTACAACATGCACATGGGAGGCGTTGATCTGGCTGATATGCTGGTTTCACTTTACTCCACTAATATGAGATCACACAGGTGGTACTTGGCTATATTTGCACAAATCTTAGATATTTGTGTAAATAACGCATGGCTTCTATACCGCAGGGAAGCTCCTCAGGGGACCAAAACTGTTCGTCTAAAGGAGTTTAAAGGACGTTTAGCAAAACAGCTTTTGTTGCTCAATAGAATGCAACAAAAAAAACGTCAATTGTTTTGTCTAAGCTCTCCTTCAATATCCACTGATTTAACCCCACCTAAAAGAGCACATGTGGAACCAAAACCCGATCAAGATATACGTTTTGATAATATGAGTCATTTTCCGATTCATGGCACAAGCAGAGGTCGGTGTCGATTGTGTTCAAAGGGCATTACCTCAGTGGAGTGTGAGAAGTGTAAAATCAGACTTTGTTTTACAGAGAATAGAAATTGTTTTTAGGACTTTCATCATAAAAAATAGGTTTTTTTTTTATTTTCCTGTCTTCAATTACATTTTTTAATTGTAGAAATTTGTACTTTGTAATTCACAATTGATTTTTATGTTTTAAATATCAGTTTCCTTTCTTGTATGATTATTCTGTTTGAAATTATTATTAAAATTATACTTATATGTTATTGGCAATGTAACTTATTTGCAACAATTGTGTTTTGTTGACAGTTTTGCATTGTAACACAGGTGTAACATATAAAAATATACTATAATAAAAAGTTAAGATTTTTTTCTTGCACAATTTTCTATCAAGACTAACCATATTACAAGGAACAACCAAAAAAAATAGTAAGTATTTGTAAAAATAGGACTTTGCCAAGATAAGGGTTAAGATTCACATTTAATGCATTCCCACAAGCAGACATGCATAATTTCACACTAACGCATGCCGCATGTGGACCTACAATATAAAAACCTAATCCGAAATGAACATAAGCCCAACAACTCTTGCCGACCTTCCCTGAAACAGGTGTGCCATTGGCAAAGTGAATCATTTTCTGCAGCATGGGTGGTCAGCCGCAAACCAACCTATAAGTCAAGGAACATACACAATAAATTATGTTTTTAAAATAAATAAACAATAATATGGACATCCAAAACAATGATCAAATTATCTTATTGATTTTATTTCTTCTAATATCAATCAATATGTATACACTATACATCAACTATTGCAACTAGCTTTATTTAAAGCATCATTAAAACCTATAAATGATAATTTAATTATTTTTGAGATGTACACAGAAAACGTTTCCTTCTGCCCAATAGAACGACAGCATTCTTTTATTGGTATTAAGCAATGAAATTATGGTTAAAAAAACAAAGTACAGTGTGAAAATGACAAAAGATATAAAACTTTCACATACACCTCCTGAAATTTTAAAGGCTACAACATCTTTCATAACTGCAATCCATAGTACTTCAATATCTTTAAATGAGCCCAATTTCATTTGATATAATGTCCATGAAAATATGCACGCTCAATTGTTTTAAGTTATTGGGCGATGCCGTCTCACTATAATAGTTACAAAGATCACTTCAAAATAAGATTTATTCGCTCATCTTTTCCATTTTCTGAAAAAAACCATTCCCAAATTTACAAATCCACAAAACTATTGAATTTCATTTATAAAAAAAAAGGCAGGATAAAATCTGCGGGGTCAGCTAGTAAATTAATAAAAGCCAGAGAAATTGGACATGAGTATGAGAGCATTGAAAGGAAAAAGGCAGCCAGAGGAAAACTTTGTAATAAAATAGTCCGTCAAGCTCGTTGTTTAAAACCCAGGTGCGATAGTTTGAAATGCACTCGTAGTAAACATTTAAGGCAGTGTGATGTTATCAGTAACAGTGAAAGGCAGAGTATTTTTAATTCCTTCTGGGAGTTTCTTGATGTGGCCACAAAGAAAAGCATATGTAAACGCACTGGTAGAAAAAGTTCCAGTTCAACGAAAAACTAACAAGGTACTATCACAACGGGAAAGCACCCTCAAATACTATTTAAAAAATGAAAATGCACGAGTGCCCTCTGTCTCCCCCATCTAGTGCTACAAATGAACAATAAGTGCTACGATAAGTGTGTAAAGAACTCTAAATTAACCTGAATGTAACAATATTTCACTGGTTGTGTATTTAAGGGCATAACAATACTTATAAATTTAAATGTCAATAAAAAACTATTCAAACCTTAACAAAAATATACCGATAGTATTTTTTAGTGATGGTTGTGCAGCGCAGAATCGTAATATTATACTGTCTAATGCTCTTTTACATTATTCCTTAAGGAATAATGTCACTATCTTACAAAAATACCTCGTGAGAGGACACACACAAATGGATTGCGATTCTGTACACGCTACCATTGAAACCCGCAAAAAAAACAAAGAATTACATGCACCATCCAATTTTGTCCAAATTATAAAGGAATCTAGGATCAATAAGCCGTATCAGGTCAAGTATGTTGACCATAAATTCTTTAAAGATTATTCCAATATAACCTATTACAAATCTCTAAGACCTGGAGCTAGAGTAGGAGAGCCTTGTGCTGTGGACATACGAGCTATAAAATACAGTCTTGCTCTAGTCAGTCTTCTCAGTCTTCAATTAAAATTGACATTTAAAGAAGATTGGCAATGTCTCTCGCGTCGTCAAAGCCATGTTCCTGAACAAGTATTAGTAAAGCCCTTGTTATCGGGGCCACTACCAGCACGCACAGAGTGCATTCTGCTGACAGCTGCGCATGCATCCACGTGCCATTCGGACTGAGCACTGAGCATGGCGTGGCGACTCTAAATATAATATTATTATTTACAACACAGAAGCATTTGTTACTTGCAGTTTTATGCGTAGGTACTTCCTGTAATACGTCTAATAAAATATAAATAAGCCAATATTTTTAAGACATTTAACGCCTTGTTTGTTTTTTAACATATAAAATTGACGCACCAGCTGGATATCTTGATGCTGTGTGAAACCTGGCATCAAACGGATGGTCATAGCATTAGAGCCTTACGTGATGCAGGATTTATTGTTGTTGAGGCTGCCAGGGAGAATACATCCGATGGTGCTCACACTATTGGTGGGGGAGTGGCAATCATTGCAATGGGTGCATTTAAATTACAGAATATTAATATTAGCTATTCTTTCAAGACTTTTGAATGCATCGGCTGTCACATACTCTCACCTGGTGCCTCTCTAGTCATCGTGGAAGTGTACAGACCTGGATCAAAGGTACCGGAGACAGCGTTCTTTGATGAGTTCAGAACCCTGATGGAGAAATGCACAAGCTACTCCTGTTCTTTTGTTGTGACAGGTGATGTAAATATACACACCGAAGATCTGAATTGTCATTATGCAAAAAAGTTCCACAAAATACTGAAAGATCTGGGATGTATACAATGGATCACATCTCCTACTCATGATGCTGGTGGCACTATTGATGTGGTCATCACAAGGAGTGAAACATTGCGATTGCTGGGCGGTATAAATGTCATTGACATTGGCCTGTCTGACCACAGAATGCTCACGATAAATGTTGACTTCTCGAGACCTAGGGCTGCATACCATGTGATTACCACTAGGGCATGGAAGAACTTTAATCTGGATGGTTTTCTCATGGAACTACAGACTTCAGAACTCTTGGACTTACGGGTTCTAGAAACGATGCAGGTGGAAGAAATGGTGAATAAATATAACACCATTTTATCTAGCCTAATAAATAAAACAGCACCTGTAAGTACTAGGAGAATAAAAAGGAGGAAACCTGATGATCGGTGGTTCGATGATGAATGCCATGAAAAAAAGATAAGTCTGAGGAAAAGTGAACGAATCTACAGGAAGACTAAATCAAGAGAGAGCAGGCAATTATGGATAGCAAGACAGGGTGATTACAGAAATTTCATACAGCTGAAAAAAGAGATACATTGGAAACAAAAAATTGAGGAAGAGCGTGGAAATCCGCGAAAGCTGTGGAACTGCCTCAAGGACCTGGGACACCTGACTGCAGCGAACACAAGTGTCTCATCACTTAGGGCTCAGGAACTGGCAGATTTCTTCAATAATAAAATAGAGGACTTATATTTAGGATTAACCTGTGATGGCTCATATAGTCTGGAGGCATTGATCGGAAGTGTTTCTTTGTGTAATTTTGCCTGTGTTGAGGAGGATGAAGTGCGGAAGTGTATCCTTTCATTGCCCAGCAAGCAGTGTCGTTTGGATCCTATGCCTATGTGGCTACTAAGGGCATGCTTACCAGTAATGCTCCCTATTATCACTAGAATAGTGAATCTCTCAATAAAAAGTTCACATGTGCCAGTGGGCTTAAAAACGGCAACTGTAACACCGGTCATAAAGAAGCCAAACCTGGACTATGATGACCCTGGTAACTTTCGGCCAATATCAAATCTGTCCATTATTTCTAAAGTGCTTGAAAGTGTTGTATCATCTCAGATCATGCAATATATAAAATCAAATAATCTCCTTTCTGTAACGCAGAGTGCATATCGAGCGAACCACTCCACGGAGACTGTTATGCTAAGAGTATTATCTGACTTGATTTCTGGTGTCGAAGGTGGAAAGGTGGCTTTACTATCCACACTCGATATGAGCGCTGCATTTGATACAGTGGATCATGCAATGCTGGTTGATAAGCTGTTCATAGAGTTTGGTTTTTGTAATGGTTCGCATGACTGGCTGGTATCCTATTTGTCTGATCGCTGGCAGTCCGTATGTTATGGTGGAACAGAATCTTCACTCTATCCTGTCAAATATGGGGTGCCGCAGGGTTCCGTACTCGGACCTATATTATTTATCTTATATATAAATTCCATTGACAGGATAACAAATAAGTGGGGCTTCTTATCCCATGGATATGCGGATGACCGCATATTATACAGGTTTGCTGATCCTGATCAGAAACATCTGCTGGAAAATGACATAGTAGGATGTATAGGGGAAATTGCGCAATGGATGGCACATTGTAAGCTTAAACTTAATCCATCTAAGACAGAGATAATGTGGATCTCTTCCCCGCGCAGACAGCACCTTTGTGGGACTAACTCTATTCCTATTGAGGGTGTGAGTATCAAACCATCCTCAATCTTAAAATTTCTTGGAGTATATATAAATTCTGGACTTTCACTGGAAACCCAAATATCAAAAACAGTAAGTGCTGGAATGTTCCAGATTAGATTGATCAGGAGCATCAGGAGATGCTTGCCAGTCGAGGAAACCAAGGCTCTTGTTGCTGCATTTGTGCTCTCCCGGCTTGATTACTGTAATGGGATATACAGTGGCTTGCCACTTGTACAGCTGGGCAGACTTCAATCTGTGCTTAATGCTGCGGCACGTTTGATCTGTAATTTAAAAATTACTGAGCACATCACACCCTCACTCAGGGATCAGCTTCATTGGCTGAAAATAAAGGAGAGGGTGGAGTACAAGGTCTGCTTAACTGTATTTAAGTCCTCGCAGAACATTGCGCCACTGTATATCTCAGAGCTATGTGTGGGGGACACAGTAGAGGGTAGGCGGGGTACCCTGAGGTCTGCATGCAATACTGCTGTGAATAGATTCAGGGTTCCCTGCAGAAGCAACATGGCCAATTATTTAGATCGTGCCTTTTGCATTGCTGGCCCTCTGCTGTGGAATGCCTTACGACACGAGCTGAGAGCTGTGGAGAGTACAAGTGCATTTAAGTCAGGATTGAAGACATGCTTGTTCAGGAGGGGCTATGGCTCTGCAGTGCCCTTGCAGTGAATTCACAAAACGGCACTAAAAATATTGTCAATTTATTATTATTTATTATAATGTTGTGTTTTGTTCTCAGTATGTACAAGATAGTACAAACAATTGAAAATGGTAAAATATGCCTCTCGGTCATTCCCAACAACTGGGAGAAAGAGGGCACTCTGTATTGGCCCCCAAGATCGGAAGCCAGCTGCATGCTGGATGAGAGTTCAGTCCCAAACAAAAATTGGACGACGTTTACGTGCATCGTTAACCCTTTCGTGGGCCGTGGGAAGATGTATTCCCAGATAAGGAAATGTCATAAAAAAGTCATTGGGAAGCGGTATTCCCAATTAAAATATACTATTGCCATCTGTTGACAAACTCTAGAATCTTTTTAAAACCAAATATTTCACAAGCAACGTCAGTTGTTGATAAGACATCGCTTGGAGTGGACGCGGCCGAGATTTTTTGTGTCAAATTGTCGAAAATCCGGAGTTTTTTCACAAAAAAAAGTTTTATTCAGCGTCTAGGACTTTCTAAGCTATATACTATTATATTTCTATTACGGTAGGTATTTAGGTTTACATTGATGAATAAATATTTGAAAATATGCATGTCGTTCAGTTATAATCGAGTGTCAAAGTAGTGGGAAGTATATATCCCACGGAACTAAATGTGACCAAAATTTTTCATACTTATTTTTTTAAATATTTTTGTTATGTTACTATTTACTTTTATTTTTATTTTTAGATGGCTAAAAAATGGAATGTGCTCGAGGATATGGAAGAAATATTAGAATATTTCCATTCTTTGCCTTCAGACGAAGAATATTCAGATGCTGAGTGCGACGAAGATGCTCGTGAAGAATTGGATGAACTGGACAATACTAATATTGATTTTCAACACTTTCCTCAAACGGAAAACTATGTAAATGAATCAGAAGATTTTATTGAGATATTACCACCGGATATTATAGAATTTGTCACACCCCAAGTTCAATGGACATCGAACTGTGAAGATTTTCAAAAACCTGACGACCAAAGAAAAGAGTTTGGAAATTCCAAATTGGATTTCATTTTACCCCAAAGAAATCAATATTTTCGAGAAATCTTTTGAAAATATATTTGAGATTATAGTGGAAGAAACAAACAAATACGCCAAACAAGAGTCGAAAAATAATTGGATGGACGTCAATGTTGACGAAATTCGGGCCTTTTTTGGAATTTTAATAATAATGGGGATTCATCAGCTACCCCATTTGAAAAACTATTGGAGCTCTGACCCTATTCTTGGAGTACCAGCGATAAATAAAATAATCACTGCTAAGCGATTAAAAAAAATAGTGGAGACCATTCATATGAATGACAATACAAAAAACAAAGAAAAATCAGACCCAAATTATGATAAATTGCACAAAGTACGTCGAGTGATGGACCAACTAAATACTAATTTTCAAGCAATGATGAGCCCTTCCTCATTTTTATCTATTGATGAGTCAATGATAAAGTTCAAAGGCCGATCTTCTTTGAAACAATACATGCCCATGAAACCTGTGAAGAGAGGTTATAAAGCATGGTGTTTGGCTGATTCAACAAATGGTTTTGTTTTAAAATTTGATATATATACAGGAAAGGGTTCAAATTATTCAAAATCCTTTGGCTTGGGGGAAAAAGTAGTTGTTGATCTAAGTAAGGGCTTTGAATTTCAAAATTATGTACTCACTTTTGATAATTTTTTTAGTAGCACTAAATTACTGTTTTATCTAAAATCTAAAGGTATAGATGCAATGGGAACGGTGAGAGTGAACAAAAAGAATTTGCCCCAAATTTTCACCTCGAATACAGAGAAACTAAATCGAGGTGAGTTCCAATTTCAAAACGGGAACTCAATTATTCTTGCCGTTCGATGGATGGATAACAAAGCTGTCCATTTTTTATCGACCGTTTCAAATCACCTGGAGACAACGTTTGTGCAGCGAAAGGATAAAAAAGGTGAAAAAAAGGCTGTTTCTTGCCCTCTAGTTGTTTCGGAATATAATCGAGTGATGGGCGGGGTGGACAGATTCGATCAGCTAAGGGAACGGTACGAAGTGGGAAGGAAGTCGGTGAAATGGTGGCACAGGATAATGTACAGCATGATCGATATGGCAATCGTCAATTCTTTTATTGTTGGATGCAAGCTGCTACCAACCAAAACATCAAAAACTCAATTGAAGTTTCGATTATCACTAGCACGACAGCTGATTGGTGATTATTGCACAAGAAAAAGAAGAGGACGTCCTGTACATTTTTTGGAAAAAAGAGGATCAGTCCCGGAAGAAATCCGTCTCACAGGGGTTGGGCAGCATCTCCCAACACTTGGTGGCACTTACAGACGGTGCAGGTGCTGCAGTACCAAAGCTATCGAAAAGCGTACCAAATATATTTGCAGCGGGTGCGAGGTGCCACTTTGCGTGGATCCATGTTTCAAAATTTTTCATGGAAAAATGTAAAAATATTTTGTCCTTTTTGTTTCTTTAATGTTAACCTACTATAATTGTGTATTTTCCATATTTTTTTATCCATAATATATAAGTTTAAAAAATATTTTGATTTTTATTTCTGCTAAAATTATGTCTCAGTAATGGTTCCGTGGGATCTAGGCTTCCCACCACGATTATCTTTTTACCTATAGTATTTTTTTACTTTTTTTTTTTACATTCATATTATCAAATGGCTACTTAATAATTTCAGCTAAGTAATTTAAAAAATATATAAAGAATAAAATTTGCCCACCAAAGGGTTAAAAGGACATGCAGCACGTACAAGGCGGCCAGCCTGGAATTGAAGAAGATGGAAAATGTGACGGACACGGAGGAAGAAGCTACCTCTGATACGAGTATTATTCAAAACGAGAAAACGACATTATTAACTTCAACCATTTAATGGAAGTGGATGACCTGACCACATGTGACAAAGTAATGGTACCTAAGCTTTTTTATTAACTCACAAAGGTTAGAAGTTGTCTGCGGGGGTGATATTATGTGTATATATAGTGTTTTTTACCGCGAATCCTTTGATGTGAACTGTTGTAACGTAAGAGATTTTGTTTTTAATATAAAACCATAAATATATTGTGTGGCCAGTTAAATTCAGTATTGTCACATAATTCTATCAAGTACAAGTGCGCCTAATAAATAATACATTCATATAGAACGCTTGGCAGGGGATCCCACACCTTTTTTTTTTTTTTTTTTTTTTCTACGTGGATAATTTTAATTTTAATATCCCAATAAAATGTCTGGAAGAAAAAAATGCAACCATTGCTCTAACACATTGAGCCCCAAGAAATATTTGAATTGTACTCGCTGCAAATCAGCATTCCACTACTCCTGTGGTGGCACAACGGAAGAAAAATACCGACATCTTACCCAGATTTCCAAGGTCTCTTGGAAGTGCACAGAGTGTAAGACACTGGATCCTAGATCCGGAGCGTCAACGCCAATTTCGGATGGAGCCAACAATGATCAGCGCTCACGTACTACCTCATTGTCGGAAGGTAATTCTCATTTGGAGCACCAGACTAGAGAGCTCAAGACTTTTTTCACAAGTGAACTGAGTGGAATTCGAAACGAGATGGTAGGGCTGACCAAAACTTTCACGGCTATCGACTCTAGATTGTCAGAATTGATAGCTAGAATGGACCAATTGGAGTCGGAAAATGTGGATCTCAGGGACAGGATTGCTAAATTGGAGGCAAATGCACCGGAGGTCAAGGCTCTGGAGAAGGACTTGGCTTTGCTACATGGTAGAAATCTTGAACAAGAGAACCGAAATGATGCCAATGAACAGGCGGCCAAACTATATAATATCGAAATTAGGGGGATCCATGAGTCAAGAAGTGAATCCTTACCGGAGATCCTTAAATCTATAGTGAGAGTCACGGGGTGTGCTCTTGACATCGGTGAGACGGACTTTATGGAGAGAACTAGAACGAGGAACAAGAATGTACCGAAGCCAATTGTTGTTAAATTTCTTCGGAGAATATCTAGAGACACGTTTTTGGCGTCGATTAAAACGAAGAAAAAGATCATCACAACGCGTGACATCGGAGTCGAGGGACCAGCAAATAATGTTATTGTAAGCGAACATTTAACATTAAAAATTAAAAGCTTCTCTTCGAAACGCGTCAATTGGCCAAGGAGAAGGACTATAAGTTTGCATGGACAAGAAACGGAAGGATTTTTTTAAAGAAGGACGAGGGAACACACAAGATTCTTATATCCAGCGAAAAGGATTTGGCATCTATAAAATAGAAGATATATACACGTATACGAATCTGTATGATGTTACTTGTTACATATTGATGATTATTGTTGTGACTCCTTTTTCTTTCCTTCCTTGTTACTTTGTTTCTCGTCATTTTCTTGATGGTATATTTTCTTCCTGTCTTCCTTCCCCACCTTATTTGCTGCCGATTGACATATTCAATGTGTTTTTCAAAAAACATTTTACACAAACTGGGAACATCAATCAATGGTTTTTGTCTCCTGATTCAAATAATCTAGATAAGACTTACACACTAACACTAACAAACAACTCCATTAACAACATTGTACACAGTATATCACTAGCACAGCCATATCTGTATAATGAATTGACAAATTTACTAATACAATTGCACAAACTACTCATACGAATCACAACCAAAACACGGGCTCTGTTGAATTAAAAATATATCTGCAAAACGTACGAGGACTTCGTACTAAAACTAATGAATTACTTCTGAATTGCATGCAAAATAATTACGACGTCATCTGTCTTACAGAAACTTGGTTAAATGATTGCTTTTTCTCATCGGAAATGTTTGATCAGAGGTACATTGTCTTCAGGAGAGATAGACTTGGTACTGGTTCTAGAGTAGGCGGTGGGGTCCTCATAGCAGTGAAGTCGAGCCATAATCCTAAACACCAAAAAATCTGGTCATCCTCAGCTGAGGATCTATGGATTTCTATTCCTAAAAACGCACGGGAAAGCATTCATATCTGTTGCGTATATATTCCCCCAGGAAATGATCACGTATCAAATCTCACATCGCATTTCAACGATGTTGATGAGATATGTGCAGGGCATCCTGGTGAAACGTTTATTATAATGGGAGATTATAACCTTCCTCACATCAATTGGGTTTTAGACTCCTGTTCATTGCCAACGGTCGGTAACTCTACAGGTGGACCGGCTAATTTACGATTCATTGATTTTTTGTCTATGTCAGGAATGCGCCAGTTTAGCTATGTACACAACATTTCGAATAGAATACTAGATCTTGTGCTGTCAAACGAGTTTTGTGAAGTCAGGCCATCATCTACGCAATTGATTTTTCCCGATGCTTATCATAAGCCTCTTTCAATTTCAATCTTAATTAAAAAACATAATAAGATGATTGATCCTAAAACTAGGGACATTGTCTTATATAAAAAAGCAGATTACATTGAAATACGCAATGACTTATCAACAATTAACTAGTACCACGAATTTTCAAACCATAGCACTGAGGAGTGTGTAGCAAAGTTCTATGATATACTATCTAGAACTATTCATAAAAATGTCCCAATCAAGAAAGTTAAAGCGGGGCACTCGTATCCGCATTGGTTCTCCTCAGCTTTAATAAATGTTATCAGGGAAAAGGCATTATTCCATAAGAAATGGAAAAGGTATAAAGAACCCATTGGACTACCAAACCTTTTCTTTGTTGCGAGCTAGGCAAAAATATTTGCAGAACTCATGTCATAATAGGTACGTAACAGAAATCGAGAGAAACCTGAAAATTAATCCAAAATGTTTGTTTTCTTACTTAAAATCAATGAGAGGTGTCGATGGTGTTCCTAATACTATGAGCTACAATGGTATACAATATACTGATCCGAAAAGTGTATGTAACAGCTTCAACGATTTTTTTGCTTCAGTCCATGTTCATAGTGGTGGCGTTCGGCATCAGCATCTCGAAAAAAATAATAGTCCATCTAGTAACAATTCTATAAACATAAACAGTGTACAAATAGACAACAAACTGGTCATCAAGTACTTAGATTCGATTGACATCACAAAGGGGCCTGGTTCAGACTCAATACCCGGTATATTCATTAAAAATTGCTCGCCTGAGATTTCCGTGCCGTTGGCTCTTATTTATAATAAATCTATCTTGGAAGGGTGTTTCCCCAAACAATGGAAGAAAACATTGATATCTCCTATCTTCAAGAATGGCGATCGCACTGAAGTGTGTAACTACAGACCGATTTCCAAACTTCCAATTATCAGTAAAATTTTAGAAAAAATAATAATTGATCAAATCAGTCCATTGATAAATTCTTTGATCTCAAATAACCAACATGGTTTCCGCACTAAGAGGTCGGTGGACTCAAACCTCCTTGAATTTACACATCAAATAACTCAATCAATTCATAACAATGCTCAAGTAGATACGATTTATACTGACTTTAGTAAGGCATTTGACAAAATAAGCCACAAAATATTAGTAAGAAAGGCCAAGCTGATGGGTATAGGAGGAAGTCTTTTGAGTTGGTTTGATTCATATATCTGTGACAGATTTCAGGCAGTAGTTTTACATGGTCATATATCAGATTACCACCCTATTCATTCTGGTGTGCCACAGGGATCTCATCTTGGACCTCTATTATTCTTAATATATATATTAATGACATAGATGAGTGCTTTAAACATTCAAAAATACTTTTGTTTGCTGATGATGCTAAAATTTATAGGGAGGTGAGAGATGTCACTGACTGTGAAAGACTGCAAGAGGACTTAGTTAATTTAGAACAGTACTGTGAACAGAACCAATTGTTTCTCAATACAGATAAATGCAGTACAATCTCATACACAAGGAATCGCTCAAAGGTTATGTATAATTACAAAATTAACATAACTAGTCTGAAACATACAACGGAGATAAGGGATCTTGGAGTAATACTCGATGACAAACTAACTTACACAAAGCACTATGAGCATATAAACTCTCGGGCCTTCAAAACTCTAGGGTTTATTATACGTAACACTAAATGTTTTAAGGATCCTAACTCTCTCACAACCCTGTTTAACTCTCTTGTTAGAAGTCTTCTCGAATTCGGATCTGCCATATGGAACCCTAGCTACATCACCCATATAAACTCAATTGAACGTGTACAACAAAAATATATCAAACAACTGAATTTTAGGAAAAGACTCCATTTTAATAACTACACCCTTGCTTTGGATCATCACAAAATTTACTCGTTGGAAACCCGTAGAATCATTATAGACCTTTGTTACTTATATAAAATTTTGAATAATGATATTGATAGCTCATACCTATTGGGCGAATTACCATTCCACTGTCCTACTAGATGCAACCGCAATCATACTCTCTTCTATACAGAAAAATCAAGGACAAATTATTTTTTAAATTCTTTTATAAATAGAGCCTGTATGTGCTTCAATAGGAGTTGTGGCGACAATCCAGCTCTGGATCCGTTTGCCACATCTGTTAATAAATTTAAAAGCAATCTAATGCAGTTGTCGAAATCTTAACTTAATTTGTCTTATTCTATGTTTTATCCTATCTTCATTATTTGGCTACTTAATTCCTTAATTTCTTTCCTATCATTCTCCTTTCCATCTTCTTATCTTCCCTCCACTTCTTCAATTCTTAAATTTTTAACTTACTATGAATAAATGTATAGATACTATAATTGGCAGTGTAAAACTAAATTATCATAATCACTTATAATATGTAAAAATGTAAAATGCTGTAGTATCTAATAAAGAATATAAAAAAAAAAAAAAAAAGGAACATAGATTTTGACGTCATAAAAATAAAAACTTAAGGAAAAATAATTAAAAAGTTGGACGTACAAGTACTAGATTAACTTGTGTTACATGATACCTACATTATTGCATTACCTTCATAAATTTCAGTCGCACAATTTTAAGAAAGGAAAACAGAGGTAGGTACTTTTGTGATTTTTTTCTATCGAGTGAGCTTTTATGTATCGTGTTTTCCTTTTGATACAGCTCTATATCATGATGTAAGCAATGCGTTATTTTTTTCCTAAGTTGATTGGTTCAGTACTAATATTTTAATTCTTATTTTGTTTAAACTCTGCATTTTTTTATTTATTTATGATTTTTAGTTTTTACTTGTTTGTTGAAAGTTGACGGGGGAAAACGAAAACTGGTCAAGACAGTTTCATTTAGATTCCACCATTATCCGAAATTTTTATTTCGGTTTCGGTTACGGGTACGAATATTTTTTTAATTTCGGATATTCGATAGTTTTGGGTAGGAATAAGGATATCCATAACATCCTTGTTATGTTGTAACGGGTTTTGCATATGTTTTACAATACGGTAATAGTCAGCAAATGCTATGTTACCAAGAAGTTTTTAAGGCGCGTTATAAAGCTAAATCTGTCGTTTTTGTTTCTTACACTTTATGGTCTTAGAAAAATAGTTACATTAATGAAAAAAATCAAGCATGTATTATCTCAATATATTATCTTAATTACAAAGTTTATTTAAAATATATAATTTAAAAATTGCTGCCACAAAAATTTTTTTTAAAAAACGCGTTTTTTTTACATTTTTAGCGTTTTTTTCGTGTGTGCTTTATTTTGGAAATATTTTTTTTACTTTTTAATTACAGAAGTATACATTGTTTATCACCTGTACTTAATTTTTTTTATTAATGTCAATAGTTTTTGAGTAAATATGGAAAAACTGTGTTCTTTGATTGAATTAAAATGTAATTCATTGAGTAGTTTCAGTTTTTCCATAGTTACTCAAAAACTATTGGCAAAAAAAGTTTTCAAGACTATAAAGTGTAAGAAAAAAAAGACTGATTTAGCTTTATATTGCGCCGTAAAAGTTGTATTTTCATTGAAAAGGTCTAATTGTTAGCTCGTGTACATAACTTCGAAGGCATTGGTAATATAAAGACATTTAATTTTTCAATGTTGTAGAAAATTTAATAACCTTTAAAAGTGAGGATTTTTTTTTCTAAAATGAAAAATAACAAGTTATAACAAATATTCAGTTGTTTGGGGTCACAAGCAATTACAAAAAAATTACGAGTTCGAAAACTTGGCATTTGAAGAGTCTTATCTACATGCACAATAAGTATATCCAAAACACAGTTCAACATGATATTTTTTCAGATAGAATGCTCTACTGCCTAAAGTATAAGCTACTTTACTTACTTGCATAATCTAATCTAATCTAATTTAAGTTGCAAAGATATGTTACATTGGAGATTCACATTACATGCATTCTCACAACCAGACATGTACAAGTTCGCGCTTGCACATGCCTCATGTGAGCCTACAACATAAAAACCAAATCTCAAATGAACATACACTCTGCAACTCTTGCCGCCCTTCCCTGTAACAGGGGTGACATTGGCAAAGTGAACCATTTTTACAGCATGGGTGGTCAACCGCATACCAACCTATAAGTCAAGGAACAAATTATATATTTATGTATGGGAATATATTTATTTATGATTAATTTTTTTGTTTTTTGGAAACACCGTTGGATTTTTATTATTTAATAGGTGAATTTTCGGCCTCGCAAGGGAAGCCATCTTCGGACCTTGAGAGTTATAACAAAACTAAGTGTAAATATTATATCGTCGTTCGGCATGCAACACCGCGTATGAGACATTTTTTCCAAAAGTGACTTTTGAATGCGATTCGTTATCTTTTTCTCCGCGTATCACCATACACAAAATGCCAGATATTTGTAAAAATCATCATTTTTAACGGCAAAATGTAACACCGTGTATGTTTTCTACAATGCAACACCGCGAATGTGCCATGGCAGCCATTGTATATTTCAGACAGCGCACCGGATGCACGTGTCGCTGCTTAAGGTGAGCATTTTTATTGCGTTTAAGGGTGTATGATTTCATTTTAATATGAATTTATTTGCCCGTCACGACCACCTATTATCCAGTAGCCGCGAAAATGCATCAAATCCCGCGTTTAGCTTTGAGAGTTCGTCGGTAGGAGATCGTATTGTATCTGAACCATTTTGTGTTTTTTTAGCAATAAAATAACATGAAAGCGAAAGCGAAGCGAAGTTATACCTACATTAATTAAAAACAAGCATTTATTTTATTTTATTTATATACAAATACAAAAAAAGGTATTCATTTTATTTGTAAACAAATTTACAACTATTCACTTTCGTTCGTGTTAACAGATATATCCAAGTATATAAGTAAATAATTATTCACCCTGTACCGATTACTCAAAAATGCAAAGAAACTGGCATAAGGTCTCTAGAGAGCGTTTTACATTTCACAGAATTGGAATAAAACGCTACAGTTCAGTTTACACTATAGTCACACAGAAGCACACACGCCCTGTATTTTTCAACATTGTATGTATATTTTATCAAAGTGTAGACTCCAGTGGTTGCAGACCTATACAAGTGTATTAAAATAAAATATGAAAAAAAATATATATATTTCATTTTCATTGTTTATCTTGACTTATAGGTTGGTATGAGGCTCACCACCCAAACTTTAAAAAATGGTTTACTTTACCAATGTCACCCCTGTTTCAGGGAAGATCAGTAAATAGATTAAAATAAAAAACTTATTTGTTACAATTCACATGAGCTTTTATTATTTTTAAACACTACCGGTTTCGGGAGAAGCAATACCTCCCATCTTCAGGTGTAAATATAAACTAACATACAAATACAATACATTATGACGTGAGGATTTGAATTACTGAGGGGGAGGGGGGGGAGTGTTATGTGGGCGGGGTGTAGTAGGAAACATAGAAAGTAGGGGAGAAGTGTTAGGAAATATAATACTATTTAAGAGGTTATTTACTGAATTAATATTTTTTTGGATTTCTAGGTTTTCAAAATTATTCATGATTTTACCTTTGTAGGGAATGGAGTGAAGGAGTTTTAGTGTGTGGGTATGCCACACACTAAAACTCCTTCACTCCATTCCCTACAAAGGTAAAATCATGAATAATTTTGAAAACCTAGAAATCCAAAAAAATATTAATTCAGTAAATAACCTCTTAAATAGTATTATATTTCCTAACACTTCTCCCCTACTTTCTATGTTTCCTACTACACCCCGCCCACATAACACTCCCCCCCCTCCCCCTCAGTAATTCAAATCCTCACGTCATAATGTATTGTATTTGTATGTTAGTTTATATTTACACCTGAAGATGGGAGGTATTGCTTCTCCCGAAACCGGTAGTGTTTAAAAATAATAAAAGCTCATGTGAATTGTAACAAATAAGTTTTTTATTTTAATCTATTAAAATGAACTTTCACGAAGTAACTGCCAAAAACCTAGATAATATAAGATCAGTAAAAGTTGCAGGGCTTTTGTTTATTTGTGGATTTGATTTTAATATGTAAATGCGCATGCACGATTTGTAAATGCGAACTTACAGGTGTATTTTTGTGAGCATGCACTTAATATGAACCTTAAATGTTAACATAGTTTTGCCACTTAGATGATAGATTATACATTGTGATTATGTCACAATGACTCAGTTGATAGAGTGCTTGCATTCCATGCCGAGAGCTGAGGTTCGTATCCCACGGAGGATGTCAGAAATGATTTCCCGTGTCGGTGTTTATTTCAACTCAATAATAAAATACCGGCAAGGTTTCTCAACCTTAACAATAAATGAGAACCAGCCCCCTCGGGAGCTGGGACACCCCCGCTTCAACTGAAATGGTTGGCGTAAGGCCGGCTTCCTTACCTATAAAAATACAACTTTCATTTTTCTTTTCATCTTCGTCTCCTAAATATTATTAATTTTTAAAGTTAAAAAAAGGTTTCATATTACTGCGTAGCCAGGGAATGTTTGTTGAGGCCGTGACTGCGTATGTGTTCAGTAAATATGCCAGTGTGTGTGTGCTCATGGACTTCACCCTGTGCGACGGAAGACAACGCATCCAAGTGCTATATATGCCTGTATAGTATACTTTTTTATACCATTGGATGTGTACATTGAAATAGCAACATGAAGTTTTTTTTCTAATAATTCAACTAAGTGATGGAATATATTCTAAGCATAAAAGCAGCACAAAAGATATACCATTTATATTTTCAAATTTGCTCTTCGCTGGGTTGAAAAATTCATAAAACCTTTACCAATGACCGGTCACGAAATGTCCATCCGGCCTTACAGCAACTGGGTCTTGCTTGAGAATTGGCGCTTTGTAGCGACGACGATCAAGCTCGTAAAAAGGTCGATAGCTCAATTTGTAGAATGCTTGCATTCCATGCCGAGAGCAAGGGTTCGATCTCAAAGGTTGACTCAGCCTTCACAAGAAATGAGAACCAGCCCTTCACGGGAGCTGGGAAACCCCCACTTCAACTAAAAGTGGTTGGTGTGAGGACGGCCCCCTTACCTGTAAAAAAAATAGGTCCCGAAGCGCCACATGCGACTCCTTCGGGGATAACGCAGGCAAGAAGTTACACTACATGTGTAGCTTAGTTGCGTTTTTATATAATTACCCACTGATATAATATAAGGGTGTCAGAAATGATTTCCGGTTCGGTGTATAATATAACCTATATACCTATGTTACCTATGTATATATATATATATATATACATATGAGGATAATTTATTTATTTAATTTTTTACATGACCAACGAGCGCCGTTTTTGTGTGTTTCACACCTCAAGGGCCCTCCTAATCATGAATTAGATATTTTAAAAAGGTGCCGTTTCAGTGCTTCCTTAAAAATGCCAACAGATTCCGAAACCCTCACTCCGGGTGGCAGTCTGTTCTACTCCATCGGCCCCGAAAACCGGAAAGCGCGATCCTCAAAATTAGTGCGTATTTGACGGCGAGACTGCATCAATCTGACAGCTTGACACCCCGCTGACCTAAGTGTCCGCCCCCTCACACTCACTTCAACGGGGGAAAATATGTCTGCCAGATATGATGGAGCCAAACCATTTAAGGCTTTAAATACCATCAAACCATTATCAAACACACACGGAACCCTCTCAGGGAAACGAAGCCAATGTAGTTCTTTCAACAGCGAAGTGATGTGAGAGAATTTGGACATCCCGAAGATCAGTCTTGCGGCCGCATTCAAAACAGACTGAAATCTGTTCAGTTCAGCGTTAACCACTAGACTAAATTACAGGCCTGAAAATTTCAAATTGCTCTACGCTAGGTTCAAAAAATGATTTCAATTCAACAAAAAAGGCCAGCCAGCAGAATTCTTTCCAGCTAAATCATTAAGCTAAATGAATTTCACTTTGAAATTCAAACAAACTTTCATATTATTCATGTAATGGAAAAAAACTTATCAGAATACTATAAAGTCGTGTGCAGCTCTCCGTACAATTCATTTCATCTGATTGAATGATCTTTCGCTGTCTTTCGCCATTTCGTTAAACTTTGCAAACTGTTTTTATGTACGTACGTATTATACTACCATAGCGTTTATGTATATACTCTCACACACAATATAAGAGAGGGCTGACTCGAGCATCTTCGGCAATATACGATGATACACGAGTGTACCCGAAGTATGAAATGTAGCAAATACAGCGCAACCAAAAAATGTATGGAATCTTAAACAGCAACTCTAGATGGCGTTTTGATTTCCATGCATTTTTGAGAAACCAGTTGGTCCAGTTGTAACGTAAACGATTGTACTCTTTTGCATTATATAAATCTTGCTTCCATAAAACTAAGGAGATATAATATTTTTCTCCGCAGTTCATCTACCGGCCGCAGGTGACGCTAGCGACCGGGTCATTTTTTGTATGGAAATCTTTATTTTTCCAGGATAAATAGAAATCGGGGGAGAAAAAATAAAACAAGTATGGCATTACAAACATAAAAAATATCACTTCAAATCCTAAAAGGAAAATAAACCATTAAAAGACGAATGTAGCTACAATATCGTATGCAAAATTTGGGTACTTTTTAAATAATCATAAAAAATCAATGAAAAGTAAAAAAAAACAACTAACAAGTAGAAAAAATAAAACTAATCAAAATTAATGTTTTGAAATAAAAAAAAGTTAGGGTTTATTCATAAGAACAGTGGAAATCTCCATTTAAGGTATCTCCGTAAATAAAATTATTTTGAATTGGTTTTTTATGGAAAAAAATACCTAATTTTATGTGTTAATTTAATCTGGAAAAAAAATGCTACCTTACCATTAAAAATATGGGCTATTTTGGTCATCAAAGTTGGGCGCGCTGACCTCTCAATCACCCTTAAGTCTCTGATTTGACTGTTGTTTATAGTAAATAGTTTTATAATGAAATAGATAATACGTAACGTCATTTTAACGAGCAATTTAGGACATTTAGTCGACATAACCGTGTATATATTTTGTCAGTTACACATCCGCGGTATTACTTGTATAATACTTGTCAGATACGCGGTGTTGCATTTTTATTAAATGTTTAATTGTTTATTTGATTATTGTTTCAGTAATCTAAATATGGAAACCGATACGAGTTTTGATTCTGATGACGGAGCACAATTCTTGGAAAGTGAAATCATGGAATCCTTGGGATTTTCCAAGTCATTAGTTGCAGATGCCAAAGTGAGGGAGGCCAGAAAACATAAAAAAGTCAAAAAACCGGAAACAATCTTAACTGAGAATATTATGTTACTTTCACCAAATACTATAAATGCACAAAGCCTTGCTGTAGAAGATGATAAATGTTCACCAGCGAGCGAAACTCTTCTATTGGAAATACAATATACTGCGGATAAACCAATTTCAATAAATGACGAAGACCTTGTGGTAGATCAAGAGATGATAGTTCATACTGACAAAATATTGCACTTGGATGAAGATTATAAATGCCTACCACCAAACAAAACTCCACAAAATATAACACATACAGAAGATAATGTATTATCACCAATTACAATTATTGACGAACAAGGCCGTGTGGCGGGTGACACAAATCAACACACTCCAGGAAATAATAAAAATATAAAACCAAAAAGAAATTCAGAGAAAAAAAAGAGAATGCTTGGAAACTCATATTTCGGATTTAGGAGAATTGACAAAAAAAATATTGTGCAAGATTCACCCAAAGAAGAGCGAAAAATGGGTCCTACTTGCAATCTCTCCATATGTAACAAAGTTTCCACCAAACACTGCCAAAAATTTGATGACGCAACGAGAAAGTCAATATTTAATACTTTTTGGAAGGATATGAATTGGGGAGAAAGGAAAATATTTGTCAAGTCGATGCTTGATTGCAAACAACCAAAAAGGCGAAGAAAGGGGAATGAGGAGGTTTCAAGGAGGCGCGAAACAAAGATATTCCATTTGAAATTCGGGAATGAGAGAATCGCAGTGTGTATGAAAATGTTTTTGAATACACTAGGTATTAAAGAATGGACTGTCCGATATTGGACAACTAATAGTAGGAATATTAATGAAGATTGCCAAAATGTGGATCCAGCAACGACTAAGCCAGTAAAGACGACCCAAATAGTAGAAAAGGTAAATGACTTTATAAATTAGTTGCCAAAATTACCGTCGTCGTACTGTAGAAAGTCCACCAATAAATTATATTTAGAACCAATTGTCCGAAACCTCCATCATGTCTATGAGTTAAACGTTGAACAAACAAAACTTCTCAATCCAACCGAAAAACCAGCAAGCGAGAGAACCTTCAACAGATGTTTCTCTAAAACCAACATTAAAATATTTAAACCAAAAAAAGATTTGTGTGACACGTGCAGTCAATTTAATGTTGGAAATTTGTTGGAATCTACATACCAACAGCACATTATTGAAAAAGAAAGAGGGAGGGTTGAAAAATGTAAAGACAAGGAAGAAGGAGCTGCAGGTCTACACCACGTTTTTACTGTGGACTTGCAAGCTGTGAAAGTAGCACCATATTTGACAGCGAGTGCAATGTACTATAAAACAAAGCTCACTGTCCATAACTACACCGTATACAACCTAACAAACCATGCAGTAAGGTGTTACTGGTTTAACGAGACAGACACCGATATGACTTCTTCGACTTTTGCTAGCTGTCTTGTTGACATGCTGACAGAAGTGCTGGACAAGAATCCACTGCCAATTATTATTTATTCCGATGGATGTACCTACCAGAACAGAAACTGTGTTCTGAGTAACGCCCTTTTACATCTAGCAATAAAATATAACAGCTCTATAACACAGAAATTCCTGGTAAAGGGTCACACACAAATGGAGTGTGACTCTGTGCACAGCGTTATAGAACGCAAATTAAAAGGAAGAGAAATTTACCTCCCCAGCCAGTACAGCAAGATAACTCAAGAAGCACGAAAAAAACCTTTCCCATATGAGACAAAAATGGTAAAATATTATTTTTTTGTTGACTATTCAAGCAAAAACAGCATGATTTATCAGTCAATTAAACCAAGTCGCGGAGTTGGTCTTAATGTTACGGACATACGAGTTTTACTATACCAACCAACTGGTATCATTCAATTCAAAACAAGTTTTGATGATGAATTGGCAGACTTGCCTCATCGTCCAAAGAAAATCATTCAACCGACACATTTTCCTCCAATGTCCAAGGAGCCGTTAAAAATTAAGGAATCGAAGTATCGACACCTTCAGGAGCTGAAGAAATTTTTACCAGCTGATTGCCAACCATTTTACGACCAGATACTACACTAAACTTAATAATATTTTATTGATTGTAGAGGCATTAACTTTGTAATCGTTCATCATTAATGATAAAAGAAAAACAGTTTTGTTTTCGTTATTTTTTTTTTTATTATTTATTTGTTTGTCAGTATTAATTTATCCACCTGATGATGCGAACGGATGTTTGCGAAACCGGTTGTGGTATATAAAAATATACTCACGTAATCGAAAACAAAACTGTTTTTCTTTTATCATTAATAATATTTACTTAAATATGTAGACAATTGTGAAATTCTGTAATATTACTGAAAAAATACATTTTACACAAAATACATTACCATTATTATTTGTATATTCATTTTTTTCGTTATTCTTTTAAGATGATACAAAATAAAGACAATTGAAATTAGATCGGAATATTAAAAATATACATATTTCAAAATATTATAAATGGCAAATATGCGGTAAAGCAACATGTAAATAAATGTAAGCAAACTTGAAAATGGAGTAGGTAACACCGCGAATGTGCAAATATCTGACCTAAAAAAATTGACAACACCGCGAATGTGAACGTAAAAATTACAATACGCAATTAAAAATACTTTTACTCTGAAAGTTATTTGAAATTAGAATATAAAATATTTTTTTATCTTTTTAAATTTCATTGATTATTATTCATCGAAACAGCACGTTTTTTCGCTCTCCTGCACATTTTGTTTGATGTCGCTTCCGCGGTGTTGCATGCCGAACGACGATATGCTGAATCTTCCGGTAGCGGTCGGGGGTCTTCGGCACCACCGGCGATACAGCTTTCACCACATACCAGGCAGCCGAGAACGCCGAACGACTCCGGAACGGCTCCAGACGGAGTGGACCGACAACGCCGGACGGTCCTGCAAGAAATCTACGGCGGAGATTGCCGAAGACCCCCGACCGCTACCGGAAGTAGCCGACTACCCCCGAGAAGATTCAGCACATAATATTTACACTTAGTTTTATTATAACTCTTAAAGGTCCGAAGATGGCTTCCCTTGCAAGGCCGAAAATTCACCTATTAAATAATAAAAATCAAACAATGTTTCCAAAAAACAAAAAAAAAATCATATTCCACGTCGTGAATTTTTTTTATCTAAATATATACCTACATATATGTTTAGATAAAAAAATTCACTGGAATATGATTTATTTTTTTGTTTTAAACAATGTTTCCAAAAAACAAAAAAATAAATCATATATTCTTTTTTTATATTTTTCATATTTTATTATTTTTTTGTTTTAAAGGATGTTTCCAAAAAACAAAAAAATAAATCATATATAAATATCTAAAAATCTAAATCTATATCTAAGCTGCAAAGATATGTATTATTTGAGAT
Source organism: Agapetus fuscipes (assembly GCA_951799405.1). Taxonomy (NCBI): domain Eukaryota; kingdom Metazoa; phylum Arthropoda; class Insecta; order Trichoptera; family Glossosomatidae; genus Agapetus; species Agapetus fuscipes. The sequence continues at coordinate 9,866,534 of OX637334.1, forward strand.
TCATATTAAATGCATTCCCACAAGCAGACACGCATAATTTCGCGCTTACACATGCCGCATGTGGACCTACAATATAAAAAACTTAATCTCAAATGAACATAAGCCCTGCAACTTGCCGACCTTCCCTGAAACAGGGGTGACATTAGCAAAGTGAACCATTTTTTACAGTATGGTTGGTCAGCCGCATACCAACCTATCACAGTCAAGGAAAATAAATAATTAATAATAATAGAAATATATACCTGATGATGACCTTCTAGGTCGAAAACGTTCGTAATTTTGTTTTAAAGATTTTAATCTTTTAAATAAAGTCTATAGTGAAAATAAACAGTAATATTTTTTAGTGTTGATCTGTTAACACAGTGAAAGTCCATTTTTATAAATATTTAAAAATATAAATGGTAAAACATTGTTTTAATTCACTTTATTTTATTTGTTTCGAGCATAAACAAATAAAATAAAGTGAATTAAAACAATGTTTTACCATTTATATTTTTAAATATTTATAAAATAAACAGTGTTTTGCTTGAAAAATTTCATCCAAAAATTATAAATTGAAACAAAATGAATTTTCACAGTGTTAATACACAAACAATACAAAATATAGAAATATATAATTAATAATAATACAATAAATGAATAATAATAGCAATATTTAAGATGCTTTGTAGTCTTTACCAGTCACCGAACTACCTACCATAATAAATAATAAAAACTTACCGGTGTATTGATAATTTGTAAAAAAAAATTACGGACGTTTAAAATTTCCATTGAATTTTTTTGATATCACCCTGTGTCGGTTCATCTTACTAGACAACGTATTGCTTTGAAATTCCGTAGACAACTAACATCTGTTGAGAATGCCGAATGAGAAAGCATTATAATATTATACTTGTAGCTCCTGAAGACAAACTATTGGTTTGGGTTCTTACCACACAGTCCTAATTTGTTTGCCTAGACAAATCTTATACAACCTAAAGCAATTTCAACATTCTATAACTTTATGGTTCTAACAATATTAAAAAAATAATCTTTAGCTCTCACTTTAGCAAATGCCAACCTCTCTAGAACCTAATCAGGAGTCTAAGACAACCTTAAGATCCTCGGACCATAAGCTCTTGAAACACAAGTCACAATAACGTTAATTTAACCTTGTCAGCAACTTCTACGTTGCAATAATAACCAGTTGGTTTTTGGACGTATAAGTTATCCTCAAGCCATTTATATGACCAAATAGCAAAGCATTAATCTTTTTAGGAGCCTTATAAGACCTAAAGACAATTTTCACAGCTTAGGATGACTAACGTGGTTGGAGCAAATTTTTTTAGAGAGAGGCCACACAATTATGGAGGCAGATAATATTCACTCGGTGCTAGAGCACTATTTTAAGCCACCAATTTATGCACCGAGTGATTAAATATCTAGAATGAAAATGGCTCGCCCAAAACAACCATAAACAGTGCATAATATACACCATGATTTTTTTTTCAAATATGAGGACTCTAACAACAAATTTACCATCCCTTAGACCCGAAAAGAAGGTGGGAGATCCCACAGTTAATGCTTTAAGGGCAATCAGGTACACCTCAAATGGGCACATATTATATCAAATTAATCATGAGGAAGTGTGGAAAGAGCTTCCTCACCGAAGAAGAAATGTTTGTACTTTGCCTCCTAGGCACACCACAAGTATACCATTAACAGAGGCAAAGTACTAACATTTACAGGAATTACAAACTGTAATAGATAGAGACTACCACCCATTCTACGATAGTCTTAGTTTTAAGTAGGTAATAAAATATTATTATATAAGAATGATTAAGTATTATTTATGATTTGTATCAAAATGATTATATTTATGTTTTTTATGCATTTTACTCTTTTATTTCCTTCATTACTCACTTGCTTTAAATCAGAGAATGGAAAACAATATTTTAGTAAAAATAATATTGAGTTCACCAAACCAGTCGTTCACACTTGATAAAAAGACATGACAAAACTACCATCCCTAATATTTTTTGGTAGAGAAAAAGAAATTCATTATTTAAATGCAAATGTTTTAAGAGAATATTACTGAAGAGGCGGTGAGTTTTGGTTATCTCCCTATGTTCCCATGTCGATTATTCAAGAAATTAGTAAATCCTATAGGTAAATTCATAATTTATGATATAAAATATTTAGTAATTCATATTAAAAATGTAAGTTTTAAGATCCGCAAAATGACAGCAGCAAGCTGTTTGACAAATGACTAGTATGAAATTTGACGTATGTGACGAGTTGCGTGCGCGCCATATCATGCAATACGATGTATGTGCACTTTTTTATTAATAGAAGGATAAGTTTTTACAAAATATTGCGAAAAGCGCATTGAGGATATTTAAAATACTCAAATCTATCATTTTTATGCTAAACTATTGGTAAAGAATTAAAATTAAAACATAAAAACAGTTTTTTCTTGTTTTCTCAAAACAAGGTATATGTCACATAAGTCAAATTTTACATGCAGCGACGATATATTAGGTACAAGTTGATTAGCCAAAGAAGATTATTCCTAAAATTACTGATAGTAACTAAATAAATAAAAAAGTTATGACTGAAAAACAAAACCCTATGTCATTTTGTACGTACTTCCCCTACTGTTAAAATAAGAGAAATTAAGTCATTTTATTATTTCAGGATGCCAAGAAATAAATTAACGACAGTTAGAAACATTGGCCGGAAGACGGAGGCAGATATGAAAGCAGTCATTGAACAGATAAAAATAGGCAGAAAAATAAGGGCTGACCGGTCCGTAGCTCAGTGGTAACACTGCGGACTCTGAATGGGAAGGTTGTGGGTTCGATTCCCGGCAGAGCACAAAAAATATACCATTTATATTTTTAAATTTGCTCTTCGCCGGGTTGGAAAATTCATAAAACCTTTACCAATGACCGGTCACCAAAGGTCCATCCAGCGTTACAGCAACTGGGTCTTGCTTGAGAATTGGCGCTTTGCAGCGACGACGATCAAGCTCGTAAAAAGGTCGATAGCTCAATTGGTAGAATGCTTGCATTCCATGCCGAGAGCAAGGGTTCGATCTCAAAGGTTTACTCAGCCTTCACAAGAAATGAGAACCAGCCCCCCGGGAGCTGGGAAACCCCCACTTCAACTGAAAGTGGTTGGTGTGAGGCCGGCCCCCTTACCTGTAAAAATAAATAGGTCCCAAAGCGCCACATGCTACCCCTTCGGGGATAACGCAGGCAAGAAGTTACACTATATGTGAAGCTTAGTTGCGTTGCCAAAGAAAAAAATATTTGAAACGCTTCAGCGATATTTTGTAAAATCAAAAGCAGGAACAGATCTGAATAATTGGTTTACACCAAATTATAACGTCAATAAAATTTTCAAAGATGAGGAGGAAGAATCATTGAAAAACTATTTAAAAAAATGTGCTCTCATGGTTTATGGCTTATCTACAAAGGACTGCCGACAATTAGCTTACGAGATGGCCCAAATCAACGGTATTAAAATGACACATTCTTGGTCAACTGCAGAACTGGCAGGCATCGACTGGCTTAAGGCTTTCCGAAAACGCCATCCAGAACTGTCGCTACGCAAACCAGAAACATGCAGCTCAGCCAGAGCATCATCTTTTAATCCACAGACGGAGTTTTTTTGAAAATTTAGAATCCATCTACCGGAGACACATTACATTTGCTGATGGTACTAGGGTGTATAATTTAGATGAAACAGCCAACACCACTGTACAAAAGCCACATAAAGTAGTTGCTGTGAAAGGAAAGAATGTTTGTAAAGTTACAAGTGGGGAAAAGGGCACACTGGTTACGACCTGTTGCATGTGCTTCTGGCCATGCTTTGCCTACGAGATTTTTTTTAAAACACACAAGATTTCTGGATCTCCTGTATTTTTAGGTCTAGCGACACCATCCGGATGGATGAATGGGAAACTTTTTATTGAGACCATGAGACATTTCATTAAACATACATCAAGCTCGCCAGAAAATCCTTCCTTACTAATACTAGATAACCATGAATCCCATCTGTGTATTCAAGTATTAGACTTGGCGAAGAATATTGGTATCACATAATGAATACATGACAAAAAAAAATGCAAAAAAAATATCTTTATTGGGAAGAATAAGAAGATATGTAGGCAAAGAATCATGCAATAGTTATTTATGCCACTGCCTAGTAATGATAGTCTTTGTAACACGAGTGCTAGTTTGTGCCATGAGGCGCAGCCGAATGGCACAATAGAGAGCACGAGTGTTACAAAGACTAATTACGTGCAGTGGCATACAATACTTTTTCTACGACCATAAAATAAAAATAAAATAAGAAATAATAGGCATTATGATATCTTCGTTCATTGGAAGTGAGTAATTAAAACCATACCATTGTTAGAACGGATAATTACTTGTGCGCTTCGCTTATAAACATGTTTAAGTATTTGTTGCTGTGAAAATATCTTAATTATTTACCTTTAAAGCCATTTCAATATCTTTTCAAAAAGGGATACAATTTGAAGTTTTTCGTAAAATCAATTCGGTAGTTTCAGATTGAAGTAAGTAGTTCCATAACACCTTTCACTTTCATTTTACAGATAATAACTAATTTATCGGTTCTGTTAGCTATTTTATATGTTTTATTGGCAATATATTTTACCACATATCGCTGTATTAACTTTTGTACTGAATTATTTACGGGAAATAAATTACTTTACAAATCGATCGCGATGGCACATTGCATTGGAAATGTCAAAATGGCCGACTTAAACAAACCACGCATGCGCGACAGGCATGGCGGCGCCTGCGCGCGAGCGTGACTTTGTCCATCGATCAATAGAAAGTACATAGATAGACAACGTCTCTTTTTTCCCATTGTGACAAACTAAGACGAAAAGTAGTTATCGGTAAACAGCGAAAATATTAGGAATAAGTTATTTACGTCAAAAACAGATATGAACATGGCAGTTGCCTGGTAAGTGATTTTAATAAAACCCCGCTTAAAGCAAGCGTGCTTCTTTTTGGCGCACAAGTCAACTAAGACGCTGCATCTATATATTTTATATTGATGGGTATAGACAAAGATGGCGAACCAAAGAATTATGAACGGAATATAATTGAAGTTATTATTTACAATTATTGTAGATAGTAGAAGTGAAAATCAATGTTATATTTATTTTCTCGTAAGGAAGAATGTATGATTACTAGAATAGGTACACAATAACTTCCAAGGGTTTTTTACTTCTATGAAATCATACATTTGCACAACCGCGCATGAACCTACTAAAACTCTCATTGCGCATGCGCATTTTCTCATTTCAACACGGTTACCCGTTGCGTAATGTAACATTACGCAACGGGTGTAGAAATGTATGTCATTGTGATTGCGTTAGCCGTTTTGTAATTAGTAAATTACCAAATGGGAGTAGAAAAAATCATTTACAACACAATTATTGAGCCTCACATTAACTATTGCATCAGCATTCTATTTTTCAGCAAGCAAGAGACAATAAAGAAACTCACCGTAATACAAAACAAAGCAATGAGAGTAATATTGAAAAAGAATAGAACATTTCCTTCTCCACCCTTTCTCTTCTTATAGATTCAACTTTTATATTAACTTTACTTGATTAAACCTCTTGTGTTAACACTAGCTCTTGTCTTATCAGTGTACAACCCTTCCCAAAATAAAAGGTGAGCAACACAAAGAGAGAGCCCCACGCCCTGAGAGTGACACCGATGATAGCTAGCAGGAGTGAGTATCTTGTAGGTACATCTAGGAGATACCTTCCCATTTAAAAACATAACAATATTCAAGAGTGAATTGAGAAGATATGTAACAAAAAATATATGAAATGTAAATAATTAGGACATACATATGTATTTATTAAAATGTATGTATGTACTATTTAAAGAATTAAAAACAAAAACAAAAATGACGACAATCTTGTATGCAGCCCAGACTTCCAGTCTCACATTGATACCCTGTCTCTCGTTAGAGACTGAGAGACGCCGGCTTGACTATACGTCTGTCCAAATCCCAGTTTTGCAAACCTTCTCTGCAGTACCTTGGCCACGTCATTGACCGTGAAGGTGTCCGCACAGATCCAGAAAAAATCAAAGCCATTGCTATGTTTCCCGCCCATCCTCGGTAAAAGAAGTAAAATCTTTCCTCGGATGCACAAGTTACTACAGAAAATTTATTGCAAACTTTGCAGAAATTTCTGCTCCTTTGTGTAGACTCACAAATGTTAAACTAAAAGGGAAGCCGTGGACCTGGCCACCGGAAGCTGAAGAGTCTTTTGTACTATTCAAAAAGGCCATGACTTCGACACCAGTCCTAAAACCACCAGATTATTCCGTCCCCTACATATTAACCTGTGACGCCAGTGGTTTCTCTATTGGTAATTTCCTCGCCCAGAAGTTCGAGGATGGTAGCTAACATGTCATAGCCTACTTCTCAAGAAAATTGCCCCCACAAGAAAAATCATATAGCACGACCGAAAGGGAACTATTAGCGATAGTTGATTCGGTACATCACTTCAGGATGGTACACACTTCACTAGATCATGGTTGTCTGAAGAACTTAAAGAACCTTTCTTCGCCTGGTGGTAGACTTGCTCGTTGGGCATGTAGACTCTCACAGTATAGTTATGCCTTTGTATATTAGAAGGGCTCAGAAAATTATAAACAAATTATAAGCAAAATTCTTTTATAAGTAGAGCCTGCGTTGCAGTAAATAGTGTCCAAAGGACTGATCCTAAGTTGGACATTTTCTTTCTGTCTGCACAGTCATTGAAAAAGAGGATTTTGAATCTAGCAGGATTTGAATTTCATTTTTGAATCTCATTTCTAATTTCTTTAATCATTCTCAATTCCTATTTTGTTTTTATTGCTTATTAATCATCATTGACGTGTTTGGTGTGCGCATTGTATTTCTACTCCCTTCCCTTTCTCCTGACCTTTCTTTCCTTATCCCATCATGAGGACGAGATTTATTTTTTATTTTTATTTTTATTCTGTTTTGATTTGTGTATTTCTTTTTTTTTTTGGTTTTGGATGCTGCTTCTTTTTGTTTTTCTTTACTTTTTATTTATTTACCTGGCATGATTTGTAATTTAAAATATTAATTTGTAGAATACAGTAATAGGCGACATGAATTGTAAAAAATATCTTATATATGTATACAAAATTATATTCAATGCTGTTGTATTCTTGTTTAAACAATAAAAAAAAAATAAAAAAAAAAAAAAAAAATAACTTAGCTGACGGTCTAAGTAGAATGAAACTAGATGCCATAACCTTTCCCCCACCCTTTGACGAGGCGACCGACGATGCTTATAACAAGTTAGCCCATAAATGCATTAGAACTCCCAACTCTGTCCCGAATTTCATGTTGAACAATGGCCATCTCTATTGATATTCCAGAGGCACCGTGTCTGACCGAGCGAGGAACCAAGACTATCTCTGGAAGGTAGTAGTACCTCAAAGCCAAATAGAAAATTTTGTCCTTGACCATCATGAAAACTTGTGCCACGCCGGTTCATTTAAATTGGCGAGATGGCGCTTTGTAGCTGCCTGACGTGTGTCACTTGCTGCTCTTATAAAATAAATTATATTTTAGCAACTTTTACTTTAATGATCCACTTTTTGCTGTCTTCATGTTGTTTAAGCTTCAGTGATTTCTGTAGTGCATTATTGTGTTATTTCAAACTGATTTCGGACTTAAATTATTTGCTTTTCAAAAATCCATTATTGTTGTAATCTGTGTTGCTTTCGTTTTGCTATGAAGTGATTTCTTCTTTTTCTGTATTGTGCAAATCACGGCAAAGACCAGGAGCGCCAGTGTCAAATGAATTAATGTGACATTTCAAACAATGAATACCTACCAATGAGCAAGTACAGTAGAGAACAGTTGTTGAGTTGGCGAGACTGGAACCCCACTGTCAATTGCTCTATTGTTGATATTTTGATAGCAAATGGCCTGTCCGGATGTGCCAAACTTTTGGTTAGTACACCAAGACGTAGGGGCAAGCACTCCGGGAGAAAAGTCAGGCTTTGTCAAACAAATAACCTTCAAAAAGTGGATACATCGGCACCATGTTATTCCGCCAGCAAAACTAAAGATAAGAGTTTGGAATTCTAGATCTCTAAATAATAAGATAGATGAAATAATTGAAATGCAAACACAGTACAATCTGGATATCTTGATGTTGTCTTAAACATGGCATCAAACTGATGGTCATTCAATAAGAGCCTTACGTGCAGCAGGTTTTGTTGTTCTCAGAGCTGCTAGAAAGAATATCTCCGGTGGAAGCACCAATTTAGGTGGCGGAGTAGCTATTGTTGGATCCAGTTTGTTTAAACTGCACAATATAAACATGAACCATTCTTTCAAAACCTTTGAATGTATAGGCTGCCACATAATATCTCCTCGTACCTCCATGGTTATACTAACAATGTATAGACCTTGATCTGTGATGCCTGATACAGTTTTCTATGAAGAATTCAGAATCCTGTTGGAAAAATGTGTTAGTTACTCCTATTGTTTTCTCCTAACGGGTGATACAAATATTCATACAGAGAATTCAGTCTGCCAATTTACTAACAAGATATTGGATGATATGGAACAAAATGAATCCCTCCAAGCCCCTCCGAAGCAGCAAACGTGGGCGGACTCCGGATGTCAACCCCAACCCCGAGACCGATGCGTTCTTGGACGACTACCTAGAGACAGAAAGGCACGCTGAGGCATCACCGGAGGTAGAGCATGATATAACCATCCCGCTCAGTCTCCCGGCTGTTGGAGTTGATCGTGCAGTCTACGCAGCACCACTTGCTTCTGGGAAAAGAACCAGGATGGATGCCCCTGCAAAAGCAACGCACGGACTGAGCCCTTACGAAAAAAACTCCATTGCGCGCCTGGATAAACTCATCTGCCTGATGACGTCAATGAACCAGACACTGGAGGAGATGAAAGCAACAATTCAAGTCCTCCCCAGAAAGGCAGAAGTCCTATCAGCTGATTTGACAGCTTTTAACCCCTGGAGCGCCAGCGATTTTCTGCCTAATTCAGACACCCAACTCGTGGTTTTTTATATTAAATATCTCCAAAGATACAAAACATATCTCCTGTAGGTTTTTTTATATCAAAAACAATGAAATTGTAATGCTGCACAACACTGAGGGATTTTTCAGCATTGCCACACCATAGAGAAGGAACCGGATCTACTTACTGATCCGGGACGTGAATTATATACAGCCAGTAGTACAACCACGCACTACATTGTTTTTGTATGTGACGTATCTATTTTCATCTGACAATAAATGCAACTTTAAAAGATCTAAGGTGTTTGAATTTCTTTACAATTCAGAAGTGGGATATAATCCGCGACTCATTTTTTGTGTTGAAGCGATTTTGGTGAGATACTTTTTGTTTGATCTGCGATATTATAGACGCTTGTTGCGAGAATTTGTGTTTGGACGCTTGATGCGAATATTTTTGCTGGTTCTATTTCTTGTGTGTGCATAGACGCTTTTTGTTATTTATATTTGTGCTGGGACGCTTTTTGTGTACGTTTTTGTTTGTTTTAAAGAAATTTTTCGTGTTTGGATGCCGTGTCGCCATTTTGTTTTTGTTGTTTTTGCATTTTTGTTTTTCGCGTGTTAATTTAAAAGTAAGCAATGTCGAACGGCCGAGAGCCCGCCAGGAGGACCGAAGAGGATGAACCTGCCAGTGTTCTCTTTGAGAGGTTGCTTGAGACGCGCCTCGAAGGCATGCTTGCCAAATACATGGCGGAGAAGAGCGGTAGCAGCGTGCCTAGACAGCCACCTGTGGCGCCGGTGCCATCTTCTTCTGGGCCATCTACTTCTGCGCCCACTGTGCGGAGTGAGGTCATCCCAAAATTCGACCCGGATGACAAAGACTGCACTGTGTCTGCCTGGGTGCAGAAAATTGATGTCCTGGGGGAGGTGCATGGCTGGGACGACTACGCCAAGTCCTGCTACATGCAGACTAGGTTGAGGGGATCAGCTAAACGCTGGTTCGAGCAGCTTGAGAGCTACAGCCTGACGTGGAGTGAGTGGAAGGCGGCCTTGACAGGTGCCTTCCCTCGGCAAATAGAGTATGCCGATATGCTGGAGGAGATGATGGGGCGGCGTAAGAGGGAGAGTGAGTCTATGACTCACTACTACCACAGACAACTGCTGCTAGTGAGGAGATGCCGGCTGGACAATGAGGCAGCCATATCCTGCCTCATTCGAGGGTTGCCCAGTGAGCTGCAGCCGTATGCCAGGAGCTTCAGGTGTGACTCGCCTGAGGACCTGTATGTGGGGTTCTTGTCAGCACAGGAGAACTACAAGAGCCAGGACAAACAGGCGGCCAAGAGGAGTTTACAAGCGGGGACCAGTACCGGTCGACGGGCGCCGTTGCAAAGACCTGCTGCACCCCGGAGCATAACCTGCTTTAACTGCGGCAAGAGTGGCCACATTGCCAAGGCCTGCTGGCAGAAGGGCACTACTAGTGTCAAGCGGTGCCGTGGATGCGGAAAGACGGGACATCTCTTGGAGCAGTGCTTCCAGAGGAAAAAGTCCAAGGAGCCGAGTCTGGTATGTTTATTAACATCTTTTTCCACAGAGAAGTTATACTGGAAGGACATACTTGTGAATGGAGCACCGATGAAGGGATATATTGACACTGGAAGTCAATCCAACATTATTTCCAAAGGTGCAAAAGAGAAGTTGAATCTTGTGATGGAGCCGACAACAACTGTACTCAAAGGTTTTACTGGAGGAGTTACTGCAGCATTGGGAATTGTATCCTTTATCCTAAAAGTTGACGGTTTATTTCTAGCAACATATGCACTTGTCACAGATTGCAGCATGGGTGAAATAGATGTCTTGATTGGACAACCAATTGTTAATCAACTTGGTATTCAACTTATCGTGAGAGGAGATATGGTAAAAATTATAGAGGACAAGGAGGAAAGTCCTTTGGAAAAGATAACCATTGGGACGGAGGAATCTACACAGTCGTGGACTGTAAGGTGTTCAGAGGACGTGAGTATCCTACCTGGTATTGCCAAATGTGTAAAAGTTTATGTTTTAGGAGCAGTAGGAGAGATGTGTTTCACATCAGCTGCCCGATGCTTTGAAGTGGGGAAGATGAGCTACCTCATTCCGAGCATCATAGTCGGATCTGGAGATTCTGAACTTGTTGTCCACAATATTGGAAGTGAGACGATTTGTTGGACAAAGGATCAGCTTCTCACAAGAGCTGTGGAGGCAGTAGAAGCAACTGAGGGCGATGAGGCAAGCCGAGGACCAGAAGTAAGGAGCACTTCTTGTTTTATTTTAGAGCACACTGATGTAGATGTTGGAGATATTTCTCTCCAAGAGAGAGCAGAGCTTAACAAGGTACTCGACACCTTTCATTCATGTTTTGCCAATTCAACTACTGAACTTGGATGTACAAATCTTGGTCAAATGAAGATTAAGACGCTCAGTGATAAACCCGTCTACCATAAACCATACAGGTTGTCCGCATGTGAGCGAAAGGTGGTACAAGAAAAGGTTGACGACCTTCTTGCTAATGGAATCATCCGAGAGTCAGAGTCAGATTATGCTAGTCCAGTTATCCTAGTGCGCAAAAAGACTGGAGATTACAGATTATGTGTTGACTATAGAGCCTTGAACTCTATTACTGTGAAAGACAGGTATCCATTACCTCATATTGATGATCAGATCTGTAAACTTGCGAACAAGGTATATTTCACTAGTCTGGACTTAACGCAAGGCTATCATCAGATCCCTGTTGATAAAGACTCTATTCCAAAGACAGCATTCATTACACCAGATGGGCAATATGAATATTTGCGCATGAGTTATGGTCTGGCTAACGCACCTTCTGTATTTATGAGGGTCATTAAGAGAGCACTGCAGACAATACCTAATGAGAATATCCTAATCTACATGGATGACATTCTAATACCAAGTGTTACAGTCAGTGAAGGATTGAGATTGTTGAAATCAGTATTTGAATTGTTGAAAAGAGCAGACTTGAAGGTCAATTTGAAGAAATGTTCATTCTTGAAGACGGAAATAAGCTATTTGGGCCACGAAGTAACGGGAGATGGTGTAGCTCCTGGTTCAAACAAAACATTGGCCGTTGAAGAATTTAGAACTCCCAGAAATGTACATGAAGTCAGACAGTTTATTGGATTGACGAGCTACTTCCGCAAGTTTATCAAGGATTTTGCAAGTATTGCTCGCCCGCTGACAGAGCTTACGAAAAAGAATATGACTTGGATATGGGAAGATCCACAGGAAAGAGCATTCCAAAAGTTGAAGGAAAAACTAGCTTCGCGACCTGTGCTAGCTCTGTATGACAATGAGCTCCCAACTGAAGTCCACACTGATGCTAGCAAATTGGGTTTGGGAGGAATATTGATGCAAATTCAAAGTAGCGGTGAATTGAAACCTGTTGCATACTTCAGTCGAGTTACTTCCAAAGAGGAAGCTTTTTATCATAGCTACGAGTTGGAAACTCTGGCAGTTGTTGAATCAATAAAGCGATTCAGAATTTTTCTAGTTGGAATACATTTCAAAGTTATTACGGACTGTACTGCCGTCAGATCAACTTTTGCTAAAAAGGATATGATACCGAGAGTAGCCAGATGGTGGCTGATGATCCAAGAGTATGATTTGGAGATTGAATATCGTCCTGGACATCGTATGAAGCATGTTGATGCATTGAGCCGTAATCCAGCTCCAGTAGATGCCAATACTATGATGATACAGGAGGATGATTGGTTACTTTCTTTGCAATTACAAGATAGAAAGATCACATCCATATTGGAGCAACTAAACAGTGGAAAGGCTGATGCCGGTATTATAACAGATTTTTGTGAGAAAAATGGTAGATTGTACCGCAAGACATTGCATGGAGACCGCCTTGTAGTACCAAGTATGGCTAAGTGGATGCTAATAAGGAAACATCATGATGATATTGGGCATCCAGGATTTGACAGATGTGAGAAACTCATCAAGAGTGAGTTTTGGTTCCCGAAGATGACTCGCTGTATTAGAAAATATGTGGCCGCTTGCATTAATTGTGCATTTTCTAAAGGGCAGTATGGGAAGAAAGAAGGAAAACTCAATGTTGTTCCTAAGCCAGCCAAGCCGTTGCATACTCTGCACGTTGACCATTTGGGTCCTTTCCCAAAGAGTAAGAATTGCAATAATTATGTTCTTGTGATTACAGATGCTTTCTCTAAGTTTGTGTTTGTTTACCCGACTCGCACTCTGAGTTCTGTGGAAACAATAAGGAAACTGAATGAGATGTTCAGTATGTTTGGTGTTCCTACCAGAGTCATATCTGATAGAGGTTTGGCATTCAATAGTCGGCACTTTAAGCAGTTTGCCATCAGAAAGCAGTTTCGCCATATTTTAACTGCAGTGGCTACGCCGAGAGCTAATGGCCAAGTGGAGAGGACAAATCGCACCATATTGGATGCTATGCGTGCTTCAGGCACTGATGAGAGGTCACGGGATGCTTGTTGTGAACTACATGTGTTGTAGTGACTACACTTGATGTAGCGGAAGAAGCCATTCTGTGGCTGTTGCAAGCGGGATGCTTGTTGTGAACTACATGTGTTGTAGTGACTACATTTGATGTAGCGGAAGAAGCCATTCTGTGGCTGTTGCAAGCGGGATGCTTGTTGTGAACTACATGTGTTGTAGTGACTACATTTGATGTAGCGGAAGATGCCATTTTGTGGCAGTTGACGAGCAAGAGGCTTGTCATGACTAACCCCAAGGACTGTTACTATGTAGCAGTTGGTAAGCTGCGTCTTACCTACTAACCATTCTTCAAGAGAGCTGTTACTCTTGTATTTTATGATGAGCTACGCCTACATGTGATGTAGCAGGAGATGCCATTTTGTGGCAGCTGACGAGCAAGAGGCTTGTCATGACTAATCCAAAGGACTGTTACTATGTAGCAGTTGGTAAGCTGCGTCTTACCTACTAACCATTCTTCAAGAGAGCTGTTACTCTTGTATTTTATGATGAGCTACGCCTACATGTGATGTAGCAGGAGATGCCATTTTGTGGCAGCTGACGAGCAAGAGGCTTGTCATGACTAATCCAAAGGACTGTTACTATGTAGCAGTTGGTAAGCTGTGACTTACCTATACTAACCATTCTTCAAGAGAGCTGTTACTCTTGTATTTGCTGATGAGCAACGTCTCATCAAGATTTTTGATTTTGTTTTAAAAAGTGATGTCACTCCAGTGCGTCTGATGAGTTCTGACTTATCGTGCAAGTCCAGTTAATTCTTGGACAGTGGTTTTTATTTTGTAATGTAGCACCGTCGTTTTGTGAGGACACAAACGGTGGTCAGGATGGACGAGTGTAATGCTGCACAACACTGAGGGATTTTTCAGCATTGCCACACCATAGAGAAGGAACCGGATCTACTTACTGATCCGGGACGTGAATTATATACAGCCAGTAGTACAACCACGCACTACATTGTTTTTGTATGTGACGTATCTATTTTCATCTGACAATAAATGCAACTTTAAAAGATCTAAGGTGTTTGAATTTCTTTACAAAATAAAGTTTTTTTAGTGCCTACCAAAAAAAAAAAACTTTTGTGAAATTATTGTTGTGCTCCATCATAATTTAGATTACGGAAAAAAGATCAAGATTCTAAAAATAGATTCTTTATAATAAGTAGATCTTTATAGTAAATAGATCATTAGTATGCGTAGGCAGGGCATCCCAATACATCGCAAAAAATAGAAGTTAATGACCCTTCTTATTTACACAAAAAAAAAGAGTGTGTTAGTGTTCTTATGTCAACAAATTGTGGAATTCGGCTTTTTCAACAGTCAATTTCAAGGTCAACTTAAATATTATATTTTAAATACCTATAAACAAAAATGAATGCTTTGAGTTTATTGATGGATGGTTCTATCCAATAGCAGTACCTACTTCATGCGATTTTCGATCTTATTGCTGTGTAAAAAATAAAAAAAAATGCAAATGGTACTATGAGCGCAGATCTGCATTCCGGCGCTTGAGGGGGAGCTCGTCTCGCTGCAGTGTCGGTTGTGGCGGCATCCACCAGCACTGCCGGGGCCTCGCTTACGCTGCCCCGCGTATCGGTCCCCAATGCCCTTCGTGGAAGGGACATAGACGAGGACTTCTCCTAGCCACTTCATTGAGTGTTGAAAAGTTGATTTGTGCTATAGCCATATATTTTTTTATCCAAAATATTGACGTGTAAATTGTAAAAGAGTTGCCTAATTGTATGTTCTTAATAAAAAAAATAAAAAAAGACTTTTTCCGCCCCATAGAATCTACAATGTAGATGAAACTGGTCTTAGTACAGTCCCAACAAGAAATACCAAGACATTTGCGAAGACTGGTCGTAAACAAGTTGCTAGGGTGACGTCAGCCGAAAGAGGTGAAACCACTACAGCGGTGATCTTGTCTGCATCTGGAATTTTTGTGCCTCCGATGCTAATATTTAAATGAGTCCGCATGAATTTAGCTTTTATGGATGGCGCCCCGCCGGGTTCTGTATCCGCATGCAATCCGTCAGGCTGGATGAGGATGGAAGTATTTACTGAATGGTTCAACCATTTCCTGCATCACGCAAAACCAACAGAAGATGATCCCGTTCTACTCATCTTAGATGGACATTTGTCACATATCAAAAACCTGGAGGTTATAAAAAAACCCCGCGACAATTATGTTACAATACTTTGCCTACCTCCACATTGCACCCATAAATTACAGCCTCCAGACGTTGGTTTTATGTTTCCAATAAGTATCTACCACAATCAAGCACTAGAGAAGTGGATGAATAACCATCCAGGCAGAGTCGTAACTACCTAACAAATAAGCGCAATTTTTAGTGAGTCTTACCTTAAGTCAGCAGTACCACTCAATGCCATTAATGGATTTAAAAAATGTGGAATTCACTCGTACAATCCTGACGTCTTCACTGAAGCAGATTTCATCACTGCACAAACTACTGATGAAGAACTGGCACAAAACGAAGAACTTATTGTACCTGTCACGCTCTCTGACAATCAGGAATCTATACTGAAACCTGCTGAATTGGAAGCTGCTGTTGTCGTTGTCTCCAACGACTGCAACCAAGCTTCTTGCCTAATAAACTCCAATGATCTGGAACCTATACTGGTAGGGGAAGGCGGCGTGTTGTAACGGGGGAACGTTGAAACAACGGATTTAAAACTCGTGCCATAAAACTTAGCGGCGCGCGCAAACTGTCTTTTCATGTGAACCCCGTAGCCTCAGTTCCTGTCAAAACAATAGTGCCGTGCGGTTGATTTCAACAAAGTTAAACGATAAAGTGTGATTTTGAGGTGCAAAACCAAATTTTTCTGCAAATATTTGAAGTCATTTGCTAGCCTGCCAATACTCAGTAAGTTTTTATGCATATTATTTTCCAATTGTTGTATATTTCGACTATATTATTAGCGATGAATGAAAGGCTTGCATGTAATACATGCATTTTCAAGGCAATCATAATTTAAAATGGCCGAGGGAGGCTAGTTGAAACATCACGTGGGGGGCCAGTTGAAACAAGTTACAACTAGCCCCACTGAAATTGAATAGATATTCTATATATATAAAAGAAAGTCGTGTTAGTTACACTATCCATAACTCAAGAACGGCTGAACTGATTTGGCTGAAAATTGGTAGGAAGGTAGCTTAGAACCAGGAGAAGGACATAGGATACTTTTTATATCCTTTTTATACTTTTTTTCAAGTGACATAAAACGTGGTAGGTATAAATAAAAAAAAACGCAACTGAAAGCAATCCCTAAAAAACAGTCAAGCCGTTCTTTTTTTTTAAAAATTAACAAAATGCAACTGACAGCTAAACATAATGGAGTCTGTGAATAATTGAAGTTGACCGATTTGTTTCAAGTTTCTATGAATCTAATGTACCCAAAAAAATATTAAGAAAGCCATGCACCAAGGCGATCAAATCTTTCCCGACGAAGCTGTAATGCATTTAGGATTCGAAACATTGCGAGTGAAAGGAGTGAAAAAGAACAAGAAATTGCATGTGAAGAGCGCCGCGTCGGTATGTGAACTGCAATGAAGCGATTTGGGAAACAACTTGATCGATGTCAAGAGATGAATGCAGCAATGAAAAGAGCAATTCTTCAAGATCTACAGCAACTACTTCATGAACATCATGCGTTGGTCAGGCTGTTTAAGAGTGCTTTGGAACGCATCTCAAATGATGACTACAAAGTCGTGATCAGAGCGGATAAACGACCATCTGGAACACACTAACGCAAATTTAACACTCCAACAATAGATGAAGTTGCCATCTTGATTGTTTGTGAAAATTTGGAAACACGCGATATTGTGCTTACACGTCGCGATATCTGAAACACATCGTTCATATGACACATTGCAATACGCGCTGATGTTTTGGCAAGGAGAAGATGGATATGATTTCAATATCTAATCTAATCTAAGTTGCAAAGATATGTTACATTGGAGATTCACATAACATGCATTCTCACAACTAGATACGTACAAGTTCGCGCTTGCACATGCCTCATGTGAACCTACAACATAAAAACCAAATCTCAAATGGACATACACCAGGCTACAACTCTTGCCGTCCTTCTCTGAAACAGGGGTGACATTGGCAAAGTGAACCATTTTTACAGCATGGGTGGTCAGCCGCATACCAACCTATAAGTCAAGGAACATACACGACAAATTACATTTTTTAAAATTAATAAGTAATAATATACAAGGACATCAAAAAACTAAAACATAAAACAAATTTCACTGTAATAAACCCTAGCCGCCAACATTACAGATCAACCGCCATTTCTTTTTGTACTTACATACTTCTTTTATTTCCTCCAGAGTCATAACCTTATTCATACAGGCTCTTCTTTTATTATGACTCTGGATATTCCATTCATTGGCAAATTCGGATATTTGGTCCAAACCTTCTCAGTCTTTCTCTACCACGACATTCATCTATTCTACCAACATATACTTTCTTCGTCAGTCTTCCCTCATTCATTCTCTCCATATGCCCAAACCATCTTAACAAACTTCTTTTAATCTTCACTTTCACACTTTCTCTTGCACCACATTCTTCTCTTACAAAAACATTCCTCACCCTGTCACTCCGTGTTTTCCCAATCATACTTCTTAGAAAGTCCATTTCAACAGTATGGACCATCAAAATGAAAAATCCATTGAATGGTGAATTAATTTTTTTTTTGAGGGAACCTTTTGCGGAAGACTCCCCAATTCCTCAGAGATTTGGGGGTCTATATCACCCTAGAAGGGTGCCACAGAGGTGCTGTTACAAGCCTGGTAGTCGTCGCTACAAAGCGCAAATTCTCAAGCAAGATCCATTTTTACTTTCTTGCTATAGCCGAAGGCTATAAAGAAAGTTATGATTTGGTGTAAAAAAAAAATTTCGAGGTTTTCACGGAAATGAGTTGTCCTGGTGCAGGACATGCCAAAAAACACTATCTTTCAAAAACGTCCGTCTGTATGTATGTATGTATGTATGTATGTATGTATGTATGTGTGTGTGTCACTTTCCAAAGTATAAGACCTAGAGATACCAAATTTTGGCTACATCAACTTTTTTGGACATGTATTAAGTATGAATAACATGGCATTACACCAACTTGAAAATTCAAGATGGCTGCCATACAAAAAAAACATAAAATTGCACTTTTCTCAAAAACGGCTCCAAGAATTTTTTTTAAATTTTCAGAGTTGCCATTTATTAGTTTTTAACTTAATAAATTAGTTATGGCAATACTCTTACTAATCTGTGTCTATGGGCTGCCATATGAAAAAAACAAACGATTGTGATTTTCTCGACAGTTAAGGGGTCAACAAAAATATAATGTTCTACAATATTACGGACAACATAAATTTCTACAAATTTACAAAAAAAATTTTTTGAAAAAATAAATATAAAGCACCGTTTACACGACCTGAAATTTTAAATCGAAAATATTACAAAAACCTATTAAAATGCAAGATATTTGAATTTGTTTTAGATTTGATAGAAAGAACAAGCTTATCACTTTAATTCGTAATCATTTTTTTTTTACTTTTTTGAAAATTCAAGATGGCTTCCGAAGAGCTGAAAATTTAAAATGCGATTTTCTCAAAAACGGCTCCGACGATTTTTCTGAAATTTTTTGTGAATCCATTTATATAATAGTGCTATCTAATAATTATAATCATTTCTTCATCATAATCTCGATTTAGGGAGTTGCCATATAAAAGAAAAAAATAATGGAAAAATTCTCGGCAGTTAGAGGGTTAATAAAAAAATAATGTAGTACAAATGTAAAATAATAATAATAACCTATATATTGCCATCATTATTTTTTCCAAAAAGTGAATCAAAAGTATAGCCGCCATACAGAGTGAAAATTTTCCATACAAAATGTATTAGCAATTTTCTTGGTAGTCAAAGGGTTAAAAATAGATAAATGGCTGCGATTCTTAAAATTTTATAAATACCAATAATAATCAGTCGTTACTTTTTCAAAATATAACTAAAAAGTTTACCCACCATACAAAGTACTAGTTTGCATACAAAAGGGTTCAATGACCATCTATAATAATCTAGAATATAAGTTGCAATGAAATATAAACATTCAAAACTAATATGAAATGCATGCCCACAAACAGGTATGTGTAAGTTCGCGCTAACGAATGCTGAATTTGTACTTACAAATTAAACATAAAACTTGCAACTCTTGCCGACCTTCCTTGAAACAGGGGTGACATTGACAAAGTGAATTATTTTTTACACTTTGGGAGGACTGAGAAATGCGAGAAAATTGAGATAAAGACTGAATGAAAAAAGAGTGGAGGTCTATAATAATCTATAATCTATAATCTAAGTTGCAAGGATATATTCATTTAAAGCTCTCAGATGTATGCCCACAAACCAACAAGTGTAGTTCGCGCTTACAAATGCTGAAAGTGTACTTACAAATAAAATCCAAACCTCAAATGAACATAAGCCCCACAACTTTTGCCGACCTTCCCTGAAACAGGGGTGACATTGGCAAACTGAACCATTTTTTACAGTATGGGTGGTCAGCCTCATACCAACCTATAAGTCAAGGAATGGAGGTCGTGAAAGAATTTGATTATCTGGGAAGCAAATTTGAGTCGAATGCGAAATTGACGAAATAATTGGAAAAGCGCGCTAGTAGAGGAAGAAGTGTAATGGAAACGATTGGAAGAATTGCAAGAAATAGGAAACATACGAAGAATATGAGATCGGCGGTCCACAATGGCATATTGGTTGGTGTAAGTGAGGCTTAATGAATGTGAGCTGAGTAAAGTATGTAAGTACGGTTGAAATGGCTTACCTGAGAGCAATGGCTGGAAAGACACTGAGTGATAGAGTACGTAATGCTTGAGTGATGAACGAGTGTGGTATAAAAGAGAATATGAGAATGAAAGTACAAAAAAGTACGATGAGATGGTTCAGACATCTTGAAAGAAAGGATGATGAACAACTAACGAAGAAAGTGTACAAAGGAAATGTCAGAGGAAAGCGCAGAAGGGGAAGGCTGAGGAAAGAATGGTTAGACCAAATAGGTGAGATTGCGAAATAATGGATTCTGCAGAGTGAGAATAAGAGAAGAGTATGTATGAAAAAGGTGATGACAGCAAAAAGTGGAGGCGCATCTGCGGAGGTACCGGCCACCCCTAATGAAACGGTGGCAGGATACAGTACAGTACAGTACTGAGGTCAGCTTCATACCAACCTATGAGTCGAGGATCTTTCTTGTGTAATTGGTACTTTTTCAAATAAATCAACAAAATATTTATATTCATTTAAGTATTTATATGCCTATATCCATATTGTACGAGTATGCAGGTACACACCGCGGTGGAATAAAATTGATTTATTATTGATATATTACATTTTTATTGAAACGGCATAAGCTGGTAGATGATTCTAGCTTTACATACGTCATACAGTGGGTAAATTTTTGCAAGAAAGTCGAGTACAGATTCTGTGCAATTTATTTTTGTACAGGATTGATGAACTCTTTATATATATGAGGATTATTTATTCGGTGAGCGCTATTTTTGTTATTTACCTCATGAGCACTCTGCGAGATTGGTCGTCGCTGTAGAAAGCGCCAATTCTCAAGCAAGACCCAGTTGCTGTATGGCTGGATGGACCTTTGGTGACTGGTCTTTGGTAAAGATATATGAATTTTAAAATCCAGCTAAGAGCATATTTGAAAATATAAATGGTATACATTTTTGTGCTC
The DNA here is from genome assembly GCA_951799405.1 of Agapetus fuscipes. NCBI lineage: Eukaryota > Metazoa > Arthropoda > Insecta > Trichoptera > Glossosomatidae > Agapetus > Agapetus fuscipes. The sequence continues at coordinate 9,887,892 of OX637334.1, forward strand.
CGCCGGGATTTGAACCCACAACCTTCCATTCACGAGTCCAATGTGTTAACCACTGGACTACGGACTACGGACCGGAAATATAAAAGTGAAATATAAAAGCATATATTCGCATTCCCTATTCATGAACGTCATCCTCCTGTTGTGCATTTGGCGGTGCATCTGGAGAAAGGTCAAAGAGTATATTTCACGGCTTCGAATGTTGTTCAACGTGCTGAAACACCTCCAGCGACAACATTGACCAGTTTCTTTGCGATCTGCCAAAGCGATCCGTTAGCACAAACTTTCCTTTACTCGAGGATGCCACGTTATTATACTTGGAATGCTTCATCGAGGAATTTTCTAAGACGCAAGCAAGGCGATGCGGTTCTTGGTTGTGCAAAGAGTGGAATCCATGCACTAAAATATGAACATGGCCAATAAAACATCATTAAAATAATTCCTTTTTCATTTTATATTAATTATCCAAATAAAAAATTGACCGTGATGAAATCAAAAGTCTGCTCATTTATTGCCTCTAAGGCGGAAAAAAGTTCACCGGGTCAGCTAGTAATTTATTATTAAGGAAAGGATTTACTGGAAGTGTGGAAGCACGTTTAATTAAAAACGTAATTATTCTCGTTATTATTATATACCCTTAGTAATAGTATTCAATTTATTTTATTCCAGGTGAGAAAATGGTGCGTAACTACAAAAAAAAGACAACGAGGGGAGAAATTCCCAAACATGTTTATGAAAGCGCTGCTGCTGAAATTCAGGCTACAAACGTGTCACTTCGAAAAGCTGCAGTCTCTTTTGGTGTGAATTATGTGACCCTGAAAAAATTCATTGACAGATAAAAAGACAGTCCGCTTACAGAAATTTCAAAGGTGGGCTATGCCAACCCTGGGCAAGTTTTTACTCATTCTCAGGAAAAAGAACTTGGCGATTACATTTCAAAATGCAGTAAAATTTATTACCGGTTGACCACAAAAGATGCAAAAAAGCTTGCATATAATAGTATTCAATTTATTTTATTCCAGGTGAGAAAATGGTGCGTAACTACAAAAAAAAGACAACGAGGGGAGAAATTCCCAAACATGTTTATGAAAGCGCTGCTGCTGAAATTCAGGCTACAAACGTGTCACTTCGAAAAGCTGCAGTCTCTTTTGGTGTGAATTATGTGACCCTGAAAAAATTCATTGACAGATAAAAAGACAGTCCGCTTACAGAAATTTCAAAGGTGGGCTATGCCAACCCTGGGCAAGTTTTTACTCATTCTCAGGAAAAAGAACTTGGCGATTACATTTCAAAATGCAGCAAAATTTATTACCGGTTGACCACAACAGATGCAAAAAAGCTTGCATATAATAGTATTCAATTTATTTTATTCCAGGTGAGAAAATGGTGCGTAACTACAAAAAAAAGACAACGAGGGGAGAAATTCCCAAACATGTTTATGAAAGCGCTGCTGCTGAAATTCAGGCTACAAACGTGTCACTTCGAAAAGCTGCAGTCTCTTTTGGTGTGAATTATGTGACCCTGAAAAAATTCATTGACAGATAAAAAGACAGTCCGCTTACAGAAATTTCAAAGGTGGGCTATGCCAACCCTGGGCAAGTTTTTACTCATTCTCAGGAAAAAGAACTTGGCGATTACATTTCAAAATGCAGCAAAATTTATTACCGGTTGACCACAACAGATGCAAAAAAGCTTGCATATGAGTATGCACACCAAAATAACATAAAACTCCAAAAAACTGGACCATAACTCGAAGTGCCACGAAGGATTGGCTACGTAGTTTTATGAAACGAAATACTAATTTGGCTATTTGTGCACCAGAATCAACAAGTTTGAGTCGTGCCACTAGTTTTAACAGACACAATGTCGGATTATTCTTCGACAACCTTTCCAACATTCTTGATCGATATAAGTTTAAATGTCAAGATATTTGGAATCTTGACGAGACAGGAGTAACAACAGTGCAGAAACCAACCAAAATAATAGCAGAAAAAGGAGCACGGCAAGTTGGAGCAGTGACATCAGCGGAAAGAGGCACTCTTATAACAATGCTGATTGCAGTTAGTGCTAATGGGAATTCTGTTCCACCACTCTTCGTATTTCCGCGAAAGTATTTCAAGCCCCATTTTATTTCTGATGGACCAGCGGGATGTATTGGAACTGCCCATCCAAGTGGGTGGATGACAGAAGAGAGTTTCTTACTTTTTATTCAGCACTTTGTCAAACAAGTGCGTTCTACAAATGAAAAGCCTGTTTTACTGCTTCTCGACAATCATTCGTCCCACTTATCGATAACAGTGCTAAATTACTGTACAGATAATGGTGTTCATCTATTGTCATTCCCACCCCTCACTACACACAAGCTACAGCCCTGGACAGATCAGTCTATGGACCTTTTAAAAGATATTTTAACAACTGTGCAGACGGGTGGATGAAAGGACATCCAGGACCAACAATGTCAATTTATGACTTGCCTGCAATTGTTTCACACTTTGCTATCACGCCAAAAAATATAGTGACAGGATTTAATGCTAGTGGCATTTTCTCATTTAATAGGGATATTTTTGTCGATGAAGAATTTCTTCCATCAGAAGTAACAAACCGTATGATGCCTTTCACAGACTTAACTTTAGCTACAAACAACGCTGCAAATCTTACAACAACTTCATTGGAGCAAAACTTCATCCCTATTCCAGACATTGCAGAACATTTGTTAGACCCTCAACCATCTACTAGTGGAACTACTAAACTAACCTCTCATTCAACACCAGAGCAAATTCGGCCATTACCTAAAGCTCAACTAAGAAAGAACCTTACAAATAGAAAGAAACTGAAAAGCGTTATTTTAACTGACACCCCAATAAAAAATCAGCTAGAATTAGAAGACAATTTGATGAAAGAAAATAAGATGATAAAAAGAAAAAACACATGCTTAACCAAAAAAAAACAAGCAACCAATGCAAAACTCCAGAAAAAAACCATTTTAAAGGTGAAAAAACGAATTTTGGAGTCATCACCTAGCGAGAATGAAGAAGATCCACCTCTTATGGAAACTGATAAGAGTGATGAAAACGAAGACGAACTACGCATCTTTTGTAATAAACCTTTTGCTAAAGATGTTTCTGGTGAAAGGTGGGTGAGATGTATAAAATGCCATAGATGGTGTCATGAGTTATGTGCGGGAGTAGATAATTCGATTATTGACTTTATTTGTGATTATTGTTTGACTGGCTGAATAAGTTTCAATTGATGAATGATTTCTTATCAAAGAAAAGAAAACAATATAACTAATGTTAACATTAATAAACCTAGGTTTTTAACAAAACTTTTTATATTGTTTTTGTCATTTTACTACTTGTATTCATTTGGTTTATTGTTTGTTACAACCAACTGCCCCCCAAAAGATCTCCTTAGAAAGGATTTGATAGGATGTGTTGGAGAGATTGCGTAGTGGATGGCTCATTTTAAGCTTAACCCCTGGAGCGCCAGCGATTTTCTGCCTAATTCAGACACCCAACTCGTGGTGTTTTATATTAAATATCTCTAAAGATACAAAACATATCTCCTGTGGGTTTTTTTATATCAAAACACAATGAAATAAAGTTTTTTTTTGTGCCTACCAAAAAAAAAAAACTTTTGTGAAATAATTATTATACTCCATCATAATTTAGATTATGGAAAAAAGATCGAGATTCTAAAAATAGATATACCTCATTAGTATGCGTAGGCACGAAATCCCAGTACTACATCGCAAAAAATAGAAAGTTAATGACCCTTTTTATTTACACAAAGATTTTTTTTGAGTGTGTAGTGTTCTTATGTCAACAAATTGTGGAATTCGGCTTTTTCATGAGTCCGTTTTCAAGGTCAACTTAAATATTATATTTTAAATACCTACAAACAAAAATTAATGCTTTGACTTTATTGGTGGATGGTTCTACCCAATAGCAGTACTTCATGCGATTTTCGATCTTATTGCTGTGTAAAAACTAAAGAAAAATGAAAAAAATTGCGTATAGTACTATGACCGCGGATCCGCGTTCCGGCGCTCGAGGGGTTAATAATCCTTTATTATAATGTCCTACTTGGTCGTCAATCGCTTCGACTTTCAAATTTTAAACATTCAAAATGTCTCGCCGCGAGAATCGAACCCGCATCTCCCGGGCGGAGTCGCCGAGCGACCCGGTGGGTTAGCCGATTACGCTAAACCGGCTGCTCGGCAGTGTGTGAAAATAAAATCTATTTAAACAATACAAACCTCATATTTTATGTATAGAAACTGTAATTATATAGAGGCGCTATCCTATTTTTAAACAAATATTTTGTACATACAAAACTATGTACATAAATTAGAACATAGAGGCGCTAAACATTAACTCAATTCATAACAAATATAATTTTTGACAAAAAAAAACTGATGAACATTATGTAGTTCGCGAAAATAACAGTAAACGATAATAAATATGCCTGGAAAAACGTTCTGAATATGTACAACAATTGGGTTCGGGCCTGGAGATGAAATGATTGTTTTTGTTTTTTTTGTTTTTTTTTCTTTGTCCCTTTTTTTTAATAAATTTGAAAGGAATGCAATTCATCGATCTATTTTGCGTTCTCTAATAAATAACCAGTTTTTAGAAATACAGATCATGGCAGAAGAAGATTTTGCATATAATTTTTCAACAAAATTGTCAGTAATTATTTTTTCTCATCAAATATTTTCAAATACGTATAAGCTTTTTGAGAGATATACCTACTACCTAATACCTATATAATCTATTATCTATGTCGCACAATACATTACATTTGACATTCATATTAAATGCATTCCCACAAGTAGACAGGTATAAGTTCGCGTTTACACATGCCCCATGATGACTTAGAACATAATAACCTTATATCAAATTAACATTCGCCCTGCAACTCTTGCCGAACTTCCCTCAAAAATAGGTGAAATTTGCAAAGTGAACCATTTTTTACAGTATGGGTGGTCAGCCGCATACTAACCTATAAGTCAAGGAAATTATTTAGTTTAGGTCTATATAATTTGAGTTGCAAAGATATATTAAATTGAGATTCATATTAAATGCATTCCCACAAGCAGACCCGTTCCTATAAGTTCACGCCTGCAAATGCTAGATGTGGACTAACAACATAGAAACCCAATCTTTAATGAACATAAGACCTGCAACTCTTGGCGACCTTCCCTGACACAGGGGTGAAATTCGCAAAGTGAATCATTGTTTACAGGGTGGTCAGCCTCATGCCAACATATGATTCAACGAAAGTTAAGGAAAGCAAAGGTATTGTACATTTAAGATTCATATTACATGCAGTCCTACAAGCAAGCACGATCGTGTTTACACTTACTGCATGTGCACAAAAAACAAACCTCACACGAACCGCCCTACGCCCTTCCCGGAAGCCAGGGTGGCATTGGCAAAAGTGAACTAGGTGTATACAGCATGGGGTTCAGTTTCATACCAATCTATCAGATTTCCGATATATTTTTAATGGCATTCATATATCGATGTGCCTTCCTATATCGAATCGATATTTTCTAACAGTGTCGATTAACTTATTCTGATAAAATCTATAACCATTTACGGTGCATGATAATCCCGATGAATGACAGATCATAGGGTGGGCAAATGAGAATATAGAAATATTGATATTAAATCAAGATTTGCATTACACTATTGATGTATCTATAACAGTATGTACAACCGTTTACAATGCGGGATAATCCCTGTGTCTTTTAATTTTTGAATGGTAAGCTTCCGTAAATTTTATTTTATCAAAGCCTACAAAATTTAAATTTTCTTTTACAAAAACTGCATGTTTTTATTTTACATGTTTTTTTAATATTACGAATTTTAACGTGAGTAAACTATGCGCAATATACACATTCTCCAAATGTTAAGGGGTTGGGCTGCGTAGCAGCCAGGGGCGTAGCCCCTAGTTTAAATAAATTGCACAGAATCTGCACTCGACTTTCTTGCAAAAATTAACCCACTGTATGACGTATGTAAAGCTATAATCATCTACCAGCTTATGCAGTTTCAATGAAAATATAATATTTCAATAATAGATCAATTTTATTCCACCGCGGTCCTATGTCCGGTCGATAGCTCAGTTGGTAGAGTGCTTGCATTCTACCCCGTGAGCTCGGGTTCGAATCCCACCGAGGAGGGTGTCAGAAATGATTTCCTATTTCGGTGTTTATTTCAAACCCCATAATAAAAATACCGGCAAGGTTTACTCGGCCTTCACAAGAAATGAGTACCAGTCCCCTCGGGAGCTGGGAAACCCCCACTTCAACTGAAGTGGTTGGCGTAAGGCCGGCCCCCTTACCTGTAAAAATAAATAGGTTCAACTCGCCACATGCGACCCCTTCGAGGATAACGCGGCAAGAAGTTACACTATATGTGTAGCTTAGTTGCGTTTTTTTGCGTTTTGCGGTGTGTACCTGCATACTCGTACAATATGGAAATATCCATATAAATTCTTAAGTCAATAAAAAATATTTGGATGATTTATTTGGTGAGCGCCGTTTTGTGTGAATCACACCTCAAGAGTCCTCTGCGAGGTTGGTCTTCTCTGGAAAAAGCGCCAATTACTCAAGAAAAATCCTTGACTTATAGGTTGGTATGAAGCTGACCTCTATACTGTACTATACTGTATCCTGCCGCCGTTCCACTAAGGGTGGCCGATACCTTCGCAGATGCGCCTTCACTTTTTTCTGTCATCACCTTTTTTATACATACTATTCTCTTATTCTCACTCTGCAGATTCCATTCTTTTGCAATCTCACCTATTTGGTCTTACCATTCTTTCCTCAGCCTTCCCCTTCCGCGTTTTCCTCTGACATTTCCTTTGTACACTTTCTTCGTTAGTTGTTCATCATCCATTCTTTCAAGATGTCCGAACCATCTCATCGTACTTTTTTGTACTTTCATTCTCATATTCTCTTTTATACCACACTCTTTCATCACCCAATCATTACGTACTCTATCACTCAGTGTCTTTCCAGCCATTGCTCTCAGGTAAGCCATTTCAACTGTACGTACTTTACTCAGCTCACATTCATTAAGCCTCACTTCCACCAACCAATATGCCATTGTAGACCTCCGATCTCATATTCTTTGTAAGTTTCCTATGTCTTGCAATTCTTCCAATCGTTCCCATTACACTTCTTCCTCTACTAGCGCGCTTTTCCAATTCTTTCGTCAATTTCGCATTCGACTCAAACTTGCTTCCCAGATAATCAAATTCTTTCATGACCTCCACTCTTGTTTCATTCAGTCTTATCTCAATTTCCTGACATTTCTCAGTCCTCCCAAAGTGTAAAAAATAATTCACTTTGTCAATGTCACCCCTGTTTCAAGGAAGGTCGGCAAGAGTTGCAGGTTTTATGTTCATTTGAGATTTGGTTTTAATTTGTAGGTACACATTCAGCATTCGTAAGCGCGAACTTACACATACCTGTCTGTGGGCATGCATTTGATATGAGTTTGAATGTTTATATTTCATTGCAACTTATATTCTAGATTATTGTAGATGGTCATTGAACCCTTCTGTATGCAAACTAGGACTTTGTAATGTGGGTAAACTTTTTAGTTACATTTTGAAAAAGTAACGACTGATTATTTATTATTGGTATTTATAAAATTTTAAGAATCACAGCCTCTTTTCTAATTTTAACCCTTTGACTACCAAGAAAATTACGAAAACATTTTGTATGGAAATTTTTTCACTTTGTATGGTGGCTATACTTTTGATTCAATTTTTGGAAAAAATAATGACTGCAATATATAGGTTACCATTATTGCTTTACATTTGTACTACATTATTTTTTAATTAACCCTCTAACTGCCGAGAATTTTTCCATTATTTTTTTCTTTTATATGGCAACTCCCTTAACCGAGATTATGATGAAAAAATAATTATAATCATTAGATAGCACTATTTTATAAACGGATTCACAGAAAATTTAAGAAAAATCGTCGGAGCCGTTTTTGAGAAAACCGCATTTTAAATTTTCAGCTCTTCGGAAGCCATCTTGAATTTTCAAAAAAGTACAAAATCTTTGAAAAAATGATTACGAATTAAAGTGATAAACTTGTTTTTTCTACCAAATCTGAAACAAATTTAAATATCTTGCATTTTAATAGGTTTTTGTAATATTTTCGATTTAAAATTTCGGGTCGTGTAAACGGTGCTTTATATTTATTTTTTCAAAAAAATATCTTTTTAATTTTGTAGAAATTAATGTTGTCTATAATATTGTAGAACATTATATTTTTGTTGACCCCTTAACTTTCGAGAAAATCACAATTGTTTGTTTTTTTTCATATGGCAACCCATAGACACAGATTAGTAAGAGTGTTGCCATAACTAATTTGTTAAGTTAAAAACTAATTAGTGGCAATTCTGAAAATTTAAGAAAAATTCATGGAGCCGTTTTTGAGAAGAGTGCAATTTTGTGTTTTTTTTGTATGGCAGCCATCTTGAATTTTCAAGTTGGTGTAATGCCATGTTATTCATACTTAATACATGTCCAAAAAAGTTGATGTAGCCAAAATTTGGTATCTCTAGGTCTTATACTTTGGAAAGTGACACACACACACACATACACACACATACAGACGGACGTTTTTGAAAGATAGTGTTTTTTGGCATGTCCTGCACCAGGACAACTCATTTCCGTGAAAATCTCAAAAAAAAATTTCACACCAAATCAAAACTTTCTTTATAGCCTTCAGCTATAGCAAGAAAGTAAAAATAAGAGTGTAAATGCAGTAGGAACAGTGCGCTGCATGAGAAAAACATGCCACTAACATACAGAATTAACACCAAACAACAAAAGAAATTGAAACGTGGGGATGCTCCAATCTTATTTAGCCTCCTATATTACCCTGCCAGCATACAAGAGGCGAGGACGGGCCTTTGGAAGAGCATGCCCTTCGCGATTACAGGCTGTACAATGGGCACACTTCCCTAGACAGATTCCTCCAAATCCTGCCAAACAAAACCCATCCAGGCTCTGTAAAATGTGTTAATTACTGAAAAAGAAAAGTGAATCACGATGGGATTGTGAGAAATGCTTGGTGGCTCTCCACATGCCTGAGTGCTTTAAAAAATATCATTCCCTTCCAAAACTGCCTGGAGATGAAGATTGAATAAAGAGCAAAAAAAAAATGTTCTATGTTGTACGGTTTTAATTTTACGTGAAGTTTAGTTTTAAGATTTTTTAGAAATAAAAGATGTACAAATAATAATACTGATTTTTACTAACAGATTTTGTCATTTTTTAGTGAAGTAAAGGGTTAAACCATTCTCTGTAATAAAGTTCCTTGGAGTTCATATTGACTGTGCACTCTCCATGGACACACAAATTTCAAAGACGATGGAGCAGGAGTGTTCCAAATCAGACAGATTAGGACTATTAGGAAGTGCCTGCCGATAGAGGAAACTAAAAGCCTTGTGACCGCTTGTACTTTCAAGGCTTGATTATTGTAATGGAGTATATAGTGGCCTATCGTGTGTGCAGTTAACCAGACTTCAATCTATGCTCAATATGGGAGCACGTCTAATATTTAATTAAAAAATTTGTGCTTCCATTACCCCTACATTAAGAGACCAGCTTCACTGGCTTAAAATTGGAGAAAGGATTGAGTACAAAATCTGTTTAACTGTCTTTAAATTGACACAGTATGTTGTCCCACAGTATATTTCAGAGCTTTGTGGGAGGGCTCAGTGGATGGTAAGCGGTTGGCTTTAAGATCTGCAAGTAGTACTGCTGTGAATAAATTAACAGTTTCAAAACGATATAATGGAGAATGGATTTCTTGAGCCAGAGAAGAGAGGGAAACACTCAAATCATTTCACTGTAGAACCTGGTATAAAAGAATCAGTGAGGAACCATATCAACTCGATACCACGGATGGAAAGCCATTACCTTCGTGGCAATACTTGCAGAGAGTACATAGATGGTGGTAAAAGTTTGGCTGACTTACATAGAGACTATGTAAAAGAGCAGACTGAAAAAAACCAGCCAGCTGCAAATCTTATGATGTACTCACGCATTTTTAATTCTGAGTTTAATATTTCATTTTTTTCTCCCAAAAAAGATTTGTGCAATTTGTGCGAATCTTATAAAAACGCACCAGAAGTACCAGACACAAAGGAAAAATACGAGAAGCACCAGGAAGAAAAAAAGTTGAGTCGTGAATCTAAAGACGAGGATAAAAAACGTGTTGGTGATAACTTTGTCTTATCAACATTTGATCTTCAAGCGGTGATGCCGTGCCCTAAAGGAAATTTGTCAATATTCTACTATAAATCTAAAATTAACAGTTATAATTTCCCAATTTGCGAAGTTGGTAATGATGCTGTAGAATGTTTCTTGGCATGAGGGCGAAGGACATTGTGGCGCTAATGAAATAGGCTCCTGCATATTGAAGTACTTGGAGAAGAAAGCTTCCGAAATTAATAATGACAATTTGGAATTCACGTTCTACTCTGACAACTGTTGCGGGCAAAACAAGAACCGGTGCATCATTGCAACATTCCTGCTCGCAGTCAAAACACTAAAAATAAAATCTATTACACATAAATTCTTGATCTGCGGCCTTACGCAAAATGAAGGGGATGCCGCCCATTCTGTAATCGAGAAATAAACTAAAAAATCACTGAAAAGTGGTCCAATAATCATTCTGCAGCAGTACGTCACAATAATACGAACAGCCAGGAAACGTGGCAATCCATATTAGGTGAACAAAATGAGTCATTCAGATTTCTTTGACTTAAAGCATTTAAGTAGCATGACTGGTAATAACTACACTAAGGATGTGACTGGCAATACTATAAAAATGACTGATTTCAAAGTACTTAGGTTTGAGAAGTCCAGACCAGATTCATTTTTTACAAACTGTCATACAAGGAGTTAGAATTTGGAGAAATTGAAGTTCGAAAGAGAAAATCGCAATCATCTTTTAATTTGAAGAAAGCTTACTCAAGAAAAATAGCAATCGAAGGAAGAAAGAGAGACGACTGTTTGGAATTAATCCGTTCAAATCACATCCCGCAAAGTTATATTGATATTTTTAATTCACTGTTTTCTTGAAATCTTTCAGAACTTGTCTTGTAGACCTCTTTACCTGAACTCTTGTTTAGGATTTATACTGCTTTACTGCCAGAATTAATATTTTTTTCATGTATGTTTTTGTAGTAGGTATTAATCTAAAATAATAAAGCTATAAATGAACTGAAACAAATTTTTACTTACTGTATTCAATACTGTCATAAATCAAAATAAATCAAGTGATAACACAAGAAAAACGACACAAGTCAAAATAGGGGGGTAGCTTTTGGGGGTTCTGTATGCTTTGGAGTCTAAATTGTACTTTTAAATCTAAAAGACAACTCAAGTAAAAAGCTTACGTGTTCAAAGAATTACTTAGTTTAGATTTAAAATTGCAAACTGTATCTGATAAAAATGTTGAAGATTTTATTTTTACTCTCCTGAACAATGTGATGTTTTCGACTTGTGTCACTTTTCTTGCGGGGCACATAGGGTCCAAAGTCAACATTACGACGACAAAAATACGATTTCGTTAAGTCTTGAACCTACCTAAAAATTATTATTTCGGATGCTTCATTAGACCATTCACTTAATCTAGATAATAAAAATCCTGGATAGTTACACAATAGCCCGCAAGGCGGCGCTATTCATTGTCCATTTTTTCTACGCTCAGACAGGTTAGTTGCACCCGAAAATTTGTCGGAGTAACACGCGAGTTTTATGTTCCTTGTGAAAAGTAATTGTGCAAAGTTTAACATGAATACTGAGGCGTCAGGTATGGTTTATTAAACGATATCTTATTTTCAATGTTAGTTTGAATATTTATCGTAGAAATTTTGCTTAACGTTAAGCCTTTCTTTAAGGAAATAAAAGTTTAAAATCACTTATATGAAGAGACTTCAGAAAAAAGTTCCATAGAGTTCCACTATATTTCATTGTTTTCTAGATAGTATAACACATAAACTTAACAATGATGTAAAAATCCAGTCCCCCTAATTCCCCCTTTGTTTAAAAAATACTTTTTTTTCCAGGTAGTCGCTCTGAGCCCGCTCCGCAGGAATTGAAAGTGACACGATCTGAACTTTTTTTATTGTTAAGAGATAATATATTTTTTAATTTTTCGTCATTTAAGTGCAATGAACGATTACTTAAGTATGTGTTGGACAAGTTTAGTGTTGTGAACTCATCTGAACTTTTAATAAACAAGATTAAAAATGATCTGAAAGTGTTCGTAGCAAAAATTTTCATAAAATGGCGTGAATGCAGATACACACTTCAGCGCTTTAACAACAAGCATGGCCATTGGCTTTCTGAAGAGATCATTTTTAAGAAATTACCATCTACTTTGAAGAATATCCCTTCAATGTAAAAAACGTGGTCGACCAAAAAAGGTATTTAAAGCAAGTTCTGAACGTACCAAGCAAAGAAAACTGAAGTTATTGGTCTCAGAACTTTCTCCTGAAAGGTTATGCTCGGCAGCAGAAGCCACTCTCATAAAATCTGGCAAAAGATCAGCAGCACAAGTACTGAAACTAGCTGTTACTTCAACTCCGAAGAGATTGAAAAAAATGAAAGACGTACATTCATTGGCCATACCAGCTGTAACACCTTACAGCGCAGAAGCAGCTTTAGAACTAATGGTGGACCTTTGTTTAACCAGAGAAGATTATCAAAAAATGCGGATTGGTGCAAAAAAACGTATGGCTGATATATATCCATCTTATCATATTCTGGCTAATGAGAAGAAACAATGCTATCCCCCAAACTTGCATATAACAGAAAATGAAGCTGTGGTTCCATTACAAGATCTTTTAGACCACACTATAAAAAGACTGGCACGGGTACAGGCAGATGTAATTTTAGCAAATTTAGATGTTTGCGAAGACACACTTTGGTCATATTATAAATGGGGACTAGATGGAAGTGGTGGTCATAGTATCTATAAACAGAACTTTTCAAACAATAGTACTTATGCCGATTCCAATATAATTTTATGTAGGTACCCTCGTTGCGCTGGAAGTATCAGGAAGAAAAGGACACGAAAAAAATATATTTTGGAGTAACCAAACCCTTAACTTAAACCCCTTAACTAAACCAAACCCCGTCTTCTATCAGGCACTGTCGTCCCATTTCATTCAAAATCAAAAAAGAAAATACAAAACAGGAGTATGATTATATTCAAAACCAAATAGGACTTCTGAGGCCCACAAAGGTTTTTGTAGGAGATAGGCAAATAAATTTCAAACACCAGCTTATTTGCACTATGTTAGACGGCAAAACGGTCAACATTTTGACGGAAACGAAAAGTTCCCAAGCGTGCAATGTTTGTAAAGCCACGCCTCTCCTGATGAATAATCTGGAGAATTTAAAAAAAAGGCATTGTGATGAAGACACATATAGATTTGGTATATCTGTGTTGCATGCCTACATAAGGTGCTATGAATATTTACTGCACATAGCCTATAAGTTGGAGCTGAAACAATGGCAAGCTAGAGGCAAGGAAAATCAAGAAAAGGTCAAACAAAGAAAGAATAAAATTTGTAAAGAATTTTATGATAAGATGGCCCATTGATCAACCAACACAAGCTGGGGGAAACAGCAACGACGGTAATACCGCCCGCAAATTTTTTAGCAGCCCTATAATAGTGTCAGAAATAACAGAGATATCTGAAGTATTAATCCAGAGATTTGCGAATATCTTAACTCTGTTATCGTGTGGACACCATATTCACGAAGATATGTTTAAGGAATACTGTTACAGTACTGCTGAAATGGCAATAAATCTATATGGATGGTATAGAATGAGTGCAAGTGTACATAAAATTTTAATACATGGTGCAGATATAATAAAGTCATTACCTTTGCCTGTGGGATAACTCTCAGAAGACGTACTTGAAGCAAGCCATAAAAATTATAAAATTCTTCGCAAAGACCATTCAAGAAAAACATCGAGAGTTGACACAAACACCGACATATTGCATTGGATGCTAATAATATCAGATCCAGTTATCTCAAGCCATAAAAACCTAACTAAAAAACAAGGGAAAAATTACAATGAAATTGTAAAACAAATGTTGAGAATGCCAACTTTCGACTATCGAAACGAAGATGACGATGAAGATGACGAGGACGGCCATGACTATGATGATGCTGAAGCCGTTGATAGTTAAAAACCTATTTGATTATGTCTAAATTAAGTATGATAGCTTTTTATTTTACAACTTATTGGATTATGTATAAATAGAGTATGATATTAATATTTAAAAAATATAGGTAACAATCTAGGTACCTATACATATATTTATGAATATATTTTAATGAGAAACCATATTTTAATCTTCTTTATTGAGTTAAATTTTTTTAAGAATAATTTTTTCGATAATATTCACATTTTCATCTTCAGTTTACTTTCATAACACAAAAGAGGTTATGAAAGTAAACTGAAGATGAAAATGTGAATATTTTCAAAAAGCTTAATTAACAAAATATATATAACTGAATAAAGTAAATAAAAACATGTTTTTTTATTTTAAAAAAAAATACATAATGAATGTCTACAGTGTTAATGAAAAAAGTATAAATAAAATACATATAATTGTTCATTTACGACTTGTAAATACACAAATTGAGTTGATAATGACTTTCTTTTACTTTATTATATTTATAAATTGTAATAATACTATATTCCTAATCCTAAAATCAAGCTGTTACCCTAATTACATTTTTGTCGGCCTAATTTCCACTTTTGACCCTGTGTGCGGGGGTGCGATATGTTGAAGATAGCTATGAAGGTCATAAACAACTGTGAGATCTGCCAAGCCTATAAAAGATCAAACCAGCCTCCTCTCGGACTTATGACGGTTCCCAAAAAACTTTTCTCCCCACTAACTTCCTTGTCGTCCACTGACTTAATCGGTCCTTTACCACTATCGATGAGTTGATGATTTCTTTATAGCGCTGTTTCGTGATGTAATCACTCCAAGGGCGCTTCATCATCTCATAGGAACATGTATATTCTCACGATTGTTGTCAATTTTTCAAAAATCTTTTCGGACTGAGACTTCTAGAAGTCACACTGGATCGGTACCTCACAATGGGAGAACAGTTGAATAATACGGTATCCTCGGCTTTAAAAAACTTTAAAAGGCTTTGAAAAAACTGGTATCTTATAATCTATCTATAATCTAAGTTGCAAGGATATATTCATTCAAAGCTCTCAGATGTATGCCCACAAACAAACACATGTAGTTCGCGCTTACAAATGCTGATTGTGTACTTACAAATAAAATCCAAACCTCAAATGAACATAAGCCCTGCAACTCTTGCCGACATTCCCTGAAACAGGGGTGACATTGGCAAAGTGAACCATTTTTTACAGTATGGGTGGTCAGCCTCATATCAACCTATAAGTCAAGGAATACGAGTAATAAATAACATTTAAGTAAACAACAAAATCTTAAAAATAAATCTATACAAAAAAATGACAAAAATTTCTTATGCAAAAAATGTAGCAAACTAATAAACCAACATTACAAATCAGCATTGCAGATAAGCCGCCACTTCTTCCTGTCCTTGCATACTTCTTTCATTTCATCCAGAGTCATAACCTTTTTCATACAAGCTCTAATACATACAATTTCAATATATTCATGGATGATGACTGGCTTCCAGCAGCAACAACAGATATTCCCTTGGAGAATCCTGCTGAGAGTACAACACAGGAAGCACCGACTACACCAGTCGTCGCTATGCCATCTATTGAAACATTTGAAGATCTTTCTACTTCGCTTGTCAATGCTCTGCCAGCTACCGAAACACCCGTAAATGCTCTGGTGGTTAATCCTTCCGTGTCTACAAATGACGAGAATCATGCACCACTAGTGAACATTTCTATCAATGACAATGTCGGATGTTCTTGGGCACCCGATTTCCCTGCCCATGCTATAGCTGTCACTAATTTTTTAATCACATCCCCAAAAGACATATCCCGTTGCCAAAAGTAAAGCCCGGAATGAAGAGTTAAGAGAAAGCGTGGAAAAACAGCAATCCTTTGTTCAACTTTAGTTTGTTTGACTTTTAAACTTTTCTCTCGAAATAAAGTGACGAAATTCAAAGTAAAATGAACAGTAGAGGTAAATTATTAGTGGAAATGTGTCAAAATCAACAAAAGGGTGAGATTTAATGTGTTTTTTAAAAAAAATACTTAATATTTTTAACATTATTTATCTTTAACGAATGTCATAATTTTTTGAGGTTATGTACACTGGAATCCCGTTTTGCACGGTTTTTTACACAATTTTTTTTGCATGATGTTGCAGGGAACAAATCCACCGTATAAACTGAAAGTCCAGTGTATGTTTTTTCTTAATAAAATTTGTAGAATCTTTGATTTGTAGATGATTTTACTCTTAATTGCAGATGTCAACAGCACTCGTGTAAGCATTCTGGATAGCATTCCACCGACTTCGCATGATCATAAACCTACAACATTCCCACAAAAGGACAATTGTGTGCTTTTTGAATCAAAGAACAACCCAGTAGTCGGCTTGATGCCAGAAGAAAAATCTGTTGAAAAGCCTAACGAAGACAATCCAATTTTAGTTCTGTGCCCTAAGACTGGAGAGTTTATTCAGCAAGAATATATTTTGCCACTGATAAGCCCAAAAGTCACCATGATTCCAGAACAAAATTCTGTTTCGCCAGTGGAAACACAAAACAAAAAACGGTGGAAGAAATCGCGACCAGAAACATGGAAACGTAATATATCAAAAGCAAATAAAATGGCTTCCCTACCATATGAGACCGCAAAGGGAATGAATGCAGCTAAGAAGCTGAAATACATTGACTGCAGTAAGTGTAAATTTAAACATACTGAGCATTTTACAAAGGAAAAAAGAGAAGAAATATGTATGAAATTTGCAAGCCTTGAATTCCAACGGCAAAAAGACTTCATCCTAAAATTTGTGCACTCTAAAGAGCCTGTGCGCAAGAGTTTAACTGCCGAAATTGCGAAGACCTCCAGCAGATCTTACTTTTTACTCAAAACAGATACAGAATTAAAACATGTTTGTAAAAGTTTTTTTATTAAAACGTGTTGTATAAGCCATGGTCCAGTAGACGAGGCTTTTAAAGGTCAAGACGCAGTATCCGGCGTTTATAGTGGTACTGATTTACGAGGAAAGTCTGCGCCTGGAAACAAAACTTCGGAAGCTCAAACTAAGAAAGTCGAGGAGCATATTGGGAAATTTCCAGTAATGGAATCCCATTATTGTCGCAAGTCAAGCAACAGAAAATATCTTCCTCCAGGTCTGTCAATACCTAAAATGTACAGCCTTTATGTTGAAAATTGTAAGACTGATAATGACATGAACTTTGTTTCCAAAATCACCTACACTAGAATATTTGGGAACAATTTTAACCTGTCCTTTTTTCGCCCAAAAAAAGATCAGTGTCTGACGTGCAATAATGCATCAGAGGAAGACAAAACTGATTCTAGGAGCAATTACAGAAAACACCTAGCAAGACGTGATGAAGCCAATTCTGCAAAGTCCCTAGATAAAATACGTGCAACTAATGACGCTACGTTTAAAAGGGCAACGTTCGATTTACAAAGCGTCTTGCAAATTCCCTCATCAGAAGCTGCACAAATGTACTACAGTCGTAAACTATGCACATACAATTTGACTATCTATGAGGCTGCTCCTCAGAACCCTGCTCATTGCTACTGAGCTGAGTTTGTAGGACTATACAGATTAAACAAAGGTGTGTGTCGTGACCTCATACAGGAGCTGGAGCCTTACTTACCAAAGCATGGACGGGGAATAAGCACTACCTCCAAGGTTAGTAAAATATTCAAAATAATGCATAGATATGCATGGATTTGTAAGGACTGGATGGGCTGAGAAAGCAATCCTTTGTGAATTAGAAATGCGCTACCCCACTCATCATACAAAAATCCAAATTCAGTCTATCGGTAACCTTCCAACTATTAACAGGTGTGTTTC
The DNA here is from genome assembly GCA_951799405.1 of Agapetus fuscipes. Lineage (NCBI taxonomy): Eukaryota > Metazoa > Arthropoda > Insecta > Trichoptera > Glossosomatidae > Agapetus > Agapetus fuscipes. The sequence continues at coordinate 9,905,976 of OX637334.1, forward strand.
CTAACTGGAAAGAAAAATCATCAAAATGCCAAGCCACACATTTTCCAAATGCACAAACAATACGAGAAATTGTAATAAAAAATCTGGAATAACTTTTCACTCGTAATTACCAGTGAATATTAATATTTAAGTAAATTCAATTGATATTTTATCTGCCGATGCCTTTAGCCACAAAACAATAGCCCCGCTGTCAAACCATCGGCCATTTTTAGTGATAGAGATGTGATGATGATAAAATATAGTATCTGATACCGTCACGTGAAAACATTTTTTTTTTGTGAAATGTATGTATTTGAAGTGGTCTGTATTTCAAAATTCAAAATTTCAATTTCTACCCTACACATTTGGTTCATTTATCCTTTTATATTTCAAAGAAATTGGATTCAAAAGAACATTTTTTTTACTTTGTCTTCTATAGGTATTAGATATGAGCGCCGCGCCGGCGCCGCCGAGTTTTAGTCCGCGCCGCCGCCGCCGAGTACTGAGTCGGCGCGCCGACTCAGTACTCGCCGCGAGTCGGTGCCAACAAGCGCGTTGATCGGAGCGTTTGGTCGCCAGTTTTATCAAACACGCCGATCGTGCTCCACATTGCTCTTTTTTAAAAATGGCGGCGGTAGAAGTAAACATTTCGAAGTCAAAAATCAGTGACATAACCGTTAGTATTTTAAGTAAAATCTTTTCTAACAAACATAGTTTTTGCTGGACTCATTTTGGACAGTTGGTAATTAATATTGATGGAAAGAAAAGGACAGTTTTAGGGGAACAAGTTTTCTGCAAGGCGTGTTTAGAAAGTGGAAAAGAAAAAGACTGCGATTTGCTGTTTTCTAAGTAAGTACCTAATTGTTTTATTGTTCTTTCTTAACAAAATACATATTATTATTTATCTTACTTATAGTAATCCTTAACATATAGGTTGGTATGAGGTTGAACACCCATACTGTAAAAATAGGTTCAATTTTGCCAATGTCACCCCTGTTTCAGGGAAAGGCGGCAAGAGTTGCAAAGCTTATGTTCATTTATGGCATTTTCCTATTGTAGACACATTTGAAATTTCATATGCGTGAACATCCATATGGTTACTTTTGTGTGTACATAAGATGTAGATTGTAAATGTTAACATATCTTTGTGGCTTAGATTTTATTTTTTATTTATTTTATTTTTACTTACCAAAAACCGTAGATTATAGTTTTTAGTTTCATCAAAATAGTTACTCACGATTTTGCATCCATTGATGACATATTTTTATCTTGTTTAGATTTATTATATTCGGATAATTTTACGAACCGTTTGTTAGAGAACTTACTTTTATTCTCGACATTTCGTTGGCGTCATAGCCAACATCTTCGTGAGCACCCTTGCGACGTGTGCGACGATCAAGGATGAACTGTCGTCGCACAGCAAGGGTGCTACCGAAGATGTTGGCTATGACGCCAACGAAATGTCGAGAATAAAAGTAAGTTCTCTAACAAACGGTTCGTAAAATTATCCGAATATAATAAATCTAAACATGTCAAACGACCGTAACTCCAGTTTAAATTCAATATTTTTATCTTTTCAGAGCCCGCGTGAAAGCTTATAGCAAGAACATAGGCACCAGTAACCTGTTGCGTCATTTAAAAGACGAACACAACTTGGAGGACCTTCAATCAAAATCGAAGGTTGTTCCTCCCATCAAAGAGTTCTTTGTCGTTCAGAGAAAGTCTACGCCTGTTACAAAAAACAGTGAAACTGGCGGAAAAAAAGATAAGTGGCTTCTCGCACGAGATCTAGCACTGTGGTTTGCCAGATCATTAATGCCATTCGACAGCATCGATGATGAAGCCATGATAGATTTCTTCAAAAAATATAAATATAGCATAATCGTGGCAGGTGAAGATCTTCCATCCAGGCAAAACATCGCTCGAGAAGGCCTTGAGGATGTTTACAATAGTATGTTGGTTTATGTTAAAAACATCATTAAAAAACAAAACATAAGATTTGGCGCATTGACTACAGACTTGTGGACAGACCAGTACAGGCGTCGCAGCTATATAACGAGCACATTCCACTTTATATCCGATGAAATGAAACTTACGAAATTCACACTGGCAACTAAACAAGTAACTCAGAAACATACGGGTGAAAAAATTAAACAAGAAATTGAAGACATTTTGCGATCGTTTGAGATTCCACAAAAAAATATCATCTTGGTGATCGACTCGGGCTCAAACATGAAGAGAGCTGCAAATTTAATGAATATGCAGAATCATTTGGTACCACAGAATCAATGCTACCACTGTCTGAATTTCATGCACTCCGCCAACTACTGCACAAAAAAGGCAGAACCGGCGAAGTGCTCTCATTGTGGGGGAAATCACAAATTTATAAATTGCGACAAACGTTCTAAACAAGCAGAGTGCATCAATTGTAAGATTGAATCGGAAAAAAGGGGGATAAATATTGACCATTGCCACAATGCTATGGACAAAAAATCTTGCCCATCATACGCTAGGGTATTGCAAATTGCAAAAGAGAAGATTGATTATTGACTAATATTTAATATAGTGTATTTCTGCTTTTTAGACTTACTTTCGTTATGTTGTTTTGTTTTTAAGGTATTTTTATGTAAAGCGCGTGATCGACATTTTAGTACAATGGGCCGATCTGTAAATTGCAATGGTCCCGTGTGTGTACTGTGCTATACGCCGTGTGCGGATACCGCCACTCGCTGCATATTTGTTGTGCGCCGTGAGCGTAGCATTGGGTCGGTTCTATTTCATTGTTTACTATTATTTCATAATATCATACATAACATTATATGTTTTGTGCTGCTTGAAGATGCTGTGACATCTGTACTGTTTGAAATAATGATGATTTTTATGTGCGATAGTTATTTGTGGTATTATGGGATACCCTGTAATAATGATGTACTTACTAGTGAACTATTTTATCACGAATCATGAATCCAGACTTTTTGCATGAGGTGGATAATCAGTATAATATAGCTCAATACGAGTGTCACACGGCATTGGAGTGTAATGATGTTATAAATTCTAAATGTGAAGATGATGCTCTATTTATATTACAACAAAATATTAGGAGTATACGAAAGAATCTGGATTGTTTTCTAGTAAATTTGAGTTGTCTTAATAGATTGCCTGATTTGATTGTACTCTGTGAAGCGCATCTAAATGAGTGGAGTGAACCGTTTGATATTCCAAATTACTCATATTTCCGTAGTAATTATTATATAAATAAAAATAGTGGAATTGTTGTGTTTGTGCGCGGTAATAATGATAATATAAGAGTTAAAGAGATTATCATGAATAATGTTAATTGTCTACAGATTGATTATTATAAGAATAACGTTTTGTATCGCATAATCTCTGTATATAGAACACACCAATCAAATGTTAATGAATTTATTAACGAACTTAGGATGCTACTAAATGAATGTCGAAGTATGAATGTGATTATTGTGGGCGATTTTAATGTAAATGTGGCAAAAACTTGCATAAGTACTGTAAAGAATGAATATATGAACGCACTAGCAGAACTAAATTTTAAATTGTGTACAAATTTATATAGCAGAGAGGTGGATGGGCAAACTCCGTCCTGTCTGGACCATTTCTGGTCCAATACGCCACTGAGCAAACTGGAGGACATATGTACTGTTGTTTGGAAGAGTGACATTACGGATCATCACACGTCTTTGTTCATACAGAGATTGATGAATAGTAATAATGCATTAAATGATACTGTACGACATGATGAACCAATAAAAAAGATTAATTTGGAGGATTTGAAAATGAGACTGATGAATGAAAGTTGGAAGTCTGTTTATGATTCTTTTGATGCAAATATATGTGCTAAGAATTTTCACGATATTGTTGAAGATTATTTGGCGAGTGTTGAGCAAATATCCGTGCGGAGACAAAGCAACAAATCCTCCAAATATAATAGACTGAAGCCATGGATCACACATGGTTTGGTGGTTTCAATACGAAACAAAGAAAAGCTGTATAAGATTATGCGGAGACATCCTGGCGACACTAATGTCAGTGACAGGTACAAAAGGTATCGAAACATGCTGACACTGTTAATAAGAAGGGTCAAGATTGATTACTTCTCTAGGAAGGTTGAACAAGCTGGCAGTAATATAAAACATGTATGGCAATCCATAAATGAGATTATTAATAAGAAAAAGAAGAAATCACAGATAAAAAGGATAATTGTTGATGGTAAAACAATGGAACTCACACAACATCCAATTGAAATGGCTAATAGCTTTAATGAGTTTTTTGCAGATGTAGGTGAAAATCTGGCTCGACAGATAGATCCAAATTTCACTTACGGGGAAATAGAACCCGATTCTCTCATCGATCCAGGGTTCAACATATTTCAGCCAATAAATTCCGAGACGGTATTAAATATTATAAAGGATATGAAAGGAGGATCCTCTCCTGGCTATGATAGAATATCTGTGGATATTTTGAAGCAGAATTCAACATCTCTGTCGGGGCCCATCACGCACATAGTAAATGTCAGCCTGAATAATGGTGTATTTCCTGAGGTGTACAAAGTTGGTGTGGTGACACCAATTTTCAAGTCGGGGGATGCATGTAATATATCGAATTATAGACCTATAACTCTCACGTCCAATATCTCGAAAATCTTCGAAAAAATAGTGAAAAAACAGCTCATAGATTTTATTAATAGAGAGGGTTTACTTAATAAAAATCAGTTCGGTTTTAGAACGGGTGTTGGCACGGACGACGCCATATCAAGGTTGACTTCCATAGTGTACGGGGCACTAGATGCCGGAGAGAAATGTCTGGGTGTATTTATCGACCTAAGGAAGGCATTTGATAGCGTTAGCCATACTGGCCTATTGAACAAATTAAACAGGATTGGAATATGTGGCAGTGTGAGGAAATGGATTTGCAGTTTCATGCAGTATAGAACTCAGCAGGTACGCATTAATAAGATAGTAAGCTCTAGAAAAATAACGCGATTCGGAATTCCGCAAGGCACCGTCCTTGGACCAATATTGTTCATTATTTATGTCAATGAGATATTCTCTCTGCCGATCACATCCTCAATCCTGTCCTTTGCTGATGATACGGCTATGATTGTGAGGGGAGGGTCATGGGTAGAGGTGGTTCGCAGAACGAACGTGGAATTAACCATACTTAAAAATTGGTTCGACAAAAATTTCCTGTCTCTGAATACCGAAAAAACAAATTTTATTCCATTCTCTCTCTACAATAGGGGTCTTCCTTTTTCACTTAGTATAGCAATACATAGCTGTACTAACTTCTTGGTCAGTGGAACTGCGTGCTCCTGCTCATGCCCCCTAATTTCTCAAGCGGAAAGTGTTAAATATCTGGGTATTAAAATAGATTCCAGAATTAGATGGAAGGAGCATGTAGAAACAACTATTGAAAGACTAAGGAAAATTTACTATGTATTCCGCAAAATTAGAGATATTCTAGAGGTAAAAACTTTGAAGTCTACCTATTTTGCGCTTGGACAGTCATTGATGCAGTATGGAATGGTCGGATGGGGCGGCACATTTAAAACAACGCTCGAGCCTCTTAGGGTGGTGCAGAGAATGGTTATCAAAATAATGTTAAAGAAGCCTTTCGACTATTCCACATTGCAATTATATCATGACTTTCCGGTGCTAACAATTGACCAATTGTATAAGAGAGCGGCTCTCTACCAAGTTCATAAGGATTACTTTATCCACGGATATAATCCGGGGGATATTGTAATCCCGAGTGGTAGATCGCGTAGAGAGTCGCTTCTAATCAAAGTTCCTAGAAAGAATACAGCAACCGGCCAACATCACTACGATTATTTGGGTGTAAGGTGGTACAATGCACTTTTTTCCAGGTATAAGCATGATAAGCACGCAGATCCTAGGGCCATTAAGTACATGATCAGCAAATATTTGAAAGAGGTGTAAATAGTTGAGTGTTTATATTTGATTGGTTTTTTGTATATTATTCTTATCATTATTATTTTTGTTATTTTTTTCATATATCTACATGTGTGTATATATGTATAATTCCTATTTCTGTATTTTCTATTTAAACATGTTACCTCTTTATGTTATTTTACTTTATTTTTTGTCTTTCTGTTTTTGCTGAGTAAATGACTAAATAGTGTATATATTATTTTTGTTTTTTATGATTTTTATCTATTAAGTGATTAATTTTAAGTTAAGATAAGTTGGAATCCTCCCCAAAACACAAGCTATGCTTACTTTGGGGAGTATTTATTGTAATTAGATTTTTAAAATTTATTTTTATTGTAATACTTTGTACATATTGATAAAAAACAATAAAGACCTTATGATTATGATATGATTATGATTATTTATGCCTTGGACATGCTTTGCATAATCTTGTCACTGTTGATGGCATACAAAGCACTGATGAGGTTCTACAATTAGTAACCAAATGTAAAACAATTGTAAAACACCTGAGGTACAGAGCTCCGCAACTGGAAGCTGATGCCAATGATGAACAACGTGAACTGCTATCATCATTTGAAGCAATCGGCGACCAATTAGAAGACGTGGATGCAGTCACGTCGGATAATTTTGAGGAAACTGCTTCGACCACTTCTGCTACCGGTGCTCCTCCTACCATCAAGACAAGTACCCCCACTAGATGGCACAGCATGCTGATGATGCTGTCAAGCATAAGTCACAGAGCAAATCGTCGGCCAATTAGGGACATGCTAATCGATATAGGTCGCAGTGCCCTTTTGCTTGATGAAAACGAATATAATCTGATAACATGCTTGACATCATTTTTAGATAAATTCAAGACTATAGTGGATATTCTGAGTACCAATAAACAAACTACGATAAATTTAGCACTGGTTTTTAAATCAGAAATAAGAAGATTGCTCGAAGAATGTGACGACAATGAACCTATTGTCATTACCAGACTAAAGAATAATATGTCTGCAAAATTGGACCATCGCTTTCCTGCCACAGACATGATTATAGCGGCCACTTTATTAGATTGCAGGTTCCAATCCATCAAGGAAATTGACATGTGCATGGACAGACGTGATACCACCAAAGTAGCGTTTTTGTCAACATTTGTAAAGACGATTTTGAAAGATGATGATGTTACTTCTCAAATAGAAGAGGTGACATGTGGACCAAGTACGTCCACGAAAACGACCCATAACTTATTGATGTCTTTGGCAGAGAAGCATAGTAGTACACTTGCTGACATGGAGAGCATTGTCGAAAATGAATCCTGGAAGTATTTCAGCACTGCTACTGCCAAAGATCTTTTGCCGTACGAAGGTAATGTGCTCGAATTCTGGAAAGAACGAAGGGTCTCCTTTCCTTGGCTCTCAAGCTTGAGTCGTGCAATATTATTCATCCCAGCAACAAGTACCCCAAGTGAAAGGGTATTTTCTGTAGCTGGTCAAATAATAACGGCTAAAAGATCTCGGTTGAATCCTCTAAGAATCAATCGTATTCTATTTATCCACGATAACTATAGTTTCTGTAAAATTGACATTTAAAATCAATATTGATTTGAAATGTGATGGATGATGAATAATTGCCTTTTAACTTGCATTAATAGTTGTTGTTTTCGTTTTAAAATATTAGGTTAATAATAATAATAATATATGGACAATTTTTATAGTGCCGTTTAGTGGCACTAGCCACCCCAAGGGCGCTTAAAATACATTACTTAAGTACATACTTTTCAACGTTGCTTAAAAAATGTTGGTCGTTGAGGTTTTGATTCGACCAGCCCGATACTCAATTGTGGTATATGGTAACAGTTTACTGTAATAAGACAGATTTATCATTTTTATAATACACATTTTTGTAACTTGGTCGATTATTATTATGCAGACTAGCTAAAACATTTTGGTATCATTTTATTTTTAAAGGTTTAAAAAATATCAAGTTTTTATTTCTTTGTTTTGTAGATTCTTTTATATGTTAATTATTAACAGATTTTAATGTTGTGTTTTTTAATAATAAAAATTTGATATATCTATGACAATGATTGATTTTTTTTCGTTCCCTAAGCACCTTAAGTCAACTTTATTTGCAATGCAGGATTCAAGGTCGCGCCGCCGACAACGCCGCCGCCGATAGTTTTGAGTCGGCGCGCCGCCGCCGATCAGTTAGCTATCGGCGCTCATATCTAATAGGTATTACTCCTAACATCATTGAAAAAACTAAATATTAAAAAAATGTAATTGAAATAATTTTCACAAGTAATTATGTAATATTAAGTAAAATATTTACGTTTATGGAACAGAAGCATTAAAAAGTATCAGATATTGTCAAAACCTTTGACAACACTAAATTATGTTGTCAACGAAAATAACATCAACAATTCGTTGCTAAGCAATATTACCTGCTTACATAAATTAACGACGGAGTAGAGACACTGTAAAAAAACACTTTCTTCATACAAAAATGGCACGACCTGCAAGAACCGACCCTCTTCAAAGTTAGAACTTCAGGTACACAATAAAAACACTTTCTTCATACAAAAATGGCACGACCTGCAAGAACCGACCCTCTTCAAAGTTAGAACTTCAGGTACACAATAAAAACACTTTCTTCATACAAAAATGTCACAACCTCGCGACGCAAGGATGGATGTCGAGGAATCCGAATCTTCAGGGCCACCGTCCAAGAAGCCTAGAATTTTGACTAGGGTTGATCCAGATGACGTGACCAAAGAGGTAACAGTTGGGGCTAAACCTAAACTTGAATTAGACGAAATGAAGAAGATGAACGTGATTAAGTTCATAATGCACGCCCACTACTTCCTCGCTCTTGATATGAAAGTATGGACTGCCTTCAGAGTAGACGTGGGTGTGTCCATGAGCATATCAAACATCTTGTTCTCCGGCCACACTGCGTTGAGGCAGGAGAAAAATGAAATAGTGGGACGCAATATGGCAAAATATGTGTTCCTTGACTTAAAGGTTGTTATGCGGCTGACCACCCATACTGTAAAAAAATTGGTTCACTTTGCCAATGTCACCCCTGTTTCAGGGAAGGACGGCAAGAGTTGCAAGGCTTATGTTCATTTGAGATTGGGTTTTTATATTGTAGGTCCACATGCGGCATGTGTTAGCGCGAAATTATACATATCTGCTTGTGGGAATGCATTTAATATAAATCTTAAATGATATATATCTTTGCAGCTTAGATTAGATTAGATTAGATTAGATGCGGAAAAGGAATTTAAGATCATCCATGAGGACAAAGACATACTTGTGTCCAGGGAGAGAGTAAAGGCATTGCTGGTTAAGGCAGCATTAATCTACGGGCTTACGTACAAGAAATACGATAAAGATGAGCGCGAAAACTGGTTTGGGACAGCTGGCCCATTTTTTAATTATATTATAGGCCATCAGCTGAGACTTTCCGAACTAAGGGTTGGGCAATCGAAAATGCCGGTGAAAAAGATCAACGATAAGGTACAATACGCAGATCTCCGGGATCTGGGCCTACAAGGGTGCCACTATGTGCTATGTGAAGGCATCACTTGGCCTCCAGAAAAGCGAAGTAGCATGGCACAGTCTATTGGGCCGATGGCAGCATTCGTGTAAATGGTCCATGCGTCCAAGGAGTACGTTGATAAGTGGGCCAACGCTGTATCAAGAGACATGGCTCATATTCCGGAGATAGCGTCCATCATTGACTTATGTGAGTCAAAGAAGTTTTCAGAGACAAAGGCAGTGATGAAAGCCCTTGCGGACATTTTGCTGTTGACATACGGAAGGCAGCAAAGCCGCATGTTCTTTCCGGGCAATGCTCTGATTTGCGCCCTGGCACCCGACCTGTACAAGTGTACAGCGTCCATGGAGTTCACTAAGATAGCAGACAACTCATTACTGAAAGTGTTCAACTTTTCCGGTAGAGGAGGGTTCCTAATGTATAGGAGCATCATGGGGCATGAGTTCATTTACCCTGGATCTCACTCTAGTGAGAATGCTGCTCAAGTATTCTTTCACTCTATATTCGGAACATTCAAGGAAGACTTCGGGGTTCTACAGCAAATCACAAACCTGGGAACTTGGAGAACGCGTCAAGAACTAGGTGACGGTTTCAAGAAGACGAAAGAGCGCTCCAAAGTAACTTTCAAAGTCATAGACTTGAAATATTACAGTAAGCTGTCCGGAGCAAACATATCTGGGCTGCTCACAAGCACATTTTCTCAGATAAGTAGTGTGGCTGTTTTCTCGGGATCGAGGAAAGTTACCCTTTCCAAAGACTTCATAGAATACTTGTCTCAAGGCAACGCAGGTGCTGCTTCCTCTACCAGAACAATGGCAGGGATGGTGGAGATGCTAGTGCAGGTTAAGGAGCAAATAAAGCATCAGATCGCAAAGGGAGAAAACACCCACAAGTATGGGACAACACCTTGGTTTGAACTGGCAAGTGCAACTGAGGATGAGAACGGTGAGGAGCAGTCTTTGGTCATCGAAACCAATGGGAGATTTTTCCTTGGTGCCAAGAAGGATTAGTTCTTAAATCATTTATTCTCTTCTTATATCAAATCATATTTGAATTTATCTCACACCATGTCAATGTTTCTTTTTTGTAGAATAAGTTAAATTTGTTTACTAGATTGGATTGGTTAAAAAAAAAAAAAAAAAATGTATTGTAACGAGATGAATTTGTTTGTTTGGTGGAATGGAACATGAGATTTGAATTTGAATGGAAAAAGGAAAACAAAAGAATGCAGAAAGACAGAGAAGAAGCTTGCCTGGCGGGAGAGCCACAAGCGGGTGTAATTTAAGAATAATTAATATTATTGTGCTGTGGTTTATTATATATATACATTGTGATTGTGGAATAATAAAGTGTGTTTAAATGTTTGATTCCTTATCTGTTTTATAAGTGATATTATTAAGTGATTTGTAGCAGAGCCACAAATGTGTGAGAGAGTTCTTCTGAGCACGGCTTGAGTCTTGAAGCGGATTTTGAACGAACGAAAAGTTAGCAGTGAATATCCTCACATATTACAAACATCCTAATTGAATACTATCAAAAGAAAAACCCTCACAACACATAACGTGATAGAAAAGGACAACAACAAAAAACGTATGTTGTGCGAGCGAGACAAAACAAGGGACAAAGTCTGGCGAAATTAGATTTCAGTGACTGTATGGAACACAGTGTTTAGAACTAAATCAAATAAATATCCTCTCCATTTAATAGAACTCCATGTAGATATGTATACAACTAGCCACAGCTGGATACTAGTACTTCAACACAATATATTTTATTTTCTTTCTAGGTGTTGAGTGCACTGAGCTTCTATGCATCTGGTTCATATTAGAGGTTTATAGAAGCCAGTGCTCACAGCAAGATGCATCAAATGAGTGTGTCCAACTGTATGCGGGCTGTGACAGTAGCTCTTAACAAAGACCACTTTAAAAGAAAATATATTCATTTTCCACAAACTCGCAAAGAAAGAAATGCTATCAAACATAAGTTAGTACCTATTTGTAAATTAAAACCTTTTTATTTTAATTTTACTCCTCAAATTTTATTATCATTATTACACAATACACAACCAAAAACCTGTGTTTTATAACCTCACTCTAGTATAATGTTGTAATGTAGATTTTTTATATAACTCAATACAACTCTCCAAAATGATGGAAGCATTACCATCAGTGTGAGGCAACAACAAATAAAACGATAGGGGAGACTGGGTACACTTGATCCCCCGGGAGACTTGATCCCTGTTAATTATCTCAACAAATAAGCGATTTTAATTCGTTTCCGCATGGTAACCCTATTCCTTTGCCCAGCTCTACTACGTCAAATGTCATTTTGACAGTTTATCGGGAACGGTTGGCCAAGCGTGTTCAGTGCAATCTTTTCGAGTGGAGAATCCTTTTTTACGTGAGTAATCATTTCGTCGTTGCATACATAGAGATGTGTAAATTTCGCATCTCACGAAAACGCGAATTGTTATTTTATGACGTTTTTACTTCAATTCGCGACGATTTGGAGGTTAGGGAACATGTTTCTAGCAAAATAAGCATTTCGCAATATCGCGAAATTTCCAATATCTGACTCTTGGCGCGAATTTCCACATTATATACGTTGATACCACGAAAAACGCCTAATTTTCGTCATCCGCACTTGATTTTTAACAAAAAAAACACAGAATAATTCGGCACGACGCTCAAACAACGCCTACGTAAAGAAATCTTCTCGAAAATCGAAGTTTTGCTGTTTGCAATATTTTTCGACCATCAATACTCCCATGATGCTCCGTTCGATATATCGCACTCGATCGAGCTGATAACTTTCCTTGAGGGAACAAATTATCCTACTGGACACCTTCTGTTTAAGAAGGTTGATGACCTTTGCAGCAAGTTTACTATCTTGGGTAAGTTGCAGTTATATTCTTCAAAAATTACTAGCTGTTAGTTGTATTCCCACAAACAATCATACAATTTATTAAACCAACAGGGAATGGTAACTTCCTGCCAGAAGTTAACTTGTTGCTGGATGGAATCCCAACAATTCAGAGGGGGAAATTAACCGAGCAACTGAAACAAGCAGCCATAAAAGCGTCGATGAAGCTAAAGGAGTTGAAGGGGAATGATCCAGCCAAGAAGCTCTGGGCAAGTCTTGGTGACTTGTTCGATCCTCGAAATCTGGGGAAACCAGCTATGTCTCTCCGCGACCTGGAGATTGCAATTGGAAATGTCCCGTTTGTCAAGAAAATTGACATAGTTACTTTTAAGTCGGGCCACGAGGAACTGCAACGCATTGTAAAAGGTGAACTTGCGAAGCCAGGGTGTTCACATGTGGATGTGGTTGAATTGTTATGCTCCCTGAAACTGAGTCTCACTGACTTCGCAAGTGCCTGTCTCAAGGCTATATGGTTACTACCTTCTAATGTAGACTCTGAGAGGTCATTTTCAGCGTACTCATTAGTCGTAAGTGACCGCCGTAGACGATTGCTACCAGAAAATGCTGAGACCCTAACAATGTTGGCATTTGACTAGGGGCCTAGTCATTTGTGCACTTAATGTAGGCCTACTTACACCGCCGGACAAAAAAAATTACGAGTTTACCTGCTACCGCATCCCTTGACTTTACTGAACCCTTTTTCTAAGAAATCCTTTATCGATACCTGTTTCTTTTGTTCGATAAATTAAGGACACTATGTGTCACCTTTCTACAATATTTACATTTTAAAATGTCTCAACAGTCTTGTTTTACCCGCGTTTGAGTGAACATAACACAACAATCATGGAAAGTGCAAAGCAAATGTCGATTGCGATAAAATCCAAAATAATCGCATTGTCGCAAGAAAACATATCTAATTGTGAAATATCTCGTCGAGTTGGGTATTCAGAAGGTGCAGTGAGGTTTTTTTTTTTTAAATTAAAAAAAACTGGATCCATAGAACGGAAAAAAGGAAGAAGACGTGGGCGCGTGACATCTGTCCGAGATGATCGCTTAATAAAAAAAATTGTTACGCGCGATCAATTTTTAACGGCACCTGAAATACACGCAGAGGTGCAGTCTACCAGCACATCAACATTTTCAGTAAAAACAGTGTCCAGGCGGCTGTTGGAGCATGGTTTCCAAGCACGAAGTCCCGCAAAGAAACCATTACTCACGGACAAAATGAAGAAGGCTAGACTGGATTGGGCGAATGTGCACAAGAATTGGACCTTGGAGGATTGGCAAAATGTTATTTTCTCCGATGAATCCAAATTCAACCTTTTTGGTCCAGACGGCAAAAAGATAGTTCGACGAAAACCTGGGGAAAGATACCATCCGTCATGCGTCACTCGAACCGTTAAACATTCACCCTACGTCATGATTTGGGGGTGCATGACAGCGTACGGTTTGGGACCTCTAAATTTTGTACAGGGTACGATGAATGCCATCCAGTACAAAAAAGTGTTGAAAAACCATCTTATTCCAACAATCGAGGACATTACGCAGTATACCGCGGACCCGATTTTTCAGGACGATTCTGCGCCGTGCCATAGAGCCCGCACTGTGAGTACATTTTTTTTTTTTTGTACTGCATTTTGTGACCACTTGATAAATAATTTATTGTTTTTTTACAGATCAATGAATTCAAGGATAAAATTGGCTTAAAATCGTTGACGTGGCCCGGGAACAGTCCTGATTTGAACCCGATAGAAAATTTATGGGCGATTATGAAAAAAAAAGTCGGGGAAAAAAAATCAAAAAACATTGAGGAATTAAAAAAAACTTGATTCAAGTCTGGGAAGGAGAAATAACATCAGAAATTTTAGATTCGCTTTACGCTTTGTTAAATAATAGAATTTTACATGTTATAAAAAATAAAGGTGAATTCACTAAGTATAATTTTTTTTTTAATGTTATAAATATGTTTAAATGTAAAATACCTTCATTTAAAATAAAGCGATAAGAACCTACTTCTTAAATATGAATGACAAAATAGCATGTCTTTTATTATTCCATCACAAACACTCGACCATAAATGAACCGTTATGGGTCTCTAAGGTTCGGGTAATCTGATACCTGGTATATAATGCCAATTTCTAACTACAATTCATGAGTAAGATTTTTTATTTTAACCTTGAAGTAACTAGTAGTCATCACATATGTCAAAAAATACAAAAAAAACTAATTAAATATCAAGAATAATTCATTATGTCAATTTTAGTTTTTTTTTGAGGACTCGTAATTTTTTTTGTCCGGCGGTGTAAATTAAGTATAATAAAAAATATTTAAACTCGATATGTGGAATTATTTATTTAAATTATAATATATTTAGCGATTTGCTGGTATTTTGGCGATTACACCGTATAACACCGCTTTTTGATAATCTTGGAACCGCTTTTTGGGAAATTATGGCACCGCTTTTGCACATCTCTATGCATACATAATTAATCGTATGTGACCATTTTGGCGAAAATGACTTAATGATGCAGTTTGATGCGTATTTTTTTTCTCCATCGTTTACAATTTATCCCATTCAAAAATTATTTACAGGTCCAAAGTTACAGCAATTATTTAAAAAATCCTATGTGACAACATACTTCAGTGTGCACAGAATTAATCCTATGTGACAAAGCGTTACATAGGATGTTTTGAAAGTTTTGTTGTCTATTGTGTAATGCGCACATAGGTTATATTTTTGTCTACCATTATTTTGACAGTTCGTATTCTGGCGTCGTTTGAAGTTGTCTGAGTGAATAAAGCGAAAAAAGAAGTGTTATTTAGAAGTTTCTTTCACAACTACAAGTTTTTTAATAACGTTTACTAGATTTGAAGTTTTGTTGTTTTTAATAATATTTTGGCAACGTACTAAAGTTTTCTGTTACAATGTGTTCCAAACAATTTTTAGGTTATGAAACTCTTACGCATTGCAATATTGCTTTATATTTTCTTATTTTTTTATGCAATCGTGTGTTTAACTTATGTTTTTTATTCCAGGGAGACTTCATTCAATTGTGAGCATAGAAAAAACACTAGGATTGGACTATTGAGAAGATTTCAAACACAAAAACCGGCGTGTTCGTGTAAGTGAAATGAATTACTTAATTTTGCTAAATCGTTTTGTCATTGCGAATATTTCTATAAATAATTTGTTTCGTTTAAACTTTTAACTGAATCATTCTTTCCTTTCTTTTCAGAAAATCGTTGAAATTATACTAAAGCTATTTCTTGGGCTTGGTACAACATTTAGCAGTGACTTCTGACAAGCTCTTTAGGTAAGTTTTTGTTATTTAAACTATACTATTTAACTTTTCCATGTATTGAGAAAATGAATGATAAAATAAATATTTAAAAATATAAATGGTAAAACATTGTTTTAATTCACTTTATTTTAGAATATTTTCGCCTAATGAGGCATCTTCAAGAGCAGAATGGTTACAAATATCTTTTTGTAACCATTCTGCTCTTGAAGATGCCTCATTAGGCGAAAATATTCTAAAATAAAGTGAATTAAAACAATGTTTTACCATTTATATTTTTAAATATTTATAAAAATGGACTTTCACTGTGTTAACAGATCAACACTAAAAAATATTATGAATGATAAAATACTGACAAAGATAGTGTACGCTGCAAGTATCAATGGAAGCCGCTGTAGCGGAAGACCGAGAAAAGTATCCGAGGATCAATCTTCTGAAACAGCAAATGTATATTCAGAGTCATCACAAAATGAAACAATGCATTAGAAAGATTATAACTCTGAATGAAATGAAAGAAGTATGTAAATGAATTGTCGGTTGATTTGCAGTATTAGTGACTAGGACACATAATAATCTTTTTCTACTCCCATTTGGTAATTTACTAATTACAAAACGGCTAACGCAATCACAATGCCATACATTTCTACACCCGTTGCATAATGTTACATTATGCAACCGGTAACCGTGTTAAAATGAACATGTGCGCATGCGCATTGTCAGAATTGGAACCATTTTTTAATTTCAAATGTCAACCTTGTATGGGGGTATGAAGACCTGTCAATCCAAGATGGCCACAAGCGATCAGCTGATTAGGCTTCATACAATATTAGTGATATTCGGTAGGTAGGAATTACCGTGGTGATGAGACTTTCAGCCCTGTTCAGATGAAAATAAATAAGTATATTTTATGTGTAGAGTCAAATAAAAATTGTTAATAGTGCTAAAATTTATCGAATTTATTTATCGGATTGCTCCAAATAAAGCTTTCCTTTTTTCAATGGAAAATAAAAGGCTTGAAAGGAAAACAATACAAAAAATTTCACCGCAAAAAATAAACAAACTCAAAAAGTTACTTGGTTAATAGGTGAGTATGAGGTTGATCACCTATGCTGTACAAATTTGGTTCACCTGCCAATACAACTGCAGGGCATATGTTTATTTGAGTTTTGGGTTTGAATGTTTAAGCTTATATGCAGGATGTAAAAGCGCGACCTTATACATATGTGTCGGCTTGTGGGCATGAATTCAATATGAAACTTAAATATAATTTATTTTTACAACTTAGGTTAGATTAGATAATCGAAGGGAATGATAAATCACACGTTTTGACAAAGGTAAGGTTTTAATTACTTCAAATGGACGAGTACATTATAATGACTATTATTCACTATTTTGTTAATTCTCTCATCTAATCTAAATCTAAATCTAAGCTGCAAAGATATGTATCATTTGAGATTCATATTAAATGCATTCCCACAAGCAGACATGCATAATTTCGCGCTTACACATGCTGCATGTGGACCTACAATATAAAAACCCCAATCTCAAATGAACATAAGCCCTGCAACTCTTGCCGACCTTCCCTGAAGCAGGGGTGACATTGGCAAAGTGAACCATTTTTTACAGTATGGGTGGTCAGCCGCATACCAACCTATCAATCAAGGAGTACATGCAATTGATACAATCAAATATATAAAACAAATAAATTCTAAGCAATTAAACAGTAAAAAATTAAAAAGCTACAACACATATTTTTTAAATTTAAAAGCTTTAGCTTTAACCGCCAGCATTACAGATCAACCGCCATTTCTTTCGATCCTTGCATACTTCTTTCATTTCATCCAGAGCCATAACCTTTTTCATACAAGCTCTCCTTTTATTATGACTCTGGATATCCCATTCATTCGCTATTTCGAAAATTTGGTCTATCATTACTTGGCAGTGGCATAAATAACTATTTTATATTTATTAAATGTCAATGCATCTTTAACTTATAATTTAATCAGAGATTTAGGTATCAATATTACACCTCAGTTATTTTTTTTCTTGTTTCAGAATGAATAATCGTGCAAGAGAAATGGTTATTTTAGCTCAGAAAACTCTACAGCAGAGTGAGAGAGAGGAACCTCAACCTTCAACATCTCAGCACCATGTGACAGGAGACTTTGAAGAGCTGAACTGTTTGCCAGAGCAGTTCATGTTCTATGATTCTCTCTTCCCTGACGTTAGCCAAGAGGTTTCACTTTTTGAAGATGCCACTGAATTTGTGCTTTGTGAAGTTACTGGAGACTTCATCCCCATTAATATGAGTATGCCAGAAATGTTTGAACCAGAAATATTGATAGAAGAATATGTGCTTTGTGATATTACTGGGCAGTTAATACAGCCAAATAATATAACTGCAAGCCATGATTTGTCTCTCTTATCTGAGCCTGAAACATCGATCGCTCAAAAAATTATAACAAACAAGAAGCGAAGAGCTCTTGGTAAAAAATATATTGGCTACAAAAAAGCGTCCAACGGCAAGTATATTCATGTTGATGAAAAACCTGCTAAGTCTTCAAAAAGCAGATGCACACACGAGGAGCCAAAAATAAGAACCAAAAATTCTTATTTATGTAAGTCTATTACAGATGAAGATCGATACAAAGTGTTCCATTATTTTTGGGCATTAAAAACTTGGTCAGAGAAAAAAGTATATTTTCGTACTCTTGTATCAACCAGATCCATTAGGAAGCGCCGTGTTCAAAACCCATCAAATGATGCAAAAAAAATGAATGGTTATGATGTGTATTTATACAACAGCTCTGGAGAGAAATGCAAAGTATGCAGAACTTTTTTCTTAATTCATTATGTGTGGGGGAAAATATTTTCAAAAGGTGGATGACGCCAACTGAAGAAGAAATGTCAGACAATGATGAGAATATTTCCCCGGTAATATTGTCCAAGAAAATTGAGAGGAAAAAAACAATGGAAGAGAACATTATAAAATGGCTCAACATTTTGCCTTTAGTGCCTAGCCACTATTGCAGGGCTAATTCAAACAGGCGCTATGTCGAGTCAACATTCCTGTCAGTACAACATAGTGGTCAGTACATAAGGCATGGTGTACTGAAAACAATTTTACTATTGTGGGTAGGAACCTATTTTCAAATGTTTTAAAACGTGAAAAGGTATCCATTTATAGGCTCGAAAAGACCAATGTGATCTTTGTGTCGGCTTTCAATGCGGCAGCGTTCCTCAAAGAAAATATGATGAACATATGGATCGAAAAAATCTAGCAAAAGAGGCAAAACTTGCTGCAAAAGATAGTGCCAGCGACTCAACATTGGTGTTGACCATGGATTTGCAAAGTGTTCTTCTTTGCCCTAAGTTATTAGCTTCTGCGGTGTATTATAAACAAAAATTGCAATTGCATAATTTTACAATATTTGTTTTGAATAATGCAGATGTGACTTTGTACACCTGGCATGAAGCAGATGGAGGAGTAACAGCCAACGAATTTACCAGCTGCATTATAGACTATCTTCAAGGCATAGCAAAAAAATATACAAAAATTATTCTCATATCTGATGGCTGCAATTATCAAAATAGAAATAAAGTGCTGGCAAGTGCTCTCAGTGACCACGCTAAAGCAGCATCAGTCACTGTAGAGCAAATAATACTCGAGAAAGGGCACACAATGATGGAGGCTGATAATGTGCACTCCGTGCTGGAACATTTCTTCAAGCCGCCTATTTATTCTCCATCAGATTACATTGCTCGTATGCAAATGGCTCGTTTAAAGCAACCATATACTATCAAACATATTCATGATGATTTCTTTAAAAATTATGAAGCTTTAAGCACTAATTTAACTTCTTTGCGACCAGGTAAAAGGATTGGGGATCCTGTGGTGACTGACATAAGACACATCCAGTACTTGCCCACAGGAAATATTATGTTCAAGTTGAAGTATTCAGAGGAATGGAAAGACCTTCCCCAGAGACGTAGAGCTGGGCAAGCTGCCATACCTTTGAACCTTTATAATGGACCTCTTCCTCTTACAGAATCCAAATTTAAACACTTACAGGAGCTTAAATCAGTGATTGATAAGGATCATCCTTTTTATGATTCATTGACTTTTAATCCAGGCAAATAATTGAAATAGTAGACCTTGTTGGGTTATTTGATAAAATTTGTAAAATGCTGCTTCATTTTTTCATTGTATCTAATCTAATCTAATCTAATCTAAGCTGCAAAGATATATATCACTTAAGATTCATACTAAATGCATTCCCACAAGCAGACATGTATAATTTCGCGCTAACACATGCCGCATGTGGACCTACAATATAAAAACCCAATCTCAAATGAACATAAGCCTTGCAACTCTTGCCGTCCTTCCCTGAAACAGGGGTGACATTGGCAAAGTGAACCAATTTTTATATTATGGGTGGTCAGCCGCATAACAACCTATAAGTCAAGGAACATACATGACAAATTACATTTTTTTAAATCAAAGAATAAAAATTACAATCTTGTGTTTTATATTTGTGATTTGTATTAAACTAATTAAATAAATAAATAATAATTATCTTTTATTATGCCTCATTTGTTTTATTGAAATAATATAATAAATATGGAAGGAAACAAGTGGATGATATGATTTAACCAGCAAGTTAAATGCCATTGATGGACGCTGCCTACCCAACCCGAGTGTCACAAATGTTTCATAAAAAAGTAAGTAGCTCAGGTCACTGATAAACTAGGTAGGTTTCTCTTGGAAGTTGAAAAAAGGAATAAAGTTAAGTCATCTATAATAATAATCTATAATCTAAGTTGCAAGGATATATTCATTTAAAGCTCTCAGATGTATGCCCACAAACCAACAAGTGTAGTTCGCGCTTACAAATGCTGAATGTGTACTTACAAATAAAATCCAAACCTCAAATGAACATAAGCCCCACAACTTTTGCCGACCTTCCCTGAAACAGGGGTGACATTGGCAAAGTGAACCATTTTTTACAGTATGGGTGGTCAGCCTCATACCAACCTATAAGTCATGATACAAAATAATGTCTTGAGATGGTTTAGTCATATAGAAAGAATGGATTATGGAAGATTTACCAAGTATGTAAACAGAAGAAATTAGTAAAAGAGAAGTCAAATTTTCAAAGGCTTTGGCCACCCCTAGCGGAATGACGACAAAGTCACAGTTACATACCTTATCACATTTAATCTAAGCTTTTTTTTTTTTTTTTCTACCATATTTTACCTCATTTCGTTTTTATGAAGTCACCTAGAATAAATCCTATGTGCACAAAGTGTGCAAAGAATTAATCCTATGTGCACATATTTCGGAATAATGCTAAATTTTATTAAACACAATGAATGTTTTCTTGCAAAACAACTTCAATGAGGCTGAAAAATATGTTTTATAATTTAAAAACATTTTTTTGAAAATAAATTTGCTGCAGTTATTTTTTAAAACAGTTTTTTTCGATTATCTCAGAATGGACCAAAGTGCACATAGATAAATTATGTATGCAGCGACGATTTGTTTTTTTTTTAAGTCTTTTATTAAACTAATTCTTCAAATTGTCTTGTCTAGTGTGTACATTGTGTATTTTAGTGTTAAATGATTTATTTTGATAATAAGCAAAACATTCAAATATGGACATGAATATTATTTTTACAAAAAGTACTGCTAGGGGAGATTTGTTCCCTTTGGCTTGGGGACATTTGATCCTGGGATCAAGTCTCCCTGCATTTGTTTATATTTCTGTAAATTCGGAATATTATTATTTTGTTTCAGAATATGCCCAGAGTGTATAAAACTAAAGAAGGCGCTAAGAAGCGTACAGCCGTTGATCCAGTAAAACTAAAGCTGGCAGTGAAACAAGTTCTCCAAGGTTTTGCTATTAAGCGTACTGCAATAGTTATTTATGCCACTGCCAAGTAATGATAGTCTTTTTAACACGAGTGCTAGTTTGTGCCATGAGGCGCAGCCGAATGGCACAATAGAAAGCACGAGTGTTACAAAGACTAATTACGTGCAGTGGCATACAATACTTTTTCTACGACCATGAGAGAATTAACAAAATAATGAATAATAGTCAATATAATGTACTTGTTCATTTGAAGTAATTAAAACCTTACCTTTGTCAAAACGTGTGATTTATCATTCCCTTCGATTATCTAATCTAACCTAAGTTGTAAAAATAAATTATATTTAAGTTTCATATTGAATTCATGCCCACAAGCCGACACATATGTATAAGGTCGCGCTTTTACATCCTGCATATAAGCTTAAACATTCAAACCCAAAACTCAAATAAACATATGCCCTGCAGTTGTATTGGCAGGTGAACCAAATTTGTACAGCATAGGTGATCAACCTCATACTCACCTATTAACCAAGTAACTTTTTGAGTTTGTTTATTTTTTGCGGTGAAATTTTTTGTATTGTTTTCCTTTCAAGCCTTTTATTTTCCATTGAAAAAAGGAAAGCTTTATTTGGAGCAATCCGATAAATAAATTCGATAAATTTTAGCACTATTAACAATTTTTATTTGACTCTATACATAAAATATACTTATTTATTTTCATCTGAACAGGGCTGAAAGTCTCATCACCACGGTAATTCCTACCTACCGAATATCACTAATATTGTATGAAGCCTAATCAGCTGATCGCTTGCGGCCATCTTGGATTGACAGGTCTTCATACCCCCATACAAGGTTGACATTTGAAATTAAAAAATGGTTCCAATTCTGACAATGCGCATGCGCACATGTTCATTTTAACACGGTTACCGGTTGCATAATGTAACATTATGCAACGGGTGTAGAAATGATGGCATTGTGATTGCGTTAGCCGTTTTGTAATTAGTAAATTACCAAATGGGAGTAGAAAAAGGAATTTAAGGTTCCTATTATGACATTAAAACGTTATGCACGGAAGCAAAAATCACAGGAAGAGCCTATTGCATATACCCCTGACTACAGACAGTCGAGGGTATTTTCTACAACTGAAGAGGCTATGTTGGCAGATTATATTGAAAAAGCTAGCAAACTACACCACGGTTTGTCTTCACACTGTGTACGGAAATTAGCCTTTGAATTTGCCCGGGGAAACAACAAACCAATAACAAATAAATGGTCGAAAGAGATAGCTAGTTCTGACTGGTTCTATGGTTTAACCCTCAACTTTCACTGCGAGTTCCAGAAGCTACAAGTTTAAGTAGATCCAGTAGTTTCAACAAGCACAACGTTGGGACTTTTCTTGACAATCTAAGAGCGCTTGTAGACGTCCATTTTTTTCACCGGACAACGGACCGTGTTTTTTGCCGGATTCGCGGTGGTGTATGATTTAATATGAGTATGTGTACATGCACCGGATATCAGTCCGGCGAACAATTTACGCCGGATGCACCACCGCGTCCCCTCGGCGCGACGGACACCGGTCCGGTGTAAGAAAGAGCGGTTATCCACGCCAGTGTATTGGTGCGTGTTGACGCTACCGGACGTATTGCCTGTTTTCTGTAAATTGTGTGCCGTCTACCTGCGTTCTTTTAAAAATGGGTGATATTGACATGGAATTGTTAATAAGTTTGGTTGAAAATAGGCCTGTACTGTGGGACAAAACCCAAGAGTGCTATAAAAATAGACAGTCGAGTTTTGCCGCTTGGAGGGAAATTTGTCTTGCGTCAAATGAAGGTTTTGAAACGTTGTCCGAGAAAGAAAAAAATGATTTTGGTAAGTAACATTTTATTTTCATTATTTTTATGCATATTGATTTTGCCAGGGTACACGCCCTACTGGTGACATGAAATACTCTCCATATTTGTTACGAATCATATTTGCTGTTACATTACCTTGTGTTGAATGGGAACGAGGCAAATGGCATAGAGTAGACATCATGTGTGAACTAGCATTGTCAGTAGAATTATTAGCAATACCCTCTACTTTATGAATTATGTTTTGTAGTAAGCAGCATGTTTTTACAATGTTAACAGCAGTATCTGTTGAAACATTCAAAGGTCTATGAAAAATCCACCATTTATTGGATAAAATACCAAATGCGCATTCGACGTAGCGTCGCGCTCTCGTGAGACAATAATTGAATTTTTTTTTTATTGAGTCAAGTTGATGCCCACCATAAGGACGAAGTACGTGTTGATGTAAAGCGAAAGCTTCATCAGCAACAAATACATATGGTAACTCACTTTCTGCACCTGGCAACTGCTTAGGTCGAGGAATATTTCATTTATCGTCTACTATTCTTTTCCAAAATTCTGTTTCTTTAAATACTGCTGAATCGCATTCTTTGCCGTAGGCTCCAACATCAATAAAAACAAAATTATAATTTGTGTCTACCACAGCCATTAATACTATTAAGAAATAGTGCTTGTAGTTGAAAAACATTGATCCACTTTCTTCTGGCTTGATGATTCGAATATGTTTACCGTCAATGGCTCCCAAGCAATGAGGAAAATTTGCATTCGTCTTGAAATTTTTTGCTATTGTTAACCATTCGTCTTCCGATGGTAGTTTCATATAAATTGGAGAAAGGGTTTCCCACAATGCTTCACATACTTCTTGTACAATACAGCTGATAGTTTTTATACCCATTCTGAAACTGTAATGTAGATCACTAAATGTGTTCCCTGCGGCTAAATATCTGTAACAAATTTTTCTTTTTTAGGCAAAGATATCATAAAAAAATGGAACAATGCAAGAGATAACTGGATGAAATATCACAAAAAAGTTAAGGAATGTAAATCCGGCTCTGGTGCAAAAAGTCTACGAAAATATAAATTCTAGGATCAAATGCTCTTTTTGTGTAAAATTGTGACTCGCCGAACAACGGAAGCAAGTATTACATCAGAAAAAAACATCACACAATCTCACAACAAAGAAACTGACTCACAAACCAATAATGAACCTAGCGCACAAGCCAATACTACCGATAGAACAAAAACAAGCAAGAAGAGAAAGACAGATTGTAGCGAAGTTGATCGACAAATGCTTACTTTAATTAAATCTGTTGAAGATGAAGACAAGAGTAAGAGTATGTGTTTTTTCAAAGGTATTGCTCCGATTATAGACAAGTATAGTGACAACGATTATCTAGAATTTCAATATGAAGTCATTAAAGTTATGAGGAATTTAACTCGGAGAAATGAAGCGTCCATGCAGCAGCAAACTTACAATTACAATATTAATCGAGGCTACACTACGGCTACACCCGACTACAGGATACATGAATATCAACCAACACAACCCATTCCATCGACATCCAGGATGCCCTATGAATCTCAGCCAACACAACCCATTCCATCCACATCCAGGATGCCCTATGAATATCAGCTTAAGCCTCAAAAACTGATGCAGCAAGATGATTCCCAATCTTCAATTGTTACTGAATTAAGTTCAATCACATCGCCTGATGACGATTTCGATTTTTCTAAAACTCCTTAATTTCTTTTTTGAGTGTAATAAAACAATTACTACCTACTAAATTTTGTTTTAATTAATACAGGTAATTGTTAGTTTTGCCTTTTAGCTTCTTAAATACTAATCGTATTACAATAATATTCCCCTTTTCTATAATTTGAAATTGAAAATGTCTTTAACATACCTTAGCGTAAAGGCTAATCTCTCTGCCGGGGTAATAGATTTACGCATGTCAGTATCCTCGTGTCTTATTTTATCATATATGGCTGTTAATAATAGCTGAAAGGTTTCTTTCTTCATCCGAAAATAATTGTAAAATTTAGTTTCATCTTCTTCCAACTGCGTAAAAAGAGTATGAAATGCACCATATTCTTCCCTTTCCAATAATATAGGATGCACCCACGATGACCTTTTACGTTTTTCTATTTCTTTTAGTTTCTTCTTGTACAAATAGTAGGCCAATACGAGTTTTTTTTTCTTATTATTCGACATTTCACACGTGTGTAATCTCTGACTATCAGTTCAAAACTAACGCATATAGACGGCAGTCCAAGGTAACATTCATCCGGTAAAAAAAATATATGTATACAAGGATAGCCGTTTATTGACGGTCCGTTAAAAACGGACGTCTACAAGCGCTCATGACTGTTAATGACGAAATACTGTTTTGGACCTGAAGCTATATTGTTGGAATACAATATTAAATTTGTAGAGTTGGCAATACAGACGCCATCTTTGTGTACTTCCGTTTTCTTATATAAAAAGTATTGTAACCATGTTATAAGCTACCTTTTGAGCAGTGAATAAAAGTTTATACAACAAAAGTATTTTTCTCTAAAAAATATCAGGTTATGGGCCCAGACATATGTCCCAGGATACACCTAGATATGTTTCAGGCATGAGCCTAGATTCGTAAAAAGAGAAAAATTGAGAACTTCGATTTTGACAATTTTTGAGGTTATAAAAGCATTTTTTTGCTTTGCGAAAGAACTTTTTTTTTTCGTGAGAGTTTGTCAAGTCGTTGGAGAGTTACGAGAGTGAAGAGAGTCAAGATAAAACAGGTTAAAAAATGGTTGAAGTGCAAGGAAACCTGAAGCTGAAAGGAATATCGAATTGGCCAATATGGCGTTTTCAAACCCAAGTGACGCTCAAAGGCAGAGGTTAATGGATATTGTGCTGAGGAAGCGCCTATGTCCTGAGAGAGGAGTAAAACCGGAGGAGATTAAAGCATCTGATGAGTGGGAGCGGCAAGATGCGAAAGCTCAAGAAATCATTGTGTCGAGAATTGAAGAAGAGCCACTCAGCTATTTATTTTCGTGTGATACTGCTAGTGAAATGTGGGAAAAATTGTGCTCAGTATATGACAAAGAGTCAGCAGTCAGTATTCATCTACTTCAACAACGTTTCTTCAGTTTGACAGTGGAAGAAAATGAACCAATTTCCAAATTCATTACAATATTGGAAGAGATAAAGATGAAACTGAAATTAGCAAAAGAGCACATTTCAGACAACATGGTTATGACGAAAATTTTAATGACATTGCCGGAGAAGTTCAAGCATTTCAGATCAGCATGGGAGTCTGTACCAAGTGAGAAATAGACTTTGAAAGATTTAACTGCAAGATTACTTCTTGAAGAAGAGAGACTGACTAGTAGTAAAGAGACAGTAGCGCTTGCTGCATCTCGTGGTCCTTCAACTAAACCACTGCTCCAGAATGTGAAATGTTACAACTGTGGCGGACAAGGTCATTATGCTAAATTCTGCACCAGGAAAGAAGAGAGAAAATGTTTCAAATGTGGGAAGAAACGTCACATTGCATCAAAGTGTAGATCAAGAGTAGGAAACAAATACAGCCCTTATAAAAACAACAAGAAGGAGTATAATGCATTTGTAGCAGTGAGCGGTAAAACAAAGATTTCTGGTTCATGGACACAGGAGCAACAGAGCATATGTGTGGACAAAAATAGTTGTTCAAAACGTTAAACGAGTTCCACAATACTTCATCTCAAGTGCGTGTTGGTAATGGACAGCTACTAGATATCAAGGGTGTGGGGGAAGTGGAACTCTATGCATCAACTGGTAAAGATTATATAAAAACAACATTAACTAATGTTTTGTATGTGCCGGACTTGCATTTTAATTTGTTTTCGGCTGGATATGTGTTGGATAAGGGATATAATCTAATTTCAGACAATTTTGAGTGCAAATTTGTAAACACTGTGGGTAAAGTTTGTGCGATTGCAAAACGCCAAGATAAATTGTATAGAATGTGTTTTGTAAACAAAAAAATACTCATCAAAACCACCAATTTTAAATGGAATGCAAAATCAGTGCATTTCTGAACACCCAAACGTTAGCGTTGACATCTCAAGCTGTCATGTAAGCAAAAGAATTGAAAGACTATCCGACTGGCATGTGAAGCTAGCACATCTTAATTTTGAGCAAGTAAAACGTGTTTTGAAGAAAAATAATATATCATTTAATGATGATAGTGACAAATATGTCTGTGAAAAATGTTTAGCTGTCAAACATCAAAGAATCTCTTTCACATTGAGCGAGTCAAGAGCCAAAGAAAGACTGGAGATTATACATGCAGATGTATGTGGACCCATGGAAGAAGAATCCTTAGGTGGAGCAAGATATTTTCTACTTTTGAAAGATGACTTCTCAGCATACAGACATGTGTACTTTATGCGAAACAAATCAGAAGTTACCCGGTATGTGGAAAAATTTATAAATAAAGTTGAAAATGAGACTGGATGCAGGATGAAAATCTTCAGAAGTGATAATGGTCTTGAATTTGTGAACAGAAATATGAGTCATCTATTGGAATCCAAAGGTATACAGCACCAGACAAGTGTAGCTTATACACCACAACAGAATGGAAGAGCAGAACGAGAGATGCGCACTTTGGTTGAGGCTGCCCGATCTATAATAACTGGTATGAAGAAACCTATGTGGGCAGAAGCTATCAGTAAATTGTGCAATAAGATTGAATTGCGATTTGAATCCAATCGGTCAATTATATTGCACAATAATAATAACTGTGCAAATTGTGCAATGTTTTCGGGTTCAGTCGGAGAATAGTTAGTCTGGAAAGACTAACAAAAGCGGCCATCTCGGGATCATACCACATTTGGCTGCGAAGATCTGAGAGCCCAGACACCTCTGGACATGCAATGTAGTTAATCGGACTTACATATTGGAAGGAAGGATGAGTTGGGAGGAATTGGGAACGTTATCATGACGAAAGGATCCTTAACCAACCAGCGACAGGTCGTAAGTCCTGTGACTCCCATCTCATCCTGACTCCGTGCGGCGGGCCTGAGTTTTGGGTCTTGGATTTTCAAAATTAGAGACCTGACTCGGTGAGACCGTGGATGCTCAGCTATTTCACAAAAAAAATCCCGAGCAACATGTCCACACAAGATTTAGCCGCAGCTGCTGTAGTGTTATTGCTTGTGGCTAAGCGTAAACGATCACGTCGTTGGTCGAAAGATTGGTACATGAAAAGGCCAAAATTACCTTTTTGTGCCATTTTTGGGAAGCGTCCACGCGTGTGTCCTCCATGCCCACAAAAAACAGACTAAAAAATATTGCGCAATACTGACCCTACACGACGCAATGGAAAAATATGGTGCAATAAAAATTAAACTCGCTCAAACTTTCGTTCAATCATTGCGCAATCTTCAATATTAGCCCTAGACGATTCATTATATTGCACAATTTTCAATATTGCGCAATATAATTGATCGTCTAGGGGGCACCTTAGGAACACCAACAGAAGACCGACGAGGTAAGCACACTCCTCATAATAAAACCAAATCGGAACACGAGGCATCTGTAAGAGTTCATCAAAAAAATTCCCAGCTACGAGAGTAATTATTGCCGTAAGGATTCTCAAAAAAAATACCTATCACCGCAATTGAATGTCTCCATTATGTACAAAATGTATGACAATGAATGCAGAGGAGAATCAAAAACAGAATTGCCAATTTTTATGTTTCGACATATTTTTAATTCTAAATTTAATCTTTCTTTTCACCCCCCATTAAAAGACACCTGTAAAACATGTGACGAATTTAAGGTAAAAAGTTCGCCCAATGAAACAGAAAGAAACTGCCATGAATGTCACTTAAAAGCAGTGGAAGACATCCAACGTATTAAGAAGCGATAGCACCAAACATGTTCTGGTTTTTGATTTGCAAAAAACTTTGCCGACTCCAGAATTGACGACAGGAATCGCATACTACAAACGCCAATTATGGGCATACAACCTAGGAATCCATGATGAGGTTCAAGATACAGGGCACATGTATGTATGGGGTGAACATGTTGCTTCGAGGGGTGCCCAGGAAGTTGCATCATGTTTATTAAAACATTTCAACAAGCTCCCAATGTGCACCAAAAAGATAACTTTTTACAGCGACTCTTGCGGTGGACAAAACCGAAACATTAAGGTGACTTTAATCCACCATGCAGGTTCGAAAGACGGGTTTGTCAACAATGGGCTATTGATGTTCAAGTCCAAATCAAAGTCTTCGGATTACCATGATGATATGAACACATCAAACTTTTTAAAATGGATGCGGGAGAAAGTAGTTCCCAATTTGCCCCCTATGTCCATCGTAGTGATGGACAATGCACCATACCATTGTACCCAATTAAACAGAGCTCCCACAATGAGCAGTACGAAGCTAGAAATGCAGGAATGGCTGAACAAAAAGGGGGTGACATTTTTAAATCAGTGGACAAAACCTTGTCTCTATGAGATAATCAAAAGTAATAAGGAACCACCAGTTTTCGCAATTAATCAACTGCTTGAAGAACATGGCCATAAAGTGGTAAAACTGCCACCATACCACTGTGAGTTGAATCCAATCGAGAAAATATGGAGTATAGTGAAAAGGCGCGTCGCCGATAAAAACGTAGCACAAGATGCAAAACAAATAATGAATTTGACGGAAGAAGCTTTCCGAAGTATCACAGCAGAAGATTGGAGAATTCAATGTAAACATGTGGAGAATGTAGAAGACGATTATTTTAAAAGCGATGGACTATTGGATACAGAAATGGACAATTTAATCATATCGACTGCCAGTGACAGTAATACTGACTCTGATACGTCATCTTCAGAAGACAGTTAAACAACAGATAGCGATTGTAGTATGACTGGAATTTCTCCACTTCATGATCACAATTATGTATATTTATTTGGCTTCTTCTGTCTATGTTCTAGTTACCTTTAATAAAATATATTTGAATGAAAATCTTGTGTTTATACTTTAGTATTTATGCCCTCAAATGTGTTAATTATTTTTGTATTTGCGTTTTTGGTAAGTCAAAATATTATCAAATAATATGCACATTTTTTCTGGGAAAATAAAATCTCTAACATGGCAACACATGTTCTGGCGATCACTGCGCTAGGCTCGCGGGACAAGTTAAGTGGCCATTATTCTAATCATTATATTTTAATTTCACAATACGTCTTATTTCTCTTCTGAATTTTCACGTACCAATACTTTAAGTTTCTCAGCCACGGCAGCCATATCAGCCCTGCCACCACTTCTCTTGGCAGCCTGTCCCAACAAGGCTTTCATCAGATGTGATTTCCCTTGCTGGATCTGACTAACCAACTTGGCATTCTCTTCTACCACCTCCTGACATAATTTATCAATCTCCACATCGCTCGATATCAATTTCCAACCATTCTTATCCACAATCTCAACAGGGGAAAGTGAATTGGATTGATCTCCGATTAGGATATCAAATATCTTGCGGGCCGTAGCTAGATTGATATGTTTTTCACTCAGCATGTGTAATATTTGTGATATGAGCTCTACAGGTAAGCTACACTCGTCTATGTCTACGTTAAACTTGTGCAAAGTTGTAAGCAGGTCCATAGTAAGGATATTAGCGCATGACATTGGTTTCTTGGTTCCATCTTTGGTGAGGGTTATGAAATAATCTAGTAACTTGTCTTCGTTGACCAGCCTGATGGAGTATTCGGGAGTGAGGCCGTAATCCTTGATGAGGCGACACCTCGTCTGCTCGGGAAGTTCCGGAATTGATTTTTCCAATGCGGCAACATTTACCAGATCGGTGACTGCATCGGCTTCCATGTTTAAAACTAGCGGAGGCAGATTTGGTTCTGGCATGTATCTATAAAGAAAGAAAATATCACTTAGTGGGACCAAGGTTTTATTTTTGACACTATAGCTATAGCAGTATAACTCTAATAAACTCCACTGGCCAGATATATATTTAAATCTGTATAAAGAAATTACAATACTGAAGATCGTTTAATATCTGAGACGCTCTGTCTGCATGGGATAAAATTATCATGGAATTCAGTACCTATTCTTGGGATAAAATCTAACCTTACATATGTTTAAAGATTTAATCATCTTTCCTCTCAGCTTTTTATGGACTGAGTAAAGGTGCAGAGTGCTGAGATAAGGATAACCTGTTGTACACAAATAAAAATGATGACGTCTTTGTGAATAACATGAATGGCCGCATATCCTCACCTGTAGTCCTGCTGGACCTCCTTGTCCCTCATGGGCACGGTTACCCTGCGCTCCGCGTCCCAGGCTCTGGTCTCGTTCACCACCACTCCGCCTTTCTTCAGCACTGAGATCTGGCGCTGGGCTTCATGCTTGATGGCCAACGCAACACCCCTCACCGACCCAATGTTCTTCACCTGAAATCATAAATATACATTGATTTATTTGGTGCGCGCTGCTTTTGTGTGAATCACAACTCTACCTTCAAATCATGAGCCCAAAGGGTTCACCAATACACTAGACACTCATGTTTCAGGGAAGGTCGCTTCAAAGTTGCAGGCCTTATGTTCATTTGAGATTTGGGTTTTCATGTTGTAAGTTCACATGCGGCATGTGTAAGCAAGAGTTTATACATTTCCGCTTGCATTTATTATGAATCCTAGATGTTAATATAATATCCTGGCAACTCAGATTATACACATTTAATACAAATAAAAGATAACAAAATCTGAAAGTGAAATGGTTTGGTGTTACTCATTATGAAGAAAACCCTTAGATGTCCTATCGACCTTACCAAACCAAGCATTGGTATTTCGTCAGCCGTAGTGCTACACTTGCCTTTAGTACTGTTTTTGCAATGGATTTCACCAATCTGGGTTTTTTTTGAGAAATTCTGTGCGGAAGACTCAGATATTTCTTCTCTAGGAATAAATGTCAAAAAGCTTTTAAAAATTTCTAAAAGTTTAGGGCGGAAGATAGTGTATTTTTTTTGACAAATCCTGTGCGGGAGACTCCCTAGATTTCAGAGACTCTAGGGGTCTATGACACTTGTTGCAGTGCCGCAGAGGTGTTTTTATGAGCTTGGTCATCGCTACGAAGCGCCAATACTCAAGCAAGACCCAGTTGCTGTCAGGCTGGATGGTGTGTATCACACCTCAAGAGTTCTCTGCGAGCTTGGTCGTCGTTGTAGAAAGCGCCAATTCTCAAGCAAGACCCGGTTGTGGTAAGGTTGGATCGACCTTTCAGTGACCGGTCTTTGGTAAAGGTTTTATGAATTTTTCAACCCAGCGAAGAGCATATTTGAAAATAGAAATGGTATATTTTTTGTGGTCCGCCGGGATTCGAACCCACAACCTTCCATTTACGAGTCCGAAGTGTTGCCACTGGACTACAGACCAATCAAAGTTTGTGCCCTAAGGTAAGTGTTAGTAAGATTGCTGAATACAGCGGTTCATGTTAGTATACTGACCTCCGTCCTGGTGCCCAGCGCTTCTCCGTGCCTATTCACCGACACATTGGCATCCACCCTCATGGCCCCCTCCTGCATCCGGCCGCTACAGCACTCCAGCCTGCCCAGGACGAGGATGAGCTCCTTCACCAGGGCGGCCGCCTCCTCTCCATCCTCCAGATCTGGCTCGAAGACCAGCTCCATGAGGGGGGCGCCCGCCCGGTTGAGGTCCACCAGCGACCTGCCCGCTTCCTCGTCATGCAGGGACTTCCCACTGTCCTGCTCCAGCTGGATCTGCTTAATCTTGGATGTCTTCCTGTACGGCTTCTGATGGACGCCCGGCGTGAACACCTGCAAATTAAAAAAAAAAGTTCATATTTCTTTACACATTGTTCCTTGACTTATAGGTTGGTATGCGGCTGACCACCTATACTGTAGAAAATGGTTCACTTTGCCAATGTCACCCCTGTTTCAGGAAAGGTCGGCACGAGTTTCAGGGTGCATGTTCATTTGAGATCCGGGTTTTTATATTGTAAGTCCACATGCGGCATGTTTAAGCGCAAGTTTATACATGTCTGCTTGTGAAAATGCATATAATGTGAATCTTTAATGTTACATATCTTTGCAACTTAGAATTGAGAAAAACACCCAAGTAGACAGTGTCAGAACATTGAACACAGGTCATTTTTTCAAACACTGATGCAGGCAGCCTAATAGCAGTACTCTACCGTCTAACTATAATCTAATGGGGCTATTCTTAGACATTTTAGTCGTCGGTTGAGCCTACGCTTTGACAAACTAATGGTGCCTGGGCTGGAAGTTTCATCAGCACAGTCATTCTTACCTACCGAATTTTGTAATATTTGTATGGAGCCAAATCAGCTGTTCACTTGCGGCCATCTTGGATTGACAGGTCTTCATACAAATGCATTATTAGTTTGTCAAAGTGCGAGCTCAACCGACGACTAAAATGTCTAAGAATAGCCCCGTAAGTTGTTACGATATTCAACATTAAGGATTCATATTAAATTTATTCCCACAAGCCAACACGCAAGTATAAGTTTACGCTAACACATGCCACCTGTGAACTTCCACTACAAATAATTGATTTAGACTTCTGTACTTAACTTGTCCAAAATCCAGTAAAAAATAACTATGTGCCCCTTAACCTTCCCTTCCCTGTGAAGTGTAAGTAGTACACTTACTTGTTATAATCTTTAAGTAATATCTCTATAAATATAATTTACATGGGGTTCAGATTCTAGGTGTTCCTCCCTTATATATTTACGAATTTAATTAAAAATATATATATTTATAATAATCAACACTAATTAGGCGCAGCAGAGCTGTTTTGTAAAAATCGGAAATAAATTCACCAATACAATAAAAAAAGAATGGCACCAATACAGGCGAATGGCGCTGTGGGTAGGTCGCGCATGCATGAAAAGTGTGCGGCGAGTGCGACGCTATTCACATCTCACTCTCACATATTTCGCTACAATCGGAGCACACCAAATAGCACATCTCCGTCGCTACCGCCGCAGTCGTATTTTATCCTTCAAAGCGGTACTTATATCGTCACTCTCAGTCGCTCGCCTGGAGTGGACTCTTTGTCCGCTATATAGACGTTGGCCCATGTTTTTTTAATGTTTTTAGCATTCAAATATTGATTATTGTAATTTTTGACTTCTATTATACTTTATTAAAGCGATTAGCTATTAATATACATCATTTACCGATCATAAATCCGACTTTAATGAGTGTTTAGTCACTACACAACACCGTTGCGCGTGTAGAAAGGGGAA
Source organism: Agapetus fuscipes (assembly GCA_951799405.1). Classification (NCBI taxonomy): domain Eukaryota; kingdom Metazoa; phylum Arthropoda; class Insecta; order Trichoptera; family Glossosomatidae; genus Agapetus; species Agapetus fuscipes. Next base: position 9,940,688 of record OX637334.1, read on the forward strand.
GGTTAAAAATGAAAGATTTGTTGGTGAAATCGGGAAGAAGTGTTTCATAAATTAATAAAAAAAAAATCCTGAACGTTGATGGATCTTAAAAAATAAGATGCTTTTCAACAGTTATATAACTTATCTTTTTGATTAACATTAGGATAGAAAAAGGCTAAAATGACATCAAGAAAAGCAGAATGACATAACGAAGTACATATTGAAGTGCAACTTAAAATGAAAATGGTACCTGAAATTCCAGGAAGCCATCTTGTGCCAAGGGCGTACGTTGCTGTGTTATTTGATATCCAGCAGGCAAGTCCGCGTAGAAATAGTGTTTTCTATCAAAGCTGGACACCCGATTAACCTTGCAGGACAACGCGATGGCTGCTAATACTCCTTTTTCCACGCATTTCTTGTTCAACACGGGCAGAGTCCCGGGGATGGAGGCGTCAAACAAGGCAACATGGCTGTTCACTGCCCCTCCAAAATCTGCACTTGCCCCCGAGAATAATTTAGATTTTGTAGAGATCTGCGCGTGAATCTCTAATCCGACAACTGTATTCCATTCTTTAGGTTGTGTTGCAGGTTTGTGGTTGGATCGGTAGAGAGTTTTTATGACGCTCCACGTTTTACCTTCATGAAGACTTTTTGACAGAACACCGGGTAGCCGCATGTTTTTTTATCGCCGGCAGCCTAGGGATGAACATATCGATATGAAAGGGACCGATAATTGACCGATATTAAAAAAAAAATATCGATATTTTCTTCGATACTAAAAATATCGATATTTTGATTCTTGTTTTTGAGTATCGACATTCCAGTATTTTAAGCATAGCTGATCTAGTACTTGGTAGATGGGTATCGCCGTCGAAATTTGTACCTTTTGTCTTGTGCGTGTGTCCCCTAATGATTTTCAGCTTTTTCATAAAAACTGGTGATCTCTACTGAATTCTAAAATTATCAGAGTAAAGTAAATAAAAAGCGTATCGAAATACAAAATAAAACTGCAAAAAGCATTAAGTGGCGATGTAATTAAAAAATAAAACAAAAACGCCTTTTTTCCATTCCAATACAAATTTTACATGTCCGCAACCCGGTTTTGACCCTTTGATGGCATGATACGATCAAAATAGTCAAATGTTTTTAAAGTTGAGTATTTTTGCATACCTATACCTTAGTAACGTATCTTTCATTTTCTGTACTAGCCACAATAATATTTACTTATTTAAATTAATTGATTGCTAAGGGTTGTCTCCATTTTTGGCTCCGAAATTTTTCTTTTAGTATGTTACCAATTCCATTGGAACTGACAAAAATCTTGCAATCCTAAGTATTTGTTCACGTATGGTAACTCTTTGATGCAGTGTGGGCAACACAAAAAAACTCATTCGATACCTTCATTTTCTTCTGAGAACGTTTACATCAGACTCGGGAATTTGTCGTGAGTGTTTTGAGTGGAAGTTAGCTTGGCATTATTAAGGTATGTATTCGAATATGTTGTCAGTTGTATATTTTTTACTTAGGCTCAGTTTAGACACACGAAATTTTTTTGAAAAAGTTTCGATAGTGACGTCAGACAGCGATTTTTAGCGGCAACTATCGGTTTTCCGTCTCCACACACATTTGAACAAAATATTTTTTGAACAAAACAGAATCTTTTTCTTCTAATGGCATTTAGCTGTTGCGGTTTATTCAAACATCGAATGGGATTAAATTAATTATGTAGGAATTAAATTATTTTACGTGTTAAGTTTAACTATGCGTCGGTAAAAAAAAGAATCATACAGATAATTTAAAATTCATCGTGGTATTGTACAAACTGGCTAAATATTCCAATGTTAGTTGTGAAAATATATTACGGGTTCTTAACCTCAAAAATATTTTTATGAAACAGAATGCAATATTGCAATTGTGTCATTAATATTGCATTGGTATTTTATATTGTGTTCACATTATATTGTGTCATTGTTTTTGGTGCTTATTTGCCGAGACCAACATTAAATTTAATTTTCCCTTACGACTGAAATTATTTACGACTTATAAAAATAATTGATTAACATGTTTCTTCCGTGAAAAGTTTCACGGAATCATTTCATAATTAAAACGTTGCAATGGAAAAAACACCGTTGTGAAATAAAATTGTTTTTAATCCAAAAGTAAGAACAAACTCAATTTAATTATTACCTACTTCCTTTTTCTTTTCAAGGGGTTAACAATTATTTTATATTTTCCAAATTATTTTTAGTTTTCACAGAAAATAAAGGTTTTCGAGTTTTAAATTAACAAAAAAAATTAAAATACCTACCAAAATTGTCGAGTCCATATTGTCGAGTCCATAGCATTATTGTCTTTGACTTTTCAGACATTTAGGCTCAGTTTAGACACACGAAAATTTTTTGAAAAAGTTTCGATAGTGACGTCAGACAGCGATTTTTAGCGGCAACTATCGGTTTTCCGTCTCCACACACATTTGAACAAAATATTTTTTGAACAAAACAGAATCTTTTTCTTCTAATGGCATTTAGCTGTTGCGGTTTATTCAAACATCGAATGGGATTAAATTAATAATGTAGGAATTAAATTATTTTACGTGAGTTTAACTATGTGTCGGTAAAAAAAAGAATCATACAGATAATTTAAAATTCATCGTGGTGTTGTACAAACTGGCTAAATATTCCAATGTTAGTTGTGAAAATATATTACGGGTTCTTAACCTCAAAAATATTTTTATGAAACAGAATGCAATATTGCAATTGTGTTATTAATATTGCATTGGTATTTTATATTGTGTTCACATTATACTGTGTCATTGTTTTTGGCGCTTATTTGCCGAGACCAACATTAAATTTAATTTTCCCTTACGACTGAAATTATTTACGACTTTAATTAAAAATAATTGAGTAACATATGTTTCTTCCGTGAAAAGTTTCACAGAATCTTTTCATAATTAAAACGTTGCAATGGAAAAAACACCGTTGTGAAATACAATTGTTTTTAATCCAAAAGTAAGAACAAACTCAATTTAATTATTACCTACTTCCTTTTTCTTTTCAAGGGGTTAACAATTATTTTATATTTTCCAAATTGTTTTTAGTTTTCACAGAAAATAAAGGTTTTCGGGTTTTAAATTAACAAAAACATTTAAAATACCTACCAAAATTGTCGAGTCCATAGCATTATTGTCTTTGACTTTTCAGACATTTTAACTCCGAAGTGGAAATGTCTGAGAACTCAGTCTGACCAACATTACGAAATAAGCGGGTCATGCGGCATTTTTTAAAAATCATCATAATATCAAAATTGCCAGCAACTGTCACTGCGGAGCGGCCATCTTGCTTGACGTCACTATCGAAACTTTTTCAAAAAAATTTCGTGTGTCTAAACTGAGCCTTAACTCCGAAGTGGAAATGTCTGACAACTCAGTCTGACCAACATTACGAAATAAGCGGGTCATGCGGCATTTTTAAAAAATCATCATAATATCAAAATTGCCAGCAACTGTCACTGCGGAGCGGCCATCTTGCTTGACGTCACTATCGAAACTTTTTCAAAAAAATTTCGTGTGTCTAAACTTACTTGACTTGCTTGACTTGACTTGTCTTGCTTGACGTCACTATCGAAACTTTTTCAAAAAAATTTCGTGTGTCTAAGCCTTAGATTCATTAATTCTTCTAATGATTGTATGTTTTTATCATTGCTGACAGTAGGTATTATTTTTCAAATGGCACAAGTTTAAGGTAATTTCGGGCGGTTTTTTATTTACAATCTTTACCGTATGTTACCATATTAAGGTGTATTCACGTAGGCTTAAAAAAATACACCTACTTACCGTTAATTTATGGTTGACTAACAAATAACATTTACGTACCTAATTTAAACATAAAACTATCTAATTAACCTTACTACATGCTATTAATATTTTAAATGCACCGTTTGATGTTTGTTATTCAAAATAGCAAAAAGGTTTTTTCCGTGATCTGTGGGCTAAACGGATTAAATGAAATTTGGACCACAGAGGTACCTAATTTTTATATCGGTGCTGGATACTGTGAAAAATGTACGCAAAAAAACCATTGCCTATCTATCTAAATCTATGATAATCTATAATCTAAGTTACAAAAATATATTGCATTTAAGACTTTAAGTTCGTACTTAAACATGCTGCATGTGAACCTACAATATAAAACCCAATCTCAAATGAACATAAACCCTGCAACTCTTGCCGACCTTACCTGACACAATGGTAACATTGGTAAAGTGAACCATTTTTTACAGTATGAGTGGTCAGCTTCATACTAACCTATAAGTCAAGGAAACTTATTGAAATACAATAAACGAACGATTTTAGGTAGTTATTAAATGTGCGTATTCATATTTTTATTAAACATTCATAGACAAACAACATTCATATATTTTATAGACATTCAAAATGGTGCTCTTATATTTTTACTGAACAGTGTTTACGAACTGCTATAAAATCTTGTATTCGTCGTCGAAAAAAGAAATGAGATATCGAAATGTAAAAAATCCTAATTTTTCGAACCTGTCCGTCATTTTGAATAGACCTTAATTTAACTCACGATGTTTTCGTTTTCTTGAATCTTGCCGGTCGACAGTTATGGTACAAATTTCGACGGCGATACCCAGATACGACATCTGCGGTTGAAAAAACAACCGCTTTTACTGAATTTGTAAGTGTGTGCGTGAATTCGCATGCGCACACGTCCCAATGATTAAGGGCGTACTCAGGGGTGATAAGCTAAAATGGATTAATTCTTATTTATGAAAAAATACATATCGATAATTTTTAACTTTGAACATCCTTCTTCTAAAACAGATTTGAGGAGAGAAATGCACCACACCAACCTATATTGCCTGACCAGAAACAAGTTTGAACATCTTTTTTTATATTTTATGTACCTCCACTCGTGTGGAGTATTTTCCAACCGAGGTAAAATACCATGCGGTAAGAAGTTACACTATATGTGTAGCTTAGTTGAGTTGAGTTGATCATATGTTTGTGTTCCTTTACTTATAGGTTGGTGTGCGGCAGACTACTCATACTATAAAAATGGTCCACGTTGCCAATGTCACCCTTGTTTCAAAGAAAGTCGGCAAGAGTTGCAAGGCATATGTGTAAGCGCAAACTTATACTTTCTGCTTGTGGGCATGCACTTAATATGCATTCCAAATGTAAGACATGTTTGCAACTTAGATAAGATTAATTAAGATGAATTATTTATTGCAACTATATTTTTTATTTGTAAGTACAAATAATTACACGAGTCTGTTTGTGGGTGTGCATTTAATATGAATTTTAAATGTTAATGTACATACCTTTGCCACTTAAATTATAGGAAATGGCTCCTTTGGTCGTCGATCCCACTATCTTCCTGTTCCAAAGTATTTTGCGTTAACTACTAGACCAAGATACTCAACCTTTTTTTGTCTTTGGGCCACATAGATATATTTGAAAAGCTACGCGGGCCCCGGCCGCAACATTATACCTACTGCAACCCTCAGAAAATCCCTCATTGACCAACTCGCAACTCGTTATTGCAACTTGCATAGGTTAAAAAAAAACTGTGCCTAAGTTTTATTTATATTTTCACGGGGAATCAGTTTTACTCAATGTTATTTTCACTGGGAATACCCCCCCTCCCCCTTTTTTTGGCAAACAATTTGAGGTTTTAAAAATTATAAACTTAAACATAATAATAATAGTCCATAATATCATTTACCATTATCGGCATAAGGTCCCTTAAAAATTACACTTGTGAAAAAAGCTCTATGGGGCCGTCCATAAATTACGTCATCAATTTTGGCCGATTTTCGACCCCCCCCCCTTACAATCATCCTATAGTCATTATCTAATAACGTCCCCCCCCCCTCTTGCTGTAATAATGGATGATAGCTAGGGAAAAATGTCCACAGCGTTTATGGAGACTTCTGGAGAACGTGTCTGGCAGTGCTCGGGCTGGTACGGGTTCAATGTCGACTGCTGATGAGTTCGCTGCATACTTTCAGGATAAAATACCACGTAGAGACTCTCCTCTGGAGATTGGTCCAGGTTCTCCTGAATCTATGTGCAACTCGCAACTTGAAATGCTTGAGCTGACCTCTATTGAGGAGGTAACGCGAGTCGTAGTGGGATCACCAAATAAGCAGTGTGATCTTGATCCTGTGCCAGCGTGGGTGCTGAAAGAGTGCATCTTACAAGTGGCTCCATTTATTGTAAGGCTTATTAATGGATGCCTTGTGGAATCCACTGTTCCCTCTTTTTTGAAGGAAGCGCAGATAACGCCGATACTAAAAAAACCAAATCTCGATCCTAATGATCCCTCCAATTTCAGGCCGGTGTCAAATTTGCCGTTTTTGTCCAAGGTGCTGGAGCGTATTGTCTCTAACCGGCTGGTATCTTATCTGAGTGATAACAACCTGATGCCGAAAAGGCAATCAGCCTATAGGAAATATCATTCAACTGAAACTGGTTTGTTGACCGTAGTCTCAGATCTGATATCGGCAGTGGATTGCGGGAATCTTGCGCTCCTAGCTCTTCTGGACATGAGTGCGGCTTTTGACACCGTATGTCATGATATCTTGATAAAGAGGTTGGAGGATGCGTACGGCTTGAGAGATAAGGCTCTGGCGTGGTTCACCTCCTATTTGGCGGATCGCAAGCAGGTAGTGCGTACTTGTGACTGTGTCTCACCTTCCTATTCGCTGATCTCCGGAGTGCCGCAGGGGTCTGTGTTGGGACCGATCCTGTTTATTTTATACACGGCCGACATTGAGAGCATAGTCGAGAAATGGAGCCTTACTACACATGCATATGCAGATGACTGGCAGATTTACTCTCAGTGTCGACCACACATGGCGGGAGCTCTCAGTAACAGAATGGCAGCTTGCATTGCGGAGATCGGTGAATGGATGACAAGCAATGGCCTAATCCTTAACATGGGTAAGACGGAAATTATGTGGGCGGCTACGTCCAGGCGTGATCATCTCCTGACAACTCGCGTACCACTCTCCATTGGGGGACAGCTGATTCAGCCGTCAGATTCAGTGAGACTTCTAGGAGTCACACTGGATCGGAACCTCACAATGGGAGAGCAGTTGAATAACACGGTATCCTCCTCGTTTTTTGAACTTCGCCAGATTAAGGCAATCAGGAGATGTTTACCATCAGGGGCGGTCAGGACCCTGGTTAACGCTTTTGTGATGTCTTGGGTTGACTATTGCTCAACGC